>CM023540.1:58600551-59292161 GCA_013350335.1 Chimonanthus salicifolius
CACATGGTACATATTTACTTAGCGGAATTAACTTAGTCTAGATCTAACTGAGGTTATAATAGAACCTATGATTAATCCAATTTCCATTTTTAGATAGCAAAGTACCTTATTTATTTTCCAAAATCACTAACCGATCTTAACTAATCGTTTAATCCAAACATCCAACGTAAAACAAACCATAGCATCTAATTAACTACATTATTACATGCCAACATCTAATTTAACAAATTACATTGTTCCAAATAAATCATCCATAAATAATCCATTCATAGTCCATTGCAATCATTCAAATCGCCCAAGTTTTCGTACTTGGTCCTCTTCTCCAATCACGTTCTTTCCTTTCCCTGCATCATCCACTAAAGATATAGATAGGGCGTTAGATCAACGCGCCCAGTAGTGTTTCCGAATAGGGCTACCACATGGTTAGTCAAAAACATACAAATAGGATAATAGTTATGCAAGTGTGACAAATTCTATAAAAATATGCTATGTATGAAATGAACATGTAATGAGTCCCACCCATCACCATTCAACATAGCCATCACTTGACGGGATTCTCATCGTCAAGGTAACCCACAGTTGTCTTTCGGACGCCCCGACGGAGTGTGGCCTCCGGATTCCTCCTGATGGGATTCTCATCATCAGGGTACCCCACAATGGTCTTTCGGACGCCCCGACGGAGTGTGGCCTCCGGTTACTTCCCCATCATCCCATGCTATGCATGAGATGTCTATGCAAACATGCCATTTGTAAATATAACATTTGATTCAAATAACTTATTCAAATAAACATAAAACAGCGAATAAGTTGTGTGGTTACAACAAGGTAGGAAACCTACAATATTTTTACTTTGTTCGACCCTTCCTTTGGACCGTCTTTCGATCACGACTTTGTACACCGTTCTAGAAATCCGAATACCCTATGTACATGGCAGCAAGTTAATCATTTGACCATATGATTATAATTTGATTTAAATCCCAAAAATCCACTTTGTGGGGTTCGGCCATACCCCATGGCCGAACCTCACACATGTAAACTTGATAAATCTTTTATTTACTTAATACCATCTAAGTATCCCAAACTTTTCAAATGATACTTGGTAGGGTTCGGCCATACTACATGGCCGAATCTTACTACCTTAGGTTTTGGGCTCATAAGTCCATTCTTTTGATCTTTTCATCTTTTTACCCTTATTTACCATAATGCCATTATACTATCCTTTGCCTAATTTTTTCCTTAGACAACAAAGTCCATCACATGACAATTGGTGGGGTTTGGCCACCTAACATGGCCGAACCTCACCCTAAAGATTTTAATCCTATTTTCCATCATCACCTAAATCCATAATTGATGTAATTTCCATCTTTTTGAAAGCCAACCAAACAACCAAATACTTACATGGGGTTCGGCCATCCAAGGTGGCCGAACCCTATGTCCATGTTTTGGTCTTCTAAAACATGTGTTTGATGTTATTTAAACATACAAAATCAATATAATATTGCTGCCATTATACCTCTTAAACACCATCTAAATCAGTTCATCTACTTGTCCCAAATGACCATATTAATTCATGAAATTCGGCAATCCAAAATGGCCGATCCAAATGATCCATTTCATCAGTTTTGGACCACTGTTTTAAACCATATTAACTTCAGTCCTTTGTCATACAGATCCATGCTTTTAACCCTTTCCAAAGCATGTATTTGAATCTTAAATAATAACCCAAAACAGTCCACATATTTCATGGCTTATATGTTTCAAATACATCACAACCATACCTTTATTTGCATGGGGTTCGGCCCTCCATGGTGGCCGAACCCTATGTCCTTTGGTTTTGATTTTCTTAATCATTCATCTATGTCCAAAATAACTTCCTTATTTATGTTTTTACCTTTTTAAAATACACACTTAAAATCATCTAAATCAGTCCATGGGGTTCGGCCATACACATGGCCGAACCCTATGGTTCTCTTAATGGAAATCCACCCATATTTATCTATGAAATTAATCAGTAAATTAACATAAGATAAATATGGTTCAGTCATGTCATATCCACTCCAAAACAGCAAGCTTAATTCCATATAAAAATCTTTTAAAATCCTCACTCCAAAATATGGATTTTTGACTTTCAAATACCATAGAATCCACCAAGTTTTTCCATGGGGTTCGGCCATCCAATGGGGCTGAACCCTATGGTCCATATTTTATCATTTTAAACATCATAATTCTAAATCTGAACCATTGATGGATCTGGCCATACAATGGCCAAATCTCATTTTCTTATCCAATCTTTTAAACAAGGATTCAAAATGCACTTACTAATACCGCGTCTCCTTCGGTTCTTTTGACTCCTTCTTTGACCCTTTATCTCCTTGACTTCTCCTTCTCTCTTACTGTTCTTTGGGCTGAGACTGATCTTGATGCAAGCTCCTTGAGATAATTCAGCCAGGTGACAAGGACTTAAGAGGGAGAGAAAGAGAGAAAGTGAACTTTGGTCTTGAATAAAATTGCTATCCTTGTTGCCAAAATCCTTTTGCTGATTTTTGTCTAGATGAAAGTATTACCCAAAACTAATTGAAAAACAAACAACCAGCTGCTGCTCTTGGTTTAGAAAGGTAGAGGACGTCTATGAGTGATAGAGGGATAGAGAGATAGAGAGAGTAACAATGACAATCCTTTGCTTGACCAAAAACAGCCCCAAGGTTAATCCTTGTGTAACTCCCTCTCTTCAATCAAGGTTCTTTATGTTACTTGGGGGTTTCATCTATGAAATGAAACACCCCAAGCAGCCAACGTCCCTTGCAGTTGGACTAGTGTAACCCCCCCTTTTCTTAGGTTCTCACATGGGAGTTTCATATTGAGATGTAACTCCCATGTGCTGCACCATTCTCCATTGTTTGCCTCTATGTTTTGGCCTATGTAACAGCCACCATTCCTATGTGTAACTCCACAAACAGCAGCTCCATTCAGCCCTCATCAACGTCCCATGTGGGAGTTCTATCATGGGAATAAAACTCCCCTCCTCCAAGTGTGAACACACTTTGTAACCCCCATTGGTTTAGTATCTAATTTGAATTTGGAATGCCATAGAATGCCATAATCTATTGTGTGTAACTCCTCCAATAAGCTACCCATTTTATTCTCCAACCTTGGAGTTACATGCATGAACCATTACTCCATGCATTGGCTGTCTTTTGAAGACCCAAGCAAGGCATAAACCCTATACCATCTTCAATGTGCACAATGATTT
Source organism: Chimonanthus salicifolius (assembly GCA_013350335.1). Taxonomy (NCBI): domain Eukaryota; kingdom Viridiplantae; phylum Streptophyta; class Magnoliopsida; order Laurales; family Calycanthaceae; genus Chimonanthus; species Chimonanthus salicifolius. The sequence continues at coordinate 58,603,802 of CM023540.1, forward strand.
GAAAACTCAATTCTCACCCATGTAACTCCATGTAACGTCATTTCCATTCTTAACTTGGGTGGGAGTTACATGCATATAAGTTTCCCATGCAGCCAACGTTTTTAGTGTTTGAATTTGAATCAGCCTACAATCCTTCTATCTCTACATCTTACTCATTTAAAAATACATATTCATTCAACTCATTTAATCAACTCACCCAACCTAACTCATTCATTTAATTTAACTTAACTAATAAATTCACTCAACTTAACCAACCATTCATTTCAACTCAACCAAACTCAAATAATTAATAGACTTAAATTAAATAAGCTTGAACTCAATCCATGGTTAATCATGCCATTCACACGACCCATTGGGTCCCATCTAGCCATTTTGACCCATTTAACCAAATTTGACCCAAATATGATTCTTGACCCGTTTAAATTTATCTTACCCATTTATTTGTTTTGTAACCCAACTATCATCCTTTGGGTCTTGATTGAGCCATTGACCCATTTAAATTCAAATCAATTTTTATCACAATGGCAATTCCGTAAATATGAATATTTTCATATAAACTGATAACTTTGAAATTCCAGGGTGTTACAAATCTCTTCTCCTACATCTTGGTTGTAGCATCATTGAGCATCTACACTTCATCAAAGAAGTCAAGAAAAATGGAGGATCTTTAAAAATGTGCCAAAGTCACTTCGAACATAAAGAGGCAAGCGTTCTTGGTGTTCTTTTAAAAATCAAATTCTTTCTATCATTGTGTAATTTGTACAGCGTTGGTGTAACCCTTTCAAGTAGAGAAGGGTGTCTTCTCTCTTAAGCGTTTTCAGTCCAATCTTCACCCGTGAAGAAGATCAAGTGTTGTATAGGTTCAATCTCTACCGATGAAAGAGATCAAGGTTGTAATAAGTTTCTTCTCCACCATCGAAGGAGAAGTCAGTGGAATTCTCAATTGGTGTACTTGAGGCGTGGATATAGGTAAGGTTGCCGAACCACGTAAAAATCCTTGTGTCAAGATTTTTCGTCTCTTCTCACCTCCTCACCTTACTTTGTGCATTTGTGTTTATTTCTTATATTTCTAGCACACATGTTTGGTGAAATTATGTTTGTTGGGATTTCACTTCACATTTATTATTTATTTTAAATCTCAATATTTTGGAAGATCAATTGAATTAATTAATAAAGAGCCAACTTTAATTAACCAAAGTATTAAAAAAATTAAAATTCCACAATTGTCATATTCACCCCCTTCTAGGACAATCTAGCTTGACTAACAATTGGTATTAGAGCAAGGTCTCTTGCGTACGACTTAATCATCTAAGAGTCGATTTTGAAGCTAGAAAAATGTCTAAGGGTGATTGTATGGCCGTGATGAGTCCTCCAATTCTTGATGGCTCCAACTATGGTGTTTGGAAAGACAAAATGAAAATGTACTTAATGGCAATGGATGGAGCTCTATGGGAAATAATCTTATGTGGATGGACTAAACCATCCAAGAACTATTTTACATATAATGAAATAGAAAGGAGTGTGTATTCAGCCAATGCCAATGTCCTCAAAGCTATATTTGTGCTATTTCACCAAATATTTTGGAAGATATCATATCTTGTGAAACCACAAAGGAGGCATTGGATATTTTGGAGAAAACCAATGAAAAACCTAGGGAAGAAGATGCCTTAAAAGTGGTGTATTGTCTAGGACATATTCAAACACTTGAACCCCAAGAAGAACAAACTAATAAGAAGAAATAAAAGATAATACACCTAGCATAGAAGAATTAGTTGAAACATTAGATGAAATGTATAAAGAACTTAAGAAAGTTGGTAAACAAAATGTAAGACTAACAAAAGAACTAAATCATGCAAAAATATAAAAAGAAAATATTCTAAAAGAACTAAAATTGACTAATCAAGTAAATCCAAAAGTCATTCAAGAAGAATGTTTAAAACTTGAACAATGTTTGAAATTGGAGATTGATGAAAAAGTAAACATTGAAAATGAATCAAGAAAATTAAAAGTGGAACTTAACTCATTAAGAGAAGATAATAAAGATTAGAAAAACATATTGGCTTTTGAAAGAGAATAAAATGAAAAGATGGGAAAATAACTAAATAAAGTAAAAGTCTATGCACAAAGTTAATGAGTTAAAAAGATACAAAGAAAAAATTGAAATGAAATTCACTAAAGGGAAAGTAAAACTTGAAAGATTGTTAAAATTAAGTGAATAACATGGAGACAAGTCGGGTCTTGGTTTTGACAAGAAAAATGCAAAAGGGCCCTTCACGCCAACTATTTTTGTCAAGGGTAAGTCTCTCGCAACTCCTCCTATTAACAATATAAAATGTTTCTATTGTGGAGAATTCGGACACCTTAAATTTGAATGCAACTTAAGAAAGGAACATCAAAATAAGAAGGAAGTTGTAAATCAATATAAAAATGTGAAACAAGCTAAGGTGCAAAATCAAAAGGAAAAGGTTCAGAAAGAAAAATTAAAAAGGGAAAAGGAGAATTGCAAATAAAAAGAATTATCCACCAAAATTTCGTAATCAAAATCAAAGGTATAACAACATAAAGGGAAATTCAAATTATACCTTAATTGAAAATGTAATTGAAGCCTTAAATGTATTTACAAAAGTTTGTCAAACAAGCAAAAGTTTTAAAAAGACAAAACCAAATGTTCATGTGTTTGACAATGGTAGACATCGTAGACCTTCATCTACCACCCAATGATTACCCAAGGCTAGGGGAGTGGGTTAGTTCTGGATATTTTCATTGGTTTGGACTTCTTGTCAGATTCTATGTTCTTGAACTTATGTATTTCTATTATATTTTGTCTTGCTTAAATTGCTTCATGCTTACATTGATCGCCTTTGCTTTAATGCCTAAATTTTGTTGATGATTTTTGTGTGTGAATCTCGTGTCCTGCAATGGTCCAAACATGTAACAAATGGTAAAATCATTGGACCAAAGCAGTAAACTTTCCCTATCATTTGATTATTAGATCATCATCATTGTAGGCAAGTTTAAATAGCTTATATACTATGACATGGCACAATCAATTCTTAAAGCAATGATGACATTTTTTTTTACTATAATGTCTATCATGATTGAAAAGTCACAAATTAATGGACTTAAAAACTTTCAAATAACCTAAAGATTGATTGTTAAATGTTTGTTTCAATCATACCACCCTATTGTGATGTGAATACAAACTGATGAATCTTCATTCTATTCACTATCTTGTTCTCCATGCCTAAAATCAATCCATCATATTGGGAAGGATGTCATGGTAGTCATTGATTGAATTAATCAATGTTTGAAATTTATTTGATTGGATTGAAAATTGTTTATATCTATCTTGCAATGTTGTATGTAGGAATCTTACTTGAATTGAGCGCCCATAGTTAAACACTCCATTGCATGATTCCTTGAACCTTAGGACCTGAAATCCTTTATAGTAAAAATCATAGATAAGTCCCTTTGAAAAATTGACCATGACCCCATCAACTTACCTGACATGGGCTCAAAGTAAAAATTCTGAGAAACAAAGGAGATCATGTCCTCTATCATGAAATACCTCAGTTATGATTGGGTCACCGCTATGTGCAACCAACTGTTCACTGTGTGCATAAATTCTTGATGGAGGTGTACTATTTGGAAGCAAATTGTAACGCCCCCTCCTTTTTCACTCGCCGAAAATCAAAGTCTTTTTTTTTTTAAATAAAGAGTGAGATAGAGCGGGACGTTACGATGCGAGCTAAGTCCGAGCTTCCGAAGCCCGGCCCTTAACTGGCCAACCATACGTGTGCGTGGACTAAGCCCATTAAAACGGTTCACAAGCATTAAGGCTAAGCTTGCGGAATAAACATAGTTGCGGACTTATAATAGAGTTACTATCCTATCCAATTTGTAAATAGCAAGGAAGTCCATCATATTAAATAACCTTTAAGTTTCAATGTCCAAAATAAAACAAACCATAGCAAATAGTCCTAAGATTATTACAGTCCCAAAATGCTGATTACTCAAATTACATGTCCAAAATAAAAACTTAAATAAAATAAATCTAAATCATCCAAGCTCCTAAGCTTGGCTCCGTTCACGTCCTTTGTTCTATCCATTCCCTATGTCATCATCTAAGGTAGAAGTAGGGCGTTAGACAACGCCCAGTAGGTAATTATTACAGTCCTAAGATCATTACAGTCCCAAAATGCTAATTACTCAAATTACATGTCCAAAATAAAAACTTAAATAAAATAAATCTAAATCATCCAAGCTCCTAAGCTTGGCTTCGTTCACTTCCTTCGCTCCATCCATTCCCTGTGTCATCATCTAAGGTAGAAGTAGGGTGTTAGACAACGCGCCTAGTAGGTACTCCGAGTAGAGTCAAACACATGGATTAATATAAAAAAATCACACAGATATATATAATGCCAAAACCATGCAAGTCAATGCCATGCCATGGGTGTCATATGCCATGAATCTCACCCATCAACCATATCACAATCACATAGTATTCCTCTTGATGTACAAGCCACATCAAGGTATTGTCATGACTCCCCACGTATGCCTTATCGGTCCCACCGAATGGAGCGTGGACTCCTCTTTTTATTACAAACATCATAATCGGAATCAGTGCGGATCCCTCCCCACGTTTGTTTATCGGATATCCGAATGGAGCGTGGACTCCCCTCATTTGATCCCTCCCATGCCATGCATGAGATATGAGTGCAAACATGCTATTCATATTACACATATAGCATGAAAATCCCAACATTAAAACACATCATTTGATACCAAAATAATTCATTGCACATAGAAGTAAAATCATCACATATACATATTCCAGGGTTTTCAATAAGGTAGGAATCCTACCAACGTCCAAATATCGTGTCTTTGCGTTTTCTTCCAAAAACTGATCACCGATCTCATCAAGCCGATCGTACATCCGTTTGTGAATCCCGTTACCTTATTACACATAAATAGATCAAATCGATGACCCATTTGATTCCCATCATTCCATGTTCATTTCCACCTATGATTATAGTCCTTAGCCCGGTTAAGACCCCCAAGGGGTTTCGGCCATACCTTAGGGCTGAAAATGTTTTAAGTCCATAAAACTCATTAGTGGGGTTCAATCATACAACATGGCCGAACCTCACTCTTTTGGTTTTGAGCCCCTTTTTAATCCTTGAATCACAACGGTTCAAACATCATCCATTCTTATATTTCTTGATCTCATAATCTCTAGTTAAATCATTTAACTTTTAAAACACACTTAGGTCCATACATATCATCCATGGTCATACAAGTAGGTCCACGAAAAGTCCTTCATGGGGTTCGGCCATACAACATGGCCGAACCCATGGTTCTTTATTTTTTATCATCTCCCATCTTAGCCATCTTTTCATAGTTAATTACTTAATTTATTTACACATACTTAGATCCATAAAATGATTCATGGGGTTCGGCCGAACCCATGATTCCTCATTTTCATCTTCTCCTTTCTTAAATCGTTTAAAACATATTAGATCCATAAAAATCCCTCCATGGGGTTCGGCCATGTTGTATGGCCGAACGCATGGTCCATCATTTTCCACCATTTAAAACCTATTTAAATCCACAACCATTCTTCCATCATCTTTCACCATTTAAAACCTAGTTAAATCCATAACCATTCTTCCATGATTTTCATCATTTAAAACCTAGTTAAATCCATAACCATTCTTCCATGGTGTTCGGCCATACAACATGGCCGAACCCATGGTTCATCATTTTTCCTCCTCTTTCCATTTTAGTCATCATGAGGATGGGTTCTCTTAAAAATCACATACAACATGTTTAGACCATTTGATGGGGTTCGGCCATACAACATGGCCAAACCTCATCCAATCCCTTTTGAGTCCTCATATGGTCCTTATATATCAAAATTGAGTTCGGCCATGCAAGGGCCGAACCATGTTCTTTGATCCTTCTCCATTCCTCATATTAAATCATGCATTACCATAGTCTCATTATCATCCATTACTCATGTATAACTTATCTTACCCACCAACAAGGTTAGGGTATTTTCATTCCAAATACTTAACCATCACATTGATATTCCTTGGATGGATTTTAAATCCATGGCCCATAACATTTTGGCCAACCACTTTCAATCCCATATGGAACCCCATGGTTTCGGCCATTCCATAGTTGAAATTATGGTTCCCTTAGCCTCTTTCTAATTAATAAACCTTGTTAAACAATACATACCGATTCGGCGACTCCTCCGTTTCTTTAATTCTGATTTTGTTCCTCCGTCCTTCTCCTTCCTTAGTCCTTTCTTCTTCCTCCTCCGTTCTTCGGTTTCTCCAAGTTTAGTGCCGAAATGAGAGGAAGAGAGATTGAGAGCCTTCTTGATGTATTCGGCCAAAGAGTGTTGCTTGAGAGGGAGAGGGTTTGAGGTGAAACCCTAAGGGAGGGTTCGGCCTAGGGCTTGAAGATTGAGAGAGGGAGAGAGATGAGATGAACTCTTTCTTGTCTCAAGGAGAGTATTGGTTCCAGGGTTTAGGGAGAGGGAGAGAGGTTGAGATAGAGAAAATCCTCACTCTTTTCTTTTGTCTAGAGAGGGTCAGCCAAGGAGGGCTTGAGAGGGAGAGAGTGAATGAGATGAATGTCTCAAGGAGAGTTAGCCCTAGGGTTTTGGTTGTTGCTAACCCTAATCTCCCCAACCAAGATGGGGTCTTTCCCATGTGTCCCTTGGCTAACCAAGAGGGCACATGCTTACACATGGCACTCTCCCTCTACCCAACGATTTTCTTGTCTAAGGTTTCCATGAGATGGAAACCATCCACCTCCCCTTTGACTCACTTAAATCCATTCATCTTCCATGTGACTCACCACCCATCCAACTCACTTAAATAAAACTCATTCTACTAACTCAAGCACTTGAATTTATTTTTAATTAATTAATTCCTTAACTCACTCACTTCACTTAATCCTCTTGGACTCACCTATGAACTCACCCATGGTTGACCAAGTCAACCATGGTGGCCTACCCCACAAGCTACCTTAGACCACACGCCACCTCACTTGATGAGGTGGACTTGGGTCCCACTTGGCTATGCCACTTTTATATCAACTCCTACACTTGCCACCTCACTTGATGAGGTGGACCCCATGCCTTAGATCTTAATTGGGTACACGACCCGATTAAATCCATTCTTTACCCATTTACCCTAAACCTCAGTTCATCTTGACCCATTGGGTCCCAATTGGGCATTTGACCCAATTAACCAAATTTACCCAATTAATTAGAATTATCCCTATCCATGATCCATTGGACCATACTTGGGCCATTGCCCCAAATCTTATCCATCTAACATCCATTCCATCTATAAATCTTAATTTTTAACAATTAAAATAGATAATAGCCAATATAATTATTGCATTGAAAATCCAGGCTATCACACAAATAGGCTACGTGGTCTTCACAAATACTTATGTTTATATATGGTTAATCAATTTAATGTATTTATGGAAAATGGTGTGTCTTGCAATTTCTTTCATAATGGCATGCATGATTGGTACATTTTTTTTTTATTCCCATGAAAGTATAAATGATAGCTTAATGATCATTTATTTGTGAAATTTTCATGAATGTCGTTGAGTTAAATTCTTGATGATTTCATAAAGTTTGGAAATATTGGCTAACATTCTCTTATGCTTTCATGATTGGTCACTTCATTGATCTATTCATATGAATTCATGTATTCTCAAGTAAAAATTATCACTTATGTGCATATTCATATGAGAATGAATGTAAATGTCCAATCCTCATGATGATGAATGGACAAGTAATAGACCCTTGTGAATGATCTCTTGTTCCCCATATGCTTTATAGGAATATCATTTATTTTTGGCAATTGGATCTTATATTAAACATTCTCTTAAATGCCATTACCCTCATTTGTCTTATTGGCTTGTACAATGAATAACCTCAAGGAAGGAAATCTTTATTGGTAATTTTTTTCTCTCCTCTCCCATGTGCTTAACTTGGAAAATCTTGTGTCGATCTGTTGATAAATAGGGAGAGAAAAATGAAGATGGATGAGGATAAGAAAAATTGATAAAAAAATGAGAGCAAAAGAATCTATTCTCAATATTCTTTGGCATAGATCGTGGCCAAGTCACATTGACTTAGATGATTTTGTTTGAAGACCTCTAGGACCATAGATCTAGTCAAACCCTTTATAGGTCCCTAGTACTTCCGAACTCCATTCACTTTATCTTAAACTCTTAATGGTTGCGTATTTTTATGAGTTTAAAAATGATGGATACTTATGAATGATGCTTGAATGGCAAATGATCTAATATTCATAAGTAGTTTGCATCTTTTTTATGAATACATATGATCTCATATGATCAAATCTATTGATGCTTTCATGAAAAATGGAAGGTTTGTTGACTTTCTCATATGCCTTCTCGAATACTTGAATGACTAGTGTATCTTTAATGTAGTAATGAATACACAGATGGCTTACTTCACTTGTGTGCAAAAATGCTTGGATGAATGATTGAATATCTCTCTTTTGCTCACTTGTGTTGAGATTCCTCTAATGTGCTATATAGTAATATCATTTTCATTTTGGCAATATATATCGATGTGTTTCATTTGGTATCAAATTCATTTGGCATCATAGTTAAATCTGTATAACAATGTAGTATCATTTGAAGTTGTCTTAAAATTGTTATTGCCCTCTTCACTTCCCAATTCTCCAACCCCATGCTTATAGTCATATCATATACCAATTGTTACCTTTAAAATGTTCAACTAGTTATATTCAATAACAAGTGGTAGCACTTAAGATAACTGGGAAATAATGCACTTCTTTAACTTTATTCATTAGAAAAGCACCTAACAAGTGGTTTCATTAAGCTAGTTATATGATCAAAATAATTATGAGAAGCTACGAAGTGTATCTTAGCACACCCTTTGTCAACCTCCAATGAAAAGGGGGAGCAGATATGTAACACCCTGCCCTTTTTCACTTGCATAAATCACAGTATATATATATATATATATATATATATATATATATATATATATATATATATATATATATAAGTGAGAGAGGACGGGTAGTTACGACGCGAGTCAAGTCCTAGTTTCTAAAATCCGACCCTTGACTAGCCACTATTACGTGTGCGTGGACTAAATCCACTAAAACATTTACACACGCTTATCTTATTACTTGCGGAATAATTTATATGAATAAGATGCTATTCATTTTCTTAACATCATTAGGCAAGGAAAGCCAATCACCATAAAATTTACATAAAACTAAAAATTATCAAACCATAGCAAATAAGTTCTAAAGTGTCCCAAATAGTCTAAATTATTACAACCCAAAATGCAAGTCCTCCGAATACATCATTGAAATCAAAACTAAGCAAATTAAACTTCAATCTCCCAAGCTCCTACTAATCTTTTTTCCGTCATGCTTGTCTCCCTTCCGGTCCTACGTCATTTTCCTTAGCATTTCCTGTTTCAACATCTATAGGGTAGAAGTAGCGCATTAGTCAACATGCCCAGTAGGTATTCCAATCAGGGTTAGGGTACACATAGGAGTAATATTAGAATATCATAAATCAAGGGTTTATACATCATTAATGGCATATTTGTAAAAACATCTTATAAGTAATAAAATAATGCATGATGTCCATATCATAATCATGCTAACGTAAGTGTTATGTCATGGGTGTCAATGCCAAATGAAATCCCACCCAATGTCCATACCTAATCACATCGTAAATCAATCAATGGTTTCCTTGGCCAATTATGTCCACAGTATTTGAAGCGGCAACCACTAGGGTACTATATACCCATCCACAAATTAACCGGGATTGCCGTTGGAGTGTTGACTCCTCCCTCTGTGCAGGGTTTCGGAACTGACTACCCAGGAGCTCTTTGGCCCAGTTACGCCTTACTTTTCTATCAACCGGACGCGGCCAAATCTCAACGGTTCATATAGCTTCATATAAGCTAATCTCAAGCCCAAGTCTTGTTCGGACTGCTCAGAACTTGACTTGTTGGTCATATGTGTTCCCTCCCATGCCATGCATGAGGTAATGTATGCAAGAATGGTATTTCATTTAAAATACATCATATCATTGAAAATCAACTTATAATCATATACAATTTATTTAGCCAATGTATTCATCATATTTTGAATAAAACAAGTGTCATATTATACTCCATAATGTTCTCAATGAGGTAGGAATCCTACTAATGTCCGATATACTATCCTTTCTTGTCTTGTAAGGATAACGCTAACGGTCGTGTGACATGAATCGCAATCCCTTTGTGAGCCTCTTTACCTCATCAAATTCAAACATACATATTAGTTTGATTTTCCATTTTAATTTCATTATCCCTATTTCAATCTAAGTTTCATGTTTATTTCTCAACGCATTTACGCATCATAGTCCTTAAACCGATTAAGTCCCTCAATGGAGTTCAACCATGTTGTATTGTCCCATTTTTTAAATGTGTTCATGTCCACAAAACCCCATCAATGGGGTTCGGCCATACAACATGGCCGAACCTCATTCTTTGGTTTTTGACCCTCTTTTTAATCCTTATATTATTTTAAACAATGCGAGTCAATCATCATTCATTTTTTTCCATTTCTTAATCTAATAATCCCACGTTAGACATTTAACCTTTAAACATACATAGATCCATAAAATCATCCATGGGGTTCGGCCATACAACATGGCCGAACCCATTGTTCTTCCTTTTCATCTCCTTTCCATCCTATATCACCTTGAGGGTGGGTTTTTCTTAAAAAAAATGCATCCAACATGTTTTAGGTCAGTTGATGGGGTTCAATATCCTTTTACCTTAGGCATTTTCTTATTTTTCTTAATCCATCCCTCCAACCATAATCATAGCATGGGTCATTATGGCCGAACCTATGATCCCTTATGTTTGATTATTCCTCCCTCTTACAAGTTCTTAACAAGGATTCATCAAAACCCTTAAAATATTAGACTTATGGATTTGACCATATCTTGGGCGAATCCATGATGATCTGGATTAATCTCATGGTTGTTTTGTTTCAACCCATTACCATCCTTTGGATGGATTTCCAACTCCATGGCCTTATAACATTTTTTGCCATTCATTTCTTCAAAATCTTCAAGTGTATGGAGGTAGAGGTGGGAGAGAGGAGAGGAGTGGAGAGAAGTTTTTGCTTGCTCAAGAGAGGGGGGGTCGGCCAAGGGGTTTGGGGTGCCCTTTGGTTTGGGTTTTTATATTAGAATCCTAATCTTTTCCCTCCCTCTCATAATGACTTGCTCTAAACAAGGAGGTTCTTGGTTTCCCAAGGGTGGCTTCATTGCTTTTGAGGTGAAGACCCTTGGGTTCCCAAGTGTCTAGGTACAATGTACCTAGACAAGATTCCCCAACTCTTAATCTCCATCCTTGATCTTTCCTTAGATGAAATCTTAGCCTTCCATCTTATCCTTTCATCTTCCCAACTTAAGACCTCTTAAAAGAAAATCCTAATTCAAGATTCAAAATTTAAAAGTGGTTGACCAAGTCGACCCATGCCAAGGTCGACCATGCATGTGGTGAATTGGTCACCACATGGCACTTGGGTCCCACTTTTGCCATGTCACTTGATGTGTCACCTTCATTTGTATGCCACCTCAATTTTAATTTCAACCTCACTTGATGACATGACATCCTTGCTTTGTTGGCTTCCATATACCATTTTATTTTATTATTTTAATTCCATTATCCCTTCTTATTAGGTAATTTATGTATGATGATCTAATTCATCAGTTATTTTTAAATTAAGATCACCTATGACCCATTGGGTCTTAATTGGGTAATTGGCCCATTTCCTTGCACATCTAATATCCATTTCAACTTTTTAATTTCAAATTTAATTAAATTTCTCTGTTAATAAATAAAATTGCAATCCAAGTGGTCCCATCCAATAAATTTATAAGCTAAGGAAAATCCGGGGTGTTACAAGATATGTAAATTTGAATGACAAAGGTTATAACAAAAATGGGAGAAGTGTGCTCTTTTAAATATTTGTGTTTCATGATATGTACTTCATCTATTCTCCATGATCAAATTTTGGTATTATTCCTTTGTCAAATTATGATAAAAATAGGGAGAAATATTTGGATACATATATAACACCCCAAAATTTTAAGATTTATAAATCAAGGGTGATTAGTGATTAACTGAGGTTAAGGGGACTTAATTAAGAAATTAAGAAAAATTAAGTGGGATTTAAATTAAGGGATTAAAATATTTGATTTAATATTATTTATTGTAAGGAATTATTAAGTTATAAAATGAATTGATGACATAGTGGGCCACTTTGAAAAGTGGGACCTAAGCACCATCTCCTTGTGTCACCCCATGCACTAGGTGCATGAGGCAACACACCTCACACGATTTTTTCCCCTTTTTATTTTCATCACATGGTACACCCCATTTCCCTTTATCCCACACGGTAAAATCCTTTCCTCTATCTCATTACATGGCAATTCTTCCTCACCCCTCTCCTTCACATGGAAAACACCTTCTTCTCCATCCTCTCCACCGTGCACCCTCTTCCCTCCACTCCTCCACGCAGTTTTTCTCCCCCTCTCTTCTCCTCCATTAGAGGAACTCAAGCAAGGAATAAATCAAGAAGAAGGGAAGGAGAAGAAGAAAAGAGGAAAAAACTTTGGAGAGCTTCACCTAAGGTAACTCTTTCCCTCTAAACTTAGTATTTAGGTTCAATTTAAGGTTTAGAATGATTTAGAGCCAACCCTAGGAAAATTTAGGTTAAGGAAATAAACATTGGAAAATTTGGGGATTTTTGGGTTTTCCCCAATTCATGAAATTTGGTTTAAATCCATGATTTTGTGCATCTAATTATGAATATTAACCTCCAAAGATGTGAGAAATCGCATGAGGAATTAATCTAAGGGATTAGGTTGAGAAACCAAGACCCATGACCCACCTAAGTGTGATTTCCGAGTTCAAGGAACTTGCTTCGCATATGCAGAATTCTGCAGAGTTCTAGAGATGACTATCTGAAGAAGACAAGCTTGAAAACTTGTCTCAGAACCTTTGAGATAAGTTCCAAAGGCTCGGACAGTCCAAAGGAACAAGTGATGTTCTGAGGACCCTTGAAAGGTATGAAGTCTCGGAACCTAGCTCGGTCGTTCCAATGAGACTTATGACCCTTAACTTTGCAGTACACAGTAATAAGACTATATGACCCTTAACTCCACACTCTGTTGTTGATTATAAATGTGGGATTAATAAGACACCATTAACCTTTTCCAAGCCTGACCTCCTAAATGGGAATTAACAAAAGTGATAAGTATTAAATTTGAAAAACAAGGACATAAACTAATCGTGTGACTTATTGTATCTTGATCCATGGAAATAACTAGAGGACCGGAAGGTCACTTAGGAGCCGTACGTGCCACGTTGTAATTCAATCCTTCGCTGAATTCCGTCGATCAAGTAGGTTTTATTACATCTTTGAAGTGCCAAGTGATTACTTAATGTATATTTGAATTATAAGTTGATTTGAATGCATGATTTGATGAGGATTTGGTAAAGTGTAGTTTTGAATACGAGGTATTTTGTATATTGTCAAATGTCTCTGATTTATCATTGCATAGACGTGAAACTCATGCATTTGTATCTGATGGGAAAGCATGAGACCGAGGTAAAGGGACGACGTACTTTACTCGGAAACATTTAGATATGTATGAAATGTTTAACCATTGTATATGACCGCCTCCATGGGTTATAGAAATTGTGGCATGTTAGTTGGGCAGAAATCTCTAGGGTCAGAAGAAGTCATGAAACCTGCGCAGGAGTATGGATGTGTAGCACTACCCCGGTAGTCCCTGTTAAATGATAGTGTTAGGTAGTAACTCACAGCCGGTGCCCCGGGAAAGCTACGGATAAAAATGGCCAATGTTCATAACCATTGAATGAGAATGAAATATTGATCAATGCATGGGGCATGAGAAGGGCATGCATCAATTCATGTCACCATGGCATAGTACATCATGATGATTTCTAAGTGCATTTAAAAGTATTATGATTCTAATTTGTATGAAATGAACTTGAATGATTTCTTAGTATGAGTTATGAAATGATTTTGAAATGTGGGATGGGGTATGATTTTCAAATGAGAAGTATATTATTGGTTAACATATGATTTGTTTTCTATATATGATACATCACATGTTGGTACCCACTTGATGGGAATTCCTACTGGGCGTGTGACTAAGCCCACAATGCTTTCCCCTTTTTAGAAACTGATGCAAGAAAAGAGAAAGGAGATGAGGCCATGCCGAGCAATAGTCCAGCGAAATGGACAATGAAAGCAAACGAAAGAGTTCGGAGAGTATACATTTTGATATTTTGGAGATAGAAGATGACCTCATTCATTTTGTCCATATTTTGAGAATATGTAATTTTTTGTAGAAGTTATGTGAATGGAAATATAATCAATGATGTATAAACTCCTAGATAATGGTGTTAGACATGTTATTTGACATTTAACTTATATGGGATCCTTATACTTTGCTTTGGATTGTGAATGATTATCTTTCAAATGTATCAAATGCTATGTATATGCTTATGCAAGTTTTATGTTAGTGTGTTGGAAATGTTAAAATGGATTTTGCCCATGCGCACACACTAGTTGGGCAAATCGAGGGTCGGGTCTTTGGACTCGGACTTGACTTGCGTCGTGGTGCCCTCCCCTCTCTTCCCATCCAAATATTTTTAAATAATCACTCTGATCTTAGGGGGAGAGGGAGGGGCTCTACAACATATTATGCATTAATTAAAAAAGACATATTATGCATTGAGCATAAAAAACACTTTGATAAGGGGAGAAATATTGAATATCGGTACCAAAGATAGGGAGAGCAAATGTTGTTTTAAGATATGCTTTAAAATTGAACACATATTACTTATTGCCATTAACCATTAGGGAGCTCACTTTCCACCAGAATATGCAATTTATTTTATGCTTTCAAGAATATCACAGGCATATTTTAAGGGGGACCCTTCAAGCCTTCAAACCTTCAAGTAATCTTGCCAATGTGTCAAAATGTATTGTAATATTGTATTGATGTACAAGGATTGTAGTTATGTCATTACTTAATCATGTTTAAATCTGATTTTTGCTTTTGGGTATATATAGGGTATATGTCTAGATTTTGTCACGAAATTGAAAAAATGAGAGATTGTTGGCCAAAATGTTAAATTTGTCTCCCTTGAATCAGACTGAGTTGTCAATTTAGTGACTAAGCCAGACTGAGTCATGAGTTGTCAATTTCCGTGACTGCGTTGTAATTATGTTCAAGTATCCAAGTTTTTCCTCTGGAAGACTGACAAAGTCAAATCAAGCTTAAGCTCCAAAAGCAACGTCAATTGGAAAGTCGCCCACCAAATGAAATAAACTCCATGTATGCCAACAAATTTAGGTAATCTGGACATAAGTAGGCTTAGAAGACCTAGACTTACCACTGAGACAAACCTTAGAATCCATTAGTTAGAACTTGATAGAACTTATTTGAATTTCTTAGGTTATCTGAATTTTGCTCGGTTTTGGAGAAGTTGTTGCATCTATAATATGTGCTCAAGTATTAGTAAAATCTTTATGATTTGCTAGAGCACTCAACCAAATTTCCAAAAAGTCTAAGAACACCGAATTCTGAAATGTATAGCTCAAGTTATGAACATTTCAATGAAAGGGTACAAAATAGAGAAAAATAGTTTTTGTCATGAATATACCTTGACTTGGAGAGATTATTTGAAGTATCAATGAACTTAAAATTAGCTCAAATTTTATGAGTGGATAGATCTTTCAAATCTCTTTCCAAAAACTATAAGAACTCCCAAAAAAATCTATATAGCTCAAGTTATGAGCATTTTAATAAAACGGTACAAATATATTCTTGAGTTGGATAAAATTTTCCCTCACTTGGAGAGATTATTTCAGGTATCAAATGAACTTCAAATTAGCTCAAATTTTGTGAGCAGATAGATCTCTCAGTTAGCTTTCCAATGAGCACAAGAACTCTCAATTTCGAGTTCGGGATCCCAAGGTATAGCCGTTTTAGTGGAGGTGTACAAAACTGACAACAATCGGTCCACCTATCAGTCGACTGGTGACTGTGAAAACTCTAAAATTCATCTCTGAAAGTATCATACGTTTATCAATCGACTGACACTATCAGTCGTCCAATAAATCACGTATCATTTGACTTATTGGGTAGAATGTTCCACCATTTTGAGTATTAAATGTGTTTCCAACAGCTCTTTTCTCTCCTAAAGTGCTCCCAACAGCTACATTCTTGAAATGCCTATAAATGCATGACCTTGGGGCATTCCAATAAAAATGAATTCAATTTTCATGCACAAAATCAAGTGAAGCTCATGCCGAATTGATATAGTGGTCATCTTATAACCACTAGCTCACATATTGCTTCTCCAGAAGATTTCCACAGAATGCCAAGTCAAAACGCTCCTCAGGGGGATCCCTAATGCAGTCAAACACTGCATCTGCAGTTAGGAAGTCTTCCTCAGCTGTGTAACTGTAACAAAAAATAAAGCAGCAAAAAATGAACAAATGAATTAGACCAAAAATTAAACATGGTTCATAGTTATCCCCCTGTATGCTCAGAAAGTATGATTAATGTTCTTGAAGTATTTCCTATTTCTATTAGTAGTAAAGAAATAGCATTCAGCAACTCTAGCATCTGATTGAATATAAATGGATAAAATAGATCCTGCAGCTGATCAAGAATTTGCAACATAAGAACATTAGGAACTTATCTGGTTCAATTCCATTTTGGTAGTCAATAAAAATCTTTCCTGATTTTTTATGATTTAGGTCAATCTTACGGTCTTACCATTAAGAATGAAATTACCAGGGTCAAAAATCAATTTTGTGGTTCCTGTGAGACTTGAGAACAGGAAACCTTAGAAGTGAAATGCACTCCACTAGAGGGAACATAGAACACTCAACCCAATGGAATATTTTAGTTCAAATCAACAATACATACACATTAGACCCACTTTTTAGAGAAGAAGACGGTTCAATGCGTGGGGAACCATCACGGATGTGGAATACTGCAAAAAAAAACTCCTTTCAACAATCTTGGTTGTTTGATCATTGGGCTGCAAATGTATAGTTCAAATTTTAAGGATGAATAATACCAATGGTTCAATTGATCAGATATATAGAATTATGTGCAGAAAATTTTTGGTCTTTTGCCCATCTCAGGTGTGTCACAAGATCAACGATACAGATGACTAGAAGGTGCACAGCGTGTAAAGAAATCTGGTCCAATTTAAAATGACAAATTTTCAATGATTAATATAATAGTGTTAATACAAAACCAAATCTAGGAAGATGAGGAGACGTAAGATTTCTTCATCAAATGAACGATTAATACTCAGTCACCCACCCACTTTTTGTCACCAGCACTTCATTCCAGCAGCTTTGGCTGCTGCAAGACCGATGGCACTGTCCTCAACAACGACACAACTGCAAAGAATAGAAAACAAATGAGAGATGTTTACCAATTATATGATACTCACACTGACTTTTACTAGATCCACTAGAGAATCCCTATGGATTATTTACACAGTTCATAATTCTCAACTGAGATTACCATCAAAAGCTACATAACAACCAAGACCATTCTTGCAAAAGAATTTATTTTTACTTATTTGAAAAGTTAATGAATGTATACTTTTTCTTTGATGTATAAGTTTACTTGTAGTAACATCTAAAACAAAATAAAACAAACTCTATAGATTTGCAAGCAATACCTTGATGGATCAACACCCAGTGTACAGCTGCTAATAGATAGATGGCCTGCCAGGGTAACGGTAATCAATATTTCATTTATTAATCATTGGAAAGAATTCAATTACAGGAATTAAACCAAATTAATCAGAGGACAGATAATTGGCTCAGCAAACATAGTCAAGTTAAACATGAATGGGGCGGACAAATGCCGGCAATGCCCATTAACCTCGGCTCAACAACACTAGTCACCACCAGTCTTTTTTAAGTGTCCCCGGTGTCACTACACTGAAAGCGGAAGAAAGAACCCCAAGCATACAGATGGTGCTTATTTTTCAATAAATATGATATATTTTAAACTTTTTATATTAGAGAATTGCGGAAGTCCTATCTCGATGTAGTCATAATAGTATATATTTGCACATATCTAAGGGCCAATACTAAATCTATTCAGCATATTTAGTTGATGAAAGGCATGGTTTGTATAACTGAAAAGGCAGGAGGAACATGCACCGTACTATTGTTGATCACTGCATTTGCACAATCAAATATTAATATATTTGAAGGAATATAATCTTAGAATTTGAGATTAAAAATAGTACAAAAATTAAGACGCTTCATTAGATTCATGCTATACAAGTAGTACTTCATTTCAAGTATACAGAAGACACATATTGTTCCATTATAATAGACCATACTACTACAGTATTGACACAATTGCTGTGGTGGCAACAATTGCTGTCACTGAAATTGTAATTTTCATATGCTCAAAAGATTTCAATCACTATGGAGAAGAGACCATGGAAGGTGAGTAAATCCAAATGGTCAACATCAGTTAGCAATAAAGCAAAATCTCAAAGATGTTTCTCTTACACAATACTTACCTAGGCATGAATCTTTTCAAAGTCCCATCTAGTAGTCCTTGAGAGACATGGCCCACTAGCAGATTCTGAAATAGCATGATATTTGAATTCAAAATTCACTACACCAAAACAATCTCCAAAGCCAGCTGTTGTGGTAGGTCCCAGGGCTTGTATAGCAAGGTCCACACAAGATTTAGACCTCCATCTATAAACCTTTAAGCCTTTTGTGTTTGCCATGCTTTCTACCAATGAAAGGGCATTTTCCTCAAGAACCACATTTGATGAGATCTTCTTACCTTTTCCCCAGCTTTTAGTAGCTATAAGCTAGGCCTGTAAATGGATCCAGATCCAACCCGTGGACTGTCTCGCTTGGATCCTGGAGTCCATTTATGATCCGGATCCTAGAGTCCGATAAGGACTCGAGGACTAGATCCAATAGTCCATTAAACCAGTAGGGCACGCCGTGGATGGTCCGACGGACCCAAATATAACTTGAGATTTTACGAACGACAGGGCATGCCATCTAACTAGGCCTGTAAATGGATCCAAATCTAGCCCGTGGACTGTCCAACTGGATCCTGGAGTCCATTTACGATCCAGATCCTAGAGCTCGATAAGGACTCGTGGACTGGATCCAATAGTCCATTAAACCAGTTGGGCACAACGTCTAACCTATTTCCTCTCTCGTCTCACTCGATCTCTCTCTCTTGTTGCATTCTCTCTCTCGATCTGCCTTGTCGGTCTCTTGATCTGCCTCGTCAATCTCTCTCTCTCTCTCGATCTGTCTCGTCGTTCTCTCGATCTCTGCTCTCTTTCTTATCTCTTTGGGTCGTCTCTTTATCTCTATCTCGGTCTCTCTCTGGGTCTCTCTCTCAGTCACTTTCTATGATTTTTTTTGTGGCTTTTCTTTAGATAAATTTTGGTCAATGTTGATTAATGCGGCGCATCCCCCATAAGCAAGTTACTGTTTTCGTATTTTTTAATCCCTTGTTTTAGTTTTATTTTAGTAAGGGTAGTTTGGATATTTGTCGTTTATTTATTTATTTTTTTGTAAGGAGAATACTTATATAAGTTATAGCCTTCCTTGAAGCAAGACATGATTGGATGAATAAAATCTTTGAGTTTTCATACACCTTCTTGTGCGATTGAGATTGGGAGCGATTCCTTTGGCGTGAAGCCACCACATCTTCTCCATGTATTCTTCTTCTCTTCTTCTTCTTCCTTTTTCCCTTGCTTCTGTCGTAATCCCATTCCAAACCCAACCTCATCTTCCGCCAACCCCTTTAACCCTTCCATTGGCTGCCACCTTCCCTCTAACCCCTCCCTACTGTCGCCACTCCTTATAGTCCTCCAAAACCAGTTTCGCCCCTCCCTAAACTGCCTCTTCTTGCTGCTGCATACTCCTTTAGGCCCATATGTTGTTGTTACAACCCCTTTTGATCCCTTTTGGCCTTTGCCAGTAACCAAAAACCTTTCTGCAGCCTTCGTCCCTTCTTTCCAAAGCTTCTACTCTTGCCATAAACCTCTTTAGACCCTTCCTTTCACTACCAACAACCCATATAGTCCCTAAAATGTTGTTGTCCCTCTTTCATTAGCCCTTCTTAACCCTCTTTTACATCTCTCCTTTGTTTCCAGACCTTACCTTAGCCTCCCCTCTTTCTCCCATAGCCTTTCCTACTCCAGCCCATCCTTCTTAAGCTTCCCTCCTTATTAAACAGCCCATTTACTACTGTTCTGAACCTTTCTTAGGCCTTTCCCTGCCCTAGATATCCCATACAGTCTTAAATACTGTTGTCCCAATCTGTTTTGACATTCTTTTGATACTACACAATTAGATTTAATCAAATTTGATGATAAATCTAATTGTTTGTGAAATCTAAATAAGCCCTTTGTTCTGAAAGGCCTTATATTCCGAGTAGTAACTTGATCTAGATTGTGATATACTTGCTTACATTGAACCTCAAGAATTTTTGTGATTATTTGTGGCTTATTTATATTGTTCGTTGCAATTATTCATTTACGTTTAACTTCAGCCTCATATTTTTGCGTCATATTGAATTTTTTTACATCATAATTGCATTTAGGCATTTAGGGTTATCCTTTTGTCTTGTCCTGCGTCAAATTTTGTATCAGAAGCTAAGGTTGAGTTGTTTCTTTAGGCACCCACGGTCTTACATTCATCATATTTAAAAAAAGAAAAAGCAAGTCATTACACCACTGCATTCATTGCATATAGAATTAGGTCATTGCATCTAATTTGTCCCATATTCGCGAGTCGTGGTACCCTAGCACGTGTGTCTATGCATGCCCACACATAGTGGCTAAGAGTATCAACCCGATATGGACCTCACACCGTTTACCAAAATCTTAGATATAAGTGCTCGCTTAACCAACATGGAAACCATAATATAATAACAGGCGGCTAGAACGAAAACCTCTTCGATGACCTAGAGCTTTCCCCCAATCAAAACAATGACATGGAAGTTGGTGGTGGTAGAGGTCGAGGTAGAGTTGGTGACCGAAGGAGTGGTGGAAGAAGACATGGTCCCCAAAACCATTATGTTTTTCATGACCTCCCGACCCTGAGTCAGAAATATTGAGAACTGTTAAAGTTGAGGCTCCGAGCTTTGATGGTCGACTTGACCTAAAGGCTTTATTGACTGGTTATCTGGTATGGAACACTACTTTGAATGGTATAACATGTCAGAAGGGCGTCGGGTGAGATTTGCAAAAATGAAATTGTTGGGTCACGCCCAACTTTTTTGGACCAATGTAGACCACCAAATTGAAAGAACCGAAGGTGAGCCTATTTTGCATTGGGATGAAATGAAAGAAAAATTAAAAGAAAAATCCCTCTTTGACCTATAGAGAGAGATTAATGGACAAATGGCAAGCCCTTCATCAGGAAAACATGTCAGTAACCGATTACATTGACAAGTTTGATGAATACATGATGAGATGCAATATAAAGGAGGACCTTCTTTTGAATATTTCTCGGTTTAGAATGGGTCTCTGTCCAGATCTCCAAAAGGAGTTGATTCCCCATAGTGTCAACACCTTGGAGAAGATTTATCAGAGAGTTCAAGAACTGAAACATTACCTAAAACTGAACCCTCCTAGACATTTTGAGTTTATTCCACGGGGTACGGTGAGTCAAGCCAAGCCAGCCACCAGTGCTCCATTCCAAAACAAGGATGTAAGTGTTAAAAGAGCTTCTGGTGCGAGTTCTTCCAAACAAGAGACCAAATGCTACAATTGTCATGGTTATGGGCATTTCGCTCATGAGTATCCAAGAATCGGAATAAGGAAAAAACCCTTATTGTTGGAACAACAATCCAATGAAAAGACTGACCGGGATGTTAAAGATGAAGTGATATATGACGGAGTAGATCCCAATGGTGATGAGGGCATCGATAATTTCGACGCACATCCTATTGGATTGGTTAGGTGTGTTTCCATAGACCCTAGTCCAGTGCCCGTGCCGCCCAAGTTGTCTGAGTCTGCATCTACATTTGTACCCCATACACAGGCATTGGATACTGAAATTAAAAGTGAAATTAATACATGCAATGAACAATAAGAGTTTGCTGCGGATTCTTATTGTAAGTTTCAGGATGTCAATGTGGGTGATTCTATGACGATCCACATGAGGCCTGAACGGTTCCCACAAGGAATCATTGGCAAGTTGCACATTTGTGGCGCAAAACCTTTCAAAGTCTTGCGGCAAATTGGACCCAGTGTGCATTCTCTATCACACCCTACACATTTCCATGACCCAGCAGCCATACCACTCCGCCCCACCTCATATGAGACTTATCCTGACCCACATACTGACCTACCTAGTCCACTTCATAACCCTTGGCTTGAACCTATAAAGCCTTCCTTGTCACCAAAGAGAGAGAAGGTAGAGTTTATACTTAATGAGAAAGTGGTTCCCACATGTCAGCCGAAAACAGAATTCACATGGTTGACAGCAGATGAATTTCAATGACAAGATCCGACTCTTCTGGAGAGATACTACAGTTTTGTATCGCCAGATGTGTATTCTTCTCATTTAGAGCATGTTGACCATAAAGACAGTTCAGATGTCCGAGCATCCCAGCGACGACGGAAGAAAGCCACTCGTGCAACATTGTGGCTTGATGATGACCCATTGGACGACATTTGAAGGCCGCACGTGCGTGTATTTGCATTTTGAAGACCTTACCTTTAGAAGACGCGTGCATGGGACGATCTGTGTCTTCTCATCTGTTTGAACTCGAGGTAGAGTTCTTTTTTAGATTGAGAGTTTGATGCGGCACATCCCCCATACGTAAGTTACTGTTTTCGTATTTTCTAATTACTTGTTTTAGTTTTATTTTAATAAAGGTAGTTTGGGTATTTGCTGTTTATTTTTTTTTTAGTAAGGAGAATACTTATATCAGTTATAGCTTTCCTTGAGGCAAGACACAATTGAATGAATAAAATCTTTGAGCTTTCGCAAACCCGCCTGTGCGATTGAGATTGGGAACGATTCCTTTGGCGTAAGCCACCACATCTTCTCCAGGTATTCTTCTTCTCTTCTTCTTCTTCCTTTTTAGCTTGATGCTGCCATAACCCTATTCCAAACCGAGCCTCATCTTCCGCCAACCCTTTTAACCCTTCCATTGGATGCCTGCTTTCCCTCTTAACTTCTCCCTGCTGTCGCCACTCCTTATAGTCCTCCAAAACCAGTTTCACCCCTCCCTAAACTGCCTCTTTTTGCTGCTGCATACTCCTTTAGGCCCAGATCTTGCTGTTACAACCCCTTTTGATCCCTTTTGGCCTTCGCTAGTAACCCAAAACCCTCTGCAGCCTTCGTCCCTTCTTCCCAAAGCTTCTACACTTACCATAAACCTCTTTAGACCCTTTCTTTCACTACCAACAACCCATATAGTCCCTAAACTGCTGCTGTCCCACTTTCCTTAGCACTTCTTAACCCTCTTTTACATCTGTCCTTTGTTTCCAGACCTTACCTTAGCCTCCCCTCTTTCTCCCATAGCCTTTCCTACTGTAGCCCATCCTTCTGAAGCTTCCCTCCTTATTAAACAACCCATTTACTGCTGTTCTAAACCTTTCTTAAGCCTTTCCATGCCCCAGATATCCCATACAGTCTTAAATGCTGCTATCCCAATCTGTTTTGACCTTCTTTTGATACTACACAATTAGATTTAATCATATTTGATGATAAATCTAATTGTTTGTGAAATCTAATAAGCCCTTTTGTTCTTAAAGGCCTTATATTCCGAGTAGTAACTTGATCTGAATTGTGTTATACTTGCTTACATTGAACCTTAAGAATTTTTGTGATTATTTGTGGCTTATTTATATTGTTCGTTGCAATTATTCATTTACATTTAACTTCAGCCTCATATTTTTGCGTCATATTGATTTTTTTTTTTACATCATAATTGCATTTAGGCATTTAGGGTTACCCATTGTCTTGTCCTGCGTCATTGATATTCTTCTTTATGATAGATATGGGTTTTTACCTCTTTTTTATTTTTAATGGTATATGCTTTTTTATGGCTAGTTCTGGATCAGATTTTTTTTGTTTTCATGGTATATATTTATGCTTGAGGTTTTTTTCCTTTATTATTGTTCTTATTATTATTATTATTATTATTATTATTTGTCTGACTTCTAAGGAATATCTATTTCGGGGCAGCTATTGATTTCTCAAAAATTCACATTATTGGGATATAATGTGTAATTGGTTTCTCCTTTATTTGTTAAAAAAAGATTTATATGGCTTTGTCCATCTTTTGGAAAGAAATTTTAGATTCGTTTGCTTGTGTTACTTCAATTGTTGATTCATTTGTATTTTTTTTTAATATTTAAAACAAGTTTTAAGAGGAAAAAGAAGCTCACACATGTTCATCAGGTCGCCAGAATCTACAGAATGTTGTGTTGCTGGTTGTTGTATTTGGGTTTTTATCTGGGTCAAAAATTTGGGTTTGGTTCAGTGTGGGTTGTGGCTGTCCAGGGAATAAACTTACTTGGGTGATTTTTTTTTCCTTATTTCCCCTTTTCTTAATGTAATTGCTTTGTTTATTATTTTATTTTATTTCTTTTACATGAGAAATGTGTGGACTGCATAGTGGTACTCTATTCTCTTTCTCAATGAAAATCATAAAATAATTTAGCATGATAACTCTATTCTTAAATGAGATTAAAACTTAATATAAATGAAATTTGTTATACTTTTTCTGCAGTAGAATGTCTAATTCTAATGAGAGGAATGACTTCATTGAGGAGAATGAGATAGATGTAGCATCAAATGTTTCAAGATCAAAAAATGTTGTACATAGGTGGAAGACGTCAACTGTTTGGAATGATTTCCATTACGCAGAGATAGATGGAGTTAGGAATGCAGTATATAATCACTGTTCGAAACTGTTTACTGAATCGAGTACTAGTGGAACTTCTCACTTGAGGAGCCACTTGTCTTTTTGTAAAAAATATGATTCCAACACAATCTGGTGGCCTTAATGAAGTAGAGTGTGGTGATTTTGAATTTGATCAACAACGTAGTATAGAGGATCTTGCAAGGATGAAAATTTTGCATGAGCGTCCTTTTTCATTTGTTGAACACAAAGGGTTATAGACTTTGTGAAGAATCTTCAACCCTAATTTAAGCTGTCTCAAGGAATACCATCCATGGAATTTGTACGGGTTTGTATGAGGAAATGAAAGGAAAGTTATGTAGCGAGTTAGATTCCCTCACTAGCCGTATTAGCTTTACCACTGATATGTGGATATCAATCCAAATTCTAGGCTATAATTGTTTGACAACACACTACATAGATGCCGAATGGAATTTGCAAAAAAAAAAAAATACTCTATTTCAAAGTAGAACAAGTTCCTCATAATGAAAATAACTTGTTCAGTTCTGTATTGAAGAGCATGTTAGACGGCAATATTGACCGGAAGATATTTACAGTAAAAGTGATAACCATAAAGTAAATGATTCTTTGGTTACAAATCTTGTTCAGAAGGTGAGAGGGAGCTTAGTACTTGATGGTTGATTATTTCATGTGCGTTGTTGTGCACATATTTTAAATTTAATAGTCCAAGAAGGCATGCAGATATAATTTGTGAAAGTGTCAAATATGTCAATGGATCACAATCAAGGTTGAAAACATTTAGTGACATGTGTAGATAGGCTAGAATAAGCTCTAAACAGAAGTTGATCATGGATGTCCTTACAAAAAAAGTGAGAATGGGTGTGAGAGAGAGTGAAAAAACAAAAGAAAGAGAGTGAGAATACGGGTGCGGCGGGATACGCCAAATTAAAAAATTATTATATATACATATAGACTAGAATTTAATAATCACTAGTTATTACGTTGAAAAGTATAAACCATTTCAATATATACATATAGACTAATATTTTATAAATATATGAGTGGTCTATTATACATTATCATGGATTGAATCTTATAAATTCATTTTAGCTTTCAAATCCATTCTAATAACAATGTAATTAGTTATTATTATTTTTTTAAAGCCAAAACAAGAAAGCTACTTATCACAATATTCTAAATTTTTAACTCTAAAATGAAATTTATAATAATGATTATATTTTATTTTATTTCAGAAAAGAAATTTTATTTTTCATTAATAATAATTAGATAAAATTATGAGCTATAGGTAATTATGTTACATTAATATAATAAAAATAAAGAAGACCTTTTAATAATAATGATAATGGTAAAAATATTAGATGTTAAATATAATATTAAATTATTGCAATAAGGTAAATAAAAGAAAACATTATAATTTTTACTTCCAGCATAAGTAAATATTGTATTTAAAATAAAATTTTATTACTTTCCCTTTAAAATAATTTTTTGACAAAATATTAGAGTACACACATGAGCTCTTTAGTAAGCTTGCGAGAGTTCCTTTTAAAAAAGACGGGTGTTCACTTACAAGCCCTAATACCCTTCTTTTAATAACCCTTCTTCTCTTTCCCTCTCTCTATTAAACCCTAGCAGCCGCCGTTCTCTGTATTTTTCCCATCAACGAAGAAGAAAAAGAAGCAGAGAAGAGAAAGGAAAGCAGGTGTCAGTGATTTTTGTCTTCAATCTTTTCTCCATATTTTCTTTTTTCTCTTTCCATTCTTTCTTGCCGCCATTTCATTTATTCTTTTGTAGCGTATCCTGTGCCTCTTGTCTCGGCCGTGTCCCGATAGTATCTTCTTTTTTTGTTGCCGTATCCTGACACAAATACTTGTATCCGAGGAGTATCCATAATTAAAATATTTTTTAATTAATTGGATGCACATCCGGTACGTATCCGACCATATCCGTGTTGAATACATAGCAGACACGGGTACTTTAAGTATTTTGAAGTATCCGTACTTCATTGGATATATCTAATCCTTCTTAAATTAAAGAAAGATAATTAAGATCGAAAACCAACTAAAAGAAAGACAGAATAGGAAGATGTACTAATTACACCTCAGCAAAGGTGTCGTTGAAGGAGATGCGGTGGGCATCCTTCTCGGTGTCAACAAGCACGCCATCGCAGTCAAAGAGGAGAGTTAAAGGAAGAGAAGAAGCAGTGCAAATCATGCCTTTACAGATGGGGCTTGCTTCTTCTTCTTGTGATAGTAGTTGTAAAGGAAGACGAGAGTTTCCTATCGTGGATTTGGAGTGTAGAAATGGAAACCCTTTTGGGAGAGAGGAGCTGCTGCAGTTAAAGAGGTTGCAGGGGAAGAGCACTTCGTGGGAAGAAGTGTTGAAGAAGAGAAGGAAGATTGAGATATAACACTTGAAGCCATTGTAGCAGAGATGAAGAAATCACCAATTTTCTCTCTCAAATATCGAAGTGTAACATGTTTTTCAAGATGTAACGACAACACAACACAAATGAAGACGGACCACAAGTGAAGACGGTCCATTGAGTTCTTAACATGGATCTGCTTCATATCCTTTTTATCAGATCCATCTTAGTTCAGGGGGAGATGTTCGATTGTAAAGGTTAGTTTTTTTATGACAAGTTATCAAAAGTTAATTTGAATAGATTATTTTCAATATTTTAATAGGTTATTAAAAATTTCAATTTTTTTAAAATTATAATTGCATTAAATTGAATATAAATCTAATTCAAGAAAAGTGCAAATATAAACTATAAAATAAATCTCCACAAAATAAAGAAATTAATATTGGACATTTCATGCAAATTATGACCTGCATTTTTTTTTCCTTACTGTTTGAGTTGTCCAAGTCTTTTATCTTTAGTTTTAAATATCAATGGATAACAAAAATTGTCGGTTAAAAACTTGACAAATTAATTCAAAGGGGTTAGAGTGACACCGAGAAATTTGCCTCACAGTAAGAATTCTGAGTTCGTTCTTACTCCACATAAAAGAATCATTTTTCATAAAATTATCTGGTGTGTATAGATATAAAGACATCTCTTGATGATCACTCAATACCTTAGTTTAGGCCTGTAAACGGACCCAAGTCCGGCCCGGTCCGACAGAATCTGGCCTAGCCCGATTACTTAACCGGACAGTCCACGGCCCCGTCCAATAACAATGAGTCCGAATAACCTAATATCCGGCCCGGCCCGGCCCGACAGACCTGTCGGACAGTCCGCGGCCCGACAAAGGCACATTTGTGTGTTTTGAGCCCATTATACTACAAGGCCAGAAATTATTTTTAAACTTTAATATTTATCAAATTGAGACCAATAAATCCAAATATTTAATTCTAAACTAAATCAAAGTTTAAAAATTTGAAATTAAAACCTACTTGATAATTCAATCATTTTGATAAATTTAATTAATTTTTAAAAAATTAAAATAACTCCTGAATTAAATCAACTAAATTTTTGTAATTTTTTCAATGAAGTCTTTGAATATTCAAATTCAAAAACATAGTTTTTACGTTGCAAATAAAGTCTAGATTGCTAATCTTTAGCTTCCTTTAGACAAACATATAATAATTAATAATATTACAATCAATTGAGATTAAACTCAAATAAAATATGAATTGAAGCTCTCCTCATGTATCTTCTCTTTTATTATGTAGTTTTCTTGAGCTTCTTTGTCGAAATTACAAGTCTTAACATCTCACTCCCTCCACCATAAACCAAAATTTTCCTCCTCTTTTGTATCTAACGATGATGAGACTGCCCCTGTAAGATAACATAAACTTGTGAGTTGTGGGTCTTAAATTTGGAGTGGCCTACATCTACACCAAGCATAAAAATTGGAAAGAGATTACCAATGAGAATAACATGTTCACTTGTGGGTCTTAATACTTATCAGTTTGAACTCTTCCAAAATAGCATATGGGATAGGAAACATACCCTTAATATGTTACATGTTACTCCCAAAATGGGTATATAACCATGACAAGAACAAGTATAGCAATCAAAGCCATTATCTAGAAATTGACATTTAGTAGCGATAAAATATTTAAAATGTTCATACAATCATGGCTAATGAACATGAATTGGTAATCTCACATTTTCAAAGGCTTTTCTTAAAACTAGTGGATCATATGGAGTTGATGGAATCGTTTCCAAGTACCAAGGGGGGTTGTACCATCTCCGCAACCCACCTGCAATCGTTCCAAATAAAAATCAATTTCATCTTGCTAAATCACAGCTATGTAATCGATCTTTCATTTCCGATGAAATCCAAACAGAGCCTGAATAGGAAAATAATTCAAAATGGTAAGTAGAGAACAAAGTTCAGACATTAACACCATAACAAAAACAAGTATGAGTTCTACAACATAGAAATAAAAAAGCAAACCATTTCACCACTCCATTATTCCCAGAACAATGCATATCCAGATAGGAACCCCAAAGAACAATAGATAGGTTTCAAGTTCTTAGCAGAGAAATGATTTATGGTATTTGTTTGGTCCTCCAGTGAGGTTGAAGGGCATGTTCCACTTGTTGGATCTTGTAGATGACAAAGATTGATCCTATGCTGCGGTCTCTAAGACTTACTCCACTTGTTAGAGGTACAGCTGTACAAAACCCGAACATATGGAGACAATCGAGTGATTACTCCTAACGAGATCAAGGCGTTCAAGTGTCGATCAATTAGAAACCACAAACCACACTAAGCAGTACAAAACCAATAGGCTTAAGCCCCAAAAGCCAGTTGTTCTAAGTGCATCAGATTGCATTTGATTTGCTGCTGTGCGAGCAATCGACATTGAATATTGAAGAATCATTAAAAGCCTACTTAGGGTTTCTTTCCTTCTTCTCTCTCATGTCTATTTTTACTATTATTTCTTTCTAGGCAGAGGTTTTGACTTTGGCAACCATTCAATTTGACCTGTACCCCTTTCCTAGTTCCATCTTAAAATCAAACAAGTTTAAATGAGAAAACCTACTAACAAACCATTTAGAGATGCTAGTTGACTTTGGCAACCATTCAATTTGACCTGTACCCCTTTCCTACTTAGGTTATCTCCATAATCTCTAGAAAATACATAAGGGGAAGAAAGATCATGAATCAAATTCACCAGAATTTATTGCCCAAATGTTCTAGACACGTTGTCATCCATTACTATACAAATGCAATATTATCAATTATCAAATAGAAGTAGATGCACTGATATGCACGCCTTACTTACAAAGAAAGTATATACATCGGTATAAGGAAGACCAGTATAAGAAAGGCTAAGTAATTGCAAAAAAATAAAGAAAAATGTCACTCAAAGGTAAATCATCCCCATGCCCAAAAATTTCAACAGCACTGATTAGAGAGTTGAGAAGAAGAAAAAGAAAACAAAAAAGAATGACTCATGAGACCCAAAATCCAAATCCCTTCTTCTATGCTTCACCTGAGTGCTGGCTTCAGGGGACTGAAGCTACTAAAAAGATAACCATTTTCACCACTTTTTTCATCATTCTCTATGTTGCCTTGTGTGTCAGACATAGGAACATCAATTGCAGAGATTTTCTCACAGCAAGACAGCCATTTGGATTGCATGTAGCTGGCTTTTCTCCATGGAGGAATATGAGGCCTCTCTCTTTGAGGCTCTGTTTTGGCCTTCCCAAAAAATATCCAGAAAAGAGATTCCATGAAAATCAGAGATGGGTTTTCCTTGTTTCCTTATATGATAAAGATAAAATGAATCAGAATCAGAATCAGAAATAGAGAGATGTTAAAGAGAATCAGGTATTTGAAAGCATTTATTCTTTACCACCCTACATCCCTCTTTCTTCCCCATCCCATCTCTTTAATTTCATTTATGTTAATTTCCCAGATGACAACCCTACTAAGGGGCACACTAGGTCAAAAATAGTAGTTTTACCTGTGACGAATGGGTAGGGTGGCGACAAATAGTAGATCTGGCAGGGACGGCAGCACACTCTGCCTGGATTCTGGCTGGCTGCAGATAGGACAGGTTGTTAGGCTGAGAATGGCTGATTCTGGGCAGCAACGGTAGGGATGGACATGGAAGGAGAGGCGAGAGCAGAAGCAGGGATGGACTGCACAGCAACAGAGGTTTGCTTGCCTGTGAAGTGGGGCAGCAGGCGTTCACAGATGAGAGTAGAAGAAGATGGGAGAAGAAGAAAAACAAAGAAGCTGCACTCGATCGAGAGTGACGGCGAGAGAAGGGAAGAGACGAGAGGGCGAAGGAGAAGAGAAGAGTAAAGAGGAGATAGGGTTTGGAAACGGATGAAATTCCACTTACTAGTTTCGAAACGTTCCAGATAAAGGGACGTTTGGGTTTCGACTTTAGAGTCCGACGGGCTCGCGGACCAGTCCGCAGCCCGTCCGAAAATAAATGGACGGTCCGAGTCCGAGTCCGTGGACCTTAGGATGCGGCCTGTATGCTTATTTATTGGGCCGGGCCGGACGGTCAGCGGGCTGGATCCAGGTTCGTTTACACCCCTACTGGCTTAGTTATAAAAAAAAACTTTGACAAATATCAACGTATGTAAGTTACATTAGCTAATATTTTAGTTTCAGACGATGCCCGTATTATAATTTATAGCATTGATATATAACTAATACTTTTGAGCTTTTCATTTTGCTATGTGAAAATAAAGTGGCGATCAGCGAATTTTGAATCTAAGATCACACCTAGACCAACGAAAGTATATATCTTGAACCAGATTATTATGAACAAGATAGTCAATTTTTAATTAAATTTATATTTATACTATTTTTCTGTAACGCCCGTCCCTTTTCACCTAAAATCAGAGTCTATTTTTTTTTTTTAATAAAGAGTGACAAAGGGTACGGACGTCACGACGCGAGTTAAGTTCCGAGTTTCTAAAGCCCGGCCCTTAACTGGCCAACCCTACGCGTGCGTGGAACATAAGTGCACGAGTACGGTTCACGCGTAGCAAGTAAGCTCACGGAACATAAAAATAAGTGCAGATGATAATAGACACTATCCTACCAATCTTCAGATAGCAGGGAAGAGATATCCATTAAATTACTAAAATGCCCTCATACTGTACTGTCCAAAATAATTTATAAAACATAGCAAGACATCTAAGTTATTACATTTCCGACAAGCTAAATTATGCAAATACACATTTTCCCAAAATAAACTTAAACAAAATAATTAGTCCGCCTTCCCAAGCTCCTAAGCTTGACTCCCGTCCTGTCCTTCCGTTCCGCCATCTCCTGCATCGTCAGCTAGGGTAGAAGTAGGGCGTTAGAACACGTGCCCAGTAGGACTCCGAGTAGGGCGTTAGAACACATGGATTAGTGATAACAAAGCATATAGATAATACATAACGGAGATCATAAAATGAATGCTATGCCATGGCTATCGATGTTATGAATCCCACCCATCATCCATACCATCATGCTGTCATATCCTCCTTGACGGCAAAACCTCGTCAAGATACAAACAATCACAAATCATCCCCCTGGACGGCAAAACCTCGTCCAGATATAAAACAATCACAAATCATTCCCCTGGACGGCAAAACCTCGTCTAGATGTAAAACAATCACAAATCCTCCCCCTTGATGGAAGAATCATCATCAAGGTATCATAATTACATACAACATCCCTGATACATCAAACACATCAAAATATCTCCATGTCTGTTTATCGGTTGCCCCGATGGAGCATGGACTCCGGTTTCATTTCATCATTCCCCTGTCATATCCCTCCCATGCCATGCATGAGATGTAGATGCCATATGCCATGTAATGAATATAATAACAAACCATGACATTTAAAGAAAATCCCATCAATAAGACATATAACTTGATTACCCAAAATAGATCAAGCAAAGCCTCAATAATCACATCATAGCATTAAAACCCATTTTAAACCAATCATATGCTTACCGGAATGAATCAAGTAAAAACCCCTACATAATACATAATTCAAAACCAATCTTAAAACATACCATATTATTTCCAAAATAATTCAAGGAAACCATCACTCAATCCATGGCTTACAAAAAGGTTAGAATCCTACCAAATACTGACTAGCGTTCTTTCTTTCGTTTTCGTCCGACAGTCCAGCTACCGACACGCGTACCGCTTGCGATGTCCAGTACCTTATTACACATTAATCAGTCCACATTTTAATTACATGAGTGTAAAATCAGCCTCCCAGGCTTTATTTTACCCTACATAATGCTATTACTTAAAATCCCTAAACCCATGATCATCTCCCATGGAGTTCTTCATTTTAGCCATTATTTACGGTTTTGCCACTACCTCTTCTCCATGGTTAACCACTCATTCATCCATGCATGATTAAGTCCATAGATGATTCATAGATTTGGATCCATCAATGACCCATCACCCATATCTTAAAATCAATAAAGTCAGCCACTTAATTTAACCTAAAGTCCATTACTTTAAACATGTACAAACACATTAACCTTAGGCCATAATGATCTACAATTGAGTCATTAAAATTCAGCCCTTTAAATTTAACCAAATCTCCATTGTCCTTGGTCTTTGGTTACACATTAAATTCATCATAAGTCCCTCCATTGAGAGAACCTAAACCATACACTTGACTTATCATTACTTAATCACACTTCCATTACAACTAACAACACTAAAAATTAGCCACTTAAACACTCTAATCCTCATTCCTTTCTCACATACATCATACCAAATTTATCCATAAGTTTACCCACAAATGGGTCATCGGTTCGGCCATACACCATGGCCGAACCCATGATGTCTTTACCCCATTCTTTCTTTGGCCTATTTATACATTTGAATCATCACCCTTAACCACATTAAAGTCTATTAACTTAGCCACACTTAAGTCCAAAATTGATCCATAACGTAGATCTATTAGTGACCTATCAACCATAATATGAACTTATTAAAAATAAGTCATTAACTTAACCTAATCCCAATCAATTTAAACACCTTCATACTCCAATCTAACCCATCAAAAGGCTCACAAATGGGCCATGGGTTCGGCCATACACCATGGTCGAACCCATGGTGTCCTTTTCCCATTTTTTTTTTCTTGGGTCCATTGCTCACATTTTAATTTATCACAAATCCCTCTATATGGGAATTTCATCATTTATTTAGATCATTCATTTGATCAACATTTGTTTCATCTCTTGAGTCCATCAAAACTAATAACATTCCCCCTCATCTTTTCATGGTTTCAAACATACTTAACCCATTGAATCTTCCCATTTTCCATCCTTTTTAAACCCCTTTAAAATTTGTAATACATGACCATAGGGTTCGGCCATACACCATGGCCGAACCCATGGTTCATGTTCCATTATTTTTCTATGCCTCTTAAGGCCACAACATTACTCATTCAAAACCCTAAACTCATTAATACATTAATCCCTCTTTTGCATCCCTTAAACCCATCATTTGATCACCATTACACCACCATAGGTTTCGGCCATTTACCATGGCCGAATCCATGGTTCATGATCCACCATTCATTGCTCCAAACACCTACATTGACCCATTTAAAATCCTAATTTTCATTTGCTACTCTCATTTTCTTCCACTTATCAAAACCTTAACCAATTATATCAATTAGCTAATCACTCACCATGTGGTTCGGCCATGCTACATGGCCGAACCCTATGGCCTATGATTTTTCTTCCAATCATCCACTTCCATGCTTAATTTCATAAATTACCTAATGCACATAATCACTTATTTATTTCTTTTCCCTACTCCTAATTCACCCATTTAGGGTTTTCTCCATCTTCCATTTTCTCAAAATCCTAAAAAAAAAACATACATTACTTACCATTCCTTCCATTTGATGGATTTAAAATCCATGGCATAAACTTATGTAACCACCATTAAATTCACAAAAATAAATTCCAATTCTTAAACCCTAAAAATCCAAATTTTCTTGTTTAAGAAATACTTACAATCCGTCGTCTCCTCCGACTTCCGGCACTCCCGTCGGTTTCCTTAGCCTCCTCTCTCCTTCCTCTTGATCTTTGGTAGGTCAAGATTCTTGATCCATGGTGGCAACCCCCAACCTTAGGATCGGCCAAGGTAGGGTTTAAATTGAGAGAGGGAGAGAGAGAGATGATGAGAGGGGAGATGATCACCTTGATCTTAGGGTGATTTTCCTTAAAATTCTACTTCTTTCTTCTCTCCTTCTCTTCTTAGCTTCCTTTCCTTAATTTCCTTCTTCTCTCCTCCTTCCTAGTGTGGGACGGCCATAAGAGAGTGAAGGATTGAAATGAGAATGAAAAGAGAGAAAGAAAGGAAAAGATGAGGCTTATCCCCATTTTTTTACTTTACATTAATTACATTCACCAACCTTAAGATATTTTTGAGATATTTAAATTGCTTTATGGTGGTGGTTATCTAAACCACCACCAAGCCCAACGTGTTTCATATTTGAGGTTGGAATGAAGTGGGTCTTCACCTCTTGGCCCCACTTTGACCACTTTTAACCACCATTTTAAATAATTCAATTATTTAATTAATTAGGTAATTACCTTAGGTTAATCCATTTGTACTTAACCTAACTCCATTACTCCACCCATGGTTGACCAAATCAACTATGGTGGCCGGTCCCACCAAACCTTGGCCCACACGCCACCTCACTTGATGAGGTGGAGGTGGGTCCCACTTGGCCACATCACCTTGGTTTAATTCCAAATAACTTAGGTGATTTAAATTTTATTAAGCCCACTACAACCAATTGGATCATCATTGGGCCCATGGCCCAATTACATTTCCATCTTACCCATTTACCTTGGAGCTTAACCATCTTGACCCATTGGGTCCCAAATGGTTATTTGACCCAAATTTGAACACCCATGGCCCAATTGGCCATCATTGACCACTTAAATGACTTTAAAATGCAATCCATGGTCTATTGGGCCATATTTGGGCCTTTGTCCAAATTTTGGCCCATTTACCATTATTCCACCAATTTCCAATTTTCATCATTAAAATAAATAATATTCACATATTTATTGATTTAAAAATTTCGAGCCATTACATTTTCTTCCTCATATTTATCATTATTTCATGAATTAGACTCATATCTACGTCCACTTCATTTTGAGATACACTCATCGTTTGATTAAGCTTAAATTATATAGACAGATTAAAATTTAAAACTTTTAAAATTGTACTGAGGAGTCAGAATGATAAATTCAAGTTGAACTTTGATGTATTTCATGTGTTAATTTGCAAAATACTTATCTTACCTTTTCTCTCAATTTCAACCTCTCTCTTCTAGCATCTTATACGTCCAAAATTCCATTAAACTAATTATAATAATAAAATATTTTTAGTAAGGTAATCTACAATGATAACTTATAAAAATACATTAGCATATAAAATAGCATTAAATGAGTAAAAATTACATGAATTGAAGATGGATAAAATTTTACTCCTATCACATCACTCTGTCTCTATAAGATGAACCATAAAAAATACTCCTTCCATCCCATTTTAGTTGTCTCATTTGGAATATTTGTATTTTTTAAGGAACTCTTTATATAAGGTTAGTACTCATGTGATCTCATCAATTTTCAACATATTTTATACTACTCAAATACAAATGAGACAACTGTTTTGGGACAATTCCAAAATCCATATAGGACAACTAGTTTGGAACAGTGGAAGTAAAAAACTTATTAAAGTCAATTTTTAACAGCTAAAATAATATAATTAGCATGATTAGATGCATGTGAGATGTCACCCGTCTCTTATCTATGTGGTCTTCCATGCATTTCATCAAACCATGTTGACCTAATATTTCTTATAAAGTGTTTAAAAATATGCCTCATAAAGGGAAAGTTTGTTATTATAAAATTTTAATTAATAAAGAGTGCTTTGAAATTTAATTTGTTAGAAGAAAGTATTTACAATTGAATACAAAAGATGAGGCTAACTTTTTACAATTATTGAAACAAAGGGAAGCTTTTGCAATTGAAGTAATAGATAAAAATATTTATAAATTTCCCTACTTTATATATGTAAGGTGAATATCTTTTAAATTATCTCACCCTTCCTATATAAAACTCCTACTCGGAATCAATAAAATAATTATAGTCTCAATAAAATTTAATTATGCAGTTGCCAAGAACATTCACAAATAGATAATTTCTCATACTAGACGTTGTTAGACTATCTTGGGTAGACATCTTAGCCACGCATCTTCTGCATTTGGGTCCCTGTTTGATGGCTCATAAAGGAATTGAATAGTGGGCCCAATATTCCATAACAAAGGCGTAGATAGAAATATGTGTTTCAC
Organism: Chimonanthus salicifolius; assembly: GCA_013350335.1. Taxonomy (NCBI): domain Eukaryota; kingdom Viridiplantae; phylum Streptophyta; class Magnoliopsida; order Laurales; family Calycanthaceae; genus Chimonanthus; species Chimonanthus salicifolius. Next base: position 58,641,211 of record CM023540.1, read on the forward strand.
CTCAACCAGGTTTAGATGGGCTAGATCCATGGTCTATCCACCATCAGAACCGGACCATCTATCGAACAGTCTCCTATGTATTTTGGATTCAACCACGGTTAAAGCCTGTGAAATAATAATATAATATAAATATTAGTAAGACAGCTTTTATAAATAACATTAATATAAATACTACAAATAACATTCAAACTCTAAATAATATACCAAAACGGTGAAAGATATGTGATAGAAATGGTAAGAAACCTTTATATTTCAAATATATCTATTTTTTTTATATTAATTTTTAATATTTTGAAGGGGAAAATTTAAAAAAAATTAAAAAAAATTAAAAAAAAATTCAAATTCTGTGAACTGTAGTTCAAGACTTGCAGTTTTATCCGCAAAACCGCATAAAACCGCAGTTCACAACAGTTTTTTACGATCCAATTGACTGTGCGGTTTTTTGACCTAACCGAACTGTGAGCACGGCGGTTCAGGTCGAACCGCGCAATTCTATCCAGTTCTGATAACACAGTTCTCCACAGCCAAATCTATGAAGATACACAAGTTATGGGTTATGGATCTTGATCTGCTGATTGGGGTTGCAACTGGCTAGGCCCAGTTGAACTCTAGCTTGCTTTGGGCTGTTACTTTTGGGGCTAAACTTTCGGGCCCAATGGTTCATTTCGTTGGAGATTCTCATCACACAGCTTCCATTGCTGGACCTAGATGTTAGGCTTTTTTCATATTTCGAAAATTCGAGATTCACAAGTTATAGCATTAAGTAGATGTCTCCTTTTAGTATTCTTGATAAATAGCTCTCATGAAGATGAGAAAAAAGTCTAATTTTCATGCTCTTCATTTTCAACAAACAATCCTTAATATAATAGTTTAATTGGCAAGCACTTTGACCTAGGAATCAAAGGTCTCGGATTCAAGTTCTGTAATCACTAGATGTCCGTGGCTTGTAGAGAGTTGTGTGCATCTAGAGTTTTACTTAATGTCCTGTACTCAGGAGAGGTGAGGGTCTTAGATTTCTTCATTACAAAGAAAAAAGACAAACAACCTTTAATATCCTCAATGATTTTAATTTCAAAAATATTAGTTTCAAGGGCAGGATATCCTTGATTTAAAAAAGAAAAGAAAAGAAAAATTAAAGCAGCATGCTTATTCTTTCATATTTAATCATAGTCTTTCATTTTTAATCATAGATATAAAAATTCAAATTTAGGGTAACAACAATATTAAAACATTATTACTCACAGATAGTCTTAAACATATTTAAAAGCATATCGCATTCAACTTGTTTAATGCTTGGGTCTTAATTGCTCTAAGTATTCAAAATATTCTTACCAATGAATTGCCGAAATCCACTATACCCTTTATATAATTTAGAGTTTCAATGAAACTGTTTCATATACATGGTTATTTAATTTTTTAAATCTCACATTAATATTTTAAGCTATTACCCTAAGCTAAGTCAATGTATTGTTTTAACTTATTACACCCAGAAAAATATTCCAACCTTGTCGTAATACATTGTTGTTGTTCATAGAGGGAAGGCTCAACGGTTGCATACACAGGATCATTGCCTAGTAAAGCCCATTTAATAAATTGGTAACATTCAATTTGATTCATTGAATAAATAGATAAGTTCGACCTAAACTTATTTGTAAATAGGTAGATTCAATTAATTTGACTATTAATATATTTGTAAGGAACACATTCAACTATATGTATTTATATAGATTGAAAGAATAGTCTTGGTCTAAGTCTCGTCATAAAAGTTATTTGATTAGATAAATGGGTAAATCGATTTGAATTTAACAAAGGTGGCCATTTAGACATCGCTCTTTTTTGCCAGGACACACCATTTTTCAAAAATGTGTGAAATTACCATTTTGCTCTTCCATTTTAGACCGTCCGAATTCATGTTCAATTCATTTTTTGTTCGTTCGGACAATGAGACCGTCCGAGCGAACATTTCAGTGTAAAATGCGTTCGTTCATACAGTCTTCTCTCATGTAGGGAGTTTGTGGGCTATGAAGAGAAATTTTGAAACGAGGTTGTTTCTCAACCGATTTCTACAAATAAGATATCAAAATCATCTACTTTGAATTCCATGAACTCCGGGATTGATTTTAAGTGAAAATGGTATAGTTTTGGACTTCAAAAATCGTATCCAAAGAATTAAGGAAAAATTGCCTTCCCTCTTAATTCTTTGGGTATGATTTTTAAGCCCAAAATTATACTCTTTTCACTTAAAATCAGTCCCAGAGTTCATAAAATTCAGACTAGATGAATTTTGATACATTGTTTGTAGAAATTGGTCGAGAAACCGCCTCCCTGCCAACTTTAACCTCTGCGCGTTTGGCTCAGGTTTTCAAACGAAGTGGTTTCTCAACCAATTTCTGCAAACAAGGTATCAAAATTCATCTAGCTGAATTTTATGAATTTCGGAGTTGATTTTAAGTGAAAAAGGTATAGTTTGTGTTTAAAAATCGTACCCAAAGAATTAAGAGGGAAGACCATTTTTCCTTAATTCTTTGGGTATGATTTTTAAGTCCAAAATTATACCCTTTTCACTTAAAATTAGTCTCGGAGTTCATAAAATTCAGAGTAGATGAATTTTGATACCTTGTTTGTAGAAATCGGTCGACAAATGGCCTCGTTTGAAAATCCTTTTCCGCAGCCCACAGACTCCTTACAGGAGAGAAGACCGTCCGAATGAACGCATTTTACATTGAAATGTTCGTTCGGACGGTCTCATCGTCCGAACAAATGTGTTTAACACTTAAATGTTCGTTAGGAGGATCTAAAACGGAAGAGCAAAATGGTAATTTCACACCATTTATAGAAAAACGGTGTCTCCTAACAAAAAAGAGCGGTGTCTAAATGACGAGTCTTTAACAAATCTAAACCAATTTAACTTGTTTCAAAAATCTGAAGTTAATCTGAACCCTTTGAATGAAATCTTAGAATTCCATTCAACCATCTTGGATTTAAAAATAAAAAACATTACCAAACTTATCTAGCTTATCTTCTACTTTTTTTGAAGCTACACTCGGCCCATGATCTCCACAACTAGCTGCCATGGAAACCGACTCTTAAGAACTCCATAATTCCACTGTCAAAATCAAATCTCAGTAGTTTTACTTCAATTCAAACATCTCAAGAAAATTTAAATCTCAATTTTTTTTAAGACCAAGGTATCCAAGCGTCCCATTTGAATATTCTAGGTGTACCACCTGACTAATCCTTAGGGCATATGTAAACTTCTCAATCCACACATGCCGAATACAGGGGAGTGGGCCTTTTTGTGTTGAGGGGGGATTAATCTCAAGATCTCCTACAAATAAGGATAGGAATTGACCATCAAACTAATCCATCGTAGACTCATATTTAACTTAAATCTCAATATGCTCTATTGAAGTTGAAGAAGTTTAGAAAAGTTGGCTCAAGGGCCCTTTTCATTATACAATGTATATATAGATGTACAGGTCTAAGTATGGAAGCCCTCAATCAGGGAACTTGACAAAGATAGAATAATATATACATGGTAGGTCAACCCTTCTCTCTAATACTCCCCCACAAACTCGACTGTGGTAAAGTGATGAGGTTGGAACTAAGCTTTGAGAAGCACGACAACGATAACCCCTTGGTGAAGATATCAGTGAGTTGATCCTCAGAGCAGACAAACTGAATCTGATGAGTGCCAGTTGTGACACGTTTGCAGAGGAAATGATAATCAAGCTCAATGTGTTTAATCCGAGCATGAAACACAGGATTAGAGATCATATACGTTGCACTGAGATTATCACAAAAAGGTACAGTCGGAGAAGAGAGAGGAAAACCAAGCTCTCGGAAAAGATGTTGAATCCAGACATTATCCGCACAAGTATAGGCAAGGGCCCTATATTCAGCTTCAGCACTAGACCGAGAGACTGGGGGTTGCTTCTTTGCACACTAAGAAATTAAATTGGGACTCAGGAAGATACAATAACCGGTAGTAGAGCGTCTACTATTAGGACAACCAGCCCAATCAGCATCAGAGTACGCAGTCAGGCGGAAAGGTTGTGTCTCACGCATGAGATGTAGCCCACGTCCCAGGGAGCCTTTGAGATAACGAAGAATGCGTTGACAGCATCAAAATGAGACGTGCTGTAACACCCCGGATTTTCAATTCATGAATATATATATATATATATATATATATATATATATATATATGGAAATTGTCCATTTAATTTGTGAATTAATGGAGATGGACCTTAGATGGGTAAGGAGTTAGGGTCAATTGCCCAATTAAGACCCAACGGATTATGGATAAAGTTCAATTGAAATAAATGGGTAAGATTTATTTAACTGGATCAAGGTTGTCAATTGGGTCAAATGCCCAATTGGGACCAAATGGGTCATGGTTGACTTGGTTGACCACCAAATGAGTTTAAGATCAAGTTCAATTAAGGTGTGGCTGAATTAAATTGGAAATGGAATCAAGGAATTGAGTTAATGAATGAGTACAAGTCTTGAGTTTAAAAGAATTAAAAATATTTGAGTTAAGGCGAGTTGGATGGGAAGTTAATGGGATTTTCATCTTAAGTGAGTTAGAAGAGTAGATGGAGAGTTGCATCTCATAAGACCAAACCCAAGGTGTACACACGTTGGAGAGGTGGGAGTTTCATCTCATGGGATGAAACTCCAAAGGGATCATTAATGAGGGAGGTGAATGGTTTTGTTGTTACACAAGCTATATCCAAGAGCACATGTTGGGGAGATGGAGGGTTTCCATCTCATGATGGAGACCCAAGAGGCACACGGTTGGAGTTTCATCTTATGGGATGAAACCTCCAAAGGAAATATTAATGAGGAAGGTGAAGAGTTATAGTTGTTACAAAGGGGCATCACCCAAAGGACACCACCCTTGGCCGAATTACATTGCACAACAAAGGGAGTTCTTTTCTTCATCTCACTCTCTCTCTCTCTCTCTCTCTTGGCCCATCCCCCTCTCAAGACAAGAAACACTTAGAGTATTTTCTATCTCAAGCTTCTCTCCCTCTCACTCAAGGCCGACCCTCTCTCAAAGACAAAGGAGAAAGGACTTAGAGTTTTCCATCTCAAGCTCCTCTCCCTCTCACAAGAACCCTAGGGTTGACCCTCTCACAAAGATCAAGGAGGAAGAAAGAAGAAAGACTAAGGAAGGAAAAGAGCGGAGGAGCAAGTCGGAAAGAAAGAAACCAGAGGAGTCGAGGACTCGGTAAGTACTTGACGAGATTTTATTAAGTAAGAAAAGATGGTCAAGGAAATGGCCGAACCCTAATTTTGTATTGGCTAAGGACCTTATGCATGTCCCATGTAGGAAATGGTGAATGATCAAGAATCATGGTTTGGCCCTTGCATAGGCCAAACCCTATGTTTTATGTACAAACCCCATCAAAGGATCAAATCTTGGATGTATGATTTTTTAAAAGGAAATGATGAACCATAGGGTTCGGCCATGTTGTATGGCCGAACCCCATGGAAGGATATTAGTGATTTTTAGTGGGTTTAAAGGATGAAAATCATAGATGTATGTTAGTCATTTTAAAAGGTTTTAAGGATGATAATGATGGGAGATTATTGGTGATTCTAAGTACGTCTTAAATATTGCAAAGCATGATCTAAAATGTTGTAAATGGTAAAGAACCATGGACCATGGGTTCGGCCATGTTGTATGGCCGAACCCCATGGATGGATGTTGATGGATTTTGGGTTGTAAAATGATGACCCAAGTGTATGACTAAACCCCCCATGGAGGGACTTTATTTATGGGTCTAAATGTTGTAAATGATGCAAATGGAGGATGAAGATGAACATCATGGTTCGACCATGTTGTATGGCCGAACCCCATGAACCATTTTAATGGGTCATTTATGGATCTATGCATGTTTAAATGAATGAAGGATCAAGCCAAGGAATGGAGGGATCTATTAGGGTTTTATGTTATGATTAATGAATCATGTATGGACCATTTTGGGACTTAAGTCATGTGTAAATAAGCTAAGTGATTAGCTATGGAAAGAACAATGGCAAAGATGGAAATATAGTTAAAATGATGGACCATGGGTTCGGCCATGGTTTATGGCCGAACCCCATGGAGAAGGTTTTGTGGACTTAGGGTTTTATTGATGCTAAATGACTAACTCATGTGTGATTGGTTAATGAATCAAAAGAGGGAATGATCTTGGACCCAAAACCAAGTGAGTGAGGTTCGGCCATGTTGTATGGCCGAACCCCACTAAAGTATGTTTGTGGACTTAAGCATGGTTGGAAATCAAATGAAGCATTGGTTTGATTTATTGATATGTAATAAGGTAACGGGACCTCACAAGCGGTGTATGATCGGCTTGATGCGATCGGTGAGCGGTTTTCGGACAAAAATGCAAGGACACATTAGTTGGTCATTGGTAGGATTCTTACCTTATTGAAAACCATATGATATGTATAGATGATGATTTTAATTCATGTTTGATGAGTTATTTTGGTATCAAATAATATGTTTCAATTATGGAATTTTAAATGCTATGATATTTATTATTACATATCATGTTGGCATTTGCATCTCATGCATGGCATGGGAGGGATGAAATGTAACCGAAGACCCGCGCTCCATCGGGGCGTCCATAAGGCATTAGTGAGGGTACCTTGATGTGCATTATCCATCAAGAGGGATGTGTGATTGATTTGTAACTGGAGATCCACACTCTATCGAGGCGTCCGTAAGGCATTCGTGGGGATACCTTGATGAGGAGTTTCCATCAAGGGGATACTATGTGATTGTGATATGGCTGATGGGTGAGACTCATGGCATATGACACTCATGGCATGGCATTGACTTGCATGGTTTTAATTTTATGTTATCTATATTATTTTTATACTAACCCATGTGTTGACCCTACTCGGAGTACCTACTGGGCGCGTTGTCTAACGCCCTACTTCTACCTTAGTTGATGACACAGGGAATGGACGAAACGAAGGAGGTGATCGGAGCCAAGCTTAGGAGCTTGGATGATTTAGTTTCATTTTATTTAAGTTATTCATGGACAATGTAATTTGAGTAGCTAGTATTTGGGACTGTAATAACGTAGATTATTTGTTATGGTTTGGAATGTTAATTTTGGATATTTTAACTTAAGATAATTATTATTAAGTGATGGACTTCCTTGCTAACTAAAATGGAATAGAATTGTTATTCTATTATAATTCCGCATCTACGATTTATTCCACATGTATAACCTTATTGCATGTGAACCATTCTCGTGGACTTAATCCACACACACGTAGGGTTGGCCAGTTAAGGGCCGGGCTTTGGAAGCTCGGACTTAACTCGCGTCGTGATGTTCCCTCTCTCTTTCACTCTTTATTTTTTTAAAAAAAATAGACTCTGATTTTCAGCGAGTGAAAAAGGGCGGGGCGTTACACGTGCGTGGCTGGCTCATGAACTAAGAGACAATATGCACCGCATGAGCAACATCGGGCCTGGTGAGTGTGAGATAGAGAAGAGCACCAACAATTTGATGATACATAGAGGGGTCCGATAGTACATCACTGGTGGTAGAAGATAATTGAGTCTTGACAGCAATGGGCGTAGAGCAAGTCTTGCAGTCAAGCATTTGACTGCAACGAAGAAGATCAAGGGTATATTTGGTTTGAGACAAATGTAACCCATTAGAATGCTTAGTCACCTCAAGGCCCAAGAAGTAATGGAGAGCGCCAAGTTCCTTGATTTCAAATTCTGTACCCAGGCTGCGAGTGAAAGATTGAATAAGCAACGAAGAATAGCCGGTCAATACGATGTCATCAACATAAAGAAGAAGAACCATAACACCTGGCCATGCCGATACGTGAACATAGAGCTATCAACTTTGCTTTGAACAAAACCATGAGAGAGAATGAAGGAGTTGAACCATTGAAACCACGCTCTAGGTGTTTGTTTCAAACCATAAATAGCTTTGTGCAATTTACAGACATGATGAGGATGATTAGAATCAATGAACCCAAGAGGTTGAGTCATATAAACCTCTTCGGTAAGATGGCCATGAAGAAAGACATTCTTGACGTCCAGCTGGTGGAAGGGCCAGTCAGAAGTAACAGCAAGGCTGAGATGGGTTTGACAACAAGGCTGAAGGTCTGATCATAATCGATAGCTGTCTGTTGATGAAAGCTCTTAGCAACAAGTCTGGTTTTGTAACGCTCAATGCTGCCATCAGAACGTCGTTTGATCTTGAAGATCCACTTACAACCGACATGGTTGAAATTCGGTGGCGGCGGTGGAACGAAAGATCAAGTTCGTTGCTGAAGAAGAACATTGAATTCATCATTAATTGCTTGACGCCAGTCCGCTGAACGAACAACTTGAGTATAGCTAGTGGGATCAATGTCAGAGGTAGTATGGACCATAGAAGCAAGTGCCTAAGGGAGTGGATGACGAGTAGAAAAATGGGCCCGTTGTTTGGGCTTGGAGATGTCGGCTTTAGTGTGAGTCACCATAGGATGATCATTATTCGGCGGGGGTGGAGTAAGAGCTGGAGAGGAGATGACAACAGAAGGCGTAGTTGGTCCTGGGAGTGAAGGCAGTGACGCGACAAGTGGTGAAGCAGGTAGCATCAGAGGACAAGTTGATGCTATTGTCGGAGATGACACAAGAGGAGAGACAGGAAGGATCGGAGGTTCCTGTGAGATGGTGATAACAGGAAGGAAGACCATATCAGAAGAGGGAGAAGTTGTATGTCGCACTGTAGCCATGGCGTAGGGAAAAACAGCTTCATTGAATAAGCACATGCCTGGAGATGTAGACTCTGCCTGTAGAAGGGTGCAAATACCTGTAGTCCTTGTGATGATCATTGTCACCAAGAAACACACACTCAATCAATTGAGGTTGGAGTTTGTTAGTAGCATAATCACCCAAGTAAGGGTAACAAGCACATCCAAAAGTGCGCAATGTTAGATAATCGGGTCTAATGCCATAAAGCTTCTGGTAGGGTGAGGTCCATTGAAGAAGTGGTGTTGGCAGTCGATTGACTAGATAGACAGCAAGTGATCAATGCCTCAACCGAGAGGTGATGAGGGAGATGAGATGCAGTGTTTGCGTTTAGCAAGACCGTTTTACTGTGGAGTGTATGGACATGACAAACGGTGAATGATCCCTTTTTGCGACACAGGTTGTGAAAGGAGTGATTATCATACTCCTTACCACCATCACCTTGAAAAAATTTAATGGAAGTATAAAAGTGATTTTCAACAAACATAAGAAAGTGATGAAAATGAGTATAAACTTCCGATTTATGGCACATTGGAAAAACCCAAGAGAAACGCGTGTAATGATCTGTGAATAAAACATAATAAGGAAAGCCAGAAACTGATAAAACTGGAGACATCCAAACATCCGAATGAAGTAAATAAAATGGTGTAGGAGTACAATGGTTACTAATTGAAAATGGGAGTCGCGTAGACTTGCCTAGAAAACAATCACTACAAAAAGGTGAAAAAGAAAACTTAAAAGAAGATCCTAAACATTTACTGGTGGCTAAAACTTTAAGCATTTTATTAGAGGGATGTCCAAGACGCTAGTGTCAGATTGACTCAGAAGAGCAGGATGCAACTAAAGCATGAATGGTGCGAGTAGTGGGCTTGATAGGATAAAGGCCAGCTTCATATTGGCCCTGAAACAAAGGAGTACCAGTATGTAAGTCACGAATAACAAAACCCCAAGGGAAGAAAGCAAAACTAACAGAGTTATCTTTTGTGAATTGAGCAACAGATAACAAGTTTTTGTGCATGTGGGGAACATGGAGAACATTGGACAGATGAAATGTAGAGGAGTTTGAGGAAAGAGACAAAGTACCAGTGTGCCCATGGGAATGAAGTCACCATTATCTAGAAGAACTTGATCAGTACCACTGTAGGGAGACCGAGAGAGGAGCAAGTGGGTATCACCTATCGTTGTGATATCCTGACCCATGAGGTTGAGGCTAGGCCCTAAATAGGCTAATCCAAGCGAAACTGGGCCTTGTCGGACGGGCCAGCAGAGTGGGCCGGTAGGATCTGACAGCCCAGTAGTGGGTGGGAGTTATGGAAAGTCCCACATCGGAAGTTGAGGAGTTTGAGAAGGGGTTTATAAGTAGCCTTGTTCCCTCAAACCATCAAGATACGTTTTGGACCCGGACTTGGGCCGGGTCCGATCCAAAAACTGTGCAGGCTCGCGCGTGTGAAAGTGTGTGCGCAGTGTGTAACGCCCCGCCCCTTTTGACTCGCTTAGCCGAAAATCAGAGTATATTTTTTTTTTGAAATAAAGAGTGACCAAGAACGTGGGACGTCACGACGCGAGTTAAGTCCGAGCTTCCAAAGCCCGACCCTTAACTGGCCAACCCTACGTGTACGTGGAATTAAGTCCACGAGAACGGTTCACACGTAGAAAGTAAGCTTGCGGAATATAAACTTAATGCGGAATTATAATAGAGTCTATCCTACCAATTTTTAAATAGCAAGGAAGTTACATCACTTAAATTACTAAAATACCTCAAAATTAGAATGTCCAAGATAAAGTCCAAACCATAGCAAGTAATCTAAAGTATTACAGTCCAACGAACGAAGTACTCAAATTACATTTCCAAAATTAAAACTTAAGTAAAATAAACTAACTCGCTCCTCCAAGCTCCTACGCTTGGCTCCGGTCACGTCCTTCCTTTCCTCCATTTCCTGCGTCATCATCTAAGGTGGGAGTAGGGCGTTAGACAACGCGCCCAGTAGGTACTCCGAGTAGGGTCAACACATGAATTAGTGATCACAAAACACATAGGTAATAGTATAGAAAACCATGCAGTCAATGTCATGCCATGGGTGTCATATGTCATGAGTCCCACCCATCATCCATATCATCATTATACAATGTCCCTTTTGATGGAAAAACCCTCATCAAGGTATCCCCATATTTGTTTATCGGTCGCTCCGACGGAGCATGGACTCCGATTACATTTCATCCCTCCCCTGCCATGCATGAGATGTAAGTACAATATGCCATATAATAATATTACAAACCATAGCATTAAATCCCATGTTAAAACATGTCATTTGATTACCAAAATAAATCAAGTAAAACATTCATATACACATAATCCATGGCTTTCAATGAGGTAGGAATCCTACCAAAGACCAACTAATATGCCTCGCGTTTCCGTCCAAGAATTCGGTCACCGATTGCGCACCACTTGCAAGATCCCGTTACCTTATTACACATCAACAAATTAACCCAATGTTTCAACCATGCCTAAGTCCATTATACATGCCTTAGTGGGGTTTGGCCATACACCATGGCCGAACCTCACTAACTAGGTTTTTGGGTCCCTTTTTAAATCTTTAGATCCATTTAGTCATGTGGGTCTAAAATCAGCCACCCTTTGGTTCATTTATCCAACACATAAGGTCATCATTAAAAAGTCCCCAAGTCCACAAACATCCCCCATGGGGTTCGGCCATACACCATGGCCGAACCCATGGTTCTTCATTTTGGCCATATTTACATTTTTGCCGCTCCTTCTTCCATGGTTAAACACTTCTTCCATTCATGCACATCTATGTCCATAACTGATCCATAAGTATGGATCCATCAATGACTCATCAACCATGACATAAAAATCATTATACATCATCCATTTCCTTAACTTAATACCCATTCATTTTAAACATGCATAAATTCATACTTAACCTATAAAAAAGGTTCATAAAATGGGTCATGGGGTTCGGCCATACACTATGGCCGAACCCATGATGTCATTTCCTCCTCTTTCTTGGATCCTTTATCACATTTTAGATCCACAACAAGGTCCCTTCTTGAGGGGGTTTCAAACATACATTTATGTCATTATCATTTACCACTTTTAAGCCTTCTAAACTTACCAACATTCCCCATCATCTTCATGGTTCCAAAAACATTTAAATCCAACAAAATCTCTCCATGGGGTTCGGCCATACAACATGGCCGAACCCAGGGTCCATAGTTCATCTTTATTGGCAACATTTAAGACTATAAATAATCATCAATATTTCTCCATGGTTTCCCTCACTTAACCCTTTTAAAATTTACTAACTTTTAACCATTCAAAACCTCAAAAATCATTAACCATCATTCCATGGTTTCCATCCTTTAAACCCCTTAAAAATTACTTAATCTCCTTCCATGGGATTCGGCCATACAACATGGCCGAACCCTATGGTTCATTATTTCTTCAAAAATCATATTTCCATGATTTGTTACTTGGTAGTTCTCATACAAGAAACCCTAGGGTTTGGCCATGCAAAGGTCAAACCATACATTTTGATCATTCACCATACTTTTGACATGTATGACGTCCTCTCCATGTATCCATAACCATGGTCTTTTACCCATCTTTGCCATGCATGCATACATAACCCATAGATATACATAGTGTCCTTAGTATTCCATTATTTTACTTAACCTATCTTACCCCTTTCTTGGATGGATTTTAGATCCATGGCCCATAATATTTTGGCCACCAATTAATCCAAGAAAAATGGACTCCATGGTCTCCTTTTTGCTCTTTTAAAAATAAACTCTTGTTGAGGACTACTTACCAATCCCGCGGCTCTTCCGGTTTCCTTTTGCTCCTCTTTGATCCTTAGCCTTCCTTCTTCCTCTTCTCTTTGATCTTCGGCCAATATATGAGCTTGATCAAGATGAGATCACCAAGGGTTGGTTTGGCCAAGATGGAGTAGGTTTGAGAGAGGGAGAGGAGGAAAGAATGGAAAATATCCTAAGTCTTGGGTCTTGGGAGTGTGGTCGGCCAAGCTTGGGATCTCCTCCTTTTCTCTAAGTCTTTTTCTTGTCTTTCTCCTTGTGTGAGGGTCGGCCAAGAGAGAGAGGGAGAGAGGGAGAGAGTGAGATGGAAACCCTAGATTTTTCCATCTTGTTTTGGGTTGCTTGGGTTAGACTCCATCACCTCTCCTTTGACCAATGCATGGTCTTGCATGCCCTTAATCTTGGGCCTCTTGTCTAGTATACCACCCATGTACACGGTTTTGGGCTTGGGTTTCCTTGGTGGTTTGGTGGTTTGGGTGAGGTGGAACCACCACCTCACAATGGGCCAATGCATGCCCTAGCATGTCCACCTTCTAAGGATCTTGTCTAGCCATGGAGGGTGCATGCCCTCCACATGGCACACCCAACCCCTCCCATGGCCAACGGTTTTGGTTCCTTTACCATGGATGGTTTGGTGGTTTGGATGAGGTGGAATCACCACCTCATTTTTGGCCAATGCATGCTCTCCACCTAGGCTTTTGGTCTAGCCAAAGGGGAAGCATGCCCTCCATGTGGCACTCCACCCATGCCAACGGTTTTGGGTGGGTTTTGTCTTGATGGTTGGGTGATTTCCATGAGATGAAACCACCCATTTGACTCACCCATTTCCTAGGTGATTCACCCCCATTGAACTCACTCCATGTAATGCAACTCATTAATTTAATTTGATATTTAACTTAGGTCATTTAATTACATAATTTAATTCCATTTATTTCTCTTTAATTTCTCCATGAATCCACCCAAGTCAACCATGGTGGCTGGCCCCACCAATGCCTTGGCCCACCCGCCACCTCACTTGATGAGGTGGAGTTGGGTCCCACTTGATTATGCCACCTTGATTTATTCCAACTTAACTTAGGTGATTTTAATCAATTTATTCAATTCAATTCACCTTGATCCTCCTCAATTCCCTTTGACTTATCCATGGTTGACCAAGTCAACCATAGGTAGTCAACCCCACCTATGTTTTGGTCCACACGCCACCTCACTTGATGAGGTGGAGTTGGGTCCCATTTGATTATGCCATCTTGATTCATTCCAATTTAACTTAGGTGATTTTAATCACTTCATTCCATTCCATCTACCTTGATCACCATTGGGCCCATGGCCCAATTAAATTCACCTCCTACCCATTTACCCTAATGCTCAAACCATCTTGACCCATTGGGTCCCAAATGGGTATTTGACCCAATTGACCATCCTTGACCCAATTAACCATCATTGACCCATTTAAATGAAATTAATCCAATCCTTGGTCCATTGGACCCTGCTTGGGCCATTTCCCCAATTTTGGTCCATCAACCATCCATTCCATCAAAATTCTTAATTTCAACAATTAAAATAAATAATAGCCAATGTAATTATTGATTTAAAAAAAATCCAGGGCTATTACAATATAACCCTCTTTTGAAATTTTCATCCCGAAAATTCGAGCGAACTAGGGGTTCAAACAACTCATACAAAAAGCTCCGGATGAGCGGCTCTCATTTCTGACTCAAGTTCCCAGGTGACTTTCTCATTGCCATGTCGTTCCCATACCACCTTGACGAACTGAATGGCACTATTCCGTAACACCCTTTGTTCTCTCCCGATCACTCTGACCGGCTTCTCCACATACGTCACGTTGCTTTGCACATCAACGTCTTGCACGTTCAATACATGTGAAGGATCGGGGTTGTGCTTCCTCAACATGGACACATGGAACACATCATGTAAAGATGATAACTGTGGAGGAAGTGCCAACTGATAAGCCACCTCCCCCACCCTCTTCAAGATTGGAAACAGCCCCACAAATCTAGGTGACAACTTCCCTTTCTTTCCAAATCTCATGTGTCCCTTCCGTGGTGAGACTTTCAAGAACACTAAGTCTCCCTCCTCAAACTCAAGGAACCTTCTCCTTTTGTCAGCGTAGCTCTTCTGACGACTCTGCACAGTGAGTAGGTGTTGTCGTGTTAACTTAATCTGCGCCGTGGTCTCCGCAACCAACCCAGGTCCAATCAGTGCAGGCTCACCGGCCTCTATCCAGCACACTGGTGATCTGCATGGCCTACCATACAAGGCCTAAAATGGAGCTATCTAGAGGCTTGCGTAGTAACTATTGTTGTAAGAGAACTCCACCAGCGGCAAGTGATCCTCCCATCCACCCTTGAAGTCTAGCATACATGCTCTCAACATGTCCTCCAATATCTGTATCGTCCTCTCCGACTGTCCATTAGTCTGTGGGTGGAATGTTGTGCTAGTCAATAAGTTGGTCCCCATAGCCGATTGCAGGCTCCGCCATACTCTGCCGGTGAATCTGCCATCTCTATTTGACACAATAGTCCGGGGAATACCATGTAGTCTGATGATATCCCGGATGTACCGTCGACCCAAAGCCTCAGATGAATCTGTCATCTTGATGGGGAGGAAGTGAGCCGACTTAGTCAATCGGTCCACCACGACCCATATTGCATCGTTGCCCTTTGATGACCTTGGCAATCCTATCACAAAATCCATGGAGATGTGCTCCCATTTCCACTCCGGTATTGGTAAGGGTTTGTGTAAACCCGGTGGCTTTTGATGTTCCGTTTTACCTTGCTGACAAGTTAGGCAATGAGCAACAAACTCTGCCACATCTCTCTTGAGCCCATGCCACCAATAGTGCCTCTTCAGATCATGATACATCTTGGTGCTGCCCGGATGGATAGAGAGTTTGGTTTGGTGTGCCTCGATCAACAACTCTCTTCTGCAGCTCTTAGGCACATATGTTCTACCTCATAGCACAAGACCCTGTCCCGGTCGTAATTCCCATTCTGGTACAACCTCACCGGTAGACATCTTGGCCCATATCTCCTCAACCTCTAGATCTATCCATTTCTCCTATTCAATCTTGGAGACCATGTTGGACCGTATTATCAAATTGTACATACTCCCATGGTTCTTGATGTACAAGTTGAACTCTCGGATGGTGTTCAGCATATCCCATTCCGTCCTGATCAAACTGGCCACTGTCGCATGTGACATACGGCTGAGGGTATCCGCCACTTTGTTCGCCTTGCCTGGATGATGCTGAAGCGCGAACTCATAATCTTGCAGGTATTCCATTCACCTGCGCTGCCTCATATTGAGTTCCTTCTGATCAAACAAGTATTTCAAGCTCTTGTGATCTGAAAACACCTCAAATTTCTCGCCATAAAGATAGTGTCTCCAGCTTTTGAGAGCAAAGACCACTACGGCTAGTTCCAGATCATGTGTGGGATAGTGACGTTCATGAATCTTCAACCGTCTTGAACCATAAGCCACTATGCGTTGGCTTTGAGTGAGAGAACACCCAAGTCCCTCTCCTAAAGCATCACAAAATACCTCATAGCCCTTGCCTCTTTCCGACAAAATCAGAATAGGAGCAGTTGTAAGCCTCTCCTTCAGCTCCTCAATCTCCGGTTGCACACATCTGACCACTCAAATTTGACTCCTTTCTGAGTGAGTCGGGTAAGTGGAGATGCAATCTTGGAGAAGTCCATGATGAATTTCCTATAGCAACCTGACAATCCCAGAAAGTTGCGGATTTCGGTCACATTCGTCAGTGCTTTCCATTCTCTCACTGCCACCACCTTAGCCGGATCCACGACTATTCCTTCCGTTGATGTGACATGTCCTAAGAAATTGGCCTCAGACAGCCGGAACTCGCACTTGTTTGCTTTGGCATATCATTGATTTTTCTTTAGGGTGTCCAAGGCTATCCTTAGATGTTCTACTTGCTCCTCCCGATGGTGGGAATAAATCGGGGTATCGTTAATGAAAACAATTACAAACTTGTCCAAATAGGGACGAAAGATTTTGTTCATCAGATCCATGAATATAACCCCTCTATGGGTATAATCCATTTATGGTCATAACTAATACCTTCGTAGGACTAATATGTCTATCATAGGGCTAACAGGTCTAACATACAACCTATACATCAACTATGGAATCAAAATGTCTATAATAAGACCAATATGTCAACTTATGGGACAAAACTGTCCCTCACATTACCAATAAGTCTACTATAATGCCAATGTCCGGCATCAATCCAAATCACCATGGGAACCCTCATCCATGGGAACATAGTATCTATCCATAGAACTGTCACTTTTACCATGGAACCACTGTATCTATCGGGGGATCGGTATACCCACCAATTGTCATCATCGACACATTGATTGACTTAGTTTCTCATCAACATCTACGTTCACATACTTGGGGAAATTGCCTAATCATCATCTTGCATTCTTTGTTTTGGGAAGTTGTTTTCTATGTATCACATAATGTCTCTCTCTTGGGGAAATTACCAAATAAGCACCCTTAGTTTTGGGAAAAACTTCCCAAGTATCACATGATGTCTCTTGTTTGGGGAATTGCCAAATAAGCACCTTGTATTTCTTGTCCTTGGGGAAATTTTCCTAAGTCAAGTACCATTTATTGACTTAGTTCCTTCATAAAGTTGGTGTTTTCATATTTTTTGGGGGAAAATTGCCAACTAAGCACACTTAGTTTTTGAAAAAAAAACTTCCTAAGTAGCAAATGTTCTTTCTCAACTTGGGGAAATTGCCAAATAAGCATCTTGGTGTTTGGGGAAATCGGGGAAATATCTCCTATTTTGCTATGTTTGATAAATCCATCACTGTTTCTCAATTTGGGGAAAAATCCAGATGTTTCTTATTTTTGGGGAAATTTTCCTATGTATCAAATGTTGTTTTCTCACTTTTGGGGAAGTAGGCCCTATCTTGCTACGTTTGATAAATCCAACTTATATTGACTGTCCTTCCCTTGCTATCATTCCTTTTTGTTTGGCCCTTTTTGCCCGATTACTTATTCCCCTACTCTTTTTCTTCAATAGATTGAGCTCCTTTCAACTGAGCGTATCGTCTTTCTCGCTTTGAATTTTGAGGCACACACAGGTGAGGGAACTTATCACCGCTTTTAGCATGCATCTATGCATATTACTACTTTATTAGATGTACGGGTATGGAATGCGGCGAATGGGGGTCCCCAATATTATTAGCCACTCGGCAAGGGAACTGTTATACCATTATGTGGCGGGTCTCCATCCAGGTGTGTTCGTATCCGCTTCTCGTAGAAACATATATGAATTGATTATTTGATGTTATAATTGACTGATTGTGTGGCGACATGATTGGAGTTTACTTTATTGATAATGTAACGCCCCGCCTTCTCCGAGAAATCAGAGTCTAATTTTTTTTAAAAAAATAATAATAAAACATCGAAAGAGAGCGGGCGGCGTCACGACGCGAGCTAAGTTCAGACTACCCAAGTCTGAACCTTAACTGGCCACCCATGTGTACATGGACTAGACCATGATAATAAGTCACACATGGAACTAACTACAACATGCGGAATAAACTAGACTAACTGCAGAAATAATATGAATAGATAGCAAGTAACAGTCTCAATTGACAATTAAGATAAACAATCATCCATAGTTAATAACCTAATCAAACCATAGCAAGTATTAACTTATTACATGTCCATCAAAATATAATTCAAATGACAATAGATAAGTAATCATGTTCATCATTCAAGCACTTAGGCTTGGCTCCCCTCCCGGTCATCGACCTTCTCTTTCCTTTTCCTTGTACCTGCATTCTCCTCTGAGGATAGAATTAGGGTGTTAGATCAACGCGCCCAGTAGGTTCCCTAATCAGGGCTACCACATGGTAGCATATAAAACATGCATATATATCATATTACATGATCATCAAAAACAGGTAAAACAATGCTATGAAGTATGCACATGCAATGAGTCTCTCCCATCATGTACATTCATAGCCATCACTTGACGTGCCTCGCACCGTTAAGGTAAATCACAATACACTTCCATCTCTTCATCATTGAGTTGACTCATATCACATATTAGTCCTCCTGGCGGGACTCTCATTGCCTAAGGAGACCATTGTGACTATGATCATCATGTTACTCCTCCTGGCAGGACTCTCATCGCCTAAGGAGGACTAACTCATAATTGCAACACTGTAGAACCTCAGTCGTTATCCCATGTCCATGCATGAGATGCCAATGCTTTGTATGCCATTTGTAAATGCATAATTCATCATTCAAAATATGGTAAGTAATAGTATGTCAATAACTCATAAAACCCTCATGAAAACAGGTGTAAATGTGGTTACAAGTAGGTAGGAAACCTACTGAAGATTCACTTTAGTGTTCAATCTTTCTTAATCGTCACCCGTTCACGACTCGCACGCCGTATACGCAAGTCTGGATACCCTATTTAAATAGCAGCGAACCAAATATTCATCATGTAATTCCAACTTAGTCAATGTCCCAAAGAAGCACTATGTGGGGTTCGGCCATGCCCATGGCCGAACCTCACCTATTTATCCTTTGGTTTCTCATTCGTTTAATCTTTATTCAACATCAAGTTCTACAAAAATACCTTGGTAGCGTTCGGCCATACAGCATGGCCGAGCCATAGCCCTTTGATTTGGGTCCATACAACCATACCTATGATCATTCCACCTTTGATCATTTCTCCTATATTTACCATTATGCCATTGGTTCCAATACTCAATTATATCCCATTTTAACCTTTAAAATTACCGATCAATTCCATGGAATGGATCCACACCAAAACCTATTGTCATGGTCCATGATCTCTACATTGAAACCTTTTAATTCAATAAAAACATTCCACATAAAATAATCATATGAAGTGGTCCATGGGGTTCGGCCCTATACATGGCCGAACCCAATGGCTCCTTTGGTCCAATAGCTTTAACCTAGGTATTTAACTTAGGCTACACCCTTTTTCCAAGGTTATTACATGGTTCAGCCATCCATAGGCTGAGCCAAATCAGTAACCATAAAACTCCATGGTTTCCATGTTTCAAAACATGAAAACCAACCAATCTTTTACATGGGGTTCGGCCCTCCATGGTGGCCGAACCCAATGGTTATTTTTACCATTTTTAGACCTCTATTAATCAAGGTTAAAACCTTGGTGTATTCGGCCATAACCATGGCCCAATACACACCCCATTTGCTCCATGTTATTAAACCAAAATAACATATAAATACTTACCAAACTTCCAATCTTTCTCTTTGCCTTTGGTCCTTGGTTTCTTCCTTTTATTTCTTCCTTCCTTTTGCTGTTTTGTGCTTGATCTACTGGTGCAAACACCTCTGATGTTCCAGCTAGGAAAAACGAATTGGAGAGAGGGAGAGAGAGATGGGAAAATCTTGGGTTTGCAATGACAAAAATCGGCCAACCTTGGTGATTGTTTCCTTTAGTACTTCAGCCCACAAGACCCCTCCATTCCCTCATCAATTCTTACCAAAAACGATGGGCCTTGGGTGCTATCCAAGGCACCCCTTGGTACCTGCCTATGCAGCCTTTCAACTCCCCAAGCAACACCTCCCATTTCCATGTGTTTCATTTAAAATTTAACATGGAAATCACCCCAACAAGTCCCCAACGTGTGGGACTTGTTTTGGTGGTTAAGACTGAGCCAAACTACTCCTATTCCCTCTGAACTCACTGATTTACAGTCCCATTAATTTCCATTTTGACTCACCCAACTCACATGTCCAACTCACATGTCCAACTCACCTCATTAATTGACAATCATTTAATGTATTTGAGTCAACTCATTCTTAATTCAAATTAAATAAAATCAGTTCCACTTAACCTGATTTAACTCACCATTGAACTCATTTGTGGGTTCACACGGTCAGCTGTGGTCAACAAAGTCAACCCGACCCGTTGGGCCGCCCTTTAGCTCCTTGACCCGTTTTTGACTCCATGACCCAATTATGGGTATTTTGGTCATTTGTAATTGGTTCTCACATGTGCATCAGGCCTACCCATTTTTACTCTACCTGATTTCCTATCAGTTCAGCCTGACCCCATTTAATTTGAGCTTACACAATGGTCAAATCATCCATTTTGACGCATTGGGTCCAATTGGGCCCTTTGACCCATTTAGCCATTTTCAACCCAATTGATGTTTATTACCCATCCAATCAAACTTGACATTTATAATGTGCTCATATGACCTTAATTTGAGCAATGGACCCCACCATTTCCTTATTTACAATCATATTTATTGAATTCACCAATCTAGGGGCATTTTCGTAATTATTCCAATCATTGAGAATTCTTTGACCCAATTAACTATTTTGACCCAATTTGATGTACATTACCCATTCATTATAATTTGACCCTTATAATATATTCATAGGATCTTAATTTGAGCAATGGGCCCCACTATTTTCTCATTTAACATCATAATTATTAAATTCACCAAATCCAGGGGCATTTTCGTAATTATCCATTTCATTGAGAAATTGGGGTGTTACAGATAATATGTTAAGATGCCAACATGCGAACATATGATATGTGGGGTATATGCCTGATTTGGTGTGATATGTCATGTTGATAATGTGATGTATGATCATGTAATAATTAGTTTGGACTGCTAGATGTTATAACATGCTTGGATGTTAACATGCCAACCAGTGATAAATAGTGATGCATATACCTGATTATTATGTGACGAACTATGTTAATAGCATGTGTAAGTGTAGAGTTAATTGTGCATACATATAACTGACGTATGTGGGATGTCCGTGGGGACGTGGGTACTAGGCAAAATCAGGATCTAGAGACTCCCCCTAGCATGTCGGGTAGTTAGGGTGGGGATGTTTGTGGGATAGCGCGGTGGACGTGTGGTTGGGATTCGGACTCCCTTGTGATTGGAAATGTGTAGTTGTAATCCCTTGCATGGATTAAATGGTCGGTCCGACATGTGTTTCTTGGACACACCTATGAGAGAGGTGTGATCTGATTTAGAGAACAAGGTGCCTAGGAGTCCCAGATAAGGACTACTTGGGAGGTAGTTATGTTAGCCCTAGAGAGACCATCGGGTTGAATGTTGGTTCACTCAGGTTGTATTGGAAGCCCCTACAGTCACGGTACCCTAGTGCGGGGTGACGAGGCATCCCCGGATGAGAGAGTAGGCTGAGGAGGTGCTCGCTCGCTCATTGGTCGAAGGACGATACGGTGAGGGACAGCTCCTGCTGGTATGGTTTGTGATTCCCCGGATGACCGAGTAGGCTGAGGATCCGCTGGCCCGCTCATTGGTCGAAGGACGATGCGGTGAGGGACAGCTCCGCTAGGTATGGTTTGTGATTCCCCGGATGACCGAGTAGGATGAGGAGGTGCTCCCCCGCTCATTGGTCGAGGGACGATGCGGTGAGGGACAACTCCCTCTGGTATGGTTCGTGATTCCCCAGATGACCGAGTAGGCTGAGGAGGTCCTCGTACGCTCATTGGTTGAGGGACGATGCGGTCAGGGACAGCTCCCGCTAATGTGGTTCGTGATTCCCCGGATGACCTAGTATGCTGAGGTGTTTTCAGAACTCATTAGTCGAGGGATGATGCGATGTGATGTTATGAGATATTCCAGGCTATGACACCTGTAGGGTGGGGAAAGCCTGCGATATGATGTGATGAGATATTCCAAGCTATGACACCTGTGGGTGGGGATAACCTGCGATGTGATGTGATGATATTCTAGGCTAGGACACCTTTTGTAACGCCCCGCCCTCTCCGAGGCAAAAATTTCAGAGTCTAATTTTTTTTTAAATAATAATAAAACATCGAAAGAGAGTGGGAGGCGTCACGACGCGAGCTAAGTCCGGACTACTCAAAGTCCGACCCTTAACTGGCCACCCATGTGTACATGGACTAGACCATGATAAATAAAACACACAGTGGAACTAACAATAACTTGCGGAATAAACTAGACTAACTGCGGAAATAGAATGAATAGATAGCAAGTAACAGTCTTAACTAATACTTAACATAAATCAACCGTCCATAGTTAATAACCTAATCAAACCATAGCAAAGTAATAACTTATTACAACACCACAAACTATAATTCAAATGGCAGTAATAAAGAAGTCCAGTTCAACATTCAAGCGCTTAGGCTTGGCTCCCCTCCCTGTCATTGACCTTCTCTTTCCCTTTCGTTGTACCTGCATTCTCCTCTGAGGATAAAATTAGGGCGTTAGATCAACACGCCCAGTAGGTTCCCGAATCAGGGCTACCACATGGTTAGCTTGTAAAACATGCATATATCAAATATATGATTATCAAATACAGGTAAAACAATGTTATGAAATATGCACATGCAATGAGTCTCTCCCAACATGCACATTCATAGCCATCACTTGACGTGCCTCGTACCGTCAAGGTAAATCACAATAACATTTCTCCTGGCGGGACCTACATCGCCTAAGGAGACCAATGTATTTTCTCAGTATCATGACATTTCTTTTGGCGGGACCTGCATCGCCTAAGGAGACCAATGTCCTATCATCATCATAATTCTACTCTTGGCGGGACCTACATCGCCTAAGGAGGTCTAGAGTTGCATCACAGCAAATCACCGGAGAGTGGGCTCCGGGTTCCACAATCTTCATCCCATGCCATGCATGAGATGTAAATGCATTGTATGTCATTTGTAAACAAAAAATATATCATTCGAAACCACATAAAATAAACTAGAGTCTCATAAAAACTAGGATAAAACTGTGGTTACAAGTAGGTAGGAAACCTACTGAAGATTCACTTCAGTACTTGATCTTCCTTTAGCGTCACCCGGTCACGACTCGCACGTCGTTCAACTTCCGGTACCTTGACTATATAACAATCAGTAAATCATACTATTATTTACTTATTCATTCGCATCTAAGATCCAACCACATCATGTGCGGTTCGGCCATGCCCATGGCCGAACATCACCAACTTAGGATTTAACCTTTTAAAACTACCGATCCATTCCATGTAATGGATCCACACCAAGACCTATTGTCATGATCCATGATCTTTACATTTGAAACCTTTTAATTCAATACAAACCTTCCACACAAAATACTCCATATGAAGTGGTCCATTTAACCCATACCATGATCCATGGGGTTCGGCCCTATACATGGCCAAACCCTATGGTTCACTTGGTCCAATAATCACCATGATTACTCATGGTTTTAACATGCTAATTCAACCATGAATAATACATGGTTCAGCTGCATATTAATCAACCAAAAACAGTAACCAAGTATTCCATTAATTGCCATAAGAACACCATAACTTTATATGGTTTTTATCTCACAAAACCATCAAATACTTTCATGGAAATGTCATACCATTTCATGGGGTTCGGCCAACCCAATTGGCTGAACCTCATGGCCTATGGTTTAGATCTTTTTTTTGTCAAATAAATATCTTTATTTAAAACACAAAAGCTCTCCACAATTGATATGATTTCCATCTTCTTGAAAGCCATACCAAACAATCAAATATTGGATGGCCGAACCCTATGTCCATGTTTTGGTCCTCTTAAACATGTTTTAGGTCTCATTTAGACATATGGTAATCAGTATAATGTTACTACGCTTTTACCCTTCAAAACCATCCAAATAAGTCCATCACTTTGTATGGTTTCCATTTTGTAAAACTCAATCCAAATAACCATAATACTTCATGGGATTCGGCCATTCAAGATGGCCGATCCCAATGGTCCATTTCATCAATTTAAATCTATGATTTAGATCCATAATACCTTCAGTCCTTATATCATTCAAATCCATGTTTTTAACCCTCTTTAAAACATACATTTGAGTCTTAAAGAAACATTAAAAACAGTCCACAAAAATTCATAGTTTCTATGTTTCAAAAACATCAAAAACAACCAATCATTTACATGGGGTTCGGCCCTCCATGGTGGCCGAACCCTATGATCATTTTTACCATTTCAAAACTTCTATTACTCAAGGTTAAAACCTTGGTGCATTTGGCCATAACCATGGCCCAATACATACCCTTTTTCTTATAACTTGTTTGACTTGAACACTTAAGAAATCTTACCAATTTTCCTTTGCCTAAGATCCTTGGCTTCTCCCCTCTATTTCTTCCTTTCTTCCTTAATCCTTTGCTGGTTTATGCTTGATTAACTGGTGCCAAAACCTCTGCTGTTCAGCCAAGAAAAACGAACTTGAAGAGAGAGAGAGAGAGATGGGAATTTCTTGGATTTTCAATGTGAAAATCGGCCAAGAATGGTAACCCTTCCCTTTTGTAATTTCAGTCCCATTTTCCATTCATTTTCCCTCATTTAATTTTGCCAAAACCGATGGGATATTGGGTGTCATCCAAGACACCCCCTCACCCAAACGGTGCAACCTTTCATTTCAGCCCATGCATCTCATGAGATGAGATGCATGCCGCCCAAGCTTGGTGTCCCTTGGCTTTGCCAAGGCACCTCTTCACTCTCAACGGCTGGGATTGATTCTACAAGAGTTATGTGTGATTAACAATACCTTTCCACTTCCTCTTGACTCACTTAACTCATGATATTTTTATTCTAACCCAACTCATCCAACTCATCACATTTAATGCACCAAGTTTGAGTCAACTCTTTTCTTAAATCAAACTCACTCCAAATCAATCCAACTCAAGCTGAACTAACTCATACTTGAGTTCAATTGAGGGCCCACATGGTCATCCGTGGTCAACTTGGTCAACCCAACCCATTGGGTCCCCAATCAGCCCCTTGACCCGTTTTGACAACATGACCCATTCATGGGCTGATTTTTGCCATTTTTAATTGGTTTTCACTTGTGTTTCAAGCCTACCCATTTTTGCTATACTTGATTTCCAATCAGTTCAGCTTGACCCCATTTAATTTGAGCTTACACAATGGTCAAATCATCCATTATGACCCATTGGGTTCAATTGGGCCCTTTGACCCATTTAGCCATTTTCGACCCAATTGATGTACATTACCCATCCAATCAAACTTGACATTTATAATGTGCTCAAATGATCTTAATTTGAGCAATGGACCCCACCATTTCCTTATTTGACATCACAAAATAATTAATTTAACAAACCAGGGGCATTTTCGTAATTATCCACTTCATTGAGAAATTGGGGTGTTACAATATAACCCTCTTTTTAAAATTTTAGTCCCGAAAATGGAGCGAAGTAGGGTTCTCAAATTAAATTACATAAATAATTCGGGGTGAGCTGTTCTCATCTCCAATTCAAGTTCCCATGTGGCCTCTTCATCACCATGTCGGTCCCATACCACTTTTACGAACTGAATCGCTCTGTTTCGCAACACCCTTTGTTCGGTCTCCACTATCCTGACCGGCTTCTCAACGTATGTCACGTCACTTTGTACTTCAATATCCTGAACATTCAAAACATGGGACGGATCCGGATTATACTTTCTTAGCATTGACACATGAAACACATCATGTAGAGCTGCTAACTGCGAAGGAAGTGCTAACTGGTAAGCTACATCCCCCATCCTTCTTATAATGGAAAACGGTCCCACATATCTTAGTGACAGTTTTCCTTTCTTGCCAAACCTCATGTGTCCTTTCCGTGGCGAGACCTTCAGAAATACCATGTCCCCCACTTCAAACTCAAGGAATCTTCTTCTTTGGTCAGCATAACTCTTCTGCCGACTCTGTGCAGTCAATAAGTGTTGACGTATCAACTTAATTTGTGTGGTAGTCTCTGCGACTAATTTCGGTCCAATCAATGCAGGCTCTCCAGCCTCTGTCCAACATACCGGTGACCTACACGGTCTACCATATAATGCCTCGTATGCAGCCATCTGAAGGCTTGCCTGATAGCTGTTGTTATACGAGAACTCCACCAGTGGTAAGTGGTCCTCCCATCCACCCTTGAAATCTAACATACATGCTCTTAGCATGTGTTCCAAGGTTTGTATTGTCCTTTCAGACTGTCCATCAGTCTGTGGATGGAAAGCGGTGCTAGTCAATAAGTTTGTCCCCATGGCTGACTGCATGCTTTGCCATACTCTGCCGATAAAACGGCCATCTCTGTCCAATACTATCATTTGGGAAATGCCATGTAGCCGAATGATCTCTTTAATATACCGCCGACCCAACGTCTCAGATGAATCCTTCATCTTGATAGGAATGAAATGTGCGGACTTGGTCAGCCGGTCGACTACGACCCATATGGCGTCATTGCCCTTTGAAGACCTTGGCAACCCCGATACAAAGTCCATGGAAATGTGTTCCCATTTCCATTCTGGCACTGCTAAGGGTTTGAGTAACCCTGGTGGCTTTTGGTGTTCAATTTTAACTTGCTGACAAGTTAGACAATGTGCCACGAATTCCACCACATCCCTTTTTAGTCCATGCCACCAATAATGCCTCTTTAGATCATGGTACATTTTGGTGCTGCCCAGATGGATAGAGAGCTTGGACTGATGTGCCTCAATCAGTAGCTCTTTCCTGCAACTCTTTGGCACATATGTTCTTCCCCGGAATAAAAGACCTTGTCCTGGTCGTAATTCCCATTCCGGTATGTCTACTCCAGTGGACATCTTGGCCCATATGTCCTCCACTTCCGGATCCATACGTTGTTCTTGCGCAATCTTGGTGACTATGTTGGATTGTATAACCAGATTGTATATGGTACCACGGTTGTTGTAATAGAGTTTAAATTCTCGGATGGTATTTAACATCTCCCATTCTGATCTGATCAAACATGCCACGGATGCATGTGGTATAACGGCTGAGGGCATCCGCTACTTTGTTTGCCTTACCTGGATGATATCTAAGCGCAAACTCATAATCCGCCAGATACTCCATCCATCTTCGTTGCCTGAGGTTGAGCTCCTTCTGATCAAAAAGATATTTTAAGCTCTTATGATAAGAAAATACCTCAAATTTCTCGCTGTAGAGGTAGTGTCTCCAACTCTTGAGGGTGAAAACCACTGCAGCTAATTCCAAATCATGTGTGGGGTAAAGACGTTCATGTATTTTTAACTGCCTTGAACCATACGCCATCACACAATTACTCTGACTGAGTGTACAACCCAGTCCCTCTCCCGAGGCATCGCAATATACCTCGTAACACTTGCCACTTACCGGCAAAACTAAAATAGGGGCAGTGGTAAGTCTTGTCTTCAGCTCTTCGAACCTTTGATTACATAGATCTGTCCACTCGTACTTGACCCCTTTCTGTGTGAGTCGAGTTAATGGAGATGCTATTTTTGCAAAATCCATAATAAATCTTCTATAATAACCAGCCAATCCCAAGAAGCTACGAATTTCAGTTACATTCTTGGGCGCTTTTCCAATCTTTCACTGCTGCCACCTTAGCCGGATCCACAGCTATACCTCCCTCAGATATAACATGTCCCAAGAAATTTACTTGAGATAGCCAGAACTCACACTTACTGGCTTTGGTATACAACTTATTCTGCCTCAAAGTATTCAAAATTATCTGTAAGTGCTCTGCATGTTCTTCCTGACTCTTGGAATATCAGAATATCGTCAATGAATATGATTACAAACTGGTCCAGATACGGACGGAAGATTCTATTCATTAAATCCATGAACACCGCCGGTGCATTTGTGAGTCCAAATGGCATGACTACAAACTCGTATAGTCCATACCGCGTCTGGAAGGCTGTCTTTTCTATATCTTCCTCCCTAAATCGGATTTGATGATAACCAGACATCAAATGAATCTTTGAAAAATGGCTAGAACCCCTCAATTGATCGAATAAATCATCGATCCTGGGTAGAGGGTACTTGTTCCGGACTGTTAGCTGATTCAGCTTCCGGTAGTCCACACACATCCGTAGTGAACCGTCCTTCTTCTTCACAAACAGCACTGGTGCTCCCCATGATGATGTACTGTTCCGGATGCAACCCAGCCTAAGCAGTTCATCAATCTGCTTCTTTAGCTCCGACATCTCTGCTGGTGCCATCCGATAGTGTGTCAACGACACTGGTGCTGTGCCAGGGTACTACTTGATTTCAAAGTTAATCTCCCTCATAGGTGGTAAACCAGGGAGTTCCTTTGGAAACACATCTGCAAATTCTTGTACAATTGCCGGAAGTTCAGTAATTGGAGCTTTATTTATGGTGATATTATTCAATACCACGTGGTTTAACCCTTCCTGCAATCCACTCTGTTTATCTGCAAGAACTACGTATTGTTTGCCCTCGGGTGACCAAAATGTCACTCTTCGACAATAACAGTCGATGTTGGCATGAAACTTAGCCAACCAATCCATGCCTAATATTATGTCATATTCAAACATGTCAAGCACTAGATAATTGAACTCAAATCTGAGTCCAGCTAATTCAGTGTTAACCGCTCTACATATAAGTCCCAATGCCGAGTCTTCGATAGGGGATACCAATAGTAAGTGATGTGGCTAATCTTTGAACTAATGTACCGGTAGCAGTAATAAATGATGCAGCTATGAAGGAGTGTGATGCTCCAGAATCAAATAGTGCATATGCATAAGAACTACTCACTACCGCGATACCTTGTATCACCGCATGATCTACTTCTTCTGGAGAAGTTAGAGTAAATAATCGTCCCGCTCCAGCAGGGTTAGACCCTCGACCTCCCCGACTTTGCATTCTGCCTCCTCTGGAGTTTACCGGTCTAGCTGGCGGACGAAATGATCCTCTGGAGTATGACAGCCTGTTGAGTTTTGGGCAGTCCTTTTTGAAGTGACCTGGTTGATCACAGTGATAGCAGGTGTTCACTCCTCTAGATGCTTGAGTGGCTGCTACTGATTGGGAGGGCTGATTGGGACGAAAGCCCCCAGTTGATCCAACAGACGGCGAGGGTCTGCTGAAGTTCGATCTGAACTTCTTGTTGGATTGATACGCACCCCTCCCACTCGACGCTCGGCGGTTGTCCACTCTTGCAAATTCCGCCAATTCTTGTTCCACAATGGTAGCCCTGCTGACCACTTCCGCCAGCGTGGCTGCTCTGAACACGGTTACCCTGGCCCCAATGTTTGGCTGTAACCCACGCTCGAACTTGCGAGCCCTCCGATATTCTGTGTCCACAACATAAAATGCATAAATTGACAGGCTGAGAAATTCTTGGTGATACTCAGCCACCGTCATTGAGCCTTGTACTAATGTCATAAAGGCCTGAATCTGATGTTCCCTCTCCTCCTCCGGGAAATTGCGCTCTAAAAATGTCGCTGAGAATTGCTCCCAAGTCATAGCAATTCTTTCTCCTTCTGGCACAAGTGTCTGCTGTTTCTCCACTACTTTCCACCATTTAGCAGCGTCATCTATTAGCTGTGACGTGGCCAATAGAATTTTGTGAGCATGACTCTTGATATTCAAAAGAGCCAGTATGTGGGAGATCTTTTCCAACCAGTTCTCAGCTCCGACAGGCCCTTCTCTGCCCTTGAAGTAAGGTGGGCGCTATTGTTGAAAACCTCTGACCATGTTACGGTCATTAGTCTCACTTGTGCTTCCACCTCCATTCATATGTTGTTGGAGGACAGAAGTGACTACTGCCTGTACCAAGCTCTGTAGTTCATACGGTACATGTGGTATAGTCACGTCACTGTTGCTATTTCCTTCTTCTTCCCGTCGATATGAAGAGTCATTACCTTCCTCTTCGTACTGTCGATACGTAGGGTCACTATCCTCCTCCTCTCGCCGAGAATGATGTGATTCTTCCTCATCGCGTGATCTTTCATGAACTGATCTCTCCTCGTCATGAACTGACTGTTCCTTGTCATGTACCGATTGCACCTTCTTATGTACAATCTTCTCATGTTGAGGTATCACTTTCCCTTGAAGCGTGATTATTAACACTTCCTCCTCCTTTTTACCGTCTTGTTGCGTCCTTCTCTTTGATGCCCCTTCACCTACTCCGATTTGTAATACTTTTTCTTTTCCTTTTTTATTCTTTATAACCTTTTTCTGGGGCGCCATTTCTTCCTATTCATGGAAACATCATAGACTTAATTTCCATCAAAACATATATTAAATGCCATAAATCCTAATTAAAATCATAAAATCGAATACTTTATATAAATTCATACTTCGTCCTTGTACAAAGGTGTGTAGGGTGAAACAAGATCCTATAAAGAACAAAATGCACCCTTACAAACTAACCCTCTTTTTAATACCCCTTCATATTACTTCCTAGCCTAGTCTTCCGTAGAAGATCCCGCATCATCAGCGAACTTGAAACGGTTATCAGGACACGTCATCGCCATGTGCCCCAATACTTCACATGTCGTGCAGGGTATTAATCCAGGTCCTCCAATATAAGGACAATTAGTCCTCGCCTCTCCATGCCCATGCAGTCCACAGAATGGGCAGACAATACCTAAAGGGTGAGGATAATACATATAGTTGTGCCCGTCTTGATTACACAACTCACACGTATCGTAGGGATCTATCTCCCGAAGCGATTCCAATATCATAGGAACATCTGCCATAAGATCTTCCAGAAAAGGTGCTAGATCCTCTTCTTCCTCCTCAGGAGGTGCCATTAACCAAGGAATATCTTCCATAAGATACTCTGATAATGGTGCTAGGTTCACCTCCTCCAATGGTGCTAAGTTCCATTCCTCCTCCTCGGGAGGCCCCTCTTGAGGGTCCACATTGACTTCCATGCTGATACTGTTGGAAGTCGATACCAGATCTACTTGACAACTAGGTGTCACTTTATCCCATAACTCTGTGTATTCCTCGTTGCTTGACATATCTGTGCCACAACATTTAAAACACATAAATCAACAACAACAGTTCCAATAAAGAACCAGTCTTGACTTTTGGGGATTTTTCATGCATAATCTCATGTGCTTTGTTTGGGAAGATTGCCAAATCATCACTCTTTGTTTCTTTTGTTTCTGGGGAAATCTCTAAATTCCTGTTGTTTGTTTCTCAATGGGGAATATCAGGGGAGTACATCCTACTTTGCTATGTTTGATATATCCAGTTATGATGACTGTACTTTACTTTGCTATCTTTCATTGTCGTTCTCAGATTGATTGCTCAGTCTGAGTCACTCGAAGTAAATTAATCCAGCCCCCAGTCAGCGGACTCCGAAGAGTAGGTCAATTGGGATTCTTATCCGTCAGTGAGACATGAAACCGTCTTAATCTTACTTCGATGATTCAACTTCCCGTTTCGCTCTGATACCAACTGTAACGCCCCTCCCTCTCCGAGGCAAAAATTTCAGAGTCTAATTTTTTTTTAAATAATAATAAAACATCGAAAGAGAGCGGGCGTCGTCACGACACGAGATAAGTCCGGACTACCCAAAGTCCGACCCTTAACTGGCCACCCATGTGTACATGGACTAGACCATGATAAATAAAACACACATGGAACTAACAATAACTTGCGGAAATAGAATGAATAGATAGCAAGTAACAGTCTTAACTAATACTTAACATAAATCAACCGTCCATAATTAATAACCTAATCAAACCATAGCAAAGTAATAACTTATTACAAGACCACAAACTATAATTCAAATGGCAGTAATAAAGAAGTCCAGTTCAACATTCAAGCGCTTAGGCTTGGCTCCCCTCCCGGTCATCGACCTTCTCTTTCCCTTTCCTTGTACCTGCATTCTCCTCTGAGGATAGAATTAGGGCGTTAGATCAACGCGCCTAGTAGGTTCCCGAATCAGGGCTACCACATGGTTAGCTTGTAAAACATGCATATATCAAATATATGATTATCAAATATAGGTAAAACAATGCATTGAAATATGCACATGCAATGAGTCTCTCCCAACATGCACATTCATAGCCATCACTTGACGTGCCTCGCACTATCAAGGTAAATCACAATAACATTTCTCCTGGCGGGACCTGCATCGCCCATGGACACCAATGTCCTATCATCATCATAATTCTACTCCTGGCGGGACCTGCATCGCCTAAGGAGGTCCAGAGTTGCATCACAGCAAATCACCGGAGAGTGGGCTCCGGGTTCCACAATCTTCATCCCATGCCATGCATGAGATGTAAATGCATTGTATGTCATTTGTAAACACAAAATATATCATTCGAAACCACATAAAATAAACAAGAGTCTCATAAAAACTAGGATAAAACTGTGGTTACAAGTAGGTAGGAAACCTACTGAAGATTCACTTCAGTACTTGATCTTCCTTTAGCGTCACCCGGTCACGACTCGCACATCGTTCAACTTCCGGTACCTTGTCCATATAACAATCAGTAAATCATACTATTATTTACCTATTCATTCGCATCTAAGACCCAACCACATCATGTGGGGTTCGGCCATGCCCATGGCCGAACATCACCAACTTAGGATTTAACCTTTTAAAACTACCAATCCATTCCATGTAATGGATCCACACCAAGACCTATTGTCATGATCTATGATCTTTACATTTGAAACCTTTTAATTCAATACAAACCTTCCACACAAAATACTCCATATGAAGTGGTCCATTTAACGCATACCATGATCCATGGGGTTCGGCCCTATACATGGCCGAACCCTATGGTTCACTTGGTCCAATAATCACCATGATTACTCATGATTTTAACATGCTAATTCAACCATGAATAATACATGGTTCAGCCGCATATTAATCAACCAAAAATAGTAACCAAGTATTCCATTAATTGCCATAAGAACACCATAACTTTATATGGTTTTTATCTCACAAAACCATCAAATACTTTCATGGAAATGTCATACCATTTCATGGGGTTCGGCCAACCCAATTGGCTGAACCTCATGGCCTATGGTTTAGATCCTTTTTTTGTCAAATAAATATCTTTATTTAAAACACATAAGCTCTCCACAATTGATATGATTTCCATCCTCTTGAAAGCCATACCAAACAATCAAATACTTACATGGGGTTCGGCCACCCCGAACCCTATGTCCATGTTTTGGTCCTCTTAAACATGTTTTAGGTCTCATTTAGACATATGGTAATCAGTATAATGTTACCATGCTTTTAATCTTCAAAACCATCCAAATAAGTCCAACACTTTGTATGTTTTCCATTTTGTAAAACTCAATCCAAATAACCATAATACTTCATGGGATTCGGCCATTCAAGATGGCCGATCCCAATGGTCCATTTCATCAATTTAAATCTATGATTTAGACCGATGATACCTTCAGTCCTTATGTCATTCAAATCCATGTTTTTAACCCTCTTTAAAACATGCATTTGAGTCTTAAAGAAACGTTAAAAATAGTCTACAAAAATTCATAGTTTCTATGTTTCAAAAACATCAAAAACAACCAATCATTTACATGGGGTTCGGCCCTCCATGGTGGCCGAACCCTATGATCATTTTTACCATTTCAAAACTTCTATTACTCAAGGTTAAAACCTTGGTGCATTCGGCCATAACCATGGCCAACACATACCCTTTTTCTTATAACTTGTTTGACTTGAACACTTAAGAAATCTTACCAATTTTCCTTTCCCTAAGGTCCTTGGCTTCTCCCCTCTATTTCTTCCTTTCTTCCTTAATCCTTTGCTGGTTTATGCTTGATTAACTGGTGCCAAAACCACTGCTGTTCAGCCAAGAAAAACGAACTTGAAGAGAGAGAGAGAGAGAGATGGGAATGTCTTGGATTTTCAATGTGAAAATCGGCCAAGAATGGTAACCCTCCCCTTTTGTAATTTCAGTCCCATGTTCCATTCATTTTCCGTCATTTAATTTTGCCAAAACCGATGGGATATTGGGTGTCATCCAAGACACCCCCTCACCCAAACGGTGCAACCTTTCATTTCATCCCATGCATCTCCTGAGATGAGATGCATGCCGCCCAAGCTTGGTGTCCCTTGGCTTTGCCAAGGCACCTCTTCACTCTCAACGGCTGTGATTGATTCTCCAAGAGTTATGTGTGATTAACAATACCTTTCCACTTCTTCTTGACTCACTTAACTCATGATATTTTTATTCTAACCAACTCATCCAACTCATCACATTTAATGCACCAAGTTTGAGTCAACTCTTTTCTTAAATCAAACTCACTCCAAATCAATCCAACTCAAGCTGAACTAACTCATACTTGAGTTCAATTGAGGGTCCACACGGTCATCCGTGGTCAACTTGGTCAACCAGACCCATTGGGTCCCCAATCAGCCCCTTGACCCGTTTTGACAACATGACCCATTCATGGACTGATTTTTGCCATTTTTAGTTGGTTTTCACTTGTGTTTCAAGCCTACCCATTTTTGCTATACTTGATTTCCAATCAGTTCAGCTTGACCCCATTTAATTTGAGCTTATACAATGGTCAAATCATCCATTATGACCCATTGGGTCCAATTGGGCCCTTTGACCCATTTAGCCATTTTCGACCCAATTGATGTACATTACCCATCCAATCAAACTTGACATTTATAATGTGCTCAAATGATCTTAATTTGAGCAATGGGCCCCACCATTTCCTTATTTGACATCACAAAATAATTAATTTAACAAACTAGGGGCATTTTCGTAATTATCCACTTCATTAAGAAATTGGGTGTTACACCTTTAGGGAGGCGACAGCCTGTGGTGTGATGTGGCAGTGTGTTTACCCGTAGTTATAACTTTGGAGTTCATTCTTGAGACTTGTGGTATGGGTGTTGACTCACCAGGAATTTATGGGCGCTTAACGAGTGAGATCGGCTGGGTCACTCGGTAGAAGACCTATAGAATTCTGTGAGGGGTGGATACGCTAGTCGACTGGAGACCAACAGATGGGGTCCAATGTTATAGGTTTGACTATCGAGACTCTAGTGCTTGGTTGAGGAGATCATAATGAGTTTGGTTGGCAGTCCGTTGAGGACTGGTGAGGTGGTTACTCCCGTGTTGTAGTTGGTTTGGGACTCTAGTGAGTCTGACTCTTAGGTTGGTCGTGGTATGTGTGCGGGTTGTCATGAGAGAGTCATAGGTCTAGTCGAGGAGTATGGATCCTGATCCGGTTGGAGATCAGTCTGTACACCCGAGGGTGGGTGGATCGCAGCGGATGGGCACAGGAGGGAGTTGCTATAGAGTTGTATTGAGTTGGTTAGAGAATGTACTGGAGGCCCGACAAATGTGGGCCCGTGTGTTAGGGGTAGGGCACCCGCTTGCATAGTCATGCATGTAGACATCATAGACATTGATCCGTTCATATGATCATATATAGTGTATGCTTGGTGACATATGGTGCGTGTGTTACTCTCACTGGACATATAGAGCTCACCTCTTACCTCACAGGTACATCATAGAGGAAGGGTCGGCGGGACCCTCAATCGGACATTGGACGTAGAGTTGCAGCTTTGTACTTGTAATGATTTCATTTTGTATTTGAGGACCTGTTAATGTATTTGAGATATATGTACTTTTCATTGAGCTGGATAAATGTAATAATGGGTTGATGGTACAATTTGAAATTATAATTGCTGCTTACGGTTTTTTGTTTATTGGTGGATTGCTATGATTAGTATGGGTTCCAGGAGCGGTACTTCCGTTTATTTAAAAAAAAAAAAGTATCCGAAATTGTATTGGAACTGTTTTAGAAGTCCGTATCAGTTTTAACGTGCCCGTAGCGGGACGGGTCGTTACAGGGAATGGTGCCATCAATGTAAGGCCAATAATGTTGGTCAAGTAAGAAGGGTTTGATTTGAGATGCAAAAAAGGTAATTTGTCTCCATTAATTTGATAGAGGCAAGATGAAAAAAGTTGAAAATGGAGATCATCGAGGGCAGACGATGAACAGGATGACATCATGATAAAAGTTGTTGTTTGGAGAGGAGCACTTTGCTTTTTTTTTTTTTTTGAGTTGAGGAATCAGATCCTTTTCTACCCAAAGAACCCAACAAAGCTCACTGTTTTCTTTATTTCTTGAACAAAGGGTCTGATCTCGGCATTCTGTGGATCCAGCATTCAGGGGCTGATGAGTTCTTGCCTGGCTTTCCCCCCCTCGTAAAATGGATGACTATATTGTCACCGGTGGCATTGGAGAGGCAGTCCACAGACAAAGCCACAACAAAAAACCTGATCTAACTGACCTGGAGAACAGAACAACCGCCCTTCATCGGAAAACACGTCAAATGACAGTCTGAGGCAGATCTGGGCCCGACGATGACCTGCGAAGGCGGGACTGCAGCAACGGAGGCAAATGCCGAAAAAAAAACCACGGAGAAGATGCCCGACCGAAAATAACACAACAGTGGGAGATCAGATCTACAACCGAGTTTCCTCCTTTTTCTTTTTTTTTGTTTAGCAATAGATCCAAAAGACAGATCTGAGAACAGTGGGCACCACCAAGATGACAGAGCAGAACACAAAGGTCTGGAAACGTTGCTGCTCAGATCGGCAAGATGAAGGTCATGCGGGCAACGAGATCCGGCAAACAGGCCTGAAACAGATCTGAACTAGATCTGAGCAATAAAAAAACGGCAGCAACGCGCAGCGGAGGTTGCAGGCAACTCTCCCCTTCCTGGTGAATCCTCAAAGACGAAAAAAAACGGCCTCTGTCTAGATCTCTAGCAGAGGAAAGGAGGCAGATATCCGGGCACCGCTAGCAGCATGGAAGGAAGGATCGCCAGGAGATTCAAGGAACGGCAGTGCTAACAGATCTGCGGCAGAGTACCAGTCGAGCAGCAGAGTACCAGTCGGGTGCTCAGATCCGGAAGAAAGAGAAGATGATATCCAGAAATCAAAGCAGCATAGAACCAGTGGGGTGCTGAGATCCGGCGAGCAGCAGGATCAAACAGAAGTGACTATTAGTGTAACGACACGTTCTGAAATATCGCGATTTTTTTTTAGTTTGAGTTGTTACGGGATTTTGGTGGCATTGGAAAAAGTATGGGTCCTATGGTAAGCTCTAGTTTACCTGATTTTAAGCTCGGAGAGTCGAAGACTAATTTGGTAATTTTGAATTATTATACATTTTGTCATGAAAAATATTTAGAAATCACATGTTTTTCTGTCCCGTTCGACATTTGATTTTTTTTTTCAGATTTTTAATTCACTTTGTTGAAAATACAATGTCTTTTCTTTTTGAAAATTTGATTTCACGTAATTCTAAGTTCAAAAAAATATATAATAATAATAGTAATATTAATAAATAAAATAAATTCGATGATACAAAAGATTGTGGGCTTTTATTTTTTAATTTATTTTATTTTTGTTCGTATTCAAAACCCTTTAAAAAAAAATAGAAAACACAAATCCTAACCTTTACCATAACCCTAAGTCACACGTATAAATATTATCTTTCCCTTTTCCCTTCCCTTTTGCAAAACTCTACCCTTCATCCTCCTCCTTTCTTCTCTCTTGCACCAAAACCCTAAACTCTACCATCCCTAGTCGCCGCTCCCTCCATGCATCTCTCTCTTTCTCTCGGCCTTCTTTCTTATTTCCTTCCCTTCTTTTAGTTCTTCTTCTCTCTCCTTCTTTCCTCTCTTATTGAAATCCTATCCCTAAAGCCCTAAGCCTCCACCGACGCCTTCGCCCCTTTGCAACACCTTTCTCTTTCTCTCATCTCTTCCCTCTCCTCTCATCTCCTATCTTCTTATTCTTCTTCCTTTGTTGCAAATCTCGAAACCCTAAGTGTTGTGCTGCCGCCCCCTCTTTGTCCTCTGTCGGCCTCTTTCTTCCTCTCTTTTCTTCCTTTTCTCTTCCTAACTCGAAACCCTAGAAGTCCAAACCCTTAGCCCATCTCATCCTTACCCTCAAGCCACCGCCACCATCAACCTTCCACCGCCACCATCAACCTTGTTTTAGCTGCCGCTCCATGCCCTTTCCTCTTTCTCTCTTTGTAACACCCACCACCCACCTCAAAGTCCCACATCGATTGTGAGGTGGGTGGAGTGAGAGTTTATATGAGAGAAGTCCCCCCTCCTTTGTGTGAGGCCTTTTGGGCTAGGGCCCAAGAACAAAACCGTGCAGGTCCATGTAGGGCCCAAAGCGGACAATATCACACTTGGGAATAGTAGGGTCGGGTCGTTACAATTGTAAATGCCCCACCCTTTTTCACTTGCCGAAAATCAGAGTATATTTTTTTTTTAAAATAAAGAGAGAGAGAGCGGGAACGTCATGACGCGAGGTAAGTCCAGGTTTCCAAACCCGACCCTTAATTGGCCAACAATACGTGTGCAACAGTTCACACGCTTTACAAATAACTGCGGAATTATTATATGAGTAGAACACTATCCGTATCCATGATATTAATAAGCAAGGAAGCCAATCACTATTGAATTAACTAAAACTTGAACATCCGAAACATCATCAAACCATAGCAAAATAAACTAAGTTATTACAATCCCGAAATGCTAATTATCTTAAATACATTTTTTCCAAAATCAATTAGGTAAAGTAAACATAATATGCCCAAGCTCCTAAGCTTCACTTCTTTCACGTTCATTATCATTTCCATTCCATGTTCCTGTAACGCCCGCTCCTTTTCACTAAAATCAGAGTCTATTTTTTTTGTTGAAATAAGGAGTGACAAAGGGCGCGAGACGTCACGACGCGAGTTAAGTCCGAGCTTCTAAAACCCGGCCCTTAACTGGCCAACCCTACGTATGCGTGGAACTAAGTCCACGAGAACGGTTCACACGTAGAAAGTAAGCTCGCGGAAATATAACTAAATGCGGAATTATAATAGAGTCTATCCTACCAATTTTAGATAGCAAGGAAGTATGTCACTTAAATTACTAGAATATCTCAAAATCATAATGTCCAAAATAAAAACCAAACCATAGCAAGTAATCTAAATTATTACAGTCCGACGAGCTAAGTTACTCAAATTACATTCCAAAGTAAATTTAAGTAAATCATCTAGCCCGCTTCCCCAAGCTCCTACGCTTAGCTCCCGTCACGTCCTCCGTTTCCTATGTCGTCATCTAAGGTGGAAGTAGGGCGTTAGACAACGCGCCCAGTAGGACTCCGAGTAGGGTAACACATAGATTAGTGATAACAAAACATATAGATAATATTATATCAAAACCATGTAATTTGGTGCAATGTCATGCAATGGGTGTTCTATGTCATGAATCCCACCCATCAAGTTCATCATCATTGTACAATGTCCATTTTTCAACCATACATAATGTCCCCCCTTGATGGAAAAGCTTCATCAAGATCAAATCACACAAAGTATCCCCCTTAATGGCAAAGCCTCCTCAAGGTATAATAATAAATACGAATATCCCCCTTGATGGAAAAAACATCATCAAGGTCAAATCACACAAAGTATCCCCCTTGATGGCAAAGCCTCCTCAAGGTATAATAATAAATACGAATATCTCCCTTGATGGAAAAACCATCACCAAGGTCAAATCACACAAAGTATCCCCCTTGATGACAAGGCCTCCTCAAGGTATACGAATATCCCCCTTGATGGAAAAGCCATCATCAAGGTATAATAAACACATAATAACATTCTTGTTTGAATAACCTTATCAACATATCATAAAACCCATAGTAACCTTCCTGATGGATAAAGCACATCAAAATATCTCCATGTTTGTTTATTGGTCGCCCCGACGAAGCATGGACTCCAGTTTCATTTCATCTTTTTCATGCCATATCCCTCCCATGTCATGTATGAGATGTAGATGCCATATGCCATGTAATATATATAAATCATAGTCATAAAACACATCTTAAAACAATCACATGATTACCAAAATAAATCAAAGGAAAACCATCACATAACACATAATCCATGGCTTACAAAAAGGTAGGAATCCTACCGAATACTGACTAACGTTCCTTTACGTTTTCCGTCCACAAATCCGGTCACCGATCGCATACCGCTTGCGATGTCCGATACCTTATTACATATCAATAATCAGCCCATGTTTTATCCATGATTAAGTCCCTAATACATGCCTTAGTGTGGTTCGGCCATATACCATGGCCGAACCTCACTATCTAGGT
This sequence comes from Chimonanthus salicifolius, assembly GCA_013350335.1. NCBI lineage: Eukaryota > Viridiplantae > Streptophyta > Magnoliopsida > Laurales > Calycanthaceae > Chimonanthus > Chimonanthus salicifolius. Next base: position 58,681,806 of record CM023540.1, read on the forward strand.
TTGTGGTCCCATCTTAACCCATTAAATATTCCAATTAGTGAGTCTAAAAATCAACAACCTTAGACTCCATAAATCAGCAATTAAGACTATTACTTAGAGCCCTTAAGTCCACAAATATCCCCCATGGGGTTCGGCCATACACACATGGCCGAACCCATGGTTCTTCATTTTGGCCAATATTTACGATTTTGCCACTACCTCTTCTATGGTTAATCATTCACTTAACCATGTACATTTTTTTGTCCATAATTGATCCATACACTTAGATCCATTAATGACCCATCAGCCATGTTACAAGATTATTAAAAATCAACCCTTAACTTAGCCTAATTTCCATTCATCTAAATACATGCATAATTCCAAATTTAGTCCATAAAATGACCTACAAGTGGGTTTAAAATCCAGCAACCTATGCTTGATTTAACCATACATAAGGTCATCTTTAAACACACCTAAGTCCATGATCATCCTCCATGGGGTTCGGCCATGGTTCTTGATTTTGGCCAATATTTACCATTTTGCCACTACTCCTTTCCATGATTAATCATTCATTTATCCATGCACACTTAAGTCCAAAATTGATCCATAACTTAGATCCATTAGTGACCCACCAACCATAACATGAACACATTAAAAATCAGTCCTTAATTTAATCTAAACCCCATTAATTTTAAACACATGCATATACCTTAATCTTAGCCCAAAAATGACTCTCAAATGAGTCATGGGTTCGGCCATACACCATGGCCGAACCCATGATGTCTTCTCATTTTCTTTGGGTCTATTTCACCACATTTAAATCCATAATAAGTCCTCCCATGAGGAGGATTACATCATGTATTTAAATCATTACTTTTGGTCAATATTAACTACACTTAAGGTCCATTAATTCCACTAACCTTTTCTCATTATCTCTATGATCCAAATACACTTAAATCCACCAAAATCTCTCCATGGGGTTCGGCCATACACCATGGCCGAACCCATGGTCCATGGTTTTATTTTTTAAAACATTATTTCCACCCCTTTAAAACCTTATTTATAATACTTAAACTCCACTTAAAAACAATGAACCTTCTCCATCATTTTCCATCTTTTCATATCCATTAAAACTCCAAATATATCACCATAGGGTTCGGCCATACACCATGGCCGAACCCATGGTTCATGGCTCACCTTCATCCACCACTTTTGAGGCCATTAAAAATCATTTACATCTCCCATGATTTTCTCATTTAAAACCCCTTTAAAAATCACTAACTTTTAATCATTCAAAGCCTTTTAAAAAAATTAATCATATTCCATGGTTTCCATTCTTTAAGACCTCATTAAAGTCTCCTAATCACCTTCCATGGGGTTCGGCCATACTACATGGCCGAACCCTATGGTCTATGATTCCTTCAAAATCACATATCTCCATGCTTAAATAAGTCTTAATACATAATGTCCTTAATACATCCTTTATTTTTTTCTTAACCTAATTTATCTTTCCCATTTTGTCCATTTCTCATCCTTTCCTTGGATGGATTTTAGATCCATGGCCCGTGATAGTTTGGCCACCATTCAATCCAAGAAAAATGGATTTCATGATCTCTTTTTAATCTTTAAAATGTAACCTCTTGTTTAAGAATACTTACCACTCCGACGGCTCCTCCGGCTTTTCTTTCTCCTCTTGATTTCCTTAGCCTTTTCTCCTTCTTCTTCTCCTTGATGTTCGGCCAAGATGTGCTTGATCAAGATGAAGCCTCCAAGGTTTGGGTTCGGCTAAGGTAGGGATAGGTTTGAGAGATGGAAGGGAGGAGGGGATGAGAAAGATATCTCAAGGTTTTGGTCTTGATGTGGTCGGCCAACACTTGGGTTTTTCTTCCTTTTCTCTAAGTTTTTCTCCTTCTTTTTCCTTAGAGCATGGATCGGTAATGAGAGGGAGGAAAAGAGGGAGAGAGTGAGATGAGAGTGGGATGGAGAGATGAGATGAAAACCCATCTCATCCCAATTGGTTTGCTTGGGCCACACTCTTCCATCATTTCCCTCACCAACCAAGCATGGGCGTACATGTCTTTGGGTGGTGGTGGTTGAGATAAAACCACCATTAAGCCAACGGTTTTGGGCCCTTAGATGAGGGTGGTTTGGTCCTCCATTTTGACCCTTTGACCATCATCATGGAGAGGTATGGGTCATCATGCTTTGGGTGGTGGTGGTTGAGATGAAACCACCACCCTAAGCCCATGGTTTGTTTGTGTTTTTTTAAGTGGTTTGGGTGGTTTCAATGAGATGAAACCACCCATTGACTTATCCCTTTGACTCCCCAATTGACCCAATTTGACTAACCTAATCATTTAATTAATTGGATCATCAACTTAGGTTAATTAATTCTTATTTAATCCCGTTTAATCTCCTTGATTTTTCTCCATTAATCCACCCATGGTTGACCAAGTCAACCATGGTGGCCGGCCCCACTAACTTCTAACCTACCCGCCACCTCACTTGATGAGGTGGAGGTGGGCCCCATTCAGCCATGTCACCTAGGTTTTATAAATTCTAATTCAAGTGATTCACATTAATTAAATCAACTTAATTTAATTTGTTCCTCCTCAATTCCCTTTGATTTATCCATGGTTGACCATGATGGCCGGCCCCACCTATGCCTTAGTCCACACGCCACCTCACTTGGTGAGGTGGAGGTGGGCCCCACTTGGTTATGCCATCTTGATCATTTCATCACTAACTTAGGTGATTTAAACCAATTCAATCCATTCCCACTTATTGGATCACCATTGGGCCCATGGCCCACTTAAATTTATTTCCTACCTATTTACCTTAGAGCTTAAATCATCTTGACCCAATGGGTCCCAAATGAGTATTGGGCCCAATTGACCATCCTTGGCCCAACTAATCCACATTGACCCAATTAAGTGAACTCATTCCAATCCATGGCCCATTGGACCATACTTGGGCCATTGTCCAAATTTTGATCCATTTAACATCTATTCCATCTAAATTCCAAATTTCCATCATTAAAATGAATAATAGCTAACATATATATCGATTTAAAAATCTGGCCTATTACAGTTCCATCATCTAAAGGGTAGAAGTAGGGCGTTAGTCAACGCGCCCAATAGGAATTCCAAATAAGGTTATACACATAGGATCAATACAAAAAAAATCAGAATAAGAACATCATATTATAAACTGTAAACATATCATAGTACCAAAAACAACGCATAATCATATTCAAATCATGCAAATGTATGTGTCATGTCAAGGGAGTCATATATCAATGATCCCTCACCCAATCTCCATATCAAACACCATAAAAATCATAACAACATTTTCCTTGATATAATGGAACCATATCAAGGTGTTCCCTTGGCCATTTACGTCCGCAGTATTTTGTGACGGCACCACCAGGTCATTGTTATACCTCCCCACGTGTGTTAATCGGAATTACCGATGGAATATGGACTCCTCCCTCTGCTCAGGGTTTTTGGACTGGTTACCCCGGAGCTCTTTGGCCCAAATTACGCCGTACCCCTATCTAGCAATCCCTGAGAAAACCAACAAATCAATGGTTCACATAGCTTCTTCCAAGCTAGTTTCAAGCCCCAAGTCATGTCCGGACAACTCATAACTCGTCTTGCTACCCCATATACTCCCTCTCATGCCATGCATAAGATCATGAATGAAATAATGCCTCTTCATTTTCAAATTACATATTGCCATAAAAAAACAATTCATACACATATACGTTTCATAAATCAAAGTAATTCATCACATTGGGAAAATACCTAAACAAGTAACACCATTACATATAAGATCCACATGTATTTCAATAAGGTAGGAATCCTACCAATCCCAGTAATATCCTTGCTGTTTTCTGAAGATCCCACACGACGATCACGTCACAACAAATCGCTAACCCTTTTGCGAAATCTCTTTACTTTATGAATTTAATTACATACTTATGTCGATTTGATTATCCATATAATTTCTATCATTACTTACATCCTCCCAGATAGACGATGTTTCTGAAATATCATAAAAATTCAACTTTTCAATTCAGTCGACTGAATCATCCCCAGATACAGTGTTCTGCCTTACCGCAGATTTTCAGTTGGCTGAAACCCAAGTTAGTACTGTTATTCCTTGACTCGCTAACCTTTCAAGTCGACTGAATCACAGATTCAGTTGGCTGACTCTAAGTCAAACCCTTTGTATTCTCGGTCAATCCCCTTTCAGCCGAATGAATCACAAATTCAGTCGACTGACTTTGGATCAGTTTTACTGTGTGTTCGGCCAGTATAGATTCAGTCGACTGAATCCATGATTCATTCGGCTGAATAATCAGCCAACAGTTTACGTGTTTCACAAGTATTCGTTCAGTCGGCTGAAACTCGTCAAATCATTTTACTTCTTCGTTACGTCTGTGTTCAATCGCTTGAAACACCATTATTGTAATATCCTCAATTTTCAATATGGCAATATTTACAGAAATTGCCACTGAAATGGTAAATTAAATGGATATGAACCATGGATGGGTAAATGTTGGGTCAAATGTCCAAATAAGATCCAACGGATGGTAGATGTGGATCTATGGAAATTAAATGGGTAATGTACAATTATTTGGGTCAAGTGGTTAAATGGGTCAAAGGATCCAAATAGGACCCAATGGGCCGTTGAGGATATGGTTGACCTTGGATGAGCTCAAGTTTAATTGGTTTTTTTTAAATTAAATGCTTGAGTTTGGATTGAGATAAATTAAATGGTTGAGTTTGAATGAGTTGAATTTATAGGTTGAGTTGCATTAAATGATGAGTTAAATGGGTGAGTTGAGAGAGTTAAATTCATTGTAAGTGAGTGAAGTGTGTGAATGAGAGTGGAAGTGTTTTAATTCCAAATTTTAAGCAAGGAAAACGTTGGCTGCATGGGAGGCTTTTCATGCATGTAACTCCTATTTTAAAAATGAATATGATGGCGGTTTTTTTGGGAGTTACATAATGTGAGGAGATAGGTTTCAAATTCAAACATTTTGTTACACGTTGGGATTGCATGGAGATGTTAGATTATGCATGAGAGATTAGTATATGCATGAAGATTAAAGGGGAATTTGATAGTCCAAGGGCTAAGGTACAAAAACCGTTGGCATGTAGGAGTTTCATCTCCATGATGAAACTCCCACATGAGTATCTAATGAAAGGTGGCTGTTATGGATTACTCATTTCAAACATGATCGTTGGACACCTTGGGAGTTTTCATCTCAAGGATGAAACCCCAAGGGAAGTATTAAACAAATGAAAGTTACATTTGAAGTTGCATGGGATGGTTATTTCATGCATGTAACTCCCAAAGTTGGAGCATGAACGGGCTTGCTGTTTTATGGAGTTATATAAAAGATTATAACATTTCAAATTCAAATAGGTTAATCTACACGTTGGAGGGAAGGAATGGGTGAATTTCATCTTAAGGATGAAACCCCCACATGGGGCATTAAGGAGTATAATGGAGGTGGCGGTTACTAAAGCCAAACAAAGGCTACAACGTTGGGAGCCTGGGGATTATGGCTTATGCATGAAACTCCAAAAATGGAGATGAATGGAGCTGCCGTTTTATGGAGTTACACATTGGAGTGGTGGCTGCTACACAAGCCAAAACCATGAGACACTGTTGGGGCTCATGGGTGTTTCACATTTTTGGATGAAACTTCAAGCTGGGAAATGAATGGGGTTTGAGGAGGTTACTCAATGACCATCCATGGGAGACGTTGGATACTTGGGGAGGTTTCATTTCATAGATGAAACCCGCAAGTAACATAAAGGATTTTTTATTAAGGTAGGGTGAGTTACACAAGGCTGAATTTGATTAGTCAAAAGGACTTCATTTTCTATCATTATCTCTTCCTCTCTTGGACGTCCTCCATCTTTCCAAAACCAAGAACAGCAGCTGGTTACTGATTTGCAATCAGTCTTTGGTTGATTTCTTTCACCAAGGCAAAAGCACACATTGAGCAAAGGAGTTTGGCACCAAGGTTTAAGATCAAAGTTCCCTTTCTCTCTTTCTCTCACTCTCAAATCCATATCACCTGGCTGAAGTATTCCAATGAGGTTGCAGCAAGGTCTGTCTCACCAAAAGAACAAGAAGAAAGAAGGAGAGGCTAGGGAAGTAAAGGACCAAGGAAGGAGTCAAAGAACCGAAGGAGACGTGGTATTGGTAAGTGCACTATGAACCTTGTCAAATAAGTTGGTTAAGGGATGTGATCCGGCCATTGTGTGGCCAGATCCATCAATGGTTTAGATTAGGTAGTATGCTGTCTTTAAATAACAAAATATGGACCATAGGGTTCGGTCCCTTTCGATGGCCGAACCCCATGAGAAAACTTGGTATTTTTATGGTGTTTGAAAGACAAAATCCATATTATGAAATGAAGGTTTTAAAGGATTTCAAATGGAGATAAGCTTGCTGTTTTGGACGAGTTATGGGATGGCTGAATCATGTGGCTTTCATGGTTAAAGTATGGAGTCTCATATGTATATAATTGATGGAAGTATTGTGTGAAGAGGACCATAGGGTTCGGCCATGTGAATGGCCGAACCCCATGGACTGTTTTGATGGAAAGTTGGATTAAGTTTATGATGGAACTATGTGGTAATTATATGTTTGTCTATGGACTTAGATTAGGTAAATAATCAGCTATCATGAATAATGGAAAGTGGGGACAAAAATCAGATTGGTGAGGTTCAGCCATGTAGTATGGCCGAACTCCACTAATGGTGATTGAGGACTTAGTGGTTAATTTATATGGATGTATGAAGGGTTTAAAAAGGACCAAATTAAGTGGTGAGGTTCGGCCATGTGTATGGCCGAACCCCACTAAGATGGTTTTATGATAGGCGATGGAAGTTTGCAAAATTAAGCATTGGTTAGACCAATGGCAAAACTGTAAATACAAGATAAATTGTATATGTGAATGGATTGATCAAAAGACTTGAAAAGAGGGGTCCAAAATCAAGTGGTAAGGTTCGGCTATGTTGTATGGCCGAACCCTACCAAAGTATGTTTGAGGTGTGAGGTGAATTAATAATGACTATTGGTGTTTAAGATAAATTAAACAAAAGGATAGTCTAAATGGCATAATGGTAATTATGGATGAAATGATCAAAGATGAGATGATCATATGATTGGATATATGGGCCAAAACCAATATGGTAAGGTTCGGCCATGATGTATGGCCAAACCCTACCAAGATTCATTTGGAAGTTTGGGTTAATTAGATGGTTTTAATTAAATAAAAGAGTGACCAAAGTTTTAAATGGGTGAGGTTCAGCCATGGGTTATGGCCGAACCCCACAAAGTGGATTTTTGGACTTAGATTAAGTTGGAATCTTATGGTTAAAAGCTTGACTTGCTGTTATATAAATACGGCCACGGGATTTGCTTGAACGGTGTACAAGTTGTAAACGGGAGAGGATTCAAGAGAAGGGTCAAATTAAGTGATCATTGAGTAGGTTTCCTACCTTTATTGTAACCACATTTCTATTTACTGTTTTATGTTGATTTCGATAAGTTATATGAATGTAAAGTTATGTTTCTAAATGGCATGTTTGCATAGACATCTCATGCATGGCATGGGATGATGTTGTTGTAACCGGAGGCCACACTCCGTTGGGGAGTCCGAAAGACCACTGTGGGGTACCTTGATGATGAGAATCCCATCAAGAGGAATCCGGAGGCCACACTCCGTCGGGGCTTCCGAAAGACCACTGTGGGGTACCTTGACGATGAGAATCCCGTCAAGAGGAGGCTATGTAGAATGGTGATGGGTGGGACTCATTACATGTTCATTTCATACATAGCATGTTTTTATGGAATTTCGTCACACATGTATTATTATATTATTTGCATGTTTTTATACTAACCTTGTGGTAGCCCTATTCGGAAACACTACTGGGCGCGTTGATCTAACACCCTATCTCTACCCTTAGTGGATGACGCAAGAAAGACAAGGAATGAGGATCGAGAAGGGGACCAAGCAAAGGAGCTTGGGCGGTTTGAATGATTTGGAATGGACTTTGAATGGACTATTTATGGACTGGTTATTTGAGTTATTTGGACAATGTAATTTGGTAATTATATGTGTTGGCATGTAATAAGTAGTTAAGTAGATGCTATGGTTTGATTTATTTTGGATGGTTTGATTGAACGATTAGTTAAGATTGTTTAGTAATTTTTGGAGATTATGATTATGTACTTTGCTATGTTAAGTTAAAAAATGGATTAGTCTTAGGATCTATTATAACCCGCAGTTAGATTAAGACTAAGTAAATTCCGCAAGTTCATTGTACCATGTGTGGATCGATTCTATATGGACTTAATCCATACGCATATGGGCTTGGCCAATTAAGGGTCGGATTTAGAAGTCCGAACTTAGCTCGCGTCGTGACATCCCGCCCCGATCACTTGAGTATTATTATATTTAAAAAAATAAACTCTGATATTTATGGTGAAAAGGGTGGGGTGTTACAATTATAATCCTTATATTTAAATCCAACCCTTGTTCAATCAACTGAATCACAAGATTCAGTCGGCTGAAACTCCCAGAAATGGTTTTCTGTCTTCAACCACACCAATTCAGTCGACTGAATCCTAGGTTCAGTTAACTGACTGTTTGTCAGTCTCTTTTGTTTGATCCTTTGGGGACCTTTCCTCTTGGAATTTATTCTTTATTCTTTTAAAACATTTTTAACATCATCCATATAACTCATAAATGGATTTACTCTACTCACTAGCCAAGGTTAAGATTCATTCAATCTTGTATTCTTACAACATGGTTTTGCATTCAACCCTTGGTTGTTTGTTTCCAACATACATCTATACCTTGAATGGATATATAACTCAATGTTCTTAACAATATTCAACTCTCTATTCCAACCAAATGGAGAACCCATGGGTTTGGCCATACCATGGCCAAAACCATGATTTCTCCTAGTTTTAATCCTACATTGTTCTTAAACTTAGAACGTACCTTTTCCCGTCTCCTTCTTTTCTTTAAGGTCTGAATTCCTTCCGTAGTCCCTTCTCCTTCCTTGGTTCTTCAGCAAATCTCCAAGTATCGATAGTGTGGGTTGGAGAGAGATAGAGAGAAAGAAGAGAATTCTTGGGTGCAAGAGATGAAGTGGTCGGCCAAGGGGTGTGAAGTGCCCCTTGGTTGGTACCCCTTTGTAACAGCCCAAGACTCTCCATCTTCCCTTACTTATGTTTTATCCAACTAAGGAGTCCCTTGGTTTAACCAGGACAACTCCTTAAATCCCAACGTGTACCTTGAGTTCCATCCATTGAGATGGAAACCTACTTGACTCACCTTGAGATGGAAGTCTCCTCAACTTCCATCTTAACTCATACTCAACTCAAGTCTATTTAATGTATGTGAACTCATTCCCACTCAACTCAAGTAATTTAATTTCCAACTCAAAACAATTCAACTCAACACTTGAATTCCTCCATGGTTGACCAGGTCAACCATGGTATGGCCGACCATGCACCATGCACCATATAGCACTTGGGTCCCACCTTGGCCATATCATTAGATGAAGTGGCCCCTTGCCTAGTTGACTTTAGTGCATGCCATATGGCGATGCCACCTCACGTGCATGCCACCTCATATACATGCCACCTCACTTGATGAGGTGGATTTATGCATTGGGTCTCAATTGAGTAGCTGACCCAATTAAATTAATCCTACCCATTTACCTTCAAATCAGTTCATCTATGACCCATTGGGTCCCAATTGGGTAATTGACCCATTTAATCACATTTACCCAATTACTTTCAAATCAAATCCTATCCATGATCCATTGGATCTTAATTGGGTTATTGACCCAACTCCTTTACCCATCTAATGTCCATTTTATCATAAATCTTAAATTCAACCAATTTAACAATTTAAATAGACAAAATCCAATATATTTATGCAACGAAAAATCTGGGTGTTACAACAATTGGTATCAGAGCATGGTTCAACACTCGGACTGTTTAGGCCCTCTACCTTTGTGATGTGACAGAGCCGGTGACGGCTCTGGTCTTAAAGGGGGTGGATTGTAACACCCACCACCCACCTCAAAGTCTCACATCGATTGTGAGGTGGGTGAGGTGGGAGTTTATATGAGAAAAGTCTCCCCCTCCCTTGTGTGAGTCCTTTTCGGCCTGACCATGTGGGTCAGGGCCCAAGAACAAAATCGTGCGGGTCCACGTGGGGCCCAAAGCGGACAATATCACACTTGGGAATGGTAGGGTCGGGTCGGGTCGTTACACTCTTCCTCTCATCTCTTCTCTAAGAAGACCTAATCCCCAATCCTCCACCCCCTTTTCCAGGCCCTGTTCATTCTTAGGCTTCTTGCAACTTGAGCCGAGCTTGTGGTCTAGCAGACTCGAGCAGAGCTCAAGCCTAGTGCCTTCAAGCCCACTTGGGCCCAACTCGTTCCAAGCCCAATCCAGTTTAGGCCCAGCAACTCCAAGCCAAGTTCGCTCTGAGCCCAGCAAATCAAGGCCCAATCCACCAACCCAGCTCATCAGCCCAACCAACTTTCAAGTCTGACCCAGGCCCGTTTTGGGCCCGTTTTAGGCCCAGTTTGGGAAGTTTCTGGCCTGTTTTGGGATCACTTTTGGAGCATTTCTAGCCCCATTTGGATAGTCCTTGGATCGTTTCTGGCTCTTTTCTTGCTAGATTTGTGGGATCGTCCCAGTTTAACGGGACCGTCCCAGTTTTTGTAGACCCGCCCCAATTTCTCAGGCCCAGTAGCTCGTGCGTCAGTTCCTTCAATCTTTCGACCTGTTTTCATCGCTTAGATTTCAAAAATACACACAGGTGAAGGGACTTATCACTATTTTAGTACGCATTCGCATATATTTAACCTTTAACCTTGGACATGGAGTGACTCGAATGTGGCCATTCGTTTATTAAGCCACTCGATAAGGTAACCATTGAATGAATCTGTGGCAAGAGATCCGTTCGGATGGACTCATGTCAACTATATGCGATTAAATGGAAAAACTCTGTTCGGATGAATGGATATTGAACATGATGTTTGAAACTTATTGATTACATGTGGTGTATTTAACTATAACATGTGAATGAATTTATGATGAGAATAAGATATGTGTTGGATGTCGAACATGATGCTTGGGACTTAATGATAACATGTTGTGTGTTTATTTATAATATATGAATGAGATCATGATGAATATGGGGATTGTATTTTGAGATCTTGTTATATACTTATGTTGTTATACATGAGCATGACATCATGTGCATACATTGGAGGTATTGTTTACATGTGTATATGTTTATGATGACGTGATGAGTTTGGTTATTGGGAGGACTTCCCTGTTACACTCCGGTGAAAGAGACCCCCATAGGAGATGCGGGTTTCCCCATTGCGTTCCAGTAGTATAGGTACCTGCCCTTGAGATTGGTTTCCCCATTATGCTCCGGCGGTTGAGACCCCCATAGGGGATGCAGATTTCCCCATTGCATTCTTGCGGTTGAGGCGGTTGTGAATTGTATGGTCTCCTAGTTGTATTGGTAGGGAGACTAGAGTTGTTGGAGAACTATTGTGAGTTATGGAGGTGATGTCTCGACTGGTCAGTAGGACTATTGATTAGTAGTATGGTAAAGCACTCATGTACAAAGACATTCATTCTATTATGATATTCTTGCATTCATGCATATGATATATATGTTGCTAACAGGTGATATGCATTTTTTCTTCATTGGGCTGGTTGTATTGAGTAGTCTTCAAATGGCATTGGTAGGGAGAACGGAGTTTGTTAGAGGACCCGGTGTGGGCTACCAAGATGATATCTCGGATTTGATCTGTGGATTATTAGTTGGTGATGTTGTTGGGTTTTGCATGTACACGAGAACCTTTGTTATCATGATGTTCTTATATTCATGCATATGATATATATGTTGTTGATATGTGATATGATTTATCTCTTCACTAGGCTGGTTAGCTCACTCCTTACCTTTCAGACACCCTAATGGCGGAGGGGTCGGGTGGGCCCCTCGAGCAAATGTCGGGAGCGAGCAGTAGTCGTATTCCATATTGCATTTTGATTGAGAGAACTATGTTTATCTGGTTATTATCATATGTCTATTTTGGGATAACTGTATAATTATATCTTTTTAACTGTCATTGATCGTCTTGGTATCTTTATCAATATCATGAGATTTGTCGTATATTAGTTGAGCAAGAGATAGCCATCCATTGAAAAAAAAAAAAAAATAGCCCGATATCTGTTCCTTGGGAGCTTTATGAGATATTTCAGAAATAATGCGCCCGAAGTAGAAAGAGGCGTTACAATTAACAAATTAGAGAGTGAAATCTACTTCGCAAGATGTCTTGAAGTAAACAAATACACTTCACCCAACTCAATTTCATCTGTATTTTCATGAAATGTGAAGGAAAGAAGAGTGTGAAAATAATGAATCTGACTTTTGACTCGGTTCAGTTGTAAATTCACTCAATAATGTTAATCACTGAGTCAATTTAAAATTCAATCGAGTCATAAGTCACTTCCATTTCAATTCAAACTTGGACAAACACTTGAAATATGTCTACTTTGACTCTTTGAGTGAGTTGAGGTGATTACAAATCATTCTCAAACCCATTTCCCAACACATTTGGTTCAATTAAAATTTTCTAAAACACTTGTAACTTCATCTATTTTTACTGTTCGAGTGATTTTACATGACTAACCATTTCAATTTTTTTCTCTTCAAGTGCAACACTTTTAGAATCTGAATGGATGAAGATGTTAGATTGATGTATGCAATCGTTAAAGCAAAAATGAATAAGGGATGAAGGATTTTGAACAAATATTTTTATTCATTGAAGGATTTAGAATAATTTCTTTGTGTCTTTCCATCATTTAAAAATTGATCGAAATGTATATAGTCGATTTTGGTCATTAGCTTTTACATGTGGATATTAGAAACGTACATGTGAATGCATTCCTGGCCCACACTAATTTCAATGGAAATTGAAATATACTCTAAATTCCCCATTGCCTTTTCCTTTGTTTCTGTTTTTCTTCAAGAACTTAGCAATCAAATAATTAAATCTAAAGTAATACTTTGTTATGTTGAAGACAAAGAGTTACCTCTATTTATATATGATTATTCTTGCTTTGTTATGTTTGATACTAAGAGAATTCACTAAAGCCAACTTCAACATGAGAAAGTTTCAATACGAAGAACCAATTGCCATGACTTTGCAATCGACTTTGTTAGAGCTAAATTCTTCATTAGTGAATGAAATAGTAATGATGTTGATAAATTTTTCATTGCAAGTTTTGCGTATATGTGGATGGAGACGGAGAACAAGGTGGAATTTTTAGTTTTGGTGATGGATTTTCGACTCAATTACAGGCTTAGGCCTTCAACCAAATTTTGCTATTTCATAAATATAAAATCCTCAATAAATTTTAAAACCATAACGACCTTCTTGAGGACATTATTCCATAAATGCCTTTAGATGTAATGTAAGTGTGACTTGAGATAATTGTTTGTACAAAATTTAACTTATAGACGCTCTCTCTCCACCTCATCATTTGAACATGAAGTTAGTAAACTAAAATGTCCAACTGAACTCATTTCCAGTTAAATCGTTAAAATAAGGAAAAAAAGTTGTGAAAGACTAGTGCACTTTTAAGCATCATACAATAATATCATAACAATATATCAACTTTTTAATCTCTCTGCCACAGCCTAGGGTTTATAGTAATTGTTAGAATGAGCTCTTGAGAAAAAAAAAAAATCGCATGGACATTACTTTTCTCTGTCTTCCTGTTTTTTTTTTTAAAAAAAAAAATCTGAAAAACTACAGAAAATCAAGAAAATTTTGGGCTTCAAAGATATGTAATTTTTTAATTCAGTAGCAATCATTTACATGTTCAAATATTGTTTTTAAGTTATGAAATCGATAATTTTAAATATTTTTAAAAAATAATATAAAAAACTGTGAAAAAACTTTCACTACTAGTATATTTAATAGGGAACTCGAACTTTAACAGTACGAATCGTTGAAAAAGAACTGAAAATTGTATTTTTTAAAGTTAAAATCTAATGAAATGAAATTGGAAAGAAATATCAAGAAAAGATTGAGAAACACGGTCGAATAACAAATGGACTTTATAGGATATGATATGGTTGGTATAGAGTATTACTTATGTAAAAAATAATTTTTGACGGTTGTGAGCCCTAAAAAAATTGAAGAGGAATGTAATTGCGGCCGTGCACATGTGCCAGCCGGCCCAAAACCCATTCAAAACCAACCCCACATGAAAATCTATCCTGCGAATGTGACGTAATGGCCGATACAGATCATATCGGCTAATTTTTTTCACCTAAGATCTATTGAGCCTAGATCCATAGATTAACTGAATTAGTCAAACTTAAGCTTGGCCCAGATTTATAGAATTGAATCACTATTTCAAAGTCAAAACGCATAATCAATTTATTTGAGCAGGACATTTCTCTTATATTGTTCCATAAAATATGAATTATATTCCAAAGAAATATCAATTAAAGAAAATTTAACTTTATAGACTGTGGCTTAAATTTGAACTTTCATGCCAAACTCAGGTTTTCAGCAGCTAAGCTAAGTCTGACACGAGTTCTCGCGCAAACCCTAACATTTCGTGCCAAGAAATGCGCCTCACACGAGTCCATGTCCACTCAAAAGTATGAGAATTGTCAGTTCTCCACTGATGCGAACTGATGAAGATCATAATGCGCCTATAAGGTTCTCTTAATTAGCCCAATCTATTTAAATACACAAATGCCCAAACATGCCCAAAACCCACCGGGCCCTTCAAGCCTACCAAAATGATCCTACTGAAAATTCATCTACTTAGATTAATATTACACATGATAAATTACAAAATTAGGCCTTATAAATCACGTTCTAACTACTTGAATTTATTAGTCAAAATTAAGAGGCACTATGACAAAAACATCTAGTTATTTCAAGCACTATATCAAATAGCTAAAAATTGATTTTTGAATTAAAATTTAACCCAATTTACTAGATCTGTGTAGTTTCAATTTGAACAATTAATTTTTAATTAAACTTCAAGGAAAACGTAGAGACAAAATATCAGCTGGGTTGATATTTTGTATAACATCCACAATACAGACTGAAACTACTGGGAATCTCAATGGTTTTGATCCAAAATTAAGTCTCAAGTCGCACAAAATGCTACTGAATACCCCCAATTTCAATTTTTCAATATCCATTTCGATCATCTACAACACAACTTTTTTCCCCTAAAATGTAACATATTTCAACTTTAAAAAATGATGAAAAAGAAAAATAGCATAGAATCACAGAGGCAGAATGAATCAACTTGCAGTCATTGAAATTTACAGGACATTGGAAAAAAAAATTGCCTTTAAGCTCAAATGCCAACATGCTAGACAACTGATGGATGGATGTAACAGATTACAAGGCTGCATGCTGATTGATAAGTTAGGGACCATGAAGGAAGATATACAATATCATGGCGCCAGTTTTGCAAGAATGACCATGTCTAATATCTTGACGTCGAGGGTATCATCTACCTTAACAATGCCATCTGTGCCATCTATACCGATAAGCTTACCAATGGCACCACGCTGAGCCCCACTCATGATCTTAATCTTATCTGATTTCTTTGGTACCACCATCTCCATTTCTGTTGGAAGGGTCGTGACAATCTCTCCACCACCTGTCGATCCAAGTGCAACTCTACAAGACCCGTCCTACAAAAGGAAACACAATTGAGTGCCCTACTTGAGCATTAAAAAGACAAGTAACAAGTAAAGGCAAAACTCAAATACAAAAGCATACTGACCAGGAGCACCTCTTTCACAACCCCAATGTGTAGTTCCTCTCCGGATCTCCGTACATTAACCAAGATGTCGGGTAAGAACCAGTTCCCTTCATTTTCACCACCTGCCACACATACACAACCATCACCATCAATAAATTCATAATGCAACAGAGAGAAGAATGAAACAAGAGGAAAATCAACTCAGGATTTGTTATTTGTGGATTGCCTTTCTCCTATTTCTAATAAAAAACAGATGAAAATTCAAAATTGGAACAGTATGTCTGTTGCTTTCTAGCCCCTACTGCAAAAACAATGTTTCTTTATAAATGTTCCACAGTAAACCAGCTACCATGTAAATTATCTGAAAAGACTGCAGAAAAATTCTCCTTAATCAAGCCATATGTCACCAGTAACATCAAAATCCAGTATGTACTTGATAATGAGCTTTTTCTTCTAAGAGCTAACTTTGATAATGAGCAACATGAGCCTCCCCATAAAAAAGAAACATTTAGCATTTTGAAATTTAGGTTGTTTTAATATCATTAACCCCCTAAAGAATTGGGTTTGGCAACCTTCAAAAGAAAAAAACTTAGCCAGTCATAAAAATCGAGAAAATAAATTATCTTCATTGTTTATCTATCAGAGGCCATACCACCTAGGATGATCTAGATCAGGTCGTCACACTGTTGGTGAGTATAGTTACAGGCCCACCATTTGGATAATCACAACCACCAATTTATGTCCCAAAAATAATCATTACAGAAACAACAGTTAATATCAGCAAGTAAAACTTGGTATCCAAGGAGGTGGGTCCGACAAGTTCAGATATGCTAAAAGTTATCAACAGGGGAGGAGGAGAGAGAGAGAACCAATTGTAGGAGACATAATATCCAGACCAACATTTCCCGGTGTCATAGGCTGCCCACCAGGAGTGCCAGGTAGATAAGATGCAGAACTGGGAGTCATTGGCTGCCCACCAGGAGTCGACGGCAAATATGGGCTAGGAGCACTTACTGAAGCAGAAAAAAAAAGAGAGATCAAGTTAAAATAGTTTCCTTATGAATCATTTGAATAAATTCAAATTGAAAAGAAATAATGTCAATGGCTTACCATAGGCTGGGCTGCTTTCTCTTGGGGTTCCAGCTTCACTATAATTACCTGGAGTATTAGCCCAGCCTGAACCAGGAGTTGGTGCTTCAAACGGACGTGCAGGAGGAGTTCCGGGCTGTGGATGTTGAAAGGAAATTCAATACATAAAACTATATAGTGGAGAGAGAGAGAGAGAGAGAGAGAGAGAGAGAGAGAGAGAAGAAGTTGATTTGAAGACTTCAACCTGATACTGTGGACTGGTTCCCCAGGAAGCAGGGTTCGCATCCTCCCAATTATCCCTGATTTGTTGTCAAAAGTTTCAAAGAACAGTTAGCCAAGATCGCTTAAAAATTAAATGTTTTAATCATGACCAATGATAAAATACGCTGCAGCACAAGCATAAAAAAAGAACTATCACAACCATTGGTGAAACTCAATAATGCGATTCACAATCACCAGCTCAAAACATTTCATCAGTGCACACACACTAGCATTTTCCAGATGCTAAAATTGATAGATCACCTTTTTTCTTAAGTGACAAAATTAAGAGATTATATGATGTTAATAAATGCAACAGATACTTCAACCATGTTCCCACCTAGATACCTCAACGAATCAAAACAGATTTCCTAATTCCTAAATGAAATTGATGTCCCCAGTCATGATTTTTTTTTTTCAAATTTTTTTTTCTAATGGATACCACTTTAACAATCAGCAGCCATTTAAAACTGGAATTGCCAATGGGCACAGCCTCCAATCCTATACGAAGATCATGGGAAAGGCTGTGGTCAATTGCAAACAGAATTTCAAGACATCCCACTATCCCAAGTACTCACAGGTAGGTACTGTAGCAAAGGCTACAGAAACAAGGTAAGTTTTCATTACTACCTATTACAGAAGCAACGAAATTATGGCCCTGAGCAGAAGCTAGAAGAAGTACCAATGATAGAACTTGTAGGAGCCAAAGTAGAGATTAAGAGAAATCAAGGTGGCTGGAATAGCACTATTGGTAAGTTGATAGGAATCCAGTTCTCAAGACTTGCTTATCATCAGGACGGCGAAGCTAACAATACTCTGGCACTGACAGTTTTCCCTCTACATGATAATTCAAAAGCCAAACAAGGTTGTCACCTTGGCAGAATGAAGCTTCTTCTGGTATCCCAGATCTGGCAAATGAGAACCAGAGACTGATGCTCCAAAACATTCAGTGATCTAAGTCGATGTCTCTTGGAATAAATCATTTACCTGCCTCGAGAAAACCCTGAAAAGCTTCATAGAGCTTAGCTTACACTAGAAATGAGAAACAATGTCACGACATTGATCAGGAATACAAACACCCAGACCTAATTTCCTCCACTTTGACCACCAAACCAGTTACTGTCTTCCCCAAACCACCATCAGGCTATGGAACTACTAACAAGACCATTCTTCACCAAAATAGATAAACAAATAAAGAAAGAAAACAAAAACCAACCCCCATGGACCTTGCTTTTTTGAAGTCCTATCCCCAAGGAACTTGCTCTTCTTTGAAGCCCAAGAAATAGGATTTGAATCCCCTCTACTTGATTGGCTGCTGCCATACTTTTGTACTAGTTCTAGAAACTACTGAAGATGTTACCTTCCTGCATTGAATCAGAAGACACAAGACAATCTCATGCAGGACAACTAATAGGATAACTCTAAATGCCTAAATTAGGTTCCCCAAATATTAAGAGGGATGAAATTAATGCACTTAAAACTAATATGGGCTGAAATTAACTAATCAATTACTAACGACAACAAGAAAAGGTGTAGAACAACAGGAAAAAGGTTAAGAAGAGGGTTGTACAGGTCTAAGTTGCAGATCTAAATGTAGTAGCAGATCTGATAGATCTAGGATAGATCTTAGACAGAGCTTGGACTGGTCTTCGTGCTGTTTTGGGACAAATCTGGAGCTGAACTGGGACAGATTTTGGGACAGATCTGGGACAGGTTTTGGGGTTGTTTCTGGGATAGATTTAGGACAGGTTTTGGAGCTGTTTCTGGGACACATTTGAGACAGGTTTTGGGAATAATCTAGGACAACAATTCAAGGAGAAGAAAAGGAAAAGAGAGAGGAAGAGAGATAAAGAGATAGAAGTAGAAGAAGAATACCCGAAGATGGAAAGATGGTAGCCTCACGCTATGCTTCACGCCAAAGGAATCACTCCCAAATTATTTTCGTCACACAAGTAGCGGAAGAAAACTTCAATTTCATTCATCATTAAATGTCAATCCCATTTGGAGGGGTTACATCACATATATAATGACTTAAAAACATAAAAAGACCAAAATACCCTCAAATAAACAAATACCAAACTACTTCCAATGATTAGAAAGCCCTAATTACATGTAAAATCAATAAATTTCCCCAAACAAAATCAATTATTGGACTAAACAAATAAATGAAAGAAAAAATACAATCATGAAAAGCTGGAAATCCTAAATCTAAATATAGAAACTTTCTAAATATGGAAACTCGTGTGGTGCTCCGCATCACAATCATCTATATAATTATATGGCTTGAAAAAATTCATCTATCCAACTTTGGAATTGTGAGGGAGCATTCTTCAAACCAAACGACATCACCAGCCATTCAAACAATCTAATCGATGTGATGAATGCTATTTTGTGCTATCCAAATTTGTAATCAAATTTTGATAAGACCTTCCTGACTGATACTCTTTGCAAAAGTTGCTCTATTTTTTTGCTCACTGTGATTGCATAAAACAAAGGTTGCACTCAAGTCATTTCATTCAGGAGGCCAAATCAAACCTTTCTCAAGCAATTATTATCTCTACTTTATCACTTGTCCTCATCCCCCTTATCCTACTAAAATTTCTTTCCTTGCACTGGAATATAATGGAGAGTAGATATGTGAGTGACTGGAGAGTCAATTCCCATTCTCCAAATGGATGGTCCACACAGCATGCATACAATTGTTCTGTGATTGGCTGTATGTCACGGGTCGGTTCACACTCAAAATGGCTAGCCGATTTCAAATGTGGGACTCTGCCCATGTTAAATGTAGCTCTTAAAAAAATGTCTTTTCTTGATAAAAATTGCGTTTATATGGTGAATTATCTTATGCTTCTAGGCTTGTATTTCTTTCTTTAGTTTACCACAAATGATATAAGAAATACAGGGATTTTTCTCAAACTTCTACATTCGGATCTTGTTCCCCTAACTTTGGAAAACAATTGTTATTCTTGGCAATGTTTCTTGTACCCCTTTACCTAGATGGCCATCATATCTTTGGTGATGGTGTATGGTCCCACTTGATCTAGCCGTCTAGATCCAAGCCCCGCATTGTATCCTCCATCACTGATTTGAGTGAGAAGGATAGTTTGGTTTCGTAATTTCACCGAAACATTTAGAGCAAAGAATTCATTGTTCTCGATCCATCCACAGGTTGCATTGACGAGCATATTAGGTAATACATCCAATTTTCTAGAAACTCCCTTTCGTAGAAATTTATATTGGCTCGTGTATCAACGAAAGGTTGACATTTCTTCCATCTACTTTTGCCACTGACAGTGTTCTTGTAGGAATAACCACAAGAATTGTTGATGCCATCATTTTTCTTACCTGGTGAGGCAATGACGCCTTTCGTGATACCAATAGATTTTTCCAAGGATAATTTGTAACAACTCAGAAACAAGAGCCCTTTCTTAAGCGCGATAACTTCTTCCAAGCAACTCCTTGGATGATTCCAAACTACCATTATTGATTTCATCAGATACATCATGGTAGATGGTGTAGAAGGAAAGTCTGGATCTGCATCTTCATCTCTATGAAAGCGATAGGCTAGAAACATCTTGCCAATAGAATTCTTCTACTTCATCAACACTCCCTCGAGAAGGAAAGGCCTAATACAACCGTATCATTTTGATTTGAGCGGAGGAAGGTCTTCTTCGTAATTGCTAGACAAAGCACTCTCAAGCTGACATGGCATCTCTTGTTGATTTAGCAGCAACTGGAACTGTTCCTCTATTTCAATCATCTCCCAATTTTCATCTATTGGCAGTACATCGAACATCAATTTTATTTATCTGGGAGCCTTCGTTGGACAGCTTTTTTCATAATGTCCAGTCTTCTTGCATGCAAAACAAGCATCTACTTTTGGCAATCTTCTTGACATTTTTCTAGGCATTCTTCTGAAAATTTTTAAGGGATTGAACTTCTAGCCCCTCTTAATGCGCTTGAACTTACAGCCCTTTCTTTGGCAAATTAGAACTTTTTGCCCCTTTGATGTGCATAAAGACCAAATTTGCTAATTCTTGGCAACTCCTTAGCATGAAGCTCATAACAAAGCTTCTTCATTTTGTTATTGATGCATTGGAACAAATGGACTTGTAAGTTGAGTCAATCGCAACTTGCTTCAAGGTCAATTCCAACACCAGTTCCTCTAGAACTGGATTTTCAAGTGATTCTAAAGTATAGATGCCAAAAACTGAATGTTTGTTGTAGAGATGATGCAATCTAAGCCTAAAAACTCCTTGCTATAAGACTTGCATACTTCTCAAAGTGCTGGAGGTTTGTGAGCTTCCTTCTAGCCACAGCATCAACACATCAGTAGCTTCTTGATGCTCTCAACTAGGCATGAACAAAACAGTGTCGCATTAACTCAAGAGGAAGGTCATTGTTCATTGCTCTTGCTGATTGAGCCATGTAGTGCTTCCAAATTCGCCCTATTTCTTCAATTTTTCCAAACATAAGCATCATCAAGATTTAAAAGTGGAAAATTAACTCCCTAAGGAATAACGCTATTAAAAACATATGCAATGGGTAGAATCGATGAGGAAAGGATCTTACATGTCCTTTGAGGTTGCGAAGGAATGCTTGTGGGTGAAGGAGTTTCCAAAGTTGTGGGATGCACCATTCCTAAAATTCGATTTTTGGCCTCCGGTGGAAGACCAAAAGGCTGTCTGGGTGAGGGTCTTTGACCTCCCGCTGGTGCCTCAGTCTGATGAAATGCTCACTGAAATTGGGGATTTCTTGGGATAAGTTGTCCAAATCGATGATTTCATAAAAAACAGAAAGCATTCCTATATTTGCGAGGTTTAAGATCATTTGGAATGAAGACTAGAGCAACTGAAGAAAATACAGGTGAAAATTATGCCTCGGTGGTGGCAACTGAGTAGAGATTGAAAAACCACCTGTTGTGCCTCAGCTGGTGAAGCCCCTTGATCCTACGCCGCATGATGATTGAGATTCTAAGGGGTATCTCTAGTCGTGCAATGACGGAGAGCACAAGAATGGAAAGAAGTTTGACGGTCAAAGGGTTGGAAACCATTCTCTTTCCTTCAATAAAATATTTTTAAATTTCAAACCCATGTAGGGGTAGTGAAGATAGACAGTTTTGGAAGCTGGACAGCAGGGGTGGTCTTTTGTGTAAAATCTTTCTATGCCTTGCTGCGGATGGGTCCTCTATCAGCCCATTAAAGTTAATTTGGAGTATCAAGGCCCCATTGAAGTGTGTTGTCTTTTGTTGAGCAACTTGTCAAGATAAGATTCCCACAATAGGTGACCTTAGGAGGCAGGGGAGGAGGGTGGCATTGGTGAAAGGTTGTCTATCATGCCTTGGCAGCGAAGAGACCTCATTCCAACTTATCTCCACTTCCATGGCATCTTTTGATGGAACGAAGTGCTATCGTGGATTGGCCTCTCTTGGGTTGATGTAGGCTAGGACGAATAGAAATTGATAAGACTTAATTCCCACTGGTGTTTTTATGGAAATTCTCATAGAATTCCAATGCCAAAGCTACAATCTCCTCTTCCCTATTACTGATGTCCACATCATGGGTGCTCTCTGGGTTGATTATGGATCACCTTAGAAGCTGGTACTTTTGCATCTTTAGGGGGAAGGGGTTAATCTTATGGAAGACTTCTTGGGTGGCTCTACTTTAATTGTCGTGGCTAGAGAGGAATAACAAGTGTTTCAGAAACAAAGTTAAGTTCCTTGGAGAATTATCCCAACAAGTTAGGTGGAAGTGTACATCCTAGGCCACAATACGATGTTGTGAAAATCGAATCATATCGAAAAATCGTTATACATCTTGAACCAAAAATCGTGTATCGTAAAGCGTAGAATCAAGTAAGTGTTTTCCCTAAGAAATATTTAATCTATAAAATAATGTAAAATTTATCTAAAATGGAATAATATGAGCAATTCTTAACTTTCTTTCAATATTAAATGAATAATATATAATTAGTTCATTGGGGCTCAAATTTCAATGCTTCAACCCCTAAAAGTATAAGACCAGTATATAATCCAATTATACTAAAGTAAATAATAAACTAAAATACCCTCAAAAAATCGAAAGGTCTCTTAAATGTCTGATGCAGCGGGGATTGGGTTAACTAAGGCTAATGGCTGGGTGAATGGGGATTGGTAATAGAGTGAGTGCTAACTTAGGTGGATTGATGGGGATAAAATAAATAAAAGGAAATAAACAAGAAAATATAGGTAAGGTAAGATGGGTTTCGACTAGGATGTCTCGGCTGAACTAGTAAAGGAGGGTATTTGTAAATCTATATGGTGCTTTGAATGGCAAGAATGGGTTCAGAGAAGATGGGGGTGAGAAGGTGGTGTTGGGATGGAATAATGGAGAATATGGAGGTGGGACGATGGCTGATTGAAGGTGGGAAGAAAGGGGCTGAAGGATGAAGGTAAGTGTGGGCGGTGGATCTGGAACCACGAGCCTGGGGATCCTAGGTTGCAGGCAAGGCTGTCTAGGGCAGATCTGGGATGGCTGGTTGGCTGAACAGTAGCAGAGGCGAGCACGATGGAGGGCCTGTAGTTTATCAGAAAGTTGTTGGGTACTGGGCTGATCTCGGTATGCAATCTGCAGTAAGAGAGAAGAGAGAGAAGAGAAGGAGACAGAAGAAGAAGAAGAAGAATAGAAAGCATAGAAGGAGGAAGAAGAGAGAAGAAGTCGGAAACCACCGACAGGAGGAGGAGGACGGGCGCACCCTTAGGGGAAAGAGAGAAAATCTCAAAGTAATTTTATTATCAATAATCTGTCTATTACAATGCTAGAGAGGGGCTTTTATAAAAACCCAAAACTAAAAATAGCAATAAAAATAAAAAACAAAAATAAAATAAATAGTATCCTAAAAGAAATAGTATCTTAAGCAAATTTAATCTTACAAATAAAGCAATGGAAATAAATAAAAATAGAAATTTCCCAGATTTGTTCGATTCTCAGCTGGATTTCCAATTCGGGCGAGATTCTGATTTTCGGGTCGATACCCGTGTTACATCAATGTCCATCAACTCAATTAAAAACAAAATGTTTCATGCGCTCACTCCTAAGAATCCCATAATTCTATTTTTTATACGAATCGTAAGATTTGTTAATAGATACAAATCGTAAGATACGAATCGAGTATCGTAAGATTTTAACAACAATAGGAGGGAGGTCATTTCCAATCATCGACCTCACTCTCCTATCAGTCTCGTTTGGTGCCCCCCTCCTGGTTTCTTCAAGCCTAAATTTGATGGAAGTGCGCTGGGCGCACCTGGTCCGACAAGTATTGGTAGGGTTGTGAGGAATGATAGGAGGGAGATTGTACTAGTGTTCTCTAGTCCTGCTGAAGTGCTGATAACTGTTTTGTGTTTGAAGATGAGGCAGCTGCCTTAATCATTGGCGTCAAGTATGCTATGGAGCGAAACCTTCTCCCTCTCATTATAGAGGGTGCGTCTTCTTGCACAATTCCGTGGGTTTCAGCGGTCAGTGGGGATAATCACATGGCAGACCCTTCATGGAAGGCGTGTTGGATCTGGTTGTTGATGCGAATGTGTCCTTTTCTCATGCTCCTCAGGAGGTGAATGGTAAGGCAGATACGTTGGCAAAAAGGGGTGTCTCTAGAACTCAGGCTCTTGTTGGTGTTTTTTATTTCCTTTGTTGTATCTATTTCCTCCAGCCACGTGTGCTCTTTCCGTTTGCTACAATTTTGCCCAGACAGTTTTTTTGGTTGTATATGTTGTTCTTCTCTTTTCAGAATAAAATGATCATCATTCAAATTCCCTCTTGAGCTAACCATTTGCACACCAGCTAATTCTAGCAGTGGGCATCAAAACCCATATGGCCATACTTATTCAATTCAATCAAATATAAAACAAATATGACCATATTCATTCAATTCAATCAAATATAAAACAAGAACATTTTCCTATCAATTCATTACAAACAACAATTTAAGGTTTTCGAAGCATAATTCTAATGGATGTGGTAAAAAAAAAAAACCAGCTAGTTCTAGTGACAAACCTTGCTGGACTCATTGGTGCGTATGGGTTCCAAGCTCGATCACGCCTGGGTGTTCTCATACCATCATGAATTGGTGTAGCTGCAATGAAATAAAATATCATACAAAATGTATAGAAAGCCTGGGAACCACTAAGAAACAGATGGAAAATAAATGAATTTTTCATCCAACACATTTTTCCATAATAAAGACTCGCCCAGCTGGTTAAAAGTTCAAAGGGGAGGGGGATGAGTTGGAAGAGTTGTCTGTACTGAAACTTGTGACATTGCATTATTGGTCCAGAACAGAAAACAAAAGTCATGGTGAAATCCTCCTGAGATTTGAAGGTTCCAACTCAATTTAAAAAAAACAAAAAAAAAAAAGGAACTTGGAATAGACATAAATAGAGCTTTAAATATAAGTGTTCCAATTCCTACTAACATACCTCCCCCATCTCTCATTGGAGTCATGTAAGGATGAAGTGGGGTTCGCGATGGATGCATAGGTGTCTCACTTCCATGACCATAGCGAGGTGTTTCACTATAATACAGCAAATTAGTGTTACAGTCCGTTTAAATTGCATTAACTACCGTACAATAAAAAAATTATAATATATTTACCGGAACGGAGTTGCAACAACTACTGTATCAGAAATCACATCACGACTCACTGCACAAGACAAACAAATAATTGCTTATATAAGAATGGTAACCACAAGAAAAAGAAGAAAATCTTTACACAAAATAATGTGATGAATTTTGTGTACTTGCCTGTAACCACCTTCATCTGGGAATCCAATTCAACTCGGACAGATGAGCCATTAACATCTACAACACGCCCACGGTATCCCTTAAAGGGACCCACACGAATTTTTATAGTACTACCAACCAAAGAATCATGCCCTCTTCTACCTCTAAATCTCCCTCCCGCTGCACCAGAATTGTGAAAGGACACAAGTATCAGAATCTTTATTTAATGATTCATATCAAGGAAATTAGAAACCATGTTATTAGAACACGATTTAGTAACATTGTTGACTTCCTTTTTTGGTAGAAATAATAGAGCAACATCATTTTCTTTTTGTTTTCCTTTTTGGTGAGAAGAGAAGGTTTAATAAATGATCTCATATAAAGAATCAGGAAGTTGTAACATAGTAGATAGCATACAATCCAGTGGGGGTCCTCCTCTAGGCAATCTTCTTGGGGAGTTCTGCACGGTTGACGTAGCTCTCAAATTATGAAATCTCGAGATAAGGGCATTAGCAACCTGCATAAGGAGTCATCCAGGTATTAGATAAAAAACAAAATGACACATGCATATACAACAATGTTGTATATCTCATGTGCACAAACTACTCAACGTCGTCAAATACAAGAAAAAAACCAGAAGTGCACATTTTTGTCGCTGCTCCCACGTGACCCTCCTACAAGCAAGCAGGACTGAGCTTTAGCACAAATATAACCAGCATGCTCATGGTGATGACGATCATGGATGAACAGAACTCCTCTATATATGTGTTCAACAGAACCCTGCTTGCCCTGAACAATGATAAAATAGTCATGTCAAATAAAGGCATGAAAAATTGAAAATTTGAAATGAAGTAACATAGGTTAAAAATGAAGCTCACCTTACAAGGTCCTTCAAGGATCTTCATAATATCTTTCAATGACACCGTATTCATGTTTCGATCCTGGGCATTAGCCCTTCGATCAATCTTGTGTTTTATCTCCCTTAACTTAACAAGGATAACCTCTGGCCTCTCTGGAACTCCCTTGAGAACCTGACAATGCAAAACAGCTAGTTACTTTTTGGAGGATGAAGCAGCTTCACATTATCATCTACAGAATTCATACTTCCATGCTTACATGAAATGCCTCATTCTCTAGACGTATGATCACACCAAAGCTCATATTGCTGCAGCATATTTAAAATCAATGCATAAGAAACCAAATCCCATAAAATAAATCAACTGGCTGATAAGTGGATGATGATGTATGAAGAAAAGTTAACTTACTCCAGTAAAACAAGGTCATGTAACTCATAGTCCCCAATTTTAGTAACTCCTGACGTCACTTCAGAACTCTCTACCACATTGTCTGCAAACACACGGATCTGAACACCACATGCAACAGTTAGCTTCATGATCAGAGAATGGCAGGCAGGACCTTACAACCCTATCCATTTCAATACTAAAATCAACTCACATGCTCCTTAGTTGTGTCGGATAAAATAGTAAGCACATGGCTCTCAACCTTCACAACCATGCCAGTTGTTCCTTCCTGAGCACCAGATACAACCTTCACGTGATCACCAGGTTTGAAGTACTTGCAAAGTGACTTTTCATTGACTTCAAGAGTCCCCTGAAGAATGAATAGGAGTACAGAAACAAAGTTATCTTAATTCATATGGATTGAAAAAATCTAGAAAGGCTTCTTCCAAGACTGACATTACTTAAAAAACCAACTCCCTAAGAAAATGTTTTTCATGGATATGTCCATTAGAATTTACCTTCAAGCCTTCCACTTTGGGTCTGATATGAACATTTCCTTCCTCTACTTTCTCAACCCATCCCATCAAATTTTTGAGGTCACCTTTGACTACTATAACTGCATCTCCCTTCATAAAATGTCCTTTTTTCCTATTTGCAAATAAAGTAGATAGACTAGCCACATCACCATCCCCATCCTCCCCAGGCTTCCGAAATTTCTCAAGCTCATCAAAAGTAGGTTGAACATTCTGAGTACTTATTGACTTCATGGATACGGTTTTAAATAGAAATCCATCCTTGAACATCATCCCTTCAATAGTCTCAAAATAATCACCAGTGACAGGATCCCGCCTGCGCTCGACATGGAGACTCAACTCCCTGTACACATCAAGCCCAAGATAATAAAATAAGGCAAATACCAATCTTCTACAGTCTAGAGGTCATTTTGAAAAATAGTATTACCTTGCTTCATCTGTGTTGAGAAAACGTGGAGGGGGAACATATGCCTTCTTTTTTCCAACATTCCTACCATCCTAATACAACAAAAAATTGCACTTGAGGTTCATTAATAACAATAGCAACGATGATGATGTTGACGACGACAACTAGCTAAATGGCTGAAGCCAAGCAACATCCAATATCCAAACAAACTAATAAGGCAAACTAAATCAGCATGATCTTGCAATGCATACAGTGATCTTCTCATTGCCACTTGGTGATGGATGATGGAATAGGAAGAGAGAGATTAAACAACGCATGAATGAGAGGTACAAGAGATAATATTTTACCACTTTATTGGCAAGGGCTTGCAAATCAATCCTCGGAATCAATTTAATTGTAACTCTTTGACTTACATTATC
The DNA here is from genome assembly GCA_013350335.1 of Chimonanthus salicifolius. Classification (NCBI taxonomy): domain Eukaryota; kingdom Viridiplantae; phylum Streptophyta; class Magnoliopsida; order Laurales; family Calycanthaceae; genus Chimonanthus; species Chimonanthus salicifolius. Next base: position 58,710,375 of record CM023540.1, read on the forward strand.
CACATCAACAACCTGCAGAATTAGAAGCTTAAATGTTCAGAATAAAGACATAGAGAGACATGCTAGGTACAAATGGTAGAAGAGGTCCATACTTTTGCGAGATCTCCTTTGTACGTCCCGATTTTCATGCGGACCCATGTGTCTCTTGAAATATCTACAGATTTACTTTCAACTGAAAGAACATCTGTCATTTCTTTTATTGGTACTAGCATAACTTTCTGGGAAAATATATTGCGCAGACCTTTACATGCCTGAAACGCATGGAATAGATCAGTATTAACCAGACCAAACTAAGATGCAGTGTCAAGAGATATATACACTAGCCATACCTCCTTCACATGTGCTTCTTTGTCTGCTTCAACATATATGTAATTTTTAAGATGATCCAGGGCAACAGCAGACTTTATCAGCAACTCAGATCCTTTATCGATGTACTTTTGCATGAGACAAACAACTGCCTCTCTCTCATGACCAATCTGGTTTGAGTTTAAAGTTAGTCAGGGGTGGACAATATTTTGCGTGGAAAAGAGAAGTGTAGACATAGCAAAGCATCATACCGCACATTTCACCATCCACAACTTTGGATCCTTCACAGATGGCAAAAGAGCTTGCTGCTCAACATCTGTGGTCTCTTCATCATATTCTGTGTGACTGGACCTTGCATATCTTGCCTGAATTCTTCTCTCAAGGTCTTCAAAGTCCTCTTGTTCATCTTCTCGTGGTAGTAATGGGCGACGATGCATTCTTTCTCCATCATCATGATCTGGAATATCCGCTCCAGCATCATTTATGAAATCTGCATATTAAGGTTCAAAAGATCCATAAGCACCAAAGTAGATATGGACAAACTTGCAAGTGTATATATTGCACAGAACATTCAATGGGAAACATGTTACCATGGCATGAGTAGACAAAACCAGAAAAATGCAAAAGATGAACCTCTAGCACAAATCATTCTAATGTACAAAATCAATGTAGAACAATGTAGAAATTCTCGACATTGCATATTCGCTTATGATTATAGTTAAAGAGAGAGAGAGAGAGAGAGAGAGAGAGAGAGAGCATTGTATCAAAAAAGAAAAAAAGAAAAAGAAAGAAAGAAAGGCATCACCACTGGAAACTTGGAAACAACTCTTGATCCATTTCTATGACAATATTAACGACGCGCACATGCAACCTCATAAGAAAAGCCAGATTATCTGGCCTTATAATGTCTTTTTTCTTTTCAGATTGCTAACAACAGCTTTATCGTGACCAAGAGGTGAACCATAGAGAAAAAATGGAAGGTTAGACCTTACTCCTTATTCCTATTATTCTTTAGATAAGAAATTAATAGCATTTCTGGTACGGAAAACAACACCTTTTTAATTTGGTTACTTGACTAACTATAACCACCTTTGTCAACAAGTAAGTTGAATCATTAAAGCTTAGGGCTCAAGTTTTTTATATGATTTTATTCATTGCAAAAAGAAGACAAAATGGCACCCTTAACAGACCCAACCATGAGGTTGATACAACAATAGGCCCATGCTTGTCTCGCCAAAAGGATTAGAAAAGCCTAACAAGGAAAATTCCTACATCCACCATTTCCTGAACTGATGAGTCAGCCTTGCTGTTATTCAACAACCTAAGTCATGCTGAAGAAAGAAGCTATCTTAAGGAACATATCTCTACAGTCTACACTTCTATCTTAGCAAGTAGCCATGGACAAACAGCCACCTTGCACCATAGTGTCACTAAGAATGAGTCACCCTCCACGAAGTCCCCTCTTGAACCAATTTTTGGAACTTTCGCATGGTAGGAAGTCAACAGAACTGCATAACCCAAATTCCCCACCACTTGAATTACAAATAACACTCCCAAAGCCTGCTTCAGGAGATTCGTCATACTACTACCACCAAAATTTAGCTTAGACAGCCCTCAAGAGGAGGGCCCATGGAACCACTTCTCTAACCTTGGCCATACAGGAAAAAGCAACCTCTGTCCATAATCTTTCCACTATTGCACTTTCAGATACTCGTGAATTTAGGATCTTTGGTCATCCATCTAGCTCTTTTGTGCTTGACATATGCCACCATTTCAGGTGCACTACCATTTCTATTACAAAATACACTGTTGTTTTTTTCATGCCATAATCTCCATAAGCAGCTGAAAAGGAAGAGATGCCAAAGGGGAAGTATAGAAGCTTTTGCTCAGAGATCCTAACAGTGCATTGACAAGATGCTCCACATCTTTGGCATGCACCAATCCATACTGAACAACTTCATCATCTGCCACAACACCTCACTCACGAATAAAATATGATTGGCATGTTTCCCATTAGAAGACATAAGCTGCAGCCATCAACATCAATCACTTTTCCATAGCAAAGATGATTCGTTGTTAAAAGTTTATTGGTGCCGGTTATCCAGCCAAAAATTCAAACAAGTTGAAAACTCTGAGGAGCCTGCACCCTCCAAACAATTGAGCTACACCTTAGGCTGTTCTCCTAATGCATCAGAATTGCACCAAAATACTATAGACAGAATAATCCATATAAAACTGGTTCCCAGATTCTAGAGTCATGATCATGATCATTGATATACTGATTGAAGCATTTCCATCAAAGATACCATTGAGGGCTGGAGGATGGAGACTTGCTGAACAAGGTTTTCTCTATTTTCTATCTTTTTTAAGATGGAGGCATGACTCTAAGTAATAATTTTTTGAGTTTTGGCTTCTTGATTTACTCGACTCCTTTGTGTTGCAAAAAGTCATAATAAGTGTTGTTTGTAGCACACCCACGGAAGACAAGATAAAACAGATGCCCTTGTTTCTTGAGAGGGATAACAATGAATGAATTTATTGAAAGAGCAAACTGATGCCCTTGTTTCTTGAGAGGGATAACAATGAATGAATTTATTGAAAGAGCAAACTGATGCCATTTAAAAACTTACTTCATGTGTAGGTGCGCAAGGAATTAGCAGAACATCAAGGGACATTGAATTGTGTATTAGAGAAATGACAGAAAGCCACAAAACGTGATTCTAAACCTAACTACGAATTTGAATTATGCGAGATGGGCTCTGAAAGACATTCTTAATCAACTATCTGTTAAATAGCGAATACACAACACTTGCAAGCTGAGATAGAGTTAGATAAAAGAAGTACCATCCTCCCCCTCTTCGTCTTCCTCTTCTTCTTCGCTATCGACTGCAGCTTCCAATTCAAAGAACCCCGCACCAGACTTCCCCCGCTTATTACGGGGGCGTGGATTGTCATCCTCTTCTTCTTCGTAGTCTTCTTCCTCCTCCTCATCGTCCTCCTCTGCAACATCATCGATGAATTCCGATCTCCTCCGTTTCTTAGCCGATCCTACTACATCATCGTCTTCTTCTTCCTCCTCCAAATCAAATTCCTCCTCCTGCTCCTCATCATTGTCACGCCGACGAGCCATTCCTGAGAAATCGAGAGAGAAGCTTAGTGACTCAGCGCGTAGGATCGGGTGAAAGTATGATCGGGTGACTTGCTTTGAAAGGGACAAACAAATGGGGATTAAATAAGATTTAAATGGTCAATCGCGATTTGGTAATTAAAAGAAGACATAAGATGAGAATTAATGGTGGAATTGATGTCTTATGGGGCTCGGTCAACAAAGGGAAGGATGAGGGAGGTCAATGGTGGTCAAAACCTAAATGGAGGTGATGGAAGTTAGTGGGATCAGCACATGGAAATGGGTTGTAATGAAAATAAAGGGTCAAAGGGTTGTTTGGGGAAAACCCAAACAGAGGTGTATTCGAAACATGGAAGAGAGCAAACGTTGCTGCTGAGGTGTGACTGGCTAGAGGTATGGTTCGATTCAGGGGAGTGGAAGAATGATGGGTGGCTGTTATGGATCTAAAGGGTTAAGGCGCGCTGGATGGATGTCTGGGTATGGGCGGAGGGGCAGCAAATCTGGACAGTGATGAAGGGTGAGGGTGAGCGGCGTAGACGGTGCAAGAGGCAATGAAGGGAGACTTAGGCGGATAGATCAGGGACTGTTTGAAGTAGCAGGGACGGTGGAGCGACGTGCAGGGAAGGCACTGTGTTGGTGTTGGAGAGGCGGTGGTCGCAGGGTCTTTCGCGCGGAAGCAAGTGATGCACGGATGTCATCGGATGCTTAACTTGTACGGCCTATATATAGCCCTTTAAAATCCAATATATGTCGCGGAAGCTAGGTACGTTTAAAGTGTACGGCCAATGAATAGCCTTTTAAAAATTCAATATATAATATTTTTAAATTTAATATATATTAAATTGTCTTTAATATAGTATTCTCTAAAATTATAATTTTTCTAAAATAATATATAGAACTGGTCTCTATTTAAGTTCATTCAAAATATAATAAATTTCTCTAACTCATTACTCAATATATTTAGAATAAAAAATGTTTTGTCTTAACCATGTTGTCAAGTAATATTCTATACGCTAAGAGTACAAAATTATTTCAAAAGTGACTAAAAACCTCACAAACTACATCAGATAAGCTTCCTCATTCTCATAATGTCGATCTTGTCTTTCATCTTTTGAATAGTGGAAAGGAAATCAACATTTGTATCAGGCAGTTGGAACTAGAAGTTTTCTCGCAGTGTTGAAAGGGATCACTCGAGGAACTTCTTGAGTATCATCTTCCTCCATGTTCTTATCCACAGGCTCATCATGCTGGAGGTGCTCGACGATGATATGTACCTCATCTAGGACGATGTAACCCCCTCCTCTCCTGGGTAGTTGTAGAGGTTTTGGCTGCAATTCGAATGGCAATGTTTGATAGAGTGAGATCGTCGGATGCCAATGCAGAACCTAAGCAAGGAGTTTGCCACTCTGGCTGAATGGTCTATCCAGTTGGAAGCCGCAAGGAATTTTTTTTTCTCAAGGAGAAGCTCAAACGACATTTTAATTATGGAGAAGAATTTTAAGGACTTTTTGAAAAGGAATACTCTAAATCTCTCTAATTTAATAACCTCTATAATGTAATATATGGAGTCTCTCTAATTTAATAACCTCTATAATGTAATATATGGAGTAGGGTTCCAATCATATTACATTATAGAGGTTTTACTGTATATTATTCAATATAATATGTATCAATCGATATTTTCAGTTATAATTTTTATAATTTTTTTTATAAAAATATAAATACTTAAATATAAGAAAAATTTATAATAAATAAATATATAAATAAAAACGACATTTAAACTTAAAGTAACTTTTAATTTAAAGTGCAAATATACTATAAAAATGATTTATTTTATTAATTTTAAAAAAAAATAATACTAATCATCATCTAACATTTTTTGGACCACGAAATATCATCTGATGTCACATAAGTTTATCTCTAAACACCACCATTGAAGTCGTCAAATGTCAAAATAAAGAAAGAGCCAAAATTAAAAGAGAGTACAGAAAAAAATTAGAGCTGCGTTTGGATAAGGTGTAAATTTTACATGGGTTATTCAGGGTTACTCTTGATCAAGAGTTACCCTTAAACAAGGGTTACCCTTATGTAGGTATTACCCTTATCTTGTTTAATAATTATAGGAGTAAACTTAAAACTTACCCTAAGAGAAAAAAAAATTTGGTAACTATAACTAGGGGTAACCTAACATATTAACAATTTTATTATAATTAATAATTTTTATTAAATTCATATAATATAAAAAATAAAAATAAAAATTTATGAATTATAATTGTTAAATAATATTCATCAATTAAAAAATATTTTAAAAATTTTTGTTCTATAGGTTCAAAGAGGGGTAAAAAGGGACAAGGGTTTTCTGAAAAACCCTATGCTCCAAAGGGTTTTCAAAAAGGGAGGGAGAGGGTAAAAATTTAAATTTTTACCCTCACCCTTCCATTACCAAATAAGGGTAACGGGGGATTACCCCCCATTATCCTCCCTTACCCCCATCCAAATGCAACCCTAGGAATTTAAAACTTAGAAGCTCAATTGTAAGTGTAAGTACAACATTAATAACATTTTGGTTGAAAATTAAAAAGAAACTATTGTTAATAACAACAATATACCACTATTTTTATCATATTTTAATCAAATTTTTATTAATAAAAACAAAAAATAGTGGTAAATGTAAGGACTCGTCCGTTCAATGACAATAATCAGAGCCTTACACGAATCGAATATGATCCAATAATGGAAATAATGAAAACTATGGCTCATTTTTTCTCAACCATTTAAATCACAATATTGCATATAATTAGAGTGCAAAATATTTCAATAGATTTGCCATGTCCAATATTCATCATTCACATATAGGATTAGTCCTCATCTCATATAGCATCAAGCAACAAATAATACCATCTATAAAATTAGGAGGTCTTATCTCACATCGCACCACTATAAATAATCCAAATAAAAATCCTAAGCTTTCTCAACTTACAGTTGGAAGCAGAAGCACCACTCTCAAAATAAGTATCAAATCTAACTAAGTCAAATGACACTTATTGTGTCTTACAATCCTCAAATCTCAAATAAATACTAGAAAATCCTAGGAAATAATAGCAAAACTATAATCCAGTCCAAAGCTCCAAACAAATCCAACACCTAAGGTTGAGCCTGACCGGTCTCATTCTCCAAAGGATTTCCTGAAACGTAAGGTAATAAGCTCTATGACCAGTGAAGAAAATAACCAAACAACTAACAATAATTATAACAACTAGGAATTTAGAGTTCAATCTAATAATTACATCAAAATTGCATTATACTATGTATGCTATGCAATAACGCAATTAATGATGCATGCTCCCATCCTATGCATCTCAACGAAACGAATTAACGAGTCATGCAAAGCTCAACTCAACTAAGCATAGCACATGTGCACTGAAATTTTCAATAGTTCGAGTATCCACATGGGAGTGCAAGACAATTGCGATCATTCCAGCCCAAACGAATTTGGACAACGAGTATACCCAAAGGATTGCAAGGCTAATAAACCAAATCAACAAATAAAGCTAAAGAGGATCCCTGAGTATACGAAGGAAATCAAAGCCTAAATGAATTTTTACACACGAGTCTCCCTAACGGGATGTGCAAGGCCAATGATCTCAACAAACAAAAAGTCAAAAACTCAACAATCTATAGCCACATACGAATCTCGCACCCACCGAAACGTTGATGCTCATGCATGAATAACCAACAAAATATTTAATGCATGAATGTCATGTCATGTACAATATTAACATGCTCAAATTAGAAATTGAATAATTCCTCAAATAAATATAGCATGTTCCCATAACAACAAATCCAATAAATACATGATTTCTAATAATGACATCATCAAATATTCATTCTAAACCATCCAATAAATTATGAATCACTCCGAGTTCATAAATCAAGTATGAATAATTTCCAACTGTAGAGCCCCTCCCGTCTCCCCCTAAGATCAGAGTGATTAATTAAGAATATTTTAACGGGAAGAGAGGGGAGGGCGTCATGACACGAGTCAAGTTTGAGTACTAAGACCCAACCCTTGACTGGCCCAAACCCGTGTGTGTGTATATGGACAGAGTCCATTTAAAACTTTTGCAACACGCTTTCGTAACCTATAAAAGCATACATAATATTTGATATACTTAATGTATAATAACCATTCCCATTTCATAAATTCACAATTCCAAGTAAAGCAAGTATTGAATTTCCCATCAAATTAAAGTGTCAAATAACATAGAGCTTCACAAGTCTAGATTTCCAAGCATCTAGGAGTTTACAAATAAATATTACATCTTTCCATGACTCCTACAAATTACATATTTCTAATCAAAATACAAAACGTGTTAAGACATCTCCCAAAATATCTGTTAGCGTTCCAAATCAAGTCTGGGTGTTGCTTGACCTGGCTTCCTCGACTTTCTCCTTTCCTGTATCAGATTCTAAAAGAAAGAAAGAATTGTGTGCTTAGTCACACGCCCAGTAGGAAATCCCATCGATGTGGGTACCAACGTGTGGAGTTATAAAATGATCATAAGATAACATAAATATTTGGTGCGTTATAAAATCATATTTGCGAAACATACCCATCCCACATTTGAAATTCATATCGTAATCATAATAGGAAGTCCTGCATCCATCTCAAAATCATAAACATATCATAATCATTAACACACTTCTTAACTGTCTTAGAAATCAACATGAAGTGAAATACCATGGGTACCATGAATCCTATGCAAACCCTTTCATGCCCCATACATTGAAAGATCTATCTTTCTCATTGAACAGTTTCGTTATTGGCCACTTATGTCTGTAGCTTTTCCGTGGCATCCAGTTGGGAGCTACAACCCAATACTTAGAATTTAACCGAAACTACTGAGGAGTGCTACCACCCATTCTATCCTGCGCAGGTTTTCGGACTCACACCTCGGAGCTTTCAACCCATCTTACATGCTCTCCGTAATATTACATGGACGGGACCAAAATGTGTACTTTTGTATATAATTCGTTCTCATAAGTATTAAATTGATCTGAAATATGTTCGATGCCCCTACTCTCTCCCATGTGGATGGAGGAGCGGGACTAGAATCTAGGATCGTATTCCGGCAACATACAAACACAAAATGGAATAAGGGACTATGACAATATTTTTTTCTTTTTTGAAGTGGTAAACCCACTGAATGGGGAAACCTCCACGAGCCAATCTAAGCAAAAAAATCAACTATGAATTGAGTTTTTACAAATATACAACAGTTTAAAAGATATTGGACCCATTGAACTAATGGACCATGTCGAATACAAACTCATTGGCAACAATCACTTAGTGAACGCTGCTGAATCCTTCATGGAGACATCAAATGTATGCAGAAATGACACTCTCATGGACTGTCGACTAAAACCAGCAACCCAAAAGGTAGGCCAAAGCTCTAGAGAAAAATCCAGAGTGAAACAGTTTAGTTCAGTCGACTGAATCATGGTCAGATCCCGATCTATACTATCTGTGAAGAATTCAGTCGACTGAATTGTGAGATTCAGTTGACTGATTCTGTTTAGTTTGGCAGAAACTGTTTCAAATCAGTCACGTTCTGCTTGCCAGAATGCACTGTATGTGGCCCCTCTCTGTTGCTGGACGTTGTGACTCCACCGTGGATAAAGTGGGGTGATTCCAACTCTCAACCCCCCACCTTTTAATGCCAAAAACAGTTGGGAAATTTCCTAGCGGTTGAAAGTTTGAATTTGAATTCAAAATGTAACAGTTTGTGGTTACCAAAACTGCACCTGAATTCAAAATTCAAGTGGAAACTGCAGAGTTTTGTGACTCTAACTCGACAAATCAGTCCTCCATTGTGACTCAATCCATTTACGGATCATGCCTTCCCCATTTGGGGGCTTTTGGTCCCTCAAAAGCTTCAAAAGAAGAGAATTGAAATGCTCCTTCTATTGTCTCTACAACCTGAAGAAGTCTTGAAACTTGCTCCTTTTGTTATCTTTGCAACCTGAAGAAGTCTTGAAACTTGAGAGGGAGAGAATCAACTCCTCTCCTCTCTCTTTCTTGGATAGGAATTTCCTCCCAAAAACAGTGCACCAACTCTCCACCATGGATACGTGGGCTCTTGTCCGCATCTGTCTCCACGATCAATGCGCCGATTCCACCATGGCTACGTGGTCTCTCTGGTCTGCATCTGCCTCCAAGAACTCTGGGCCACCGTGGAAAGAGTGGACCACAAATTCTCCTTTTGCCTTCGTGAAGCCTTCTTGGCATTTTCTTCAAGAACTTGTGTTGACTTCGGAATAACCTGAATCTTTGATAGCATTTGATCTAAAATATGTTCGACGCCCCTACTCTCTCCCATGTGGATGGAGGAGCGGGACTCGAATCTAGGATCGTCTTTCGGCAACACACAAACACAAAATGGAATAAAGGGACTGAGACAATATACTCTTTTTTTTTAACGTGGTAAACCCACTGAATGGGGAAACCTCCACGTGCCAATCTAAGCAAAAAATCCACTATGAATTGAGTTTTACAAACATACAATGGTGTAAAAGATATTGGACCCATTGAACTAATGGACCACGTCAATACAAACTCATTGGCGACAATCGCTTAGTGAACTCTGCTGAATCCTTCATGGAGACATCAAATGTATACAGAAATGACACTCTGATGGACTGTCAACTAAAACCAGCGTCCGTAGGCCCAAGCTTTAGAGAAAAATCCAGAGTGAAACAATTTAGTTCAGTCGACTGAATTGTGAGATTCAGTCAACTGAATCATGGTCAGCTTAGGATTATGATAATCCAATCATCATCTCCCCATACATCCATTTAGATCATCCAGTTATTATTAAAGCCATTAGATCTTAGGACATTTAATCATAGCCATTTGAAAATCCCAATGTGGTAGAACACGATTGACCCTAGAGGGGTGTGAATAGGTCAATCTCAAATTGTTACTTCTTTTTAAAATTAACTTGATTGATTAGTTTAAGTGCAGCTGATATAACAATCAAGTAAGTGTGTGTTAGCAAAAAGATGATTGACTAATCAACACAAGAAAGTAGCTTTAACACCAAAAGCACAAGGACACAAGATATATAGTGGTTCGGTTCACCAATTTACATCCACTGTTAGGACTCACTCAACTTTGAGCTATCTCCAAATTTACTATGTGAGGACTTACACCCTCACAAATAGAGTAGAAATTCTACCTCACTCAATCGGTTAAGAATTCCACCCACCACTGTGCCATAGACAACGCTCTAGAGTTTTTTATAGTGGTTCTGGAGCAAATCCCCTTTAATCCATTTTCGGGACAAAGATTTTAAAGACAGATTTAAAACTAAGAAGCATTTGCCTTGTAGCTCTTTTCTTGCTGACGTGTGCTTCTCAAAGATTCACTCAAAGTGTGTTGATGCTCTTCCATGTAGACGACGTATAGCAATCACAATTTCAGGAGAACTAGGAAAATTAGTTCAAGTCCTAGTTGATGTCTTATCATCTTCACTTTATTTCTTTCACAATCTTAATCAAAGATGGGGTATTTGATTTTTGGTATTGGCACAAGAGAGATGATCAGTTCCTCAGAGTGTATGATTGTAACGCCCCGCCCTTTTTCACTCGCTGAAAATCAGAGTATATTTTTTTTTTATACAGAGTGAGAGAGAGCGGGTACGTCACTACGCAAGCTAAGTTCGGGTTTCCAAACCCGACCCTTAACTGGCCAACGATACGTGTGCGTGGACCAAGTCCACTAAAAACAGTTCACACACTAACGATTAACTGCAGAAATATTATATGAATGGAAACCATCTGTAAACATGATATTATATGCAAGGAAGCCAATCAATATAAATTAACTTAATCTCAAATAATCATCATTCAACCATAGCAAAATAAATCTAGTTATTACAATCCCAAAAGCTAATTATCTCAAATACATTGTTCCAAAATAAATTAAGCAAAATAAATAGAATCTGCCCAAGCTCCTAAGCTTGGTTTCTTTCACGTCCGTCATCAGTTTCATTCCCTGTTCCATCATCTAAAGGGTAGAAGTAGGGCGTTAGTCAACGCGCTCAGTAGGAATTCCAAGTAGGGTTATGTACATCAGATCAATATAAAAATCAGAATTAAAAGTATCACATTAGAAACTATAAACATATCAAAGTATCAAAATCAGCGCATGATAATCAGATCTAAATCATGCTCATGTATATGTCAATGCCATGGGTGTCATATGCCAATGATCCCCCACCCAATCTCCATATCATCACCATACAAATCATATCAAGTGTTCCTTGGCCAATTACTTCCACAATGTTTTGTGATGTACCACCAGGTCATTGTATACCTCCCCACGTATGTTGATTGGAAACACCGAATGGAACGTGGACTCCTCCTCATGTATGTTAATCGGAATCACCTAATGGAGCATGGACTCCTTCTCACATAAGTTACTCGAAATCAGTGTGGACTCCTCCCCACGTATACTAATCGGATATACCGATGGAGCGTGGACTCCTCCCCATGTATGTTAATCGGAATCACAGAATGGAGCATGGACTCCTCCCTCATGTTCCCTCCCATGTCATGCATGAGATCATAAATGCAGAAATACCATATCATATCAAATCGTATTGAAATTCAGTTCATAAAACTTTCACCATTTGATTTACCAAAATAAACATTGTATTGAAATAAAAATCAATAACGTATAAGATCCATATGCATCTCAACAAGGTAGGAATCCTACCAACGTCTAAGATAATATCCTTGCTGTTTTCGTGAAGGTCACGTTCACCGATCACGTCAAAACCAATTGCAAACACTTTGCGAATCTCCTTTTCCTTATTACATTTAACACATAAATAAAATCAATTTGATGATCCATTTGATTTCCATCATCTCCTATATCATCCCATGTTCATTTCTCAACGCATCATAGTCCTTAAACCGGTTAATACTCTCAACAGGTTTTGGCCATACATCATGGCTGAAATGTGTTCATGTCCACAAAGCCCATCAATGGGGTTCGGCCATACAACATGGCCGAACCTCATTCTTTGGTTTTTGAGCCTTTTTTTAATCGTTGTTTTATTTTAAGCAATGCGGGTCAATCATCATTTTAGATAAACTGAACCTCTGTAAAAATTATTTCAAAATTTTCACTTTTAAATTCAGTCGACTGAACCTGGCAGATTACCATCCGTTACCCATCCTGCGGATGGTCAAAACCCGTTTGCGGACGGTAATACCCGTCCCGCAGATAGCGCAACCCGTCGGTGCCCACAACACCCTGTCCACGTCCGTTACTCGTCCCGCGGAGGGTCAAAACCTGTCCCGCAGACAGTGCAACCCTTGTTCAGTCTTATTTTGTTTGTATGTTTGTACATTCTTTTCTTCATGAAATTCATCCCTTAATCATGTCTAATCATGTATTAACCATTTATACATACAATCAGTAGGTGTACACTACTCAATAACCAAAGTTAGGGTCTTTCATAACCATTCCAACCTTCGTACCCTTACTTATCATGCGGTTGTGTACCCAATCCGTCGATGGTTTGTTTTCAATACATATCCATTTCTTGAATAGATATTAATTCCATGATCATATAACATTTTGACCATTATTCTAACCACGCTTGAAGCCCATGGATTCGGCCACCCATGGCCAAGTCCATGACTTTCTTAATCACATTCCCATCTAAACAAATATGAAACATACCTTTACCCGTCTCCTTCATTTCTTTCGTCCTGTTTTTATTCCTTAGCCCTTCTTTCCTTTCTTTGTTCTTCACTGATTCTTCCAGCAACTTTCTCCAAGTTTAACAACGAAAATGAGAGAGGGAGATGTAACGCCCCGCCCTTTCCGAGAAATCAGAGTCTAATTTTTTTTTTTAATAATAGAATAACACGGAAGAGAGTGGACGGCGTCACGACGCGAGTTAAGTTCGGACTACCCAAGTCCGACCTTTAACTGGCCACCCATGTGTGCGTGGACTAAACCCACGATAACAAACCACACATGGAAATATACAATGACTTGCGGAATAAACTAAACTAGCTGCAGAAATAGATTGAATAGATAGCAAGTACCAGTCTCAATTAATAAATAACATAAACCAACCATCCATTATTAATATCCTAAACAAAACATAGCAAGGTATCAACTTATTACATGTCCACAAAATATAACTAAAAGACTTTAATAAAGAAATTCCAATCAACAATCAAATGCTTAGGCTTGGCTCCCCTCCTGGTCATCGACCTTCTTTTTCCCTTTCCTTGTACCTGCATTCTCCTCTGAGGATAGAATTAGGGCGTTAGATCAACACGCCCAGTAGGTTCCTGATCAGGGTTACCACATGGTTAGCTTATAAAACATGCATATGTATCATAGTACATGATAATCAATAAAACATCTGAAAACGAATGCTATGTATATGCACATGTAATGAGTCCTACCCATCACAAGTCTACATAGCCATTATCTCAAGAAACTCTTACGTCAAGATATTCTGGAGTAGTCCTCATTTCCTCCGGATGGGTAAGCTAGAGTAATCCACATTTCCTCTGGGTGTGGTGCGTATGTCAAGTTAATCCAGAGTAATCCACATTTCCTCTGGATAGGATACTTATCATTATGTTGTTCCATTCCCATCACCCCATGCCATGCATGAGATGTCAATACATTGTATATCATTTGTAAGTACATAGCTCATCATTCAAAACCACAATTGAAACATAATAACAAACACAACATATCTCATAAAAAACATGATAAAACCAAATCATATTTGTGGTTACAAGTAGGTAGGGAAACCTACTGAAGATTCACTTCAGTGTTCGATCTTTCTTTAGCGTCACTTGCTCACGACTTGCCCGCCGTTGACTTCCGTCACCTTGTCCATATAACAATAAGTAAATCATACTATCCTTTAATTATTCATTCACATTTAAGACCCAAAACATCTTGTGAGGTTCGGCCATGCCCATGGCCGAACATCACTAACTTACGATTTAACCTCCTTTTTCATTTAATCTATTCTTAAATACTTAACCCTTTAAATATGTCTTGGTAGGGTTCGGCCATACACCATGGCCGAACCATACCACCTTAGTTTAACCCTTCTTTCATGTCCTTTTAAACTTTCTCTATCCATATTTACATTATCATCCATATTTACAGCTTTGCCACTAGGCTAAGCCATATCAAAACCATTGTCATTTCTATGGGGTTTGGCCCTATAGATGGCCGAACCTTGTAATCCCTTTTATCCATCACCAAATGGTTCTCCATTGGGATATTTAAAACCCTTTATAAAATCATGGAAACAATAACAAATACTACCCATAAACTTAATCCATTTAAACCATACCATGGTCCATGGGGTTCGGCCATACCCATGGCCGAACCCTATGGTTCACTTGGTTCAATATTCACCATGATTACTCATGGTTTTAACATGCTAATTCAACCATGAACAATACATGGCTCAACCATATATTGACCAACCAAAAACAATAAACATAAATTCATTTAATTCCCATAAGAACACCATAATCTAGTATGGTTTTTATCTCACAAAGTCATCAAATACTTTCATACCATTTCATGGGGTTCGGCCATCCCAATTGGCCGAACCTCATGGCCTGTGATTTAGACCCCTTTTGTCAAATAATTAGCTTTATTTAAAACACGTAAACCTCTCCACAATTGATATGATTTCCATCTCTTGAAAGCCCTACCAATCATCAAATACTTTCATGAGGTTCGGCCATGCAAGGTGGCCAAATCCTATGTCCATGTCTTGGTCCTCATAAACATGTTTTAGGTCTCATTTAAACATGTAATAATCAGTATAATGTTACCGGGTCTTTACCTCTCAAAACCATCCAAATCAGTCCATCACTTTGCATGGTTTCCATTTTATAAAGACTCAATCCAAATGATCATAACATTTTATCAATATATATTCATGGTTTAGACCCATGATACCTTCAGTCCTTCATGACATTCAAGTCCATGTTTTAACCCTATTTAAAACATGCATTTTAAGTCTTAAAGAAACATCTAAAACAAGTCCACAAATTGCATGGTTTCTATGTTTCAAAGACATCAAAACCAACCAATTATTTACATGGGGTTCGGCCCTCCAAGGTGGTTGAACCCAATGATCCCTTTTACAACTTTTGAAACCTCTATCACTCAAGGTTTAAACTTTGATGCATTCGGCCATACCCATGGCCCAATACATGCTCCATTTGTTCCATGTTATTAAACCAAAATAACACATAAACACTTACCAAGCTTCCTTTGCCTATGATCCTTGCCTTCTCCCCTCTTGTTTCTTTCTTTCTTCCTTAATCCTTTGCTGGTTTATGCATTGATCAATTGTTGCAAACACCTCTGCTGGTTCAGTCTAGAAAACGAGTTTGGAGAGAGAGAGAGAGAGAGATGGGACTTCTTTGGATTTTTAATGTGAAAATCGGCCAACAATGGTGGTCTTTCCCTTTTGTACTTCAGCCCCCAAGACCCCTCCATTCCCTCATCACTTCTTGTCAAAAACGATGGGTCTTGGGTGCCATCCAATGCACCCCTTGGCACCTGCTTATGTAGCCTCTCAACTCCCAAAGCATCACCTCCAATTCCCATGCATTTCATTTAAAATTTATCATTGAAATCCCCACAACAAGTCCCCAACGTGTGGGACTTGTTTTGGTGATTTATGACCAAGCCACCTTCTCACATTCCCACTCAACTCACTGATTTACAGCCCAATTGATTCCCATCTTGACTTACCTAACTCAATGGCTTAACTCACCACATTAAATACCATACATTAATTACAATTGAGTCTACTCATTACTTAATTCAAACTCAATCCAAATCAGTCCAACTCGAGCTGTACTAAATCATACTTGAGTTCAATTGAGGGCCTACACGGTCATCCGTGGTCAACTTGGTCAACCCGACCCATTGGGTCTCCAATTTGCCCCTTGACCCGTTTTGACAACATGACCCATTAATGGGCTCATTTTGCCATTTTTAAATAGTTTTCACTTGTGCATCAAGCCTACCCATTTTTGCTCCACTTGATTTCCAATCAATGGAGCTTAACCCCATTTAAATTGAGCTCACCCAATGGTCAAATAATCCCTTATGACCCATTTGGTCCCAATTGGGCCCTTTGACCCATTTAGCCATTTTCGACCCAATTGTTGTATATTATCCGTCCAATCAAATTTGACATTTATAATGTGCTCATATGATCTTAATTTGAGCAATGGGCCCCACCTTTTCCTTATTTAACATCATAATTAATAAATTCACCAATCGAGGGGCATTTTCGTAATTATCCATTTTATTGAGAAATTGGGGTGTTACAATATAACCCTCTTTTTAAAATTTTCGTCCCGAAAATCGAGCGAAGTAGGGTTCCCAAAATAAATTACATAAATTTGAGCTGTTCTCATCTCCGATTCTAGTTCCCATGTGGCCTCTTCAACACCATGTCGGTCCCATACCACTTTGACGAACTGAATCGCTCTATTTCGCAACACCCTTTGCTCAGTCTCCAGTATCCTAACTGGTTTCTCGACGTATGTCACATCGCTTTGCACTTCTATCTCTTGAACATTCAATACATGGGATGGATCGAGATTATACTTTCTCAGCATTGACACGTGAAACACATCGTGTAGAGCTGCCAATTGTGAAGGAAGTGCTATCTGATAAGCCACATCCCCCACTCTTCTGATTATGGGAAACGGTCCCACAAATCTTGGTGACAGTTTCCCCTTTTTCCCAAACCTCATGTGACCTTTTCGTGGCGAGACCTTTAAGAATATCATGTCCCCCACTTCAAATTCCAGAAACTTTCTTCTTTTGTCAGCATAGCTCTTCTGTCGACTCTGCATTGTCATTAAATGCTGACATATCAACTGAATTTGTACTGTAGTCTCTGCGACTACTTCAGGTCCAATCAATACAGGCTCACCAACCTCTGTCTAGCACACTGGTGATCTACAAGGCCTACCATATAAGGCCTCGAACGGAGCCATCTGAAGGCTTGCCTGTTAACTATTGTTGTATGAGAACTCTACCAGTGGTAGGTGGTCCTCCCATCCACCCTTGAAATCTAACATGCACGCTCTCAGCATGTCTTCCAAGGTTTGTATCGTCCTTTCTGACTGTCCATCAGTCTGTGGACGGAAAGCGGTACTAGTTAGTAAATCTGTCCCCATAGTTGACTGCATACTTTGTCACACTCTGCCAGTAAACCGGCCATCTCTGTCAGATACTATAGATCGGGGGGTGCCATGTAGCCGAATAATTTCCCTGATGTATCGCCGACCCAACGTCTCAGATGAAACCGTCATCTTAATAGGTATGAAATGCGCAGAGGCTACAAAGGCAGGTGCCAAGGGGTACTTATCAACCCAACAAGAAGTTCAGATCGAACTTCAGCAGACCCTCGCCGTCTGTTGGATCTACTGGGGGCTTTCGTCCCAATCAGCCCTCCCAATCTGTAGCAGTCACTCAAGCTTCTAAAGGAATGAGCACCTGCTTCCACTGTGACCAACTGGGTCACTTTAAGAAAGATTGTCCCAAACTCAATAGGCTTTCATACTCCAGAGGATCGTCTCGTCCTCCAGTCTGACTGGTTAACTCCAGAGGAGGCAGGAGATATAATCGGGCGAGATTGGCACCCAACCCTGCTGGAGTTGGGCGATTATTTACTTTAACTTCTCCAGAAGATGAGGATCATGCGGTGATAAAAGTATGGCGGTAGTGAGCAGTTCTTATGCATATGCACTATTTGATTTTGGAGCTTCACACTCCTTCATAGCTGTATCATTTATTACTGCTACCAGTACATTAGTTCAAAGATTAGCCACAACACTTACAATTGTGTCCCCTGTCGGAGACTCGGCATTGGGACTTATATGCGCGGCAGTTAACACTGAATTAGCTGGACTTAGATTTAAGTTCAATTATCTGGTGCTTGATATGTCTGAGTATGACATAATATTCGGCATGGATTGGTTGGCTAAGTTCCAGGCCAACATTGACTGTTATCGCCGAAGAGTGACATTTTGGTCACCCGAAGGGAAGCAATATGTGGTTCGTACAGACAAACAAAGTGGATTGCAGGAAGGGTTGAACCACGTGGTATTGAATAATATCACCATAAATAAAGCTCCAATTACTGAACTTCCGGCAATTGTAAAAGAATTTGCGGATGTGTTTCCAAAGGAACTCCCGGGTTTACCGCATATGAGGGAGATCAACTTCGAGATCAAGTTATATCCTGGTACTTCACCAGTATCTCTACCACACTATAGGATGGCACCAGCAGAGATGTCGGAGCTAAAGAAGCAGATCGATGAGCTGCCTAGGCTGGGATGCATCCGACACAGCACATCGTCAGTGGAGAGCTCCAGTGTTGTTTGTAAAGAAGAAGGATGGCTCACTTCGGATGTGTGTGCATTATCGGAAGTTGAATCAGTTAACAGTCCGGAACAAGTACCCTCTACCCAGGATCAATGATTTATTCGATCAACTGAGGGGTTCTAGCCATTTTTCAAAAATTGATTTGATGCCTGGTTATCATCAAATACGGGTTAGGGAGGAAGATATAGAGAAGACAGCCTTCCAGACGCGGTATGGACTATACGAGTTTGTAGTCATGCCATTTGGACTCACAAATGCGCCGGCGGTGTTCATGGACTTAATGAATCGGATCTTCCGTCCATATTTGGATCAGTTTGTAATCCTATTCATTGACGATATTCTGATCTATTCCAAGAGTCAAGAAGAACATGTAGAGCACTTACGGATAGTTTTGAATACTTTACGGCAGAATAAGCTGTATGCCAAAGCCAGTAAGTGTGAGTTCTGGCTATCTCAAGTAAATTTCTTGGGACATGTTATATCCGAGGAAGGTATAGCCGTGGATCCGGCTAAGGTGGTGGCTGTGAAAGACTGGAAAGCGCCAAAGAATGTAACCTAAATCCGCAGTTTCTTAGGATTGGCAGGTTATTATCGGAAATTTATCATCGATTTTTCCAAAATAGCGGCTCCATTGACTCGACTCACACAGAAAGGAGTCAAGTATGAGTGGACAAATTTGTGTAATCAAAGGTTTGAAGAGCTGAAGACAAGACTTACCACTGCCCCTATTTTAATTTTGTAGGAAAAGGGCAAAGGATATGAAGTACAATGCGATGCTTCAGGAGAGGGACTAGGGTGTTCACTCATGCAACGTCATCATGTGGTGGCTTATGGATCAAGGCAATTGAAGGTGCATGAACGCCTTTATCCCACACATGATCTGGAGCTAGCTGTAGTGGTCTTCGCTCTTAAAAGTTGGAGACACTACTTCAACGGCGAAAAATTTGAGGTATTTTCTGATCATAAGAGTTTAAAATATTTATTTGATCAGAAGGAGCTCAATCTAAGGCAGAGTAGATGGATGGAGTATCTGGCGGATTATGAGTTCGAACTTCAATACCATCCAGGCAAGGCGAATAAGGTGGCGGATGCCCTCAGCCGCCTATCACATGCATCGATAGCATGCTTGATCAGAACAGAGTGGGAGATGTTGCACACCATTCGAGAGTTTAATCTTTATATCAACAACCGTGGGAGTATGTATACTTTAATCATACAATCCAATATAGTCACCAAGATTGAACAAGAACAAAGAGCAGACTCGAAAATGGAGGAAATATGGGCCATGATGTCCACTGGCGTAGACATACCGGAATGGGAATTACGACCAGGACAAAGTCTTTTATTCCGGGGAAGAGTATACGTGCCAAAGAGTTGTAGGAAAGAGCTACTGATTGAGGCACAGCAATCTAAGCTCTCCATCCATCCGGGCAGCACCAAAATGTACCATGATCTAAAGAGGCATTATTGGTGGCATGGACTAAAAAGGGATGTGGCGGAATTCGTGGCACATTGTCTAACTTGTCAGCAAGTAAAGACTGAACATCAAAAACCACCAAAGTTACTCAAACCTTTAGCAGTGCCAGAATGGAAATGGGAGCATATTTCCATGGACTTTGTGACGGGGTTGCCAAGATCCTCAAAGGGCAATGACGCCATATGGGTCGTAGTCGACCCGTTGACCAAGTCTGCACATTTCATTCCTATCAAGATGACGGATTCATCTGAGATGTTGGGTCGGTGGGATATTAAAGAGATCATTCGGCTACATGGCATTCCCCGAACGATAGTATCGGACAGAGATGGCCATTTTACCGGCAGAGTATGGCAAAACATGTAGTCAGCCATGGGGACAAATTTATTGACTAGCACCGCTTTTCATCCACAGACTGATGGACAGTCAGAAAGGACGATTCAAACCTTGGAAGACATCCTGAGAGCATACATGTTAGATTTCAAGGGTGGATGGGAGGACCACTTGTCACTGGTGGAGTTCTCGTATAACAACAGCTATCAGGCAAGCCTTCAGATGGCTCCATACGAGGTCTTATATGGTAGACTGTGTAGGTCGCCAGTGTGTTTGACAGAGACTGGAGAGCCTGCATTTATTGGACCGGAACTAGTCGCAGAGACTACCGTACAAATTAAGTTGATACGTCAACACTTATTGACTGCACAGAGTCGGCAAAAGAGCTATGCTGACAAAAGGAGAAGATTTCTAGAATTTGAAGTGGGAGACATGGTATTCTTAAAGGTCTCGCCACGGAAAGGACACATGAGGTTTGGCAAGAAAGGAAAACTGTCACCAAGATTTGTGGGACCGTTTTCCATCATGAGAAGAGTGGGGGATGTGTCTTATCAGATAGCACTCCCTTCACAATTAGCAGCTCTACATGATGCGTTTCACGTGTCAATGCTAAGGAAGTATAATCCGGATCCGTCCCATGTTTTGAATGTCCAGGTTATTGAAGTGCAAAGCGACGTGACGTACGTCGAGAAGCCGGTCAGGATAGTGAAGACCGAACAAAGGGTGTTGCGAAACAGAGTGATTCAGTTCGTAAAAGTGGTGTGGGACCGACATGGTGATGAAGAGGCCACATGGGAACTTGAATCGGAGATGAGAACAGCTCACCCCGAATTATTTATGTAATTTACTTTGGGAACCCTACTTTGCTTGATTTTCGGGACGAAAATTTTAAAAAGAGGGTTATATTGTAACACCCCAATTTTTCAATGAAATGGATAATTATGAAAATACCCCTGGTTTGTTAAATTAAATGTTTGTAATGTTAAATAAGGAAAAGGTGGGGCCCATTGCTCAAATTAAGATCATATGAGCACATTATAATAATATACAACAATTGGGTCGAAAATGGCTAAATGGGTCAAAGGGCCCAATTGGGACTCAATGGGTCATAAGGGATTATTTGACCATTGGGTGAGCTCAATTTAAATGGGGTTAAGCTCAATTGATTGGAAATCAAGTGGAGTAAAAATGGGTAGGCTTGATGCACAAGTGAAAACTATTTAAAAATGGCAAAATCAGCCCATTAATGGGTCATGTTGTCAAAATGGGTCAAGGGGCTGATTGGGGACCCAATGGGGTCGGGTTGACCAAGTTGACCACGGATGATCGTGTGGGCCCTCAATTGAACTCAAGTATGAGTTAGTGCAGCTCGAGCTAGACTAATTTGGATTGAGTTTGAATTAAGTAATGAGGGGACTCAATTGTAATTAATGTATGGTATTTAATGTGGTGAGTTAAGCCATTGAGTTAGGTAAGTCAAGATGGGAATCAATTGGGCTGTAAATCAGTGAGTTGAGTGGGAATGTGAGAAGGTGGCTCGGTCATAAATCACCAAAACAAGTCCCACACGATGGGGACTTGTTGTAGGGATTTCAATGATAAATTTTAAATGAAATGCATGGGAATTGGAGGTGATGCTTGGGGAGTTGAGAGGCTGCAAAGGCAGGTGCCAAGGGGTGCATTGGATGGCACCCAAGACCCATCGTTTTTGACAAGAAGTGATGAGGGAATGGAGGGGTCTTGGGGGCTGAAGTACAAAAGGGAAAGACCACCATTGTTGGCTGATTTTCACATTGAAAATCCAAAGAAGTCCCATCTCTCTCTCTCTCTCTCTCTCTCTCTCTCCAAACTCGTTTTCTATACTGATACCAACTATAACGCTCTGCCCTCTCCGAGAAATCAGAGTCTAATTTTTTTTTTAATAATAGAATAACACCGAAAGAGAGCAGGCAGCGTCACGACGCGAGTTAAGTTCGGACTACCGAAGTCCGACCCTTAACTGGCCACCCGTGTGTGCGTGGACTAAACCCATGATAATAAACCACACATGGAAATATACAATGACTTGCAGAATAAGCTAGACTAACTGCGGAAATAGATTGAATAGATAGCAAGTGCCAGTCTCAATTAATAAATAACATAAACCAACCATCCATTATTAATATCCGAAACAAACCATAGCAAGGTATCAACTTATTACATGTCCACAAAATATAACTAAAAGACTGTAATAAAGAAATTCTAATCAACAATCAAATGCTTAGGCTTGGCTCCCCTCCTGGTCATCGACCTTCTCTTTCCTTTTCCTTGTACCTGCATTCTCTTCTAAGGATAGAATTAGGGCGTTAGACCAATGCGCCCAGTAGGTTCCTGATCAGGGTTACCACATGGTTAGCTTATAAAACATGCATATGTATCATAGTACATAATAATCAATAAAACATCTGAAAACGAATGCTACGCATATGCACATGTAATGAGTCCTACCCATCATAAGTCTACATAGCCATTATCTCAAGAAACTCTTACGTCAAGATATTCCGGAGTAGTCCTCATTTCCTCCGGATGGGTAAGCTAGAGTAATCCACATTTCCACTGGGTATGGTGCTTATGTCAAGTTAATCCAGAGAAATCCACATTTCTTCTCGATAGGATACTTATCATTATATTGTTCCATTCCCATCACCCCATGCCATGCATGAGATGTCAATACATTGCATATCATTTGTAAATACATAGCTCATCATGCAAAACCACAATTGAAACATAATAACAAATACAACATATCTCATAAAAAACATGATAAAACCAAATCATATTTGTGGTTACAAGTAGGTAGGGAAACCTACTGAAGATTCACTTCAGTGTTCGATCTTTCTTTAGCGTCACTTACTCACGACTTGCCCGCCGTTCACTTCCGTCACCTTGTCCATATAACAATAAGTAAATCATACTATCCTTTAATTATTCATTCACATTTAAGACCCAAAACATCTTGTGAGGTTCGGCCATGCCCATGGCCGAACATCACTAACTTACGATTTAACCTCCTTTTTCATTTAATCTATTCTTAAATACTTAACCCTTTAAATATGTCTTGGTAGGGTTCGACCATACACCATGGCCGAACCATACCACCTTGGTTTAACCCTTCTTTCATGTCCTTTTAAACTTTCTCTATCCATATTTACATTATCACCCATATTTACAGCTTTGCCACTAGGCTAAGCCATATCAAAACCATTGTCATTTCTATGGGGTTTGGCCCTATAGATGGCCGAACCTTGTAATCCCTTTTATCCATCACCAAATGGTTCTCCATTGGGATATTTTAAACCCTTTATAAAATCATGGAAACAATAACAAATACTACCCATAAACTTAATCCATTTAAACCATACCATGGTCCATGGGGTTCGGCCATACCCATGGCCGAACCCTATGGTTCACTTGGTTCAATATTCACCATGATTACTCATGGTTTTAACATGCTAATTCAACCATAAACATTACATGGTTCAGCCATATATTGACCAACCAAAAATAGTAAACATAAATTCATTTAATTCCCATAAGAACACCATAATCTAATATGGTTTTTATCTCACAAAGTCATCAAATACTTTCATACCATTTCATGGGGTTCGGCCATCCCAATTGGCCAAACCTCATGGCCTGTGATTTAGACCCCTTTTGTCAAATAATTAGCTTTATTTAAAACACGTAAACCTCTCCACAATTGATATGATTTCCATCTCTTGAAAGCCCTACTAATCATCAAATACTTTCATGGGGTTCGGCCATGCAAGGTGGCCGAACCCTATGTCCATGTCTTGGTCCTCATAAACATGTTTTAGGTCTCATTTAAACATGTAATAATCAGTATAATGTTACCGGGTCTTTACCTCTCAAAACCATCCAAATCAGTCCATCACTTTGCATGGTTTCCATTTTATAAAGACTCAATCCAAATGATCATAACATTTCATGGGGTTCGGCCATCCAAGATGGCCGAGCCCAATGGTCCATTTTATCAATTTATATTCATGGTTTAGACCCATGATACCTTCAGTCCTTCATGACATTCAAGTCCATGTTTTAACCCTCTTTAAAACATGCATTTTAAGTCTTAAAGAAACATCTAAAACAGTCCACAAATTGCATGGTTTCTATGTTTCAAAGACATCAAAACCAACCAATTATTTACATGGGGTTTGGCCCTCCAAGGTGGCCGAACCCAATGATCCCTTTTACAACTTTTGAAACCTCTATCACTCAAGGTTTAAACCTTGATGCATTCGGCCATACCCATGGCCCAATACATGCTCCATTTGTTCCATGTTATTAAACCAAAATAACACATAAACACTTACCAAGCTTCCTTTGCCTATGATCCTTGCCTTCTCCCCTCTTGTTTCTTTCTTTCTTCCTTAATCCTTTGCTGGTTTATCCTTGATCAATTGGTGCAAACACCTCTGCTGGTTCAGTCTAGAAAACGAGTTTGGAGAGAGAGAGAGAGAGATGGGACTTCTTTGGATTTTTAATGTGAAAATCGGCCAACAATGGTGGTCTTTCCCTTTTGTACTTCAGCCCCCAAGACCCCTCCATTCCCTCATCACTTCTTGTCAAAAACGATGGGTCTTGGGTGCCATCCAATGCACCCCTTGGCACCTGCCTATGTAGCCTCTCAACTCCCAAAGCATCACCTCCAATTCCCATGCATTTCATTTAAAATTTATCATTGAAATCCCCACAACAAGTCCCCAACGTGTGGGACTTGTTTTGGTGATTTATGACCAAGCCACCTTCTCACATTCCCACTCAACTCACTGATTTACAGCCCAATTGATTCCCATCTTGACTTACCTAACTCAATGGCTTAACTCACCACATTAAATACCATACATTAATTACAATTGAGTCCACTCATTACTTAATTCAAACTCAATCCAAATCAGTCCAACTCGAGCTGTACTAAATCATACTTGAGTTCAATTGAGGGCCTACACGGTCATCCGTGGTCAACTTGGTCAACCCGACCCATTGGGTCTCCAATTTGCCCCTTGACCCGTTTTGACAACATGACCCATTAATGGGCTCATTTTGCCATTTTTAAATAGTTTTCACTTGTGCATCAAGCCTACCCATTTTTGCTCCACTTGATTTCCAATCAATTGAGCTTAACCCCATTTAAATTGAGCTCACCCAATGGTCAAATAATCCCTTATGACCCATTTGGTCCCAATTGGGCCCTTTGACCCATTAGCCATTTTCGACCCAATTGTTGTATATTATCCGTCCAATCAAATTTGACATTTATAATGTGCTCATATGATCTTAATTTGAGCAATGGGCCCCACCTTTTCCTTATTTAACATCATAATTAATAAATTCACCAATCGAGGGGCATTTTCGTAATTATCCATCTTATTGAGAAATTGGGGTGTTACAGGAGAGAGAAGAGAAGATGGAATCTCTTTGCTCTCAATGGAGACAGGATCGGCCAAAGGTGTGAAGTGCCCCCTTGGTGGTGTCTCCTTGAAATCAGTCCAAACTCATTACAATCCCTTCCTTTCTTGTTCTTCAGCAACTTCTAAGTCTAGAGATAAAAATTGAGAGAGAGAGAGATGAAAATCTCCTTGTTTTTCAATGGAAAATTCGACCAAGGGGTGGGGTGTGCCCCTTCGTTGGCATCCCTTTGTAACAGCCCAAAAACTCTCCATCTCCCCTCATAATGTTTTCTTTGACCAATGAGTCCCTTGGCTTAACCAAGGAGACTTGGCTTCAATCAAGACACCCCTTGAGCTCCCAACGTATGCACCTTGGGTTTGTGCCTTTTGGGTTTCATCCTTTGAGATGGAAACCCTCCATCTCCCACTTGACTCACTAAGAAGTCTCCTCCACTTCCATGCAACTTGGTTCAACTCAATTTAATTATTTGAACTCATTTCTCACTTAACTCAAGTAATTTAATTTCCAACTCAACACAATTCAACTTCACCTTTGAGCTCACCCATCGTTGACCAAGTCAACCATGGCATGGTTGACTATGCACCATGCACCATTTAGCACTCGGGTCCCACCTTGGCCATTTCATTTACATGCCACCTCACTTGATGAGGTGGATTTACACTTGGATCTTAATTGGGTATTTTGACCCAATTACATTGGCCTTACCCAATTATTTACAAATCAGCTCATCATGACCCATTGGGTCCCCATTGAGCAATTGACCCATTTATTTTCAATTCACCCTTATCCATGACCCATTGGGTCTTAATTGGGTAATTGACTCTGTAACGCCCCGCCCTCTCCGAGAAATCAGAGTCTAATTTTTTTTTTTTAAAAAAAATAATGGAATAACCTCGAAAGAGAGTGGATGAGGTCACGACGCGAGCTAAATCCGGACTACCCAAAGTCCGAACCTTAACTGGCCACCCATGTATGCGTGGACTAAATCCACGATAACAAACCACACATGGAACTAAACAGTGACATGCGGAATAAACTAGACTAACTGCGGAATTATATTGAACAGATAGCAAGTACAAGTCATACTTATCAGTTTACTTAAACCAAATTAAGATTCGTCAATGCATACTCAAACCATAGCAAATAACTACAATATTACATGTCTAAAATAAAGTATTCAAATAACAACAATTATAAATCCATTCCAGCATTCAAGCATTTACGCTTGGCTCCCCTCCTTATCATCAATCTTCTCTGTTCCTTTCCTTTTACCTGCATTCTCCTCTGAGGATAGAAGTAGGGCGTTAGATCAACGCGCCCAGTAGGTTCCCGATCAGGGCTACCATAAGGTTAGCTTATAAATCATGCATATAACAAATGTCTGATTATCAAAAACATATAAGACGATGCTATGTATGTATGCAAATGTAATGAGCCCCACCCCATCACACATACATATAGCCATCACTTGACGTGTCTCATATCAACCTATTAATTCTCCTGGCAGGACTTTCACCACCTAAGGACGCCCCACAGTTGCATCACGGGCATACCGACGGAGTGTGGGCTTCTGTGTTACATAATCATCAGATAATTCTCCTGGCAGGATTTTCACCGCCTAAAGAGGCCCCACAATTGCATCACGGGCATACCGACGGAGTGTGGGCTCCGGTGTTTCATAATCATCAGATAATTCTCCTGGCGGGATTTTCACTGCCTAAGGAGGCCCCACAGTTGCATCACGGGCATACCGACGGAGTGTGGGCTCCGGTTTCCACAATCATCATCCCATGTCCATGCATGAGATGCCAATGTACATATAAAACATGTAAATAATATCCATCATTCAAAACCAATAAAATAAACAAGAGTCTCATAAAAACCAGGATAAAACTGTGGTTACAAGTACGTAGGAAACCTACTGAAGATTCACTTCAGTGTTTGATCTTTCTTAATCGTCAGCCGTTCACGACTCGTACGCCGTTCTTGCAAGTCTCGATACCTTATTTTCATACCAGCAAATTAAACATTCATTATGTAATTCCAACTTGGTCTAAGTCCCGAAAAAATGCACTATGTGGGGTTCGGCCATACCCATGGCCGAACTTCACCTATTTATCCTTTGGTCTCTCATTCGTTTTAATCCTTATTAAGCATCAAATTCTACAAAATACCTTGGTAGGGTTCGGCCATACAGCATGGCCGAACCATACCCATTTGTTTTGGGTCCATACAACCATACCTATTATCATTCCACCTTTGATCATATAAATCATTCTTTCCCATATTTTAATCACAAAATCGGCTACATAATAAGGCCACAAAAGACCCTTAGTGGGGTTCGGCCATACCACATGGCCAAACCTCACCAATCTGATTCTTGTCCCCACTTTTCATCTTATCCATGATTAATCAGCTTGATATTAAGTCCATACCTAAACCTAGGTAATTCTTAAATCAAAAGTATAAAACACATCATAGTTTCCAATGGAATTCAATCCAAGCTTTTCACCCAAAAACAGCCCATGGGGTTTGGCCATACACATGGCCGAACCCAATGGTTCTCTTGATTTAATTATATAATCAACTATCCCTGATTTAAATCAATAACTTAACCCTAACATTGACATGGTTCAGCCATATATTGGCCAACCAATAACAGCAAATTAATCTTCATCAAATCACATAAAAACTTCATAAGGTGATCCATTGGGTTCGGCCATTCACATGGCCGAACCTTATGGTTCTTTTGATGCGACTTTCCCAATAATTCCATATAATTTATCTACTGTATCTTAGCCATAAAACAACAAGGTTTAACCAACCATTGCCGATCCCATTTAGTTTACTAATTCCATTTACAATCCTTTACAAAATCTTCACATATGGTATGGTTTTTATTCCCCAAAAACCATACCACTCCCAATTATTTCCATGGGATTCGGCCATCCCAAGTGGCCGAACTCCATGTTCTAAACTTCCATCCTTTAAACCTTATCAACACACTTTACATCCTTACTTAATTCGGCCACAAAGTGACCCAATTAACATGTGTAAAAATCACCATGGCTTGACATGGTTTTTGACCTTTAAGAACATCAAACAAATCCACACTTTTTCATGGGGTTCGGCCAACCAAGATGGCCGAACCCAATGACATACTTTTTATCCTTTTAAGCCATCTAATCCAAGGCTAAATTCCCTGATGTAATCAGTCAATCCATAGCCCAACATATGACACTCAAAACCATGATTTTAGAACTTTGCAAAACATGTAAATAATCTAGCTTAGTATCAAAAGCAGTCCATGGTTTTGTCCTACAAAAACCATCCAATTTAACCCATTCTTTTCATGGGGTTTGGCCATCCCCAATGGCCGAACCTAATGATCAAATTTTCATCTTATTTATGAACTTCCATCTAAGGTCTAATCCTTGATGCATTCGGCCAAATGATAGCCCAAATCATACCCTTTTCTTACAACTTGTTTAACTTGAACACTTAAGAAAATCTTACCAATTACCTTTGCTCCTTCCCTCTTGCTTCCTTTCTTTCCTTCTTCCTTAATCCCTTGCCTGAAATGGTGCTTGATTTTGTGGTGAAACACAGCAACTGGTTCGGCCAAGAGATGGTGTTCTTTAGAGGGGAAGAGGGATGAATTTCTAAGCTTTTCTTTAAGGTAAATTTGGCCCAATGGTGGTTGTTTATCCTTTTGTTAAATCAGCCAAGCCTCCCTCTTTAATCCCATTAATCCTTGGTAAAAACGATGGGGTATTGGGTGCCATCCAAGACACCCCTTCATTCCAAACGTTGCATCCTTTCATGTTTAACACATGCATCTCATGAGATGCATGATGCCGCCTAACCTTGGTGTCCCTTGGCTTTGCCAAGGCACCTCTTCATTCCAACGGCTAGGATTGGTTTGATTAGGAGTTGTGTGAGATTAGAACTCCTTTCCACTTCCTCTTGACTCACTTGACTCATGATCTTTTTATTCCAACTCAACTCATCCAACTCAACACATTTAATGCACCATATTTGAGTCAACTCTATTCTTAATTAAAACTTACTCCAAATCAGTCCAACTCAAGCTGAACTAACTCACACTTGAGTTCATTTGAGGGCCCACACGGTTAGCCGTGGTCAACTTGGTCAACCCGACCCATTGGGTCCCCAATCAGCCCCTTGACCCGTTTTGACAACATGACCCATTAATGGGCTGATTTTGCCATTTTTAATTGGTTTTCACTTGTGCATCAAGCCTACCCAGTTTTGGTCCACTTGATTTCCAATCAATTTATCTTATCCCCATTAAATTTGGGCTCACCCAATGGTCTAATAAGCCCTTATGACCCATTGGGTCCAATTGGGCCCTTTGACCCATTTAGCCATGTTCGACCCAATTGATGTACATTACCCATCCAATCAAATTTGACATTTATAATGTGCTCATATGATCTTAATTTGAGCAATGGTTCCCACCATTTCCTTATTTCACATCACAAACGTTTAATTTAACAAACCAGGGGCATTTTCATAATTATCCATTTCATTGAAAAATTGGGGTGTAACAATATAACCCTCTTTTTGAAATTTTCGTCCCGAAAATCGAGCGAAGTATGGTTCCCAAAGTAAATTACATAAATAATTCGGGGTGAGCTGTTCTCATCTCCGATTCAAGTTCCCATGTGGCCTCTTCATCACCATGTTGGGCCCATATCTCTTTTACGAACTGAATCGCTCTATTTCGCAACACCCTCTGTGTAAGGGCTCGGAATTTGTAAATCAAGGAATATGTGAATATTATTTATTTTAATGATGAAAATTGGAAAATTGGTGGAGTAAATGGTAAATGGGCCAAAATTTGGATAAAGGCCCAAGTGTGGCCCAATAGACTATGGTTTGGATTTAAATTTATTTAAATGGGTCAAGAATGGTCAAATTGGGTCAAATACCCATTTGGGACCCAATGGGTCAAGATGGTTATGCTCTAAGGTAAATGGGCTAGATGGAATGTAATTGGGCCATAGGCCCAATGGTAATCCACTTAGAGTGAATTCAATGATTTTAAATCACCTAAGTTATTTGGAATTAAACAATGGTGATGTGGCCAAGTGGGACCCACCTCCACCTCATCAAGTGAGGTGGCGTGTGGGACAAGGTTTGGTGGGGCAGGCCACCATGGTTGATTTGGTCAACCATGGGTGGAGTAATGGACTTAGGCTAAGTACCAATGGATTAACCTAAGGTAATTATCTAATTAATTAAATAATTAAATTATTTAAAATGATAGTTAAGAGTGGTCAAAGTGGGGCCATGAGGTGAAGACTCACCTCATCTCAAACTCAAGTGAAACACGTTGGCTTGGTGGTGGTTTAGATAACCACCACCATAAAGCATTTTAAATATCGAAAAAAAAAATAACTTAAGGTTGGTGGGTGTCATTAATGTAAAGTAAAAAATGGAGATGAGCTTTGTTGGTGTCTCATTCTTATTTTTTTTGTTGACTCCATCCCTCCCACTCCTCCATTGCCATCCCATGTTCAAGTGAAGGGAGAAAGAGAGCTAAGGAGGAGAGAAGAGAAGGAGAGAAGAAAGGAGTGGAAAAAAATTAAGCAAAAAAAAAAGAAAAATCACTCTAAGGTAAAAGGTTATCACCGTCCCTCTCATAATTTTCCCCTCTCCCTCTCTCACACAAAACCTACCATGGCCGATTCTAGGGTTGGGGATTGCCACCCTTGATCAAAGATCTTAACCTACCAAAGATCAAAAGGAAGGAGAGAGGAGGCTACGGAGACCGACGGGAGCCGCGGAAATCGGAGGAGATGTCGGATAGTAAGTATTTCTTAAACAAGAAATTTTTGGATTTTAGGGTTTAAGATTTAGGGTTTAGTTTTGTAAAAATTAATGGTGGTTACATAGATATATGTCATGGATGTTAAACCCCTCAAATGTGAGGGTGGACGATGGAGGAAACCCTAAGTGGGAAAAATTAGGGTTACGTTAAGAAAATAAATAAATGGGTTATGTGCATTATGTAATTTATGAAATTTAAGCATAGAATGGGATGATTGGAAGAAGAATTATTGGCCATAGGGTTCGGCCATGTAGCATGGCCGAACCCCATGGTGGGTGATTTGGTCGTTGGTTTAATTGGTTAGGGTTTTTGATTAATGAATTTAGGGTTTTAATGAATGCATGGGAGTAAGGTTTTAAAATGAGTTTATGATAAAAATGCAATGGAGTTTTATGGTTTTGAAATGCATGGAGGAAATGAGCCTTGAACCATGGGTTCGGCCATGGTATATGGCCGAACCCTATGGTGATGAAATGATGATTAAATGGTGGGTTTAAAAGATAATGTGTTGATGAATTTAGGGTTTTTAAATGAACAAGTGTAATGATCCAAATGGGGTTAAGAATATGGTTTAGATGCATGATTTAAAACCCTCAAGGAAGGATTATTGGTGGATCTAAAATGTAACAATGGACCCAAGAAAAAAAAAAGAAAAAAATGGAGAAAGGAACATCATGAGTTCGGCCATGGTATATGGCCGAACCCATGCCCCAAATTGTAAATCAATTTGGGTTTAAGGTCAATGGGTACATATGTGATTAAGTATGGGGTTTGAATGGGTTTAAATGAGTAATGGTTAGATTAATTACATGACAAATTTTAATGTTTTGGTAAGTCAATAATGGACCTAAGTTAAGGACCTAAGTTGTGGATTAAATTTTGGGCTTAAGTAGGCATGAATTAATGAAAAAATTGTTTATGTGAAGGGTAGTGGCAAAAATGGTAAATATGGGCTAAAATGAAGAAACCCACTAAGTTATGATTTATGGGCTTGGAAATGATTAAAACTTGGATTGATTTGGTAATTTAATAAGGTACCGGATAGCGCGAGCGGTACGCGAGTCGGTAGCCGGATTGTAAGACGAAAACGAAATAAAGACGCGAGTCGGTATTCGGTAGGATTCCTACATTTTTGTAAGCCATGGATTGGGTGATGTTTTCTTTAATTTATTTTGGAAAGCATGTGGTTGTCTTTAAGATGAGTTTTGGATTATGCATCTTGTGATGTTTTCCTTTAAATTATTTTGGAAATCATGTGAATGTCTTAAGATGGGTTTTGGATTAAATATTATGGGATGGTTTCCCTTTGATTTATTTGGTCATCAAGTAATTGTTTTAAGATGGGTTTTATTACTATTGAATTACATATATTACATGGCATATGGCATCTACATCTCATGCATGGCATGGGAGGGATATGACAGGGGAAGGATGAAATGAAACTGGAGTCCATACTCCGTCGGGGCGACCGATAAACAAGCATGGGGATATTTCACATATGTATTATTATACCTTGATGAGGCGTTGCCATCAAGGGGGGGACTCTTGTAATTAGGATACCTTGATGATGGTTTTCCATCAAGGGGGGATGCCTAGTGTGGATCACATCTTGATGAGGCTTTTCCATCGAGAGGGTCATGGCACGATGATGGTATGGATTATATTTTGAACATTATGTATGGATGAAAAAGGGACATTGTACAATGAGGATGAGATTGATGGGTGGGATTCATGACATAGAACACCCATTGCATGACATTGCCCAAAGTGCATGGTTTTACTATAATATTATCAGTATGATGTTATTACTAATCCATGTGCTAGCCCTACTCGGAGTCCTACTGGGCGCGTTGTTCTAACGCCCTACTTCTACCCTAGCTGACGATGCAGGAGATGGCGGACCGGAAGGGCGAGACGGAAGCCAAGCTTAGGAGTTTGGGGAGGCGGACAAATTATTTTTGTTTAAGTTATTTTGGGGAATGTGTAATTATATAATTTAGCTTGTCGGAAATGTAATAACTTAGATGGCTTGCTATGTTATATATTTTATTTTGGACGGTGCAGTCCAGTGGCATTTTAGTAATTAAATGGATATTTCTTCCCTGCTATCTGAAAATTGATAGGATAGTGTCTATTATCATCCACACTGATTTTTATGTGTTGCGAGCTTACTTTCTACACGTGAACCGTCCTCGTGGATTTATGTTCCACGCACGCGTAGGGTTGGCCAGTTAAGGGCCGGACTTTAGAAGCTCGGAACTTAACTCGCTTCGTGACGTCCGTGGCCTTTGTCACTTTTATATAAAAAAAATAAAAATAAATAAATAAATAGACTTCTGATTTTCGGTGAAAAAGGGGCGGGCGTTACACTTTGTTCGGTCTCCACTATCCTGACCGGCTTCTCGACGTACGTCACGTTGCTTTGCACTTCAATATCCTGAACATTCAAAACATGGGACGGATCCGGATTATACTTTCTTAGCATCGATACGTGAAACACATCGTGTAGAGCTGCTAATTGTGAAGGGAGTGCTATCTGATAAGCCACATCCCCCACTCTTCTCATGATGGGAAATGGTCCCACAAATCTTGGTGACAATTTTCTTTTCTTCCCAAATCTCATGTGTCTTTTCCGTGGCGAGACCTTTAAGAATACCAAGTCTCCCACTTCAAATTCCAGAAACCGTCTTATTTTGTCAGCATAGCTCTTTTGCCGACTCTGTGCAGTCAATAAGTGTTGACGTATCAACTTAATTTGTGCTGTAGTCTCTGCAACTTGTTCCGATCCAATCAATGCAGGCTCACCAGCCTCTGTCCAGCACACTGGTGATCTACGAGGCCTACCATATAAGGCTTCGTATGGAGCCATCTGAAGGCTTGCCTGATAGCTGTTGTTATACGAGAACTCCACTAATGGCAAGTGGTCCTCCCATCCACCCTTGAAATCTAACATGCATGCTCTCAGCATGTCTTCCAAGGTTTGTATCGTCCTTTATGACTATCCATCAGTTTGTGGATGATAAGCGGTGCTAGTTGATGTGAATTTTAAGTTACTCGCAAGCGTACGAACCAATTTATAGTATAGAGTATGAGTGCGAGGTCGTACCCAAGGGAAATCTACAAAATATATGTACGAAATAAAAAAATCGCACTATTTAAAAATGATGTGATTTAAGGAAATAATTTTCTAAAACATTTAGTTATAATCTTAATTTAAAACAATGAATAGTTTTGATGAATTTTTGAGAAAAAGAAAAATAAATCAATAACAAATTTTTTACATAATCTACAATGGAATCCGGTCAAACATCGACGTGCCATGTTATCCAATTTAAAAATAATAAAATCACGGCCTAGACTATGAAATGTTCTAGAGTTATAAAATATAATTCAAATTTATTTTCTATTAAAGTTCTAATTAGAATTTTTATGTCATCCTTTAAATCAGATTTTTTTTCCAATTCAAGCCTTAGGCTTGAGCGGGTTTTATACTTGTGTTTCCCCAAATCTAAAACAACTGTTCTTGATAAGAACCTTAGATTGGAAAGACGGCAAGTCCTATTGATCCTAATAGGGGTTCTACTTTCCTTGAAAAAAAATCTAAAAATATTTTTTTTCTTACATAAAGTTCATAAAAAGAATAAAAAATAGAATACAAATCATCATTATTAAATATTTTAATAACTGGGATCACCATAAATCTAAACAACTGCCATGAATTTTTATTAATAAATTGGAAATGAATTACAAATCTTTTGGACTTTAAATAAAAATAAAATAAAATAACTTACAAGAAATTATTTATTTTTCTCCTGTCTTTCGTCGTCCAACTTCAGCCTTCAATGTCTTGCCCGGTTCAACTTTCAATGGACCCGAAGCCTTGAATTTATAGGAGAGAAGGGATGAAATAAGAGGCCCTTCAAACTCAAGCCGGGCTAAGAGATCCATTTAAATTCAAATAGATGATTTCCGTGGAAGCCTCTTTTATCACTATCCTCTGGTAAAGATCGGCTAACAGGTACACGGCTGACTTTATCTTTATCTATTTTTCAAATTTGAACTCCATCTTCTATCGGTTCAGCTGCCAGCTGCTACACGACAGCTTTTCAAATCGTTGCTTTGTCTCTATCTTCCTTTGATCTTCTCATTTTCCTTATCCTTCATCTTCTTCAAGAGACCCTGTAGAGTCTTAAGGCTGCAACCCTCTCTGCTGTACCTTATCTCTTCAAATTTGAAAGCAGCTGCTACATGGCAACTGCCTTCTCATCCGAATCTTAACTTCCTCTCTGTTCGGTTATCTCTTTCTTATCTTCATCTTTTTTTTTTTTTTTAAATTTGAAACCAGCTGCTACATGGCAACTGGTACACAACTCAGCTGCCTACACGGTAGCTTTTCAAATCCTTATCTCTTCCTCTCTGCTTTATCTCTTTTCTTCTTATCCCTTTTCTTCCTCTGCTCTTTAGCCGGATTTGCTCTGTTCTTAGGTTCAAAAACTCTTCCTAATCCTCATCTCTTATCTTTTCTCGGCAGATCAGTTCAGTCACTGCCTTCCATCGTTATCGCTTCTCAGTTGGCTGCCGCTTAACCCTGCTCAGACTCTGCTCCCTTCAGCTGGCTGCTATCTCAACTGGCTGCTCTCTGTTCTCTTCAGCGGGCTGCTTCAGCTGCTGTTCTGCTTCTTCTCTTTTCTGCGATTTCTTCAGCTGGCTGCTCAGGGATTCCGACATTGGACGCTGTGTTCACTGTGCGCTACCTCTTTCAGTTGGTTGCCGTTGTTCTCGGACTGGCTGCTATTTCACCGCTGCTGTTCTGCTGTGTGCGGTGTTGCCCTCTGCTACCTGCTGTTTTCTTTCTCTTCTTGGCCGCTCTTTTTCTCTTTGTTTGCTGCCGTTCATCTCAGATGGCTGCCCAGGCGGAACCTTGCTGCTGCTCTGCTGGTTTCTATTCCTCCTCGGTTGCTGGCTGCTCTTGTGTGCCGTTTGCTGCTCTGCTCTCCTTCGCTGGCTGCTCTGCTTCAGTGGTGAGATTCCCAGATTGCTGTTTTGCTGCTGAGCTGCCTTACGATGCCTCCTCTATTCACCGTTGCAGATCAATCAACGGCAGAACTGGCTGCTCTGCTGCTGTTCTTGCGGAACCTTGCTGCTGCCGCTTTGTACAATGCTGGCTGCCCAGTTCAGCCGACTGCCGTTCAGCTGGTTGCTTCTCCTTCTTTCTGCGACTTCTTCAGCTGACTGCTCTGCTAGTTCTGACATTGAGCGCTGGCTGCCCTCTCTCTCGGCTGCTGACTGCGAATTCTGTCGTTGGGCACTGGCTGCCTAGTTGTTTTCAATCTCTGCCGATCTGAGCAGTGGTCCCAACGGCTGGGCTGTTTACTCGGCTAACTCTCTGCTTGCTTTCAGCTGGTTGCCATCTGCTCGGCTCTCTGCTTCTCACAGCTGCTGTCCACCGTTGGAAACAGGCCTAGAGGACCCGGCCATGCTGCCCGTGTCAACTGTTTGGAATCTGCTTCAGCCGGCTGCCTTCTTTTCTCTATTGCTGGCTGACCATAAGTCCCATGAGTCCCCATGACCTGTAACCATAAAAAGAAAAGAGTAGAAAAGAAATAGAAATAGAAAAAGAAATGGTAATAATTTATTCAGGTTTTTCATGTGCCGGGCACCCGATCGACGGTAAGTGAGAAGGGTTGGTAAATGAAACTCGACATTCACTCGAAATTGGACAGATTAATTAATGAGTGTAGAAGGTTATAGGTTCTGAGACCCAACTGGTTTAACCAACTTTGACCTGACCCTTTTGAAGGTGACGTCGACCGTATTTTTACTTAGCCATTGTTTCATTTTTTTTTTTTTTTTTTTGTATTTTTCAAAATAAACTGTAAAACTAAAAATAACATTTAAATCTATCTAATATTTATAAAATAAGGACTAATTAATCTAATATTAAAGGGTAAAATTGTAATTTTACGGTGTTCATCAAATACCCCCAAACTTAGATTTTGCTAGTCCTCGAGCAAAACAAAAACTAAAAACTAGAAGCAGAAAATTAAAATCCTAAATGACACCACTTTCGCTGGCACTCTCGATTGCATTTAGCGTATGCAACAAGCCTTTAAACCCCTAGGTTACCCCTAGTGGACGAGTTATAGTCTCGTGAGGGTTTCCAGTGATGATACCCACAAACATCATCATTTTTTTTTTTTTCAACAAAAACACATAGCCAAAAATCTAAACATCATACAACTCTAAAATTTGTTTTACAAGACTTATACTCGGAGTGTTGTGTGTGATAGCCATTATTAAGACAGTCTTCTTTTTCCAAATTGGCACAAGTTTTATAACCGCCATTGGAAAATACGCTTTGACTTCAATCTCACCAGATATATCTCTCAGAAAAATTAATGCTCAAAAGGTGGGTTTATTTTCTCTCAAGGTATATGTGAGCGGAGTTTATGTTTCCAAATCAAAATTCTCACATATGTTTTAAACAAAGACGGCATAGATGAAGAAAATAATTGATCTCATGATTAGATGCCATTTTCCTAAGAACGTTGAGTCAAACACCTTTATTTCTCTTCCTCTATTCTCCACATGAAATACCTTATTTAGACTTAGAATCAATAGGACTTTCTAATAGGACGAAACGAGGCTTAGGACCTGGTCATATCAAAGAAGGGATAAAAGACTCTAAAAATTAACATTTTCATAAGAAAAGGTTAGAGGTCTTCATAATATAAGCGGGATATTTTTCCTCTAATATTTTTCACTTTTTTTTTTAACATCCCATTTTGGCGTATGGATGTTTTTTTCCAGCAATTTTTTTTTTTTTTTAAGAAACATCCTTCTTTGATGTGTGGATGTTCTCATCTTGCTTTCTCTTTTATTTTCATTTTTCAGTGAATTTTATTCCAAAATCTTCCCTAACCTTTTCTCATATGATAATAGGTAATGGATATAAAATTTTGGCTCAAACTCCATATCCGGAGTTAGGTATGGAAGATATGGCTAGTCAATAAAAGAGGCTATATTAGGCTCAAATAGGGAACTATCAAGATGGAATGACCAAAATAGGTGGGCTTGAAGGCTCAAAAACGGTCCAAAATGGCCTATATCCTATCCTAAGCTTCATAAGATGATTTCTTTGTTTTGAATAAATTCAGAAAAATTTCAGGTGTAATAACTCAATTTTAATGGCGTTCTTAGTAATATGACAAAAACAATGATAATGAGATCACTCAACGACTCGATGCGCTTATCAAAGAAATAAGAGTTTACTTATAACCCTCAGAAGGACAGAATGGCTCTAAAACTCACTCGGTTTAAGTCTCCACTAGTATTCCTCTGGTGATCACTTGACTCATGAAAATTTTTCTTTTTCAGACTGACATTAATATGACTGTGTACATGTACTTCCGAGCATAAATCCTATAAAAATCTTTCCGGAAAAGTATGATATAAAGATTTTTATTTACGTATTAATGCTAAAAAATTATTCTATGACTCTTTTTACGTCAGATTGTCAGGACGCATGATTTTCTTAGACCTCAATTGACATTCTTGTTAAGTACCAAGGTGTCTCAGCTTTTGCCTACTCTACCCTTAAAAGATTAAGTTTGTCTCTCTCTGCCTAAGAAAATTTTGACTCGTTTAACGTCAGATTGTCAAGACGTTTATAGTCCCCTAAGCGAAAATCAACAGTTCTTTGGACACCAAGGAGTCTCAGTCTTTCCGGACTTACTCTACCTTTGACTAGGTCCAAATAAATCTGTCTATTTTCACTAATAGGTCTATGTTTTGCTGCTGTCACACAACGAACTCCTTGCTCAGATATTTTTCCATTACAATTCCCACGTCCACATTTGTGACAAATTCTTAGCCTCTTAGCTTTCCTCTTTGCAGCCAGAGTGCTTCGACCACAAAGAGGTCTGGGTTGCTCCTCTTGGATTTCTAGCTTCCTCACCCTCATAGCTAAGGAAACGATTTTCCTACATAAGTCTGGGGGAACTTGTGTTCTAGACAGACACAAAGCAAAGACAAAAACTCGACCGTCTATGTGCATGACTCCTATCCAGTTCTTTAATGTCTGCTGGTCACAAAGACAAAACAGATGATGATTTTTTTTTTTTAAACAAACCCCTCAGTACCCCCAAACTTAAATTGAACATTGTCCTCAATGTTTTCTAATTGACACTGGCCAGGTGAAAAAGAGAACATTTTTTAGAAAACGAACAATCGGGTTTGGACATACCTAGGAATGCATGAGGTGCAAAATGGACCAAATAAAAATCCTATACTGACTCAATGAAAACCTAAACTAGACACTGAAGATGCAGATTGACTCAGACATAAACAGGTGGATATGTGGGTTAGGGTAATGGAAATGATGAAGATGGGTAGGTGAAGTGAATGGGTATGGATTCTCAAATCAGTTCTGGTACACAGGATCAGCTAACTCGACCTCAGTCTCTTTTTCTGGAGTGGGGAACGATAAAAATGGCTTTAATCGTTGCCCATTAACTTTGAACGCACGACCACTCGTAGGATGTCTGATCTGTACTACCCCATGTGGGAATACAAATGAAACAATAAATGGACCTATCCATTTGGACCTTAACTTCCCAGGAAAAAGATGCATCCTTGACTCGTACAACAAGACCTTCTGACCAACTGTAAAAGATTTTCTCAATATGTGTTTATCATGAAACACTTTCATCCGGTCTTTGTACCTTTTAGCCGTGTCATAGGCTTCATTTCGTAATTCCTCCAACTCAACAAGCTGAAGTTTCCGATGTTGTCCAGCAAAGTCTAGAGCAAAATTGAAATTTTTGATTGCCCAATAGGCTTTGTGCTCTAACTCGACCGGAAGATGACATGCCTTTCCATAGACCAGACGGTAGGGTGACATTCCTATAGGCGTTTTGAAAGCTGTACGGTACGCCCATAGTGCGTCAATGAGTCTGGAAGACCAATCTTTCTGATTTGGATTGATTGTCTTCTCGAGAATACGCTTAATCTCTCTATTCGAAATTTCCATTTGGCCACTTGTTTGTGGGTGATAAGGAGTAGCCACTTTATGCGTCACCCCATATGATTTAAACAAATTAGCAAATGGGCAGTTGCAAAAGTGTTTACCCCCATCACTAATGATGGTTCGTGGAATTCCAAATCGAGAGAAAACGTTTTCTTTAATGAAGCGAAGGACAACCTTGTGGTCATTGGTTTTGCATGCCACCGCTTCGACCCATTTTGACACATAGTCAACCCCTACAAGGATATATTGATTGCCGAAAGAATTAGGAAATGGTCCCATGAAATCGATGCCCCAAACATCAAAAAGCTCAATGGTTAGGATGGGGTTTAAAGGCATCATATTTCTACGGGAGATACTTCCCAATCTTTGACACCTATTACACGAGACACAGAAAGTGTGGGTGTCTCGAAACATGG
This sequence comes from Chimonanthus salicifolius, assembly GCA_013350335.1. Lineage (NCBI taxonomy): Eukaryota > Viridiplantae > Streptophyta > Magnoliopsida > Laurales > Calycanthaceae > Chimonanthus > Chimonanthus salicifolius. The sequence goes on from CM023540.1 coordinate 58,751,875, forward strand.
AGGGCCAATAAAATCCACACTGCAAAATTTTTGCAGTTGTCTTTCTTGTGCTAAAATGCCCTCCACAGGCCTGGTCATGGCAGAAGCTTATGACACGATTTTGCTCTTCTTCTGGGACACACCGACGAATGATTTGATCCGCACAGTGTTTAAAAAGATAAGGGTCATCCCAAATAAAACTTTTGACCTGAACCAGAAACTTAGACCTATCTTGCTTAGTCCAATGCGGGGGCATTTGACTAGTAACAAGATAGTTTACAATATCGGCAAACCATGGTACTTGGGACACTGACATGAGTTGCTCATCAGGGAAGGACTCAGTGATAGGACGGGTCTCATCAGTGAACTCAGTTATCAATCTAGACAAGTGGTCTGCTACTACATTTTCGGAACCTTTCTTGTCCCGGATTTCCATATCAAACTCTTGTAGTAGCAATATCCATCGGATCAGGCGAGACTTAGCATCTTTCTTAGAAAGAAGATACTTAAGTGCTGCATGATCAGAATAGATAATGACTTTCGAACCTACTAAGTAGGATCGAAACTTATCTAATGCAAAAACGACTGCTAACAGCTCTTTTTCCGTGGTGGAATAATGGAGCTGAGCGTCATTGAGAGTTTTGCTAGCATAGTAGATAACATGAGGCAACCGATTTAACCTTTGTCCTAAAATGGCTCCGACTGCATAATCGGAGGCATCGCACATAATTTCAAAGGGGACAGACCAAACAGGTGGTTGTATTATTGGAGCGGAGGTCAGAGCGGTTTTCAATTTTTCAAAGGCTTGAATGCACTCATCATCAAAATCGAAATTAGCATCCTTGGCCAAGAGTTTACAGAGAGGTTTTGAAACTTTACTGAAATCTTTTATAAACCTCCTGTAAAAACCAACATGACCTAAGAATGACCTGATCTCTCTAACGGTTTGGGGTCTTGATAAATTAGAGATCAGGTTGACCTTTGCCTTGTCCACTTCGATACCCTTTTCAGAGATAATGTGCCCTAGTACTATGCCGTTTTTCACCATAAAGTGACATTTTTCCCAATTCAGTACCAAGTTCTTTTCTTTGCACCTGATTAGCGCAAGGCTCAGATGGTGCAGGCACTGGTCAAAAGTGGACCCAAACACAGAGAAGTCATCCATGAAGACTTCTAGGAAACGTTCGACCATATCAGAGAAAATACTGATCATGCACCGTTGAAAAGTGGCTAGTGCATTGCACAATCCGAATGGCATACGGCGATATGCGAACGTACCGAATGGACATGTGAAAGTGGTCTTCTCCTGATCCTCGGGAGCAACGTAGATCTGGTTATAGCCGGAATAACCATCAAGGAAGCAATAAAATGCATGACCGGCTAACCGTTCAAGCATTTGGTCGATGAACGGAAGAGGAAAATGGTCCTTTCGAGTGACAGTGTTCAGCTTACGGTAGTCAATGCAAACTCTCCAACCCGTTTGGATGCGGGTTGGCACCAACTCATTATCCTGATTTTTGACTACCGTAACACCCGATTTCTTAGGTACAACCTGTATCGGACTCACCCATTTACTATCAGAGATCGGGTAGATAATACCCGTATCGAGAAGTTTTAAAATCTCAGTTCGTACCACATCCTGCATTGCCAGATTTAACCGTCTCTGTGGTTCTCTGGATGTCTTGGAATTTTCTTCCAAGTGAATTTTATGCATGACCACAGATGGGCTAATTCCTTTGAGATCGGCAATGGATCATCCAATAGCTTCACGATGATCTCTTAAAATAGCAAGGAGTTTAGACTCCTGCTCAGAAGTTAAATCGGAAGCTATGATCACAGGTAACGTTTCTGATGGTCCAAGATAAGAATATTTCAATGTCTCAGGAAATGGCTTGAGCTCTAACTTTGGTGGCTTCTCGATAGAGGGGATCAGTACAGATTGACTAATAGGGAGAGGTTCAAATTTGGAGAACCTTCGAACAAATGGAGACGCGTCAAATATTTCGTTCACTTCTTGTTTACCATCTTCATTGAAGTCTGTGCCAAAAGTGGACATAGTCTTCTCAAATGGGTCATCACAAATGAAGTGAAGGAAGGACTCTTGAACAGAACTCTGGATCATGTTAACCTCGCACGGATCGTCTGTGCAAAAAGTTCTCGACATAGGCCAAACACATTGAGTTCTGTCGTCAGATCTCCAAATGACAACTTAAGCATACCATTTTGGTAATTAATAACAGCTTTCGCGGTGGCCAAAAATGGTCGTCCTAAAATAACCGGAATGTGCCCACTTTCGTTCTGAACTGGTTGTGTATCCAACACAACAAAATCGACCGGAAAGTAGAATTTGTCTACTTTCACCAGAACGTCTTCTATCACACCCCTTGGAATTTTTACAGAGCGGTCAGCTAACTGTAGTGTGATAGGAGTGGGCTTAAGCTCTCCCAGCCCCAACTGCTCATAAACGGAGTATGGCAGTAGGCTAACACTAGCTCCCAAATCTAATAAGGCCCTATCAACTTCATATGTGCCAATGGTGCATGCAATGGTTGGGCACCCAGGGTCCTTATGTTTAATTGGGAACGGTTGTTGGAGGAGAGCACTTGCATTTTCTGCTAGAAATGCTTTTACGGGAACATTAGTTTTCCGTTTCGCCGTACAGAGGTCTTTAAGAAACTTAGCGTACGAGGGTATCTGATTGATGGCATCTAGTAGAGGAATATTGATATTGACATTTTTGAAGACCTCTAATATGTCACCATAAGGTACCCCTTGCTTGGTGATGAGCCTCTGAGGGTACGGAGCCCTAGGTACGTAAGTTTTTCTAGCAGATGGATCCGGTTCGTTTTGGACTGGGGATGAACTAGATGGGTCATCCTGATGCTTGGAATGGCCAGTGGCCTGGTCTTCCGGTTGCGGAGGTAATTTCACTTTATTATCTATCTGTCTCCCGGATCTCAAGGCAATAATGGAGTTAGCGTCTTCTGGATTAGACGATGAAGCTTCATTTTGGCCCTTGGGGTTTGGGATAGGCTGACTTGGAAATTTACCTTTCTCCATATCTCCTATTACGGTGGCTCATTGCCCAAGCTGTGTCTCAAGCTTGTGCATAGCCTGTTGGGTAGACTGCATGAACTGTTGCAATGTATCCTCGAGAGAGGGCTTACGTTGTTGAGATGGACCGGATTGATAAGACTGATTTGACTGAGCTGGATTGGATTGATAAGACTGATTTGACTGGGCTGGATGATTTTGAGATTGATGGAATGGTTGGTTCTGAGGTGGTTGGTATGGTGGATTTTGATATGGTGGACCTTGATATTGAGGGGGGCCTTGATATTGAGGGGGTCCTTGACCTACAGGAGGTTGGTTCTGGCGCCAAGAAAAATTGAGATGATTCTGCCAATTAGGATTGTATGTGGTAGAGAAAGGGGTTCCCTGCTGTCTCCCGAAATTATTGAGTGCGTTGGCCTGTTCGGTTGAGCACTCAATGTTAGGTCCAAAGGAAGGACAGTTTTGGGCAGTGTGTCCTAAGTTAGAACACATCGCGCAAACCTCTACATTCAATCCTAATGTTGGGTTCATCGCTTGAGTCATCGCTAACGTATCGATTTTCTTTGTTAAGTTTGCGATTGCAAGCTTAACATCAAAGTCGGTACTAACTTCGTATAAACCTCCTCTTTTTGAGGTTTGGGCTGAATTATCTCTTTTAGAGAAATCCCATCGCTGAGAACTTTCTGCCAAGGTTTCTAATAAATTCCATCCATTGGTTGCAGTTAGCATAAAAAATTCCCCACCCTTCATAGACTCGACCATTGTGCGGTTTGAGATGGTTAAACCATCATAAAAGAATTGCACGAGTCTTCCCGTTTCAAAACCGTGGTGGGGACATTTATTCAACGTATCTTTGAATCTTTCCCATGATTCATAGAATTGTTCACCCTCTTTCTGATTAAAATTTGAAATTTCTTTCTTGAGGGCGTTTGTTTTAGATACAGGGAAAAATTTATTCAAAAATTTGTTGGCTAACAGATCCCAAGTTGTAATGGAATTTGGAGGTAGAGAATTTAGCCAAGATTTCGCTTTTTCTTTAAGAGAAAAAGGAAATAATCCAAGTTTGATGGATTCATCAGAGATGCCTTGAAGTCTGATGGTGGCGCAGATTTCTAAAAATTCTTTGATGTGTAGGTAAGGATCCTCATGATCAAAACCATGGAAAGTGGGTAGAAGATGTAATAGGGCTGGTTTGAGTTCAAAGGCTGCATTAGTTGGTGGGACAACTATGCTTGATGGTGTATTGGGAGTGACTGCTGAAAAATAATCTTGGAGGGTTCTCTCTTCGATTCTTTCTTCGGCCATTTTGGGTGATGGTGGTGGTGATGGAATTGGACTGTCTATAACTGAGCTAGACTGAACTCCGGACACAATGATCGGTAAATCGACAGAAGACTTGACTCGAACTAAACGGTTGTGTGAATCACGATACCAATATTTCATACACAATCAAGCTCATTCATGTTCATCCAAATTCACACAAGAAGAATGCCTAAATCTAAATTTGAATTGCAATAATGCAATCAAAATTTTTTATTGGGACCCTAAGGATTGTTTTAAGACTGCTCCTACTTTTCTCTCCAAATAATCTAAGTCTCCGATGAGAGCTTAACCACAATCATGGCCAGGTAAGTTCCCAGGTAAGTGGAGGAGCACACGGCATTTGCATTTCCACTTATCCTTAGGCTCTTTACAGCTTGGTGACAGAACTAATCCTAGACACCATGATTGAAGATAAAATATTCACCGGATACAAAAATTAATTTAGATTAAAAAGGTTCCTATTGAGCATAAAACCCTAAAGTCTACCCTAATGGTTCCTTAATTGATTTTATTAAGGAAGTGTATGAACCAATTTTTACTAATCTTATTTTTCTAAGTATTGTGAAAATGCAATCCTAAATTACCATACAACATTCAAGTCAATATACAAACATTAATAAAACAATCTAAACTAATGCATGAATACTAACAACCTAAATGCATGGACAGATTAAATGCAAATAATAATAAATAACACCCTAAATAAATCTATATGAATGCATGAGAAAAAATAAAATAAAAAATTAAAAACTCACCTTAGCCTTTTATGCGTATTTTCAGCATTTTTTTTTGTTTTTGTTTAAGCGCGCATTTTTAAGCTTTGCGGAAGATTTAGCCTTTTGTGCATATCCCCATCGATTTTTAAGCGCAGAGTAAAAAAAAATTCCTGCAAAACAGACAATAAAAAGCTTTGGTGAAGATTCTAATTCAAATAAAAATAAATAAATAAATAAATAAATGAATAAGTTAGATGAAATTCTAAATTAAGACATATCTGCAGTATTAGATTTATTTTCAAAAATCACATAATTTAATAGCACACAATTTTATTTCGAGATTTCCCCAGCAACGGCGCCAAAAACTTGATGTGAATTTTAAATTACTCGCAAGCGTACGAACCAATTTATAGTATAGAGTATGAGTGCGAGGTCGTACCCAAGGGAAATCTACAAAATATATGTACGAAATAAAAAAATCGCACCATTTAAAAATGATGTGATTTAAGGAAATAATTTTCTAAAACATTTAGTTACAATCTTAAATTAAAACAATGAATAGTTTTGATGAATTTTTGAGAAAAAGAAAAATAAATCAATAACAAATTGTTTACATAATCTACAATGGAATCCGGTCAAACATCGACGTGCCATATTATCCAATTTAAAAATAATAAAATCACGGCCTAGACTATGAAATGTTCTAGAGTTATAAAATATAATTCAAATTTATTTTCTATTAAAGTTCTAATTAGAATTTTTATGTCATCCTTTAAATCAGATTTTTTTTCCAATTCAAGCCTTAGGCTTGAGCGGGTTTTATACTTGTGTTTCCCCAAATCTAAAACAACTGTTCTTGATAAGAACCTTAGATTGGAAAGACGGCAAGTCCCACTAATCCTAATAGGGGTTCTACTTTCCTTGAAAAAAAAATCTAAAAATATTTTTTTTCTTACATAAAGTTCATAACAAGAATCAAAAATAGAATACAAATCATCATTATTAAATATTTTAATAACTGGGATCACCATAAATCTAAACAACTGCCATGAATTTTTATTAATAAATTGGAAATGAATTACAAATCTTTTGGGTTTTAAATAAAAATAAAATAAAATAACTTACAAGAAATTATTTATTTTTCTCCTGTCTTTCGTCGTCCAACTTCAGCCTTCAATGTCTTGCTCGGTTCAACTTTCAATGGACCCGAAGCCTTGAATTTATAGGAGAGAAGGGATGAAATAAGAGGCCCTTCAAACTCAGCCGGGATAAGAGATCCATTTAAATTCAAATAGATGATTTCCGTGGAAGCCTCTTTTATCACTATCCTCTGGTAAAGATCGGCTAACAGGTACACGGCTGACTTTATCTTTATCTATTTTTCAAATTTGAACTCCATCTTCTATCGGCTCAGCTGCCAGCTGCTATACGACAGCTTTTCAAATCGTTGCTTTATCTCTATCTTCCTTTGATCTTCTCATTTTCCTTATCCTTCATCTTCTTCAAGAGACCCTGTAGAGTCTTAAGGCTGCAACCCTCTCTGCTGTACCTTATCTCTTCAAATTTGAAAGCAGCTGCTACATGGCAGCTGCCTTCTCATCCGAATCTTAACTTCCTCTCTGTTCGGTTATCTCTTTCTTATCTTCATCTTCTTTTTTTTAAATTTGAAACCAGCTGCTACATGGCAACTGGTACACAACTCAGCTGTCTACACGGTAGCTTTTCAAATCCTTATCTCTTCCTCTCTGCTTTATCTCTTTTCTTCTTATCCCTTTTCTTCCTCTGCTCTTTAGCCGGATTTGCTCTGTTCTTAGGTTCAAAAACTCTTCCTAATCCTCATCTCTTATCTTTTCTCGGCAGATTAGTTCAGTCACTGCCTTCCATCGTTATCGTTTCTCAGTTGGCTGCCGCTTAACCTTGCTCAGACTCTGCTCCCTTCAGCTGGCTGCTATCTCAACTGGCTGCTCTCTGTTCTCTTCAGCGGGTTGCTTCAGCTGCTGTTCTGCTTCTTCTCTTTTCTGCGATTTCTTCAGCTGGCTGCTCAGGGATTCCGACATTGGACGCTGTGTTCACTGTGCGCTACCTCTTTCAGTTGGTTGCCGTTGTTCTCGGACTGGCTGCTATTTCACCGCTGCTGTTCTGCTGTGTGCGGTGTTGCCCTCTGCTACCTGCTGTCTTCTTTCTCTTCTTGGTCGCTCTTTTTCTCTTTGTTTGCTGCCGTTCATCTCAGATGGCTGCCCAGGCGGAACCTTGCGGCTGCTCTCCTGGTTTCTCTTCCTCCTCGGTTGCTGGCTGCTCTTGTGTGCCATTTGCTGCTCTGCTCTCCTTCGCTGGCTGCTCTGCTTCAGTGCTGAGATTCCCAGATTGCTGTTTTGCTGCTGAGCTACCTTACGATGCCTCCTCTGTTCACCGTTGCAGATCCATCAACGGCAGAACTGGCTGCTCTGCTGCTGTTCTTACGGAACCTTGCTGCTGCCGCTTTGTACAATGCTGGCTGCCCAGTTCAGCCGACTGCCGTTCAGCTGGTTGCTTCTTCTTCTTTTTGCGACTTCTTCAGCTGGCTGCTCTGCTGGTTCCGACATTAGGCGCTGGCTGCCCTCTCTCTCGGCTGCTGCCTGCGAATTCTGTCGTTGGGCACTGGCTGCCTGTTGTTTTCAATCTCTGCCAATCTGAGCAGTGGTCCCAACGGCTGGGCTGTTTACTCGGCTAACTCTCTGCTTGCTTTCAGCTGGCTGCCATCTGCTCAGCTCTCTGCTTCTCACAGCTGCTGTCCACCGTTGGAAACAGGCCTAGAGGACCCGGCCATGCTGTCCGTGTCAATTGTTTGGAATCTGCTTCAGTCGGCTGCCTTCTTTTCTCTATTGCTGGCTGACCATAAGTCCCATGAGTCCCCGTGACCTGTAACCATAGAAAGAAAAGAGTAGAAAAGAAATAGAAATAGAAAAAGAAATGGTAATAATTTATTCAGGTTTTTCATGTGCCGGGCACCCGATCGACGGTAAGTGAGAAGGGTTGGTAAATGAAACTCGACATTCACTCGAAATTGGACAGATTAATTAATGAGTGTAGAAGGTTATAGGTTCTGAGACCCAACTGGTTTAACCAACTTTGACCTGACCCTTTTGAAGGTGACGTCGACCGTATTTTTACTTAGCCATTTTTTCATTTTTATTTTTATTTTTTTTTTTTGTATTTTTCAAAATAAACTGTAAAACTAAAAATAACATTTAAATCTATCTAATATTTATAAAATAAGGACTAATTAATCTAATATTAAAGGGTAAAGTTGTAATTTTACGGTGTTCATCACTAGTCAATAAATCTGTCCCCATGGCTGACTGCATGCTTTGCCATACTCTACCGGTAAAACGACCGTCTCTGTCAGATACTATAGATCGGGGGATGCCATGTAGCCGAATAATTTCCCTGATGTATCGTCGACCCAACGTCTCAGATGAATCCGTCATCTTAATAGGTATGAAATGTGCAGACTTGGTCAGTCGATCTACCACGATCCATATGGCATCATTACCCTTTGAAGATCTCGGCAATCCCGTCACAAAGTCCATAGAAATGTGCTCCCATTTCCATTCTGGCACTGCTAAGGGTTTGAGTAACCCTGGTGGCTTTTGATGTTCAGTCTTAACTTGCTGACAAGTTAAACAATGTGCCACGAATTCCGTCACATCCCTTTTTAATCCATGCCACCAATAATGTCTTTTCAAATCATGATACATTTTGGTCTGCCAGGATGAATGGAGAGCTTGGATTGATGTGCCTCAATCAGTAGCTGTTTCTTACAACTCTTTGGCACATAAACTCTTCCCCGGAATAAAAGACCTTGTCCTGGTCGTAATTCCCATTCCGGTACGTCTACGCCAGTGGATATCTTGGCCCATATTTCCTCCATTTCCAGATCTGTTTTTTGTTCTTGTTCAATCTTGGTGACTATATTGGACCATATGATTCAATTATACATATTCCCACAGTTGTTGATATAAAGATTGAACTCTCGAATGGTGTGCAGCATCTCCCATTCTGTTCTGATCAAGCATGCTACCGATGCATGTGATAGGCGGCTGAGGGCATCCGCCACCTTGTTTGCCTTGCCTTGATGGTATTGAAGCGCGAACTCATAATCCACCAGATACTCCATCCATCTACGCTGCCTTAGATTGAGTTCTTTCTGATCAAATAAATATTTTAAACTCTTATGATCAGAAAATACCTCAAATTTTTCGCTGTAGAGGTAGTGTCTCCAACTTTTAAGAGCGAAGACCACCGCAGCTAGTTTCCAGATCATGTGTGGGATAGAGGCGTTCATGCACCTTCAACTGCCTTGATCCATAAGCCACCACACGATGATGTTGCATGAGTGAACACCCTAGTCCCTCTCCTGAAGCATCGCATTGTACTTCATATCCTTTGCCCCTTTCCGGTAAAATTAAAGTAGGAGCAGTGGTAAGTCTACTTTTCAGTTCCTTAAACCTCTGATTGCACAGATCTGTCCACTCATATTTGACTCCCTTCTGAGTGAGTCGAGTCAATGGAGATGCAATTTTGGAAAAATCCATGATAAATTTCTGATAATAACCCGCCAATCCTAAGAAACTGCGAATCTCAGTTACATTCTTTGGCGCTTTCCATTCACTTACTGCCGCCACCTTAGCTGGCTCCACGGCTATAGCGTTTTCTGTTATGACATGTCCCAAGAAATTGACCTCGGATAGCCAGAATTCACATTTACTGGCCTTGGCATATAGCTTATTCTGCTTCAAAGTATTCAAAACTATACGTAAGTGCTCTGCATGTTCCTCCTGACTCTTAGAATAGATCAGGATATCATCAATGAATACGATTACAAATTGATCCAAATAGGGACAGAAGATTCTGTTCATTAAATCTATGAACACAGCCGGCGCACTTGTGAGTCCAAATGGCATGACTACGAACTCGAACAGTCCATACCGCGTCCGAAAGGCTGTCTTCTCTATATCTTCCTCCCTAACCCGTATTTGATGGTAACCAGACATCAAATCAATCTTTGAAAAATGGCTGGAACCTCTCAATTGATCGAATAAATCATCGATCCTGGGTAGAGGGTACTTGTTCCGGACTGTTAGCTGATTCAGCTTCCGGTAGTCCACGCACATCCGAAGTGAACCGTCCTTCTTCTTTACGAACAATACTGGAGCTCCCCATGACGATGTGCTGTGTCGGATGCATCCCAGCCTAAGCAGTTCATCGATCTGCTTCTTTAGCTCCGACATCTCTGCTGGTGCCATCCGATAGTGTGGTAGAGATAGTGGTGAAGTACCAGGATATAACTTGATCTCGAAGTTGATCTCCCTCATAGGCCGTAAACCCGGGAGTTCCTTTGGAAACACATCCGAAAATTCTTTCACTATTGCTGGAAGTTTAGTAATTGGAGCTTTATTTATGGTGATATTATTCAATACCACGTGACTCAACCCTTCCTGCAATCCATTCTGTTTGTTTGCACGAACTACGTATTGCTTACCCTCGGGTGACCAAAATGTCACTCTTCGGCGATAACAATCAATGTTGGCCGGGAACTTAGCCAACCAATCCATGCCGAATATTATGTCATACTTAGACATATCAAGCACTAGATAATTGAACTCAAATCTGAGTCCAGCTAGTTCAGTGTTAACTGCAGTGCATATAAGTCCCAATGCCGAGTCTCCGACAGGGGACACAATTGTAAGTGTTGTGGCTAATCTTTGAACTAATGTACCGGTAGCAGTAATAAATGATGCAGCTATGAAGGAGTGTGAAGCTCCAAAATCAAATAGTGCATATGCATAAGAACTACTCACTACCGCCATACCTTGTATCACCGAATGATCCTCTTATTCTGGAGAAGTTAGAGTAAATAATCGCCCAGCTCCAGCAGGGTTGGGCACCCGTCTCGCCCGATTATATGTCTTGCCTCCTCTGGAGTTAGCCGGTCTGACTGGTGGACGAGACGATCCTCTGGAGTATGAAAGCCTATTGAGTTTTGGACAATCTCTCTTAACGTGACCTGGCTGATCACAGTGAAAGTAGTTGCTCACTCCTCTAGATGCCTGAACGACTAATACAGACTGAGTGGGCTGGTTGGGGCGAAAGCCCCCAGTAGAGCCAACAGATGGCGAGGGTCTGCTGAAGTTCGGCCAGAACTTCTTGTTGGGTTGATAAGTACCCCTCCCACTCGGCGCTCGGCAGTTGTCCATTCTTGCAAACTCCGCCAGTTCTTGTTCCACAATAGTAGCTTTGCTGACCACTTCCGCCAGCGTTGCTGCTTTGAACACGGTCACTCTGGCCCTAATATTTGGCCGCAACCCACGCTCAAACTTGCGAGCCCGCCTATACTCCGTGTCCACAATATAGAATGCATAAATTGATAGACTGAGAAATTCTTGATGATACTCAGCTACCGTCATTGAACCTTGCACTAATGACAAGAATGCTTGAATTTGACGTTCCTTTTCTTCTTCTAGGAAGTAGTGATCTAAGAACGTCGCTGAGAATTGTTCCCAGGTCATAGCAATCCTTTCTCTTTCTGGCACAAGTGCCCGCTGTTTCTCCACTATTTCCCACCATTTAGCAGCGTCATCTATCAGCTGTGACGTGGCCAATAGGATTCTGTGAGCATGACTCTTGATATTCAAAAGAGTCAGTGTGTGAGAGATCTTTTTCAACCAGTTCTCAGCTCCGACAGGCCCTTCTCTCCCCTTGAAGTAAGGTGGGCGCTGTTGTTGGAAGTCTCTGACCATGTTCCGGTCATTAGTCTCACTCGTGCTTCCACCTCCATTCATATGTTGTTGGAGGACAAATGTAACCACAGCTTGCACCAGGCTGTGTAGTTCATGCGGCACATGTGGTATAGTCACGTTGCTGTTGCTGTTTCCTTCTTCCTCCTGTTGATATGAAGGGTCACTATCGTCCTCTTCTTGCCGAGAATGTTGCGATTCTTCCTCATTGCGTGATCTTTCATGCACTGATCTCTCCTCATCATGAACTGACTGCTCCCTGTCATGTACCGATTGCACCTTCTTATGTACAACCTTCTCACGTTGAGGTATCACTTTCCCTTGTTGCGTGATTATTAACACTTCCTCCTTCTTTTTACCGTCTTGTCGCGTCCTTCTCTTTGATGCCCCTTCGCATACTCCAATTTGTAATACTTTTTCTTTTCCCTTTTGATTCTTTACGATCTTTTTCTGTGGCGCCATTTCTTCTTATTCATGGAAACATCATAGACTTAGTTTCCATCACAAAATACATTAATTGCCATAAATCCTCATTAAAATCATAAAATCGCATACTTAATATAAATTCATAATTCATCTTTGTACAAAGGTGGGTAGGGTGAATCAAAACCCTATATATAAAAAAAATGCACCCTTACAATATAACCCTCTTTTTTTAATGTCCCCTCATACTACTTCCTAGCCTAGTCCTCCGTAGAAAATCCTGCATCATCAGCGAACTTAAAGCGGTTATCAGGACATGTCATCGCCGTGTGCCCCAATACTTCACACGTCATGCAGGGTATTAACCCAGGTCCTCCATTATAAGGACAATTAGTCCTAGCCTCTCCGTGCCCATGCAGTCCACAGAACGAGCAGACAATGCCTAGAGGGTGAGGACAATACATACAGTTGTGCCCGTCTTGGTTGCACAACTCACACGTATGGTAGGGATCTATCTCCCCAAGCGATTCCAATATTATAGGAACATCTGCCATAGGATCCTCCAGAAAAGGTACTAGATCCTCTTCTTCTTCTCAGGAGGTTCCATTATCCATGGAATGTCCTCCATAAGATCCTCCAGAACAAGTGCTAAGTCCACATCATCTTCCTTGGGAGGTTCCATTATCCATGGAATGTCATCCATCAAATCCTCCGGAAAAGGTGCTAAGTCCACATTATCTTCCTCAGGAGGTCCCTCCTGAAGGTCCATGTTGACTTCCATGCTAGTACTGTTGGAAGCCGACACCAAATCTACTGGACAACTAGGTGTCCCTTTATCCCATAACTCTGTATATTCTTCGTTGCTTGACATATCTGTGCCACAACATTTAAAACATATAAATCAACAACAACCGTTCCAATAAAGAACCAATCTTGATTTTTGGGGATTCTTCATGTATAATCTCATGTGCCTTGTTTGGGGAGATTGCCAAATCTTCACACTTTGTTTTCTTTTGTTCCTGGGGAATCTCTAAATTCCTGTTGTTTGTTTCTCAATGTGAGAATATCAGGGGAGTGCATCCTACCTTGCTATGTTTGATATGACCAATTATACTGTCTGTACTTTACTTGCTATCTTTCATTGTCGTTCTCAGATTGATTGTTCAGTCTGAGTCACTCGAAGTAAATTAATCCGGCCCCCAGTCAGCGGACTCCGAAGAGTCGGTCAGTTGGGATTCTTATCTGTCAGTGAAACATGAAACCGTCTTAATCTTACTTCGATGATTCAACTTCTCGTTTCGCTTTGATACCAACTGTAACGCCCCGCCCTCTCCGAGAAATCAGAGTCTAATTTTTTTTTTTTAAATAATAGAATAACCTCGAAAGAGAGCGGGCGTCATCACGATGCGAGCTAAGTTCGGACTACCCAAAGTTCGAACCTTAACTGGCCACCCATGTATGCGTGGACTAAACCCACGATAACAAACCACACATGGAACTAAACAATGACATGCGGAATACACTAGACTAACTGCGGAATTATATTGAACAGATAGCAAGTACAAGTCATACTTATCAGTTTACTTAAACCAAATTAAGATCCGTCAATGCATACTCAAACCATAACAAATAACTACAATATTACATGTCCAAAATAAAGTATTCAAATAACAACAATTATAAATCCATTCCAGCATTCAAGCATTTACGCTTGGCTCCCCTCCTTATCATCAATCTTCTCTTTTCCTTTCCTTGTACCTGCATTCTCCTCTAAGGATAGAATTAGGACGTTAGATAAACTCGCCCAGTAGGTTCCCGATCAAGGCTACCATAAGGTTAGCTTATAAATCATGCATATAACAAATGTCTGATTATCAAAAACATATAAGACCATGCTATGTATGTATGCAAATGTAGTGAGCCCCACCCCATCACACATACATATAGCCATCACTTGACGTGTCTCATATCAACCTATTAATTCTCTTGGCGGGACTTTCACCGCCTAAGGAGGCCCCACAGTTGCATCACGGGCATACCGATGGAGTGTGGGCTCCTGTGTTTCATAATCATCAGATAATTCTCTTGGCGGGATTTTCACCCCCTAAGGAGGCCCCACAATTGCATCACGGGCATACCGACGGAGTGTGGGCTCCGGTGTTTCATAATCATCAAATAATTCTCCTGGTGGGATTTTCACCGCCTAAGGAGGCCCCACAGTTGCATCACGGGCATACCGACGGAAAGTGGGCTCCGGTTTCCACAATCATCATCCCATGTCCATGCATGAGATGCCAATGTACATATAAAACATGTAAATAATATCCATCATTCAAAACCAATAAAATAAACAAGAGTCTCATAAAAACCAGGATAAAACTGTGTTACAAGTATGTAGGAAACCTACTGAAGATTCACTTCAGTATTTCATCTTTCTTAATCGTCAGCCGTTCACGACTCGTACACCGTTCTCGCAAGTCTCGATACCTTATTTTCATACCAGCAAATTAAACATTCATTATGTAATTCCGACTTGGTCTAAGTCCCAAAAAAAATGCACTATGTGGGGTTTGGCCATACCCATGGCCGAACCTCACCTATTTATCCTTTGGTCTCTCATTCGTTTTAATCCTTATTAAGCATCAAATTCTACAAAATACCTTGGTAGGGTTCGGCCATACAGCATGGCCGAACCATACCCATTTGTTTTGGGTCCATACAACCATACCTATGATCATTCCACCTTTGATCATATAAATCATTCTTTCCCATATTTTAATCACAAAATCGGCTACACAATAAGGCCACCAAAGACCCTTAGTGGGGTTCGGCCATGCTCACCAATCTGATTCTTGTCCCCACTTTTCATCTTATCCATGATTAATCAGCTTGATATTAAATCCATACCTAAACCTAGGTAATTTTTAAATCAAAAGTATAAAACACATCATAGTTTCCAATGGAATTCAATCCAATCCTTTCACCCAAAAACAGCCCATGGGGTTCGGCCATACACATGGCCGAACCCAATGGTTCTCTTGATTTAATTATATAATCAACTATCCCTGATTTAAATCAATAACTTAACCCTAACATTGACATGGTTCAGCCATATATTGGCCAACCAATAACAGCAAATTAATCTTCATCAAATCACATAAAAACTTCATAAGGTGATCCATTGGGTTCGGCCATTCACATGGCCGAACCTTATGGTTCTTTTGATGCGACTTTCCCAATGATTCCATATAATTTATCTACTGTATCTTAGCCATAAAACAGCAAGGTTTAACCAACCATTGCCGATCCCATTTAGTTTATTAATTCCAATTACAATCCTTTACAAAATCTTCACATATGGTATGGTTTTTATTCCCCAAAAACCATACCACTCCCAATTATTTCCATGGGGTTCGGCCATCCCAAGTGGCCGAACTCCATGTTCTAAACTTCCATCCTTTAAACCTTATCAACACACTTTACATCCTTACTTAATTCGGCCACAAAGTGACACAATTAACATGTGTAAAAATCACCATGGCTTGACATGGTTTTTGACCTTTAAGAACATCAAACAAATCCACACTTTCTCATGGGGTTCGGCCAACCAAGATGGCCGAACCCAATGACATACTTTTTATCCTTTTAAGCCATCTAATCTAAGGCTAAATTCCCTGATGTAATCAGTCAATCCATAGCCCAACATATGACACTCAAAACCATGATTTTAGAACTTTTCAAAACATGTAAATAATCTATCTTAGTATCAAAAACAATCCATGGTTTTGTCCTACAAAAACTGTAACACCCCAATTTCTCAATGAAGTGGAAAAATACGAAAGTGCCCCTGAGTTGTTAAATAAGGAAATGGTGGGGTCCATTGCTCAAATTAAGGTCATATGAGCACATTATAAATGTCAAGTTTGATTGGATGGGTAATGAACATCAATTGGACCGAAAATGGCTAAATGGGTCAAAGGGCCCAATTGGACCCAATGGGTCAAAATGGATGATTTGACCATTGTGTAAGCTCAAATTAAATGGGGTCAAGCTGAACTGATTGGAAATCAGGTATAGCAAAAATGGGTAGGCTTGAAACACAAGTGAAAACCAATTAAAAATGGCAAAAATCAGCCCATGAATGGATCATGTTGTCAAAACGGGTCAAGGGGTTGATTGGGACCCAATGGGTCGGGTTGACTAAGTTGACCGCGGATGACCTTGTGGGCCCTCAAATGAACTCAAGAATGAGTTAGTTCAGCTTGAGTTGGAATGATTTGAAGTGAGTTTGATTTAAGAAAAGAGTTGACTCAAATATGGAGCATTAAATGTGATGAGTTGGATGAGTTGGTTTAGAATGAAAATATCATAAGTTAAGTGAGTCAAGAGGAGGTGGAAATGAGTTGTAATCTCACATAACACTTGATCAAACACATCTCAGCCATTGAGTGTGAAAGGGTGCTTTGGCAAGGCCAAAAGACACCAAGGTTGGGCGGCACCTATTCATGAATGGATGCAATGGTTCATTCCCAAAGGGGTGCAACGTTTGGCACCAAGGGGTGTCTTGGTTAACACCCAACATCCCTTCGTTTTTGGCAAGAGTAATGAGGGAGGATGAATGGGAGTTGGGGGCTGAAAATATAAAAGGAGAATGTTACCTTTCTTGGCCGTTTTTCACACAAGGAAATCCAAGAATTCCCATCTCTCTCCCTCTCTTCTAGTTTGTTTTCTTGGCTGAACAACAGAGGTTTTGGCAGCAGTTAATCAAGCATAAACCAGCAAGGAATTAAGGAAGAAAGGAAGAAATAAAAGGGAGAAACCAAGGATCAAAGGCAAGAAGAAAGATTGGAAGTTTGGTAAGTATTTATATGTTATTTTGGTTTAATAACATGGAACAAATGGGGTGTGTGTTGGGCAATGGTTATGGCCGAATACACCAAGGTATTAACCTTGATTAATAAAGATTTAAAGATGGTAAAAATAACCATTGGGTTTGGCCACCATGGAGGGCCGAACCCCATGTAAAAGATAGGTTGGTTTGATGTTTTAAAACATAGAAACCATGGAGTTTTTATGGACTGTTTTTGAGGCTTCTTTAAGATTCAATTGCATGTTTTTAAAGAGGGTTAAAAACATGGATCTGAATGACATAAGGACTGAAAGTATCATGGGTCTAAAACAGTGGTTTAAAACTGATGAAATGGACCATTTGGATCAGCCATCTTAGATGGCCGAATCCCATGAAGTATGATGGTCATTTGGACAAGTTGATGAACTTAATTGGATGGTTTTGAGAGGTAAAAATGCAGCGATGATGTACTGATTTTTATATGAATAAGTGACACTTAAAACATGCTAAAGAGGACCAAAACATGGACATAGGGTTCGGCCACTTTGGATGGCCGAACCCCATGAAAATATTAGATGGTTTTGGTGAGTTAAAAACCATATAAAGTTATGGTGTTCTTATGGCAAATAATGGATTAACATGTTTACTGTTTTGGTGGATTTTTATGTGGCTGAACCATGTATAATTCATGGGTGAGTTAGCATGATTAAACCATGAGTAATCATGGTGATTATTGGATCAAGTGAATCCTAGGGTTCGGCTATGAGTATGGCCGAACCCCATGGGGCTGTTTTGAAATAAATGGTTATGGTTGTTTTAATTAAGGAATCATACATGATAAGTTATGGACTATGTGTAAGAAAATAATCAACCATTGATGATGATGGATTGTGGATAAAAATCTATAGGATGTGGTTCGGCCATGTGGCATGGCCGAACCCCATCAATGATTATTTGGTAAAATTGGGTTAAGTAATAAATGGGATTAAAGGTGATGAATGAAGAACCCCACATGATGTGGTTGGGTCTTAGATATGAATGAACAAGTAAGTAATAGTATGATATGCTGATTGTTATGGACAAGGTACCGGAAGTTGAACGACGCGTGAGTCGTGACCGGGTGACGCTAAAGAAAGATCAAATACTGAAGTGAATCTTCAGTAGGTTTCCTACCTACTTGTAACCACAATTATGATTTGGTTTTATTATGTTTTTATGAGATATTTTGTATTTGATATTATGTCTCAAATATGGTTTTTAGTGATGAGATATGTATTTACAAATGACATACATGTACATTGACATCTCATGCATGGCATGGGGTGATGATTATGGATTACCTTGACTTGAGAGTCCCAATGAAAGAACACCGTGAAACAACTCAATGATGAAGTGTCTTTCCACAGGTAACGAGGATTACTGTGGATTACCTTATCATGTGAGTCCTAATGAAAGAATACTGTGAAACAACTCAATGATGAAGTGCCTTTTCACAGGTAACGAGGATTACTGTGGATTACCTTATCATGTGAGTCCCAATGAAAGAATACTGTGAGTCCCAAATGAAAGTGTATTGTGATTTACCTTGACGGTGAGAGTCCCGTCAAGTGATGGCTATGTATGTGTGATGGGGTGGGGCTCATTACATATACACTTACATACATAGCATTGTTTTCAGATGTTTTATTGATAATCATGTACTATGATATACATGCATGTTTTACAAGCTAACCATGTGGTAGCCCTGATTCGGGAACCTACTGGGCGCGTTGATCTAACGCCCTAATTCTATCCATAGAGGATAATGCAGGTACAAGGAAAGGGAAAGAGAAGGACGATGACCAAGGAGGAGAGCCAAGCGTAAATGCTTGAATGCTGGAATGAATTTATATTTGATGTTATTTGAATACTTTATTATGGACATGTAATAATATAAATACTTGCTATGGTTTGTTTAGACTATTAACTATGGATGGTTGTTTACCTTAATTATCAATTGAGACTGTTACTTGCTATCTTTTCATAATATTTCCACAATTAATCTAGTTTATTCCGCATTTTGTTGTTAGTTCCATGTGTGATTCATTATCATGTTCTAGTCCATGTGCACATGGGTGGCCAGTTAAGGTTCAGACTTGAGTAGTCTGAACTTAACTCGCGTTGTGGCGCCCCCGCTCTCTTCCACTCTGTGTTTCTTTCAAAAGAAATTTTCAGACTCTGATTTTCGGAACGGCGGGGAGTTACAAAAACCATCCAATTTAACCCATTCTTTTCATGGGGTTCGGCCATCCCCAATGGCCGAACCTAATGATCAAATTTTCATCTTATTTATGAACTTCCATCTAAGGTCTAATCCTTGATGCATTCGGCCAAATGATAGCCCAAGTCATACCCTTTTCTTACAACTTGTTTAACTTGAACACTTAAGAAAATCTTACCAATTTCCTTTCCTCCTTCCCTCTTGTTTCCTTTCTTTCCTTCTTCCTTAATCCCTTGCCGAAATGGTGCTTGATCTTATGGTGAAACACAGCAACTGGTTCGGCCAAGAGATGGTGTTCTTGAGAGGGGAAGAGGGATGGATTTCTAAGCTTTTCTTTAAGGTAAATTCGGCCAAATGGTGGTTGTTTATTCTTTTGTTAAATCAGCCAAGCCTCCCTCTTTAATCCTCATTAATCCTTGGTAAAAACGATGGGGTATTGGGTGCCATCCAAGACACCCCTTCATTCCAAACGTTGCATCCTTTCATGTTTAACACATGCATCTCATGAGATGCATGATGTCGCCCAACCTTGGTGTCCCTTGGCTTTGCCAAGGTACCTCTTCATTCCAACGGCTAGGATTGGTTTGATTAGGAGTTGTGTGAGATTAGAATTCCTTTCCACTTCCTCTTGACTCACTTGACTCATGATCTTTTATTCCAGCTCAACTCATCCAACTCAACACATTTAATGTACCATATTTGAGTCAACTCTATTCTTAATTAAAACTTACTCCAAATCAGTCCAACTCAAGCTGAATTAACTCACACTTGAGTTCATCTGAGGGCCCACAAGGTCAGCCGTGGTCAACTTGGTCAACCTGACCCATTGGGTCCCCAATTAGCCCCTTGACCCGTTTTGACAACATGACCCATTAATGGGCTGATTTTGCCATTTTTAATTGGTTTTCACTTGTGCATCAAGCCTACCCATTTTTGCTCCACTTGATGTTCAATCAATTTAGCTTATCCCCATTAAATTTGGGCTCACCCAATGGTCTAATAAGTCCCTTATAATCCATTGGGTCCAATAGGGCCCTTTGACCCATTTAGTCATTTTCGACCCAATTGATGTACATTACCCATCCAATCAAATTTGACATTTATAATGTGCTCATATGATCTTAATTTGAGCAATGGGTCCCACCATTTCCTTATTTAACATCACAAACATTTAATTTAACAAACCAGGGGCATTTTCGTAATTACCCATTTCATTGAAAAATTGGGGTGTTACAGATCCAATTACCTTACCCATTTAGGGTTCATCTCCATTATTTAATTTCAAATTCCATTAATTCACAAATTAAATGGACAATTTCCATATATATATATATATATATATATATATATATATATATATATATATATTCATGAAATGAAAATCCGGGGTGTTACAATGATTTTTCTTGGTTTAAGGAAGATGCATAAATGATCATACAACACTCATATTTATAGAGGAAACTTCAACAAATTTTTCATATTATTCAGAATTGACATGTCGGTGTTCATATTTATTACCGTTCAACCACCCGACCGTTGCATATTAAATGCACTCCCAACGGTATAATTACTTCCCAGTCGACAGGTCAGTGTCGCCGATGAGTCTACAGTTATGGCACCGAGAGGTCGGTCCATATGAGAGGCTCGATTTGAGACATTCTCAGAATGACAGTTCAGGTTCCAGAACCTATGTAAAACTGGTCGACCAGTCCTTGATCACGATGGGTCGATCATGTCTCCACCGAAGGGTCGGTGAGATAAACTGGTCGTGCTGACAGTGCACATAATTCATGTTTCCAAGTTCACTTTCAATTCACTGTTCAGCATCCTCTCTAGGCATTTTATATTTATTACCATTTGTTCAACTAATCCTAGGGATCATCCTTTCTCAGGCGTGGTTTCCACCTAAGGTCATTTATGGCCATATACCTATTTTTGTGATGGCCATACTGATGATCTTTGAGCTTGGTCGAACATAATCTACTTCCTTGATCACCTTGAGTCTTCAAGCTTCTCAGCAACTGCTTCTTCCCGAGTCATAGAATTGACAAATAGGGACTCGGCCAAGCCGGGGCACTCGCACCATTCATTCCGACCACTCATTAAACCCTAGATCTAGTGCATATCACTAGGATTTAGGATCACATGCGCATAATCTCATTGCATCACATGAAAATCCAAAGTCTAAAAGCCTCCATGCTCATAGAAATTCATAAGTTTCCTCCAACCATCCACCTCATGTACACATCATTTAGATCCTATCTTGCCTCCCAAACCAATCCAAATCATCACACACAATTTTTGCATATCCATTAGATCCATTCAAATTTCACACTAGGTCAATCCTTCATGTCATCACTCATCATCTCAACCATTCATAATCATGCATTGCATTGCCCAAAACCCTAATCCTACATGTCAAATTCGACCATAGCCATTTCAAATCCCTCTTTTCTTTCCAAATTTCAATCTTCTCCCATTCTTTGCTTACCCACCAAGCCACATCTCCGAAAATTCATGTACACCTATTGTAGCCCTAGCTTTTCTATTTTAAATCCCATCCATTCATATTAAGTTAGATCCAATCCAAGCCCTTCATTTATTAACTTAACCATGATTTAATCTCCACCCTCCATTCAATTCCAAGTCCTATAAATACCCCATTAACCCATAGCCAAACTCGAATTTGACCTGGAGCACAAGAGGATCAAAGATTGGAGGAAAAGAAACCAAGAGAAGACAAGGGGCTACACTATTTTTGCATGTGAGTAATCACATTATAATTTTATTTTGAATTTGTCTTTCTTGCATTTGTTTTTCCCAAAAATCTTGTAATTAATTCTTTCATGAAATAAAAGTGAGATATTCCTTTAAGATCCTGAAACATCCAATTTTCAGATTTCTTTTGTGATTGTTTTGATTTAATTTTGAGTTTATGATCTTTGTTTATTTAATTGGACATGAAATAGTTAGAACATAGTTTGTAAGTGTTGAATCTAAGTTACTAAGGCCCGATTTCTTAAATTAAAATTTGTAAGTCTTGATTTTGATGAAAGAACTTGAATTGAGATTTGGATTATAACGTGAATTTTAGCCCTAGATTTTAATCTTATTTCTTTATTTTGGGTGTTGAACATTCTATTCCAAATAACCACCCATTCAATTATGCATTTTTACATTCTGTCTGTTACATTTATTGCCAATTTATTTGCAATGTTTACTTTATTTTGTTACACAATTTATTTTGTTTGTATGTTGTATTATAATTATTTAAATTGTTTACAATTCTTTAATTCTTTTGCTTTGTATTTCTTGTATTCAAACCACTCTCCTAACATTGTGTTGAGTAGTTGAGATTTAATTTAGTTGATCTTTAATTTTGTTTTCTTAAATTTGGGTGAGAGATTATTTATAAATTATAGATTAAATTATCTTAATTGGCTTTAATTAATGTTCTAATTTTTTGATCTAGTTATTAAAACTAAAGTTTTGTCAACTTAGAAATATATTCATGAGAATAGGATTGATTTTTGGGATTAGACTAGTTTAATATCTATAATCTCTAAAATTTCAAAGTCATATATTTATGTTTGCATATATTTTCTATTATCTGTGGGATCGATCTCGCACTCATAACACTATACTATAAATGGTTCGGGCAATTGCAAGATTTATAAATTTAAAATTTACACATCACCAAGTATGAGTTCTAGAACTTAGAACTCTGGGGTACTCTCGGACAGACACATCGAGGTCACAGACCCATCAAGATTACCAGGACCGACCCCATCGGAGGTCCGACAGGTCGACCTAGGTTTGGTAAATTTCTAGATTTGAAGCTCTGTCTGCATGGCTTTACCTCAAGTCAATACGATCGATAAGAACGACACATCGACTATAAGTCATGTTGACCCATCGATATGACCGACCCATTAGTAGTGACTGTTTTATATCCGTTGGAAGCTTAACGGTCAAATTGCAACGACACTGTGCCAGTACCGACCCATTGACCTGGTCAACCCATAGACAACACAGAGTCTGGGTTTTTGTGTTTGTCGATATTTTCTCCAAACTTTGATGAGTTTGGTTGGACACCTTATAGCCTTAAATAGGAAAATCACAAAGGCATTCCCAGAGGATCCCAACCTCTCTCTATGCACTAAATATTGGTGAATCATTTGAGGTCCAATCTTTTAATTGAGATAGAAAAAAAGAAAGAGAGAGAAAAATAGAACTAGGATCAATTGACATATCTATATCCTATAACATCTTCCCTAACTTGTGGTTTCTCATACATTGGTGTATCTTTGTTATCAAGGACGTCAAGTTGGAAGAGATCTTCAAGAAGCACAGCATCTACATCAAAAGAGCTTTCACAAGACAAGTTCTTCTTAGTGGTTGGTTTTATTTTAAATCATTTTGTGAAGTGGATTAAAACATGGTGCTTGAACCACTATAAAAAATAGAGGGATAATGACGTAGACTGGGTAGGTCGAACCTTTCAAAATCTTAGGGATTGGGTGAAATTCTCAGCCAATTGAGTTAGGTGGAATTCCTACTCTATTTGTGAGGGTGTAATTCCCCACATAGTGAATTTGGATAGCCCAAGGTTGGGCAAGTACATTAGTGGATGTAGGGGGGTTACTTCGAACCATTATAAATTGAGTGTTTTGGTCTTTGTTTGTGTGATTGGATTTTCATCTTGTACACTTTTGAATCACACACTTGATTAATTTGTTAATCAGTTGGATAAACTATTAATTAATCAAGTAAACTTTTAAAGACCAACAAATTTGGTGATTGAACTATTAACCCCTTTCTATGGTCAATCTTGTTCTAGCACATCGAGAACTTTCAATTGATATCAAAGCCTTGCGCTCTTCATAAAGATCTAACCACCCGAGTTGATCCGTGCTAGAATTCTAATATGGATGCCTGAAAATTTGTTGTAGTTCTCTATTGTTTGTTTATTCTATCTTTGTGTATTTGATAAGAAAAATAGAGAATACCTTGGCATCCTATGATGAGAAAGATTGGACCTCTATCCAAGATGATTTTATTGAGAATATTTGCAAATCTTTGGATAGTACAATGGAAGACTCCATCTCTCATAACCAAATGAAGAATCAAGAGGTGAAAATTTAAAATGTTTTATTGCCTCCATTGTTAATGAACAAGAGGGATCCTTAAGTGAGGAAGAGGATGATGATGTGGATCTTGAAGAGGAAGATGACCTCCAAGAATCCTTTAATGCCTTATACTTAGAGAGTATGACATTGGCTAAGGACCTTGACAAAGTGAAAATTGAGAATGCCAAACTCTCTACCCAACTTCAAAATGCAAATGTTGAAAATGATTCTCTCTCTTCAAATTTGAAAAATGCAAATGTTGAAATTTTGAATTTAAGAGAAAATCAAAAGTTGCTTCAAGAAAGATTAAAGGTATATGAGAATGATTTCTTGAAGCTCAAGGAAGTTGGAAAATGTCTTGGAGATAAAAAAAAAGGTTAAGAAATCTAAAGGCATGGTTACCCAGGGAAATCTAAGATTGGAAGAATCTATTTTGGGTAAGCCACATGGTGATTGGCATGGTATTTCTCAGTCAAACATTAAGAGACCCATGAACAATTCCAAATTTGGTAAAAGCCACACCATACACACTTCAAATATAAAATGCTTTTATTGTGGATTAACCGGGCATTTCAAGCATGAGTGCAAGATAAGGAGAATGCAAGTTAAATCAAAGGTGGCAAATGGTCCTTCTCCAACTACCAAGAAGAGAAATAATGAGGTAATTGGAAATTCACACCATAACAAGAAAAATAAGGTAAATCATTATTTGAATGTTTTTAGGAAACACCTTGTACCTCACTCCATGCATCATACATTCATTGGCAAATCTAGAAGGGATACACTAAGACCTCATCAAACCATGGATAAGAATATGATTAAAAGGTTCTTGTCTCATTTCAATGAATTTGAAAGTTTCCGACGTGTTAGAACACGAGTCAAGATTGACCCTCGAAGGGGTGCATATGGCAATTACCAATTTTTATGGTTTACACAAATTTCTTGATTAATTAAGATGATATGCAGTGGATTAACAAATTAATCAAGAGATTGTGTTGTGTGATAAGAGAGTGTGCCAATAAGAGAAAAATCACACAAAAGACTCTAATACCATAAGACCGATGTATAGTTGTTCGGTTAAACAACCTACATCCACTGATGAGACTCGCCCAACCTTGAGCTATCTCCAATAACTAAGTGGGGATTACACCCACACTAATAGAGAAGGACTTCCACCTATTTAATTGGTTGAGAATTTCACCCAACTCCTATCCATCTATTTTTTATAATGGTTCAAGAGAAACCCCTGTTTAATCCACTTTACAAGAAGATGATTAAAAATAAATTAAACACTAAGAAGCACTTGTCTTGTGTAATCTCACTTGTAGATGATATACTTCTTGAAGTCTCCTTCCCAATGTGATGTCGATGATGGCGAAGATGTGCCTTGTGTAGAGCAATCACAATCTATGGGAAAGGTCTCTAGGATTTAAGATACACCAATAGTTATCCTAGAAGGTTTTTTTTTCTCTCTCTCTTTAAATCTCAATCAAGATGATCGGATTGTAAATGATTCTCCTAAGTAAGGTTCATAGAGAGGAATGTGATCTCTAGAAATGCCTTGGGTTTTCCTCATAAGAGTGTCCAACTGAAACACAACAAGCTTTGGTGTATGAACGTGGGCGTGACCAATGTGGAAAATTCTGAATTAGAGAGCGATTCAGATGATGAGACTCAACAAAAAGTTGATATATCAAAAGTCTCATAGCCTCGTCATATGTGATCAAGAAAATCCAACAATTTTAACGGAGGATGAGAGTGAAGAAGATGAAAATCTTCGAGCCTCCTACAGTGCCTTGTTCCTTGAGAGTGAGAGGTTGGCTAAAAAACTCAACAAGGTTAAAAATGAAAACCTTAACCTCTTCAATCAAGTGGAAGAGTTGAAAGATGAAAGAAGATAATAAAAAACTTCAAGATGAGATAAGTATCCACTGTAAGGATGTCGAAAATTTATGGCATCACAACAAACTTCTTGAAGAAGATGTTAAGAAATTGTCTTTGGAAGTTAGGGAATTAACATTTCATAAAGAAAAATTCCAAGACAAGTTTACCCAATGAGATGAAAGACTCAAAAGACTACTAGGGGCGGGCAAACAATATGGTGATAGGTCTGGTCTTGGTGCATCATCCACCAAAGAACCTATACATCATAGGGTGTTTAGTTAAACAAGTATCTCTCACCCTTCAAAGGGTAAGTGTAATTTCTGTCACAATGACGGGCATTTTAAAAGAAATTGATATCATTTGAAGAGATACTTGGAAAGAAAAGTACAAAGGCACAATCCAGTAAAGCTTATGCCTAAAAGACATCCACCAACACCTAATTTTAAAAGAAATCCAAGGAAGGTGGAAAAAAAAGCACGACTCTTTGTTAAGACAAATGAATCTTGTCTTAAAAAAGTTGATGGATCCCAAGGTTGGTCATCAAAGGTACGATCGTAGGGGTGTGTATGCAACACCAAATGCCACAATCTTTGTACCTAGGAGATAGACCACTAACCATGTTTTGTTTTGGTTTAAGATTCACGTATTTATCTTAGACCACTACAAATGGACTCACAAGAGACCATGTGAGTTCACATAGCAGAAAAGTGATATGACATGAGGAGAGAAATTGGCTAACTACATGTCTAGAATGTACTTTTCTTGGCTATAGTACATATTCTACTTTGAAAGCCATACATTCCATTTAAAGTATTTTGAATTGTATGTGCCTTGGAATGATTTTGTGTATGTTTAATGATTTGATGAATTATGCTTGGCATATCTATGCATTGGAATGAATACCATGCTTAGAATAGGATTTCATCAAGTTGCAAAAATCAATGATGATTGTTCTGTAATCTGAACCTCTCGGTGTAAAAGACATGCCGATAAATAGACCTGTGGGTATGATAGACATGTCGGTATTGTGCCAAATCAAGCACTGCTGAAAAGGGGGAATTGTCGAAAAGATCGATCTGGCAATGGAACCGACATGTCGGTGAGACAGAAAATTTGAATTAAAAGGGGACCCTTTCTGCTAAAGCGACAATTTATTTGAAACTGTCGTCCCCTCTCCTGCGAAGGACTAGTGGTCCCTCCTTCTCCTCCCGTGCCCTAGACTAGTCGATAGGACCTCTCGAAGTGATTTCCCATCGGAAAACCATAGGGTTTTCGTACCTCCACTCTCTAGAAGCCTGAAAATCACGGTTTTTGCGATTAAAAAAAAAAAGAAGTTAGGCTCAGTCTTCATCTCTTTCGTCTCCGAGTCACTGGTTGAGATTTTCCTCTAAGAAAAACCATTCCTAGAAAAATGGCAGCTCAGACACGTCCTAATTCCTCTATAGAACGAGGAGAAACCAGTCGTACAAATCGATGGGCCAAACAAACCAAAAGGATAGCCTCTCGTTCTTGCCTTGGGTCGAGTTCTGAAAATCCTGTATATGTTTAGGATCAACAGGATACCCAAACAAAGGTGGAAGAAGACCCCATCGTTGACAAAGGTGTCATCTTCGTCGAAGAACGACGTGAATAAAGAAAAGAATAAGCAGAAGAGGATAATGGTCTTCAAACTGGTAATGATTAATTTTCCTACTGACACCAATGAGGAGGGTAGTCTCGGGTCTGAGGATTTTTGGATGTGATGACCTAAGGGTATGATTAAACTTCCCCATGGAGGGACTTGATTTATGGACCTAATGTGGTAAAGGATTTAAAAAGAGGATGAAAATGGGACACCATGGGTTCGGCCATACACCATGGCCGAACCCCATGAACCATTTTATGGACATTATGGATCTATGCATGCATGTTTAAATGAATGGATGGTTAAGCTAGGAAATAGAGGAATTAATTATAGATCTACGTTTATGGATCAGTTGTGGACTTAGGTATGTGTAAATAAAAGAAGTGATTACCTATGGAAGGAAAGAATGGCCAAATGGTGAAGGACCATGGGTTCGGCCATGGTCGAACCCCATGGATTATATTTTTGGATCTAGGTTTGTATAAGTGGCCTAAAGGTATGATTGAATCATGGAAATGAAGGACCATGGGTTCGGCCATGGTGTATGGCCGAACCGCATGGAGAAAGTTTTGTGGACTTAGGTTTTATTAAGGCTAAACGACTAACCCATGTATGATTGGTTAAATCAAAAGAGGGACCAAAACCATGTGAGTGAGGTTCGGCCATGTTGTACGGCTGAACCCCACTGAGGTATGTTTATGGACTTAAACATAGTTGGAAATTAAATGGAACATTGGTTTGACTTATTGATATGTAATAAGGTAACGGGACCTCACAAGTGGTGTACGATCGTTGAGCTGTTTTCGGATGAAAATGCAAGGACACACTTGAAGGCTTGCCATTTGAAGGCTTGCCTGATAGCTGTTATTATAGGAGAACTCCACCAATGGTAAGTGGTCCTCCCATCCACCCTTGAAATCTAACATACATGCTCTCAGCATGTCTTCCAAGGTCTGGATTGTCCTTTCAGACTGTCCATCAGTCTGTGGATGGAATGCGGTGCTCTTCAGTAGATCTGTCCCCATGGCTGACTGCATGCTTTGCCATACTCTGCCGGTAAAACGGCCATCTCTGTCTGATACTATCGTTCGGGGAATGCCATGTAGTTGAATGATCTTTTTAATATACCGCCGACCCAACGTCTCAGATGAATCTGTCATCTTAATGGGAATGAAATGTGCGGACTTAGTCAGCCGGTCGACTACGACCCATATGGCGTCATTGCCCTTTGAAGACCTCGGCAACCCCGATACAAAGTCCATGGAAATGTGTTCCCATTTCCATTCTGGCACTGCTAAGGGTTTGAGTAACCCTGGTGGCTTTTGGTGTTTAGTCTTAACTTGCTGACATGTTAAACAATGTGCCACGAACTCTGCCACATCCCTTTTTAGTCCATGCCACCAATAATGCCTCTTTAAATCATGGTACATTTTGGTGCTACCCAGATGAATAGAGAGCTTGGATTGATGTGCCTCAATCAGTAGCTCTTTCCGGCAACTCTCTGGTACATATGTTCTTCCTCGGAATAAAAGACCTTGCCCGGGTCGTAATTCCCATTCCGGTATGTCCACACCAGTGGACATCTTGGCCCATATGTCCTTCACTTCCAGATCTGCTCTTTGTTTTTGTTCAATCTTGGTGACTATATTGGACCGTATGATTAAATTGTGCAAAACTCCACGGTTTGTAATGTATAGATTGAACTCTCGAATGGTATTCAACATCTCCCACTCGGTTCTGATCAGACATGCCACGGATGCATGTGATATGCAGCTAAGAGCATCAGCCACCTTGTTTGCCTTGCCTGGATGGTATCGAAGCTCGAACTCATAATCCGCCAGATACTCCATCCATCTACGCTGCCTTAGATTGAGCTCCTTCTGATCAAATAAATATTTCAAACTCTTATGATCAGAATACACTTCAAACTTCTTGCCATAAAGATAATGTCACCAACTTTTGAGAGCGAAGACCACTGCGACTAGTTCAAGATCATGCGTAGGATAGAGGCGTTCATGTATTTTTAGTTGTCTTGAACCATAAGCCACCACACGATGATCTTGACTGAGGACACACCCCAGTCCTTCTCCCGAAGCGTCGCATTCTACTTCATAACCCTTG
Organism: Chimonanthus salicifolius; assembly: GCA_013350335.1. NCBI lineage: Eukaryota > Viridiplantae > Streptophyta > Magnoliopsida > Laurales > Calycanthaceae > Chimonanthus > Chimonanthus salicifolius. The sequence goes on from CM023540.1 coordinate 58,782,013, forward strand.
CCCTTTTCCGGCAAAATCAAAATAGGAGCGGTTGTAAGTCTGTCTTTTAGCTCTTCAAACCTTTGGTTGCACAGATCTGACCACTCATACTTGACTCCTTTCTGAGTGAGTCGAGTTAATGGAGACGCTAATTTGGAAAAATCCATAATAAATTTCCGATAATAACCCGCCAATCCTAAGAAACTGCGGATCTCGGTTACGTTCTTTGGCGCTTTCCAGTCTTTCATGGCCGTCACCTTAGCCGGATCCACGGCTATTCCTTCCTCGGATATAACATGTCCTAAGAAATTCACTTGAGATAGGCAGAATTCACACTTACTGGCCTTGACATACAATTTATTCTGCCTCAAAGTATTCAAAACTATCCGTAGATGCTCTGCATGTTCCTCCTGACTCTTAGAATAGATCAGGATATCATCAATGAATACGATTACAAACTGATCCAGATAGGGACGGAAGATTCTGTTCATTAAATCCATGAACACAGCCGGAGCATTTGTGAGTCCAAATGGCATGACCACGAACTCAAACAGTCCATATCGCGTCCGAAAAGCTGTCTTTTCTATATCTTCCTCTCTAACTCGGATTTGATGATAACCAGACATCAAATCGATCTTTGAAAAATGACTAGAACCCCTCAATTGATCAAATAAATCGTCGATCCTGGGTAGAGGGTACTTGTTCCGGACTGTTAACTGATTCAGCTTCCGGTAGTCTACGCACATCCGTAGTGAACCGTCCTTCTTCTTTACGAACAACACTGGTGCTCCCCATGCTGAGGTACTGTTCCGGATGCAACCCAGCCTAAGCAGTTCATCAATCTGCTTCTTTAGCTCCGACATCTCTGCTGGTGCCATCCGATAGTGTGGTAATGACACTGGTGCTGTGCCAGGGTATAACTTGATCTCGAAGTTAATCTCCCTCCTAGGCGGTAAACCAGGGAGTTCTTTTGGAAATACATCAGCAAATTCTTGAACAATTGCCTGGAAGTTCAGTAACTGGAGCTTTGTTTAGGGTGATATTATTCAATACCACGTGGTTTAATCCTTCCTGTAATCCACTTTGTTTATCTGAACGGACTACATACTGCTTGCCCTCGAGTGACATAAATGTCACTCTTCGGCGATAACAGTCGATGTTGGCATGACACTTAGCCAACCAATCCATGCCGAATATTATATCATACTCAGACATGTAAGCACTAGATAATTGAACTCAAATCTGAGTCCAGCTAATTCCGTGTTAACCGCAGTACATATAAGTCCCAATGCCGAATCTCCGACAGGGGATACAATAGTAAGTGTTGTGGCAAGTCTTTGAACTAGTGTACCGGTAGCAGAAATAAACGATGCAAGCTATGAAGGAGTGTGATGCTCCAGAATCAAATAGTGCATATGCATAAGAACTACTCACTACCGCCATACCTTGCACCACAGCATGTTCTTCTTCTTCCTGGGAAGTTAGAGTAAATAATCATCCAGCTCCAGCAGGGTTAGATCCTCGACCTCCCCGACCCTGCATTCTGCCTCCTATGGAGTATGTTGGTCTAGCTGGCGGACGAAATTCTCCTCTGGAGTTTGACAGCTTGTTGAGCTTTGGGCAGTCCTTTTTGTAGTGACCAGGTTGTTCACAGTGGAAGCAGGTGTTCACTCCTCGAAATGCTTGAGTGACTGCTACAGATTGAGTGGGCTGTTTGGGGCGAAAGCCCCCACTTGATCCAACAGACGGCGAAGGTCTGCCGAAGTTCGATCTGAACCTCTTGTTGGGTTGGTACTCACCCCTCCCACTCGGAGCTCGGCGGTTGTCCACTTTTGCAAATTTCGTCATTTCTTGTTCCACAATGGTTGCCCTGTTGACCACTTCTGCCAGTGTGGCTGCTTTGAACACGGTTACCCTGGCCCTTATGTTTGGCCGTAACCCACGCTTGAACTTATGAGCCTTTCGATATTCCGTGTCCACTATATAGTATGCATAGATTGACATGCTGAGGAATTCTTGGTGATACTCAGCCACTGTCATTGAACCTTGTACTAACGTCATAAAGGCCTGAATTTGACGCTCTCTTTCTTCTTCTGGAAAGTAGCGCTCTAGGAATGTCGCTGAGAATTGCTCCCAGGTCATAGCAACTCTTTCTCTTCTTGGCACAAGTGCCTGCTGTTTCTCCACCACCTTCCACCATTTGGCAGTGTCATCTACCAGCTGTAACGTGGCCAATAATATTTTATGAGCATGGCTCTTGATGTTCAAAAGAGTCAATATGTGGGAAATCTTCTCCAACCAGTTCTCGGCCCCAATAGGCCCTTCTCTGCCCTTGAAGTACAGTGGGCGCTGTTGCTGAAAATATCTGACCATGTTACGGTCATTATTTTCTCTTGTACTTCCCCCTCCGTACAAATGTTGCTGGAGGACGGATGTAACCACAGCTTGCACCAAGCTGTGCAGTTCAGGAGGCACAAAGGGTACAGTCATGTTACTGTTCTCCTCCTCCTCTCGTCGATATGACGAGTCATATTCCTCCTCGTCGTCCTGTTGATACGTAGGGTCATTCCCTTCTTCTTCCCGCCGAGAATGGTTAGACTCTTCCTTATTGTGAGATTGTTCATGTACAGACCTCTCTTCGTCATGAACGGACTGCTCTCTTTCAGGTTCCGATGACGCCTTCTTGCGTCTGGGTATCACCCTCCCTTGTGGTGTGACAATGAACACGTCATCTTTCTTTTTATCGTCCTGACGGGTCCTTCTCTTTGACACCCCCTCACCTAGTTCGATCTGTAAAACTTTTTCTTTACGCTTCGGATCCTTTACCACCTTTTTCTGTGGCGCCATTTATTCCTAATTCATGGAAACATCATAGACTTAGTTTCCATTATCAATATGCATCAAATGCCATAAATCCTCATAAAATCATAAAATCACATATTATATATAATTTCAAACTTCATCTTTGTACAGAGGTGGATAGGGTGAAACAAAACCCTATGTATAACAAAATATGCACCCTTACAAAATAACCCTCTTTTTAATACCCGTCATACACTTCCTATCCTAGTCTTCCATAGAAGACTCCTCATCAAAAGCGAACTTGAAACGGTTATCAGGACACGTCATCGCCGTGTGCCCCAATACTTCACATGTTGTGCACGGGTATTAAACCGGGTCCTCCTATACGAGGACAATTAGTCCTCGCGTCTCCATGCCCGTGCAGTCCACAAACCGGACAGACAACTCCCAATGGATGAGGACAATACAAACTGTTGTGATCGTCCTGATTACACAACTCACAGGTATCGTAGGGATCTACCTCCCCCGCCGATTCCAATATTTTAGGAAAGTCTTCCATAGGATCCTCATAAAAGAAAAATCCCAGATCCTCTTCCTCTTCTTCCTCAGGAGGTTTCACCATCCCAGGAATATCATCCATCAAATCCTCTGCAACAGGTGCTAAGTCCATCTCAACTTCTTCAGGAGGTCCCTCCTGAAGGTCCACTTGAGCTTCTACGTCGGTGTTGTTAGAAGCAGACACCAAGTCTATGGGATGGCTAGGAGTTCCGCTGTGCCATTCCGAGTACTCCACATTACTCGACATATCTGTATCATATCAATAGAACACAAGCATATTTAACAACAATTCTAATAAACCAACCTTGGTTTTCAGGGGAATTTGATCATGCATAAAGTCATGTACTTTGTTTGGGAAGATCACCAAATCATCACTCTTTGTGTTCTTTTGTTTTCTGGGGAAATCTCTAATTTCCTATTGTTTGTTTCTCACTGTGGGGATTTCAGGGGAGTTCATCCTACCTTGCTACGTTTGACTTGTCCAATTATGATGACTGTACTTTACTTTGCTATCTTTCATTGTCGTTCTCAGATTGATTGTTCAGTCCGAGTCACTCGAAGTAAATTAATCCGGCCCCCAGGCAGCAGGACTCCGAAGAGTCGGTCAGTTGGGATTCTTATCCGTCAGTGAGACATGAAACCGTCTTAATCTTGCTTCGATAATTCAACTTCCCGTTTCGTTCTGATACCAACTGTAACGCCCCGCCCTTTTCGATAATTTCAGAGTCTAATTTTTTTTTTAATTATAATAAAACCTCAAAAAAGAGAGCGGGCGGCGTCACGACGCGAGTTAAGTTCAGACTCCCCAAGTCTGAACCTTAACTGGCCACCCATGTGTACATGGACTAGACCATGATAATGAACACACATGGAACTAACATCAACATGCGGAATAACCTAGATTAATTGCTGGAATAGAAAGACAAGATAGCAAGTAACAGTCTTAAACATTATTTATCATAGATCAACCATCCAAATGTTATCAACCTAATCAAACCATAGCAAGTAGTGAATTATTACATGTCCCACAAAACTATTCAAAAGACAGTAATATAAAGTAGTTCAGTCCTTCATTCAAACACTTAGGCTTGGCTCCCCTCCCGGTCAACGACCTTTCCTTTCCCTTTGCTTGTACCTGCAATCTCCTCTGAGGATAGAATTAGGGCGTTAGATCAACGCGCCCAGTAGGTTCCCGAATCAGGGCTACCACATGTTAGCATATAAAACATGCATATACATATCATAATACATGATCATCAAAACAAATAAAACAATGCTATGATGTATGCACATGCAATGAGCATCCCCCATCATGTACATTCATAGCCATCACTTGACGTGCCTTGCACCGTCAAGGTAAATTAAAATACAACTTCCATCTCTTCATCATTGACTGATTCATATCACGTATTAGTCCTCCTGGCGGGACTCACATCGCCTAAGGAGACCAATGTGACTATGATCATCATGTTACTCCTCCTGGCGTGACTTGCACCACCGAGGCAGGACGTAACTTATAACTTGAAACACTGTAGAACCTCACTCATAATCCCATGTCTATGCATGAGATGCCAATGCCTGTATGCCATTTGTTAATGCATAATATATCATTTGAAACACATATATTAAAACAAGAGTATCATAAGAAAAACTGGGTAAAAACCGTGGTTACAAGTAGGTAGGAAACCTACTGAAGAATCACTTCAGTGTCTGTTCTTTCTTAGGCTTTATCCGGTCACCGCTCGCAGTCGTGCACCGTCACCGATATCCGTCACCTTATTCACATAAATCATGGACCAACTTTTAATCCCTTACTTTATTTGATTCCCATTTTTGAGTCTAAGTCCACAAATACCAACTCATGGTTGTGACGTTTATTTACAAACATGCCATTGCTACCAATACCTTGATTAAACTTTACAACTTACCCACAACCTTAACATGGTTCAGCCATGTTTTGGCCGACCAAATCAGTAAACATAATTCCATTTTTAATCACACCCACATCCATAATATGGCCCATGAAAATAGTCCATGGGGTTCTTTGCTCAATAGATTCCTTTATTTAAATACTAATTGGCTCTACCCCCTTAGCCATGTTAAGCCCATGGTTTAGCCAACCCATGGCCAACCCAAAATCAGTAACCTTATTACATAAAAACCTCCCAAAAACAGTCCACAAAGGTCTTTGGTTTCCATGTTTTCCAACATGAAAACCAATATTCTTTTACATGGGGTTCGGCCCTCCGTGTTGGCCGAACCCAATGGCTATGTTTACTGTTTTTAAACCTCATATAAACATGTATAAACAGTATATTAATATCAGGTTTTAACTCTCAAAGAAATCATCCAAAACAGTCCATAAAAAGTCTATGGTTTACATGTTTTTCCAACATGAAACCAACATTCTTTTACATGGGGTTCGGCCCTCCATGGTGGCCGAACCCAATGGCTATGTTTACTGTTTTTAAACCTCATATAAACATGTATAAACAGTATATTAATATCAGGTTTTAACTCTCAAAGAAATCATCCAAAAACCAACACCATATCATGGGATTCGGCCATCCAAGATGGCCATTCCCCATGGTCCATCTTTTCCAATTTACTCCACTGATTAGACCACATATCTTCAACCTTTTCTGATATCCAAACCCATGTTTTAATCCTCTTTAAGTATGTATTTTAAATCTTAATAAAATATGTAAAAACAGTCCCCAAATGGATGGTTTTAAATTTCAAAAACCATAACCATTAACCAACTCTTTTCATGGGGTTCGGCCACCCAAAGTGGCCGAACCCAATGGTTCATTTCATTTCTTTTTGACACCTTCTTCCATGGTTTAGACCCTTGTCAAATTCGGCCATGGTATGCCCAAATTATGACATGCAAATCCATGTTTTCAATCTTTCCAAAGCATGTATCTTAGACCTCTAAAATCGGTCCTATTCTTGCATGGTTTAATCCTTACAAAACCCTCAACACTAACCATAAAATTTCATGGGGTTCGGCCATCCAGAGTGGCCGAACCCTATGTCCATGTTTTCCATCTAATTGAGCATAAAGGAATCATATTTTAACCGTTTGATAGATTTGACCATCACATAGCCAAATCATGTCTTATTTTACCCATTTTATTAACCATAAATCAATGGGAAAAACTTACCACTTTCCTTTGCCTTTTGCTCTTGACTTTTAATCCTTGTTTCCTTAACTCCTTGCTGATTGTATGCTTGAATATTTGGTACCAAAAGCCTCTACTGTTCCAGCCAAGAACACCAATTGAAGAGAGGGAGAAAGAGATGGGAACAATTGGGTTTCCTTTGACAAAAAGGGCCAACCATGGGTGTTTATTGTTTTTTGTAGTTCAGCCCCAAAAACCTCTCAATTCCCTCATAACTTCTTGCTCAAAACGGTGGGCATTGGGTGCCATCCCATGGTGTCTCATTTTCATCCTCCCTTTAAATCATTTACAACATTAGGTCCATAAGCAAAGTCCCTCCATGTGGGGTGGGGGGGGGGGGGGGGGGGGGGGGGGGAGGGTTTAATCATACACTTAGGTCCATCATTTTAAATCATCATCAACCACATTTAAAACCCATTAAAATTACCAACATTCCCCCATCATTTTCATGGTCCAAATACATATAAGTCCATCAATATCTCTTCATGGGGTTCGGCCATGGTCCATGGTTCTTCACCATTTACAACATTTGAGACCATTTAAAATCATTAACATTCCTCCATTATTTCCCTCCTTTAAAACCCTTTAAGATCACCAACATACTTCCATGGGGTTCGGCCATACAACATGGCCGAACCCTATGGTTCATCACTTACCTTTAAAAATCACATATCTATGATTATATATCCCTTGATGGGGTTCGGCCATACATCATGGCCGAACCTCATCCAACCCTTCCTTTGTCCTTAATGGTCCATGCATAAAATCTAGGGTTTGACCATGAAAGGGCCAAACCATGATCCTTGATCATATTCCTTATCTTGGACATGCATGAGGTCCTTAGCCATATACACATAGCCATTAGGGTTCGGCGATGCAAGGGCCGAACCATGATCCTTGACCATTCTTCATGTTTAGCCATGCATGTTGACAAAACTATATATACATAGTGTCCTTAGTAATCCATCTTACCCATTAGGGTTTTGTCCATCTTTTCCATCTTATTTCTTGGATGGATTTTAATTCCATGGCCCATAATATTTTGGCCAACTCTCCAATCCAAAATGGAATCCCATGGTTTCCTTTAACTTCTTTTTAATTTATAAACCATACTAAACCATACGTACCGATTCCGCGACTCCTCCGATTTCTTTCATTCCGCTTTGCTCCTCCGCTTTTCTCCTTCCTTAGTCTCTTCTTTCTTCTCCCTTGATCTTCGGCCAAGATAAAAACCCTAAGAGTGGTTCGGCCAAGTAGTGTAGGTTTGAGAGAGGGAGAGGAGGAGATAATGGAACTCTAAGTCTTTTTCCTTTGTCTTTGTGAAAGGGTCGGCCTTGAGTGGGAGGGAGAGAAGCTTGAGATGGAAAATACTCTAAGTGTTTCTTGTCTTGAGAGGGGGATCGGCAAAGAGAGAGAGGGAGAGAGTGAGATGAGATGAATGAGATCAAAAGCCTTCTTTCCATCTTGTCTTGGGGTTCTTGGGTTAGACTCCACCCTCATCAATGTGGAGTCTTCCCCATGAGCCCTTTGACCAAACAAGGGAGTGCATGCCCTCCATATGGCACATACCACTCCCATCCAACGGTTTTGGCTTGTGGTTTCCTCTTGGTGGTTTGGTGATTTGCATGAGATGGAACCACCACCTCTCCTTTGACCAACCATGACCTTGCATGCCTCGACATGGTACATATCACCCTTCCAACGGTTTTGGGCTTGGTGGTTTGGTGGTTTGCATGAGATGGAACCACCACCTCTCCTTTGACCAACCATGACCTTGCATGCCTCCACATAGCATATACCACCCTTCCAACGGTTTTGGTGGAGTGGTTTCCATGAGCATTTTAATCTTGAACTCAACTCAAATAATTTAATTCATTTAAACTCATTAATCAACTCAAGTCAATTTAATTCAGCCACAACTTATCATTTACTCAATTCGTTTGAACTCACCCATGGTTGACCAAGTCAACCAAGGCTTAGCCGACCATGCAACACATGGTATTTAGGGTCCCACTTAGCCATTTCATTTACATGCCACCTCACTTGATGATGTGGATTTACACTTGAATCTTAATTGGGTATTTTGACCCAATTAAATTAATCTTACCCATTTATTTCAAAATCAGTTCACCTTGACCCATTGGGTCCCAATTGAACAATTGACCCATTTATTTAAGGCTTACCCAACTATTTCCAATTGAACCTTATCCATAACCCGTTGGGTCTTAATTGGGCAATTGACCCAACTCCTTACCCATCTAAGGTCCATTTCATCCATAACTTAAATTCAATCTATTTAACAATTTAAATAGATAAAATCCAATATGTTTATGCATTGAAAAATTTGGGTGTTACAGGTCAAGGGCTGGTCGGCTAGTTTGATAGAGGTTCAGGATAAAAGAACTGTCATTCTGGGAAAGCCTCCGACCGAGAGTCTCGTATGCACCGTCCCCTCGGAGATGAACTTAAAAGACCCCTCGTTGTCGACGACTCATCGGTAAAGGTCTTAAGAGCTTCGAACTGTGAACTTAGATGGGCTCTCGAGAAAACAGACATATCGGTAGTTCAAGGCCGATCGAGTATACCAGGACTGAGCCCTCGGTAAAAGGCAATAGGTCATTTTGGGTAAGACAAGTTTCTGACTTGAAACTACTGTCAGCATGGTTTGCCCCAGATCCAGACACTCATATGGACCGACCACTCGATCCCATAACTGTCGACCCATTGGCGACACCGACTTGTCGATCGAGAAATATTAATGTCATTGGGAGTGCATTTAATGCGTAACGGTCGGGTGGTTGAATGGTAATAAATATGAACACGGGCCCATCAGTGTGACCGACTTGTCATTCTGGACAGTCAGAAAAACCGTTAAGACTCCTCTATAAATATGAGTGTTGGGTGATTGTTTTACTATTTTCCTTGAGCTGAGAAGAGTTAAATACTCTAAGGAACTAAAACAACCAATCTATTGATTGTGTTTGAAAGTGAGAAAGAGAGGAGGAAAATCATAAACAACAAATCTGTTGATTGTGTTTGAAAGTGAGAGAGAGAGGAGAGACATAAGCTAGGAAACCTAAAACCAGTTTCCTTGTCACCCTGAGACTGTGATTGCTCTACGACGGATACAAGGAGGAGCGTCGACACACATTGGGTGGGATCTTCAAGAAGCACACATTAGCAAGAAAGAACTTCAAGACAAGTGCTTCTTGGTTTTAAATTATGTTTTTAAAACCTTTGACCCGAAAGTGGATTAAGGAAGCTTGGTTCCGGAACCACTATAAAAAACTCTAGAGCGTCATCTCTTGTACATGTGGTGGGTGGAATTCCCAGCTGATTGAGTGAGGTGGAATTCATACTCTAATTGTGAGGGTGTAAGTCCCCACAAAGTGAATTTGGGGATAGCTCAAGGTTGAGTTAGTCCTAACAGTGGATGTAGGTTGGCGAACCGAACCACTGTATATCTTGTGTCCTTGTGCTTGTGGTGTTAGAGTTAATTTTGTCGATTGCTTAATCACATTTGTTAACACACACATACTTGATTGTTGTATCCGTTGTACTTAATTAATCAATCAAGTTAATTTTAAAAGGGACCAACAAATTTGGATCCCCCTTTATGGTCAATTGAGTTGTTCTAGCTCCCAAGGAACTTTCAAAAAGAGACAGGAAAAATTGAACCTGAGCGATCGTCGGAGCTCCCAAGGCAATGCCACAGCCTTCTCTGCTCATCCCTCTCTATCTCCATTGTGCTTGTTCGAATTCTTCTCAATGGAGTTGGGCTGATATTTATAGGAGGAGAGATGTAAAAACCAATGGTCAGGATCGGGTTTCATGTAAAAGGCAATAATATGTGAGAGGTTGAGATCGCATGGCTCATTGTGGAAAGGAAACAAAATGAATGGCTCAGATTGCATGATTTATAGATGTAAAAGACACATGTAAGGTCGATAATGCACTGTCTAAGAATGGAGCAAAACAAAGGAGGAAAGAAAGTGGCGTATTTTGAAGGGTAGGTGGGTCGGCCAGTGTTACCGAGTAAGTATGTATCTCGGTTTTGATGGGTTATGTGGCAACAATGTTGTTGCTTGTCACCGTTTCTTTACACTTGCCATATTTTCTCTCTTCTATTTTCAGTCCCGGCAGAAATACCCAAATCAGCTTGCCTTTCTCTTTCATCATCGGTGATAGCAGTTTTGTTTCTTCTCTTCTATTAAGTCTGCTGCGTATAGTGGTTGCTGTTGCTCGATGGTTTATTCAATGACTTGTCTCTACTTCTTAGTTTCATTACCCACCTTCACATGGTGATCTTCTAAATCTAATTGATTTTGTAGCTGCCAAGTAAATTCTCCATCGTAACTAATTTTTGGAATCCATCTCCTACAGGCTTCCGTGTATATTTTAAGCGTAGTTCCCCACTAGATTTTGTAGCCAGATTATGATACACATAATCTATCAGCAGTTGGGACCCCTCCTCAGTTAATACATCATCACTTTGAATGCATTGTGTATCCTCTCTTTCAACAATGTAGAAGACCATAGTCCATGCCTTCTCATGAGCCCCACAAGTGTCTGACCAATAAGGACTAGCCATAATGCAATAGAAAACAATACTGCCAGTAAAACATCCTTCAGCCCACCAACAAGTTCTATATCATCTTGGTCAAAGAGTGCAACATGTTGCTGAAGAACACTTAGATGGTTGTGTTGGTGACCTTGTGTACCATTCACATGAGTGGTGTAAAGAGCCATTAAAACTCTAGCCATGTCTTTTATTGATGGTCCACGTAGTTGTTCATGAATGTAGTGCAGCACAATTAGATGAGAAATCCAACAATCACTGAAGAATCCCAAGTTCAAGCTTCTCATTTGATTTCACCATGAAGTTTGCCATATCATTCTTCCCTGTTAACTGCAAAATTCAAATTCCATTGGACTTCTTTGGATTTGGAACATGAACTTTAGGCTGGGCCCACTTTCTGTATTTTTTTTTCAATTTTTATTTCTTTTCTTTAATTTCTTTGTTTCTCCTGTAAAACTTTAAATCCCACTAATAATAACAAAAACACATAAAACAAGGTCTAACTGATCCAAATACAGAGGTAAAATATTTCAATTTCCTGTGCTCATCAAATATCAATTAATTGAGCATCTACTAGTGAGGAAATCTCCCAAGGATCAAAGGCTAAACCTCTAGGATTATTCTCCTCTTGGCAAATTTATTGTTGAATCATTCAAGTATCCAATCCTTTGTGATTGAGATTAAGAGAGGAGGATTAAGCCACATTTTCTAGGATAGAGATTGAGCGGCAAATCTTCTAGAAAGGATACCCAAGGATTGTGGTTTCTCTACACGGCGGGTTGTCTTTAATGTCGGAATTGTACGAACAGACAATGGGTGGATCGTTCAGAAGCACATATCTACATTTGCAAAGCGCTTCAAAGGCAAGGGATTCCTTAGTTTAGATTTTTCTTTAAAAATCATTCTATTGTGAAGTAGATTAAAGAGAGAGTTTTCTCTCGAACCAATCTTAAAAATAGTGGGACGGGAATTGGGTGAAACTCCTAATCAATTGGATAGGTGGAAGTCATATTCTATTGTGTTGGAGTAATTCTAATGCTTAGTGAATTGGAGATAGCTCAAGGTTGAGCGAGTCTCTATAGTGGATGTAGGTTGGCTAACCAAACCACTATAAATTATGTATATTGTCTCTTATGTGGTTGATTCTTTACATTGTATACATTGCATAACACACACTCTTGATTAATTGTTTTAATTCCGCACTTTATTAACCAAGAAAATTTTAAAAGCCCATAATTTGTGATTACCCTATTCACCCCCCTCTAGGGTTAATCAGATTCTAAACACTCAAGGGAACTTTCAATTGGTATCAGAGCCTCGTGCTCATTTCCTTGACTTAATCGTCTAAGTGATCAAAGTGCTAGAACCATGGGAGATAACTCAACCATCTCTAAACCACCTTTCTTTAACGGATCAAACTATGCTTCTTGGACAACAAAGTTGAAAAACTTTTTCATCTCCATTAATTCATCCATATGGGATTTGATGTGTACCGGTTGGTCACATCCTATGGTCGAGAAAGTAGATGCAGCTACCTCTTCCACATCCATAGAGCTAAAACCTTTTGTCGATGGGCCAAAGAGGAAAGGGGTGCATGCACAAGAGGATAATGATGTGTGATACCGCACAAAAGGCATGGGAAATTCTCTAGAGAACCTACGAAGGCACATCAGTTGTAAAGAGATCAAAGCTCCAATTATTGGAAGCTCAATTTGATGCCTTGAAAATGAAGGAAGAAGAAATCTTCATCGATTTCTATTCTAGAGTTAATGACATTGAGAACTCTATGTGGTCACTTGGTGAGAGAATTCCTGTAACGCCTCACCCTCTTTCACTATGCCGAAAATCAAAGTCTATTTTTTTTTTTTTTGAAATAAAGAGTGACAAGAGAATGGGATGTCACGACATAAGCTAAATCCGAGCTTCCAAAGCCCGGCCCTTAACTGGCCAACCATACGTGTGCGTAGACTAAGTCCACGGAAACTGGTTCACACGTAAAAAGTTAAGCTTGCGGAATTAAACTTAATGCGGAATTATAATGGAATCTATCCTACCAATTATTAAATAGCAAGGAAGTACATCACTTAATCATAATTACCTTAACTTAAAATGCCCAAAATAAAATTCCAAACCATAGCAAATAGTCTAAGTTATTACAGTCCCAACAAGCTAATTACTCAAATTACATTTCCACAATTAAAACTTAAATAAATAAATCTAGCTCATTCTACTCCTAAGCTTGGCTCCGATCATGTCCTTCGCTTCGTCCATTTCCTGTGTCATCATCTAAGGTAGAAGTAGGGCGTTAGACAATGCGCCCAATAGGTACTCCAAGTAGGGTTAACACATAGATTAGCATAACAAAAACACATAGTTATAAATAATATCAAAACCATGCAAGTCAATGACATGCCTAGGGTGTCATATGTAACACTTTGGAATTTCATGTTATTAATATTTATGAAATTTGTCATTTAATTGTGAATTATTGGATATGGACCTTAGATGGGTAAAGGGTTGGGTCGATTGCCCAATTAAGACCCAACGAATTGTGGATATGGTTGCAATTGGAATAATTGGGTAAGATGTATTAAATTGGGTCAAGATTGATAAGTGGGTAAAAAATTGTTAATTGGGCCAAAAAGACCCAATTGGGACCCAATGGGTCGTGGATTGACTTGTTTGACCATTGGGTGAGCTCAAGCTTAATTAAGTGAGTTGAGTTAAATTAAATGAGTTGAGATGGACTGTTACTTTTTAAATTTAAATTCAAACAATGGGGTGGACGGTTTTAAATTTGAAATTCAAGCAAATGGGGTGGACGGTTTTTATATTTGAATTTCAAACAAAGGAGATGGAGGAGTTATGTTTGATACACGTTGGAGAGATGAAGGTGGATTAAAATTTGAAATTCAAGCAAATGGGGTGGACAGTTTTATATTTGAATTTCAAACAAAGGAGATGGAGGAGTTATGTTTGATACACGTTGGAGAGATGAAGGTGGTTTTAAATTGAAATTCAAGCAAATGGGGTGGACGGTTTTTATATTTGAATTTCAAACAAATGAAATGGAGGAATATTGGTTTATTTCAAATACAAAGGCAAGGCACACGTTGGAGAGATAATGGAGATGGATATGGATTAATTTTCAAATTCAAACAAATGGAGGAGTGTTGGTTTATTTCAAATTCAAAGGTACACGTTGGAGAGATAATGGAGATGGTTATGGTTTAACTTTCAAATTCAAACTCACCCTCTCCCACTTGGCTCTCTCTCTCTCCCTCACACTCTCTCTTAGCCGATCACTCACAAAGACAAGAGAGAAAAAGAGCTTAGAGTTTACATGCCACTCAAGTCGATCCTCTCTCAAACCTATACCCTCTTGAACGAAACAATTTTTTGGAGGAGTTATATTGATCAAACTCACAATCGACCAAAAGATCAAGAAAAGAAGGATGAGCTAAGGAAGGAAAGAAACAACCTGGAGTGAAGAACAAATTGGAGGAGTCGCGGAATTAGTAAGTGCTCTATTAAGTCTTTGAAAATAAGAAAATGGTTAAGACATGGTTCAGCTATGTACATGGCCAAATCCCATGGGAAGAGTCAAGGAATTTTGATGGTTTAAAATAATGTTTATAAGGGAAGAACATGAGATGGCCCAACCCCATGGAAAAGTCATTGGATTTATGTTAATTAGACTTGAAGAAAGGAAATCATAATTGCATGTGTTTGATGTGGTTAAAGTCTTAAAACGATTTAGATGGTTGGTACATTAGAAAAGGTTTTAATGATGGCTTGGATCAAAAGAAGAGATGAGGTTCAGCCATGGTGCATGGCCGAACCCCACCAAGTAATATGTATGAATTTAAGGTTGTTTGGATATTAAATTTAATGGATTGTTTTAATATAGGTCATGGGTGGAAATAATAGACCAAGGATTAAAAGAGAACCCAAGTTAAATGAGTGAGGTTCGGCCAAGGGGTATGGCCGAACCCCACTAGGGTTTGTTTTATGGAAAATGATAATGGATACCATGCCATGGAAGGATATGATGGGGGACTTATGTATGCTTAAATAAGGAATGTTTGGTTATGGATTTTGTACCAATGGCAAAACCGTAAATACTAGCTAGAATGTAAATTGATGAATCATGGGTTCGGCCATGATGTATGGCCGAACCCCATGAGTAATACTTTATGGAATTATGTTATTATATGTTTCAGATACTTAATGTATAAATGATTGGATTAATGGTTTAGTGATTGGATTTAATTAAAAAGGAACTAAAGGACTTGAAAGGGGGACAAAAAATAAGATGGTGAGGTTCGGCCATGTAGTATGGCCGAACCCCACTAAGGTGGATTTTGTTGGTCCAAGGGTTAAATACTTTGTTTAGTGATGAATAATTAAATAAATGAAAGAAGGGCAAAAATCAAAGTATGTGAGGTTCGGCCATGGTGTATGGCCGAACCCCACAAAAGTGTGTTTATGGACTTAAGACCAAACGGAAAATCAAATGGTATATGTGTTTGACTTATTGTTATATAAACAAGGTAACGAAACTTCTTGAACGGTGCTCAAATCGTGAACGGGTGACGGTTTAAGAAGAGTGGACAATTTAAGTGAACATTGAGTAGGTTTCCTACCTTTTTGTAACCACAATTTATACTTGCTGTTTTATGTTGATTTTTATGAGATATGTGTTAAACTATTATGTTTCAATGTGGATTTGAATGTTAAAGATTTATTTACAAATGGCATATAATCATTGACATCTCATGCATGGCATGGGGTGATGGTTTTGTAACCGGAGACCACGCTCCATCGGGGCATCCGTAAGGCAATTGTTGGAAGACCTTGATGATGAGAATCCTATCAAGAAGAATCCGGAGGCCACACTCCGTCGGGGCATCCGAAAGACCACTGTGGGGATACCTTGATGATGAGAATCCCATCAAGAGGAAGCTATGTATACTTGTCATGGGCGGGACTCATTACATTTGCATACATACATAGCATTGTTTTTGTAAGATTTTGATGATCATGTATTATTATGTTATATGCATGTTTTTATACTAACCTTGTGGTAGCCCTAATTGGAAGACCTACTGGGCGCGTTGATCTAACGCCCTATTCTATCCTTAGTGGATGACACAGGAAAGGAAGAGATCGAGGATCGTGGAAAAAGCCAAGCATAGGAGCTAGGGCATTTGAATGGTTTATTTATGGACATTTGTTTAAGTTTACAAGGACATGTAATTCGTTAGTTAGATGTTGGCATGTAATAACTTAGTTAATAGTTGCTATGGTTTGCTAAGGTTTGGATTGATTGATTAAGTTAAGCTAACTTTGGAAAAATGACAATGTACTTTGCTATCTAATAAAATGGAATAGATTTAGGTTCCATTATAATTCGCAGTTAGTTTAAGTATTATTCCGCAATGATTATGCTTTACCATGTGAGAACCATTCTCACGGACTTAGTCCATGCTCACATAGGTTTGGTCAGTTAAGGGTCGAACTTTAGAAGTCCGAAATTAAGTCGCTTCGTGACACTCCGCTCTTATCACTTGTTTATTTATTTTATTTTTTATTAAAAAAAAACTCTGATTTAGAGTGAAAAAGGGCAGGGCGTTACATCATATGCCATGAGTCCCACCCATCATCCATATCAACATCACATAGTATCCTCTTGATGGAAAATGCACATCAAGGTATCCCCACGTATGCCTTATCGGACTCCCCGAAAGGAGCGTGGACTCCAGTTACATTTCAAACATAATATCCCTCTTGATGGATAATGCACATCAAGGTATCCCCACGTTTGTTTATCGGTCGCCTCGATGGAGCGTGGACTCCGGTTACATCTCAAATCATAGTACCCCTCTTGATGGATAATGCACATCAAGGTATCCCCACGTTTGTTTATCGGTCGCCCCGATGGAGCGTGGACTCCGGTTACATTTGATCCCTCCCATGCCATGCATGAGGTGCAAGTGCAAACATGCTATGTAATAATAACATCATAGCATTAAAATCCCTTCATTAAGACACATCATTTGATACCAAAATAATTCAAGTAAACACATCATATACACATATTCCATGGTTTTCAATGAGGTAGGAATCCTACCAATGTCTAAATACCGGGTCCTTGTGTTTCCGTCCAAAAATCGATCACCGATCGCATCAAGCCTATCGTACACCGCTTGTGAGATCTCGTTACCTTATTACATATAAATAAATCAAGCAAAAGCTCCATTTGATTTCCAACCATGTTTAAGTCCACAAACATGCCTTAGTGGGGTTCGGCCATACAACATGGTTGAACCTCACTCACTTGGTTTTGGGTCCCTCTTTTTAGTCCTTGATCTTTTAAATAAATGTGGGTCCAAGATCATTCCCTCTTTTGATTAATTAGCCAATCACACATAAGTTAAATCATATAAAAAACCCTAAGTTCACAAAACATTCTCGATGGGGTTCGGCCATACACCATGGCGGAACCCATGGTCCTTCATTTCCACCATATTGACATCTTAGCCATTATTTCCTTCCATAGCTGATCACCTAATTCATTTACCCATAACTTAGGTCCAAAACATAGACATATAGCTAAACATTACATGCATGGATCCACAAATGATCCATCAACATGGTACTTGGGGTTCGGCCATACAACATGGCCGAACCCATGATGTTCATTTTCATCCTCCCTTTGAATCATTTACCACCATTAGGTCCATAACCAAAGTCCCTCCATGGGGGTTTTTAATCATACACTTAGGTCCATCATTTTAAATCATCATTTACCGTATTTAAAACCCATTAAAATTACTAACGTTCCTCAATCATTTTCACGGTCTACATACATGTAAATACCTCAATATTTCTCCATGGGGTTTGGCCATACAACATGGCCGAACCCATGGTCCATGGTTCTTCACCATCTCCTCATTTTAGATCATGTTTTCAACATTTAAGACCTACTTAGAATCACCAATAATCTCCCATTATTATCATCCTTTAAAACCTTTTAAAATCACTAACATACATCTATGATTTTCATCCTTTAAAGCCCATTAAAATCATTAACTAACTTCCATGGTTTTCATCCTTTAAAACCCATTAAAATCATTAACCAACTTCCATGGTTTTCATCCTTTAAACCCAGTAAAAATCACTAATATCCTTCCATGGGGTTCGGCCATATAACATGGCCGAACCCTATGGTTCATCATTTTCTTTAAAAAATCATACATCCAAGATTTGATCCTTTGATGGGGTTCGGCCATACATCATGGCCGAACCTCATCCAACCCCTTTTTGTCCTTGATGGTTCTTATATGTAGGACCTAGGGTTTGGCCATGCAAGGGCCAAACCATGATCCTTGATCATTCACCATTTCTTACATGGGACATGCATAAGGTCCTTAGCCATAACAAGATTAGGGTTCGGCCATGCAAGGGCCGAACCATGATTTTTCATGCTTAATCATGCATGCATACATATTGTCCTTAATCTTCATTCATTTACATCACCTATCTTACTCATTAGGGTTTTGTCAATTTTCTATCTTATTCCTTGGATGGATTTTAAATCCATGGGCCATAATATTTTGGCCAACTCTCCAATCCAAAATGGAATCCCATAGTTTGCTTTAACTTCCTTTTAATTTATAAACCATACTAAACCATAGGTACCGATTTCGCGACTCCTCCGATTTCTTTCGTTCCGCTTTGCTCCTCCGCTTTTCTCCTTCCTTAGTCTCTTCTTTCTTCTCCCTTGATCTTCGGCCAAGATAAAAACCCTAAGAGTGGTTCAGCAAAGTAGTGTAGGTTTGAGAGAGGGAGAGGAGGAGAGAATGGAACTCTTAAGTCTTTTTTCTTTATCTTTGTGAGAGGGTCGGCTTTGAGTGGGAGGGAGAGAAGCTTGAGATGGAAAATATGCTAAGTGTTTCTTGTCTTGAGAGGGGGATTGGCCAAGAGAGAGAGGGAGAGAGTGACATGAGATGAATGAGAACAAAAGCCTTCTTTCTATCTTGTCTTGGGGTTCCTTGGGTTAGACTCCACCCTCATCAATGTGGAGTCTTCTCCATGAGCCCTTTGACCAAACAAGGGAGTGCATGCCCTTCACATGGCACATACCACTCTTCCTACGGTTTTGGGCTTGGTGGTTTCCTCTTGGTAGTTTGGTGGTTTGCATGGGATGGAACCATGGTCTTGCATGCCTCCACATGGCACATACCACCCTTCCAACGGTTTTGGTGGAGTGGTTTCCATGAAATAGAAAACCCTCTTTGACTCACTCCATCTTTTGATCTTTCATGTGACTCACCCCATTTGACTCACTCGATTTAAATGCAACTCAATTCCCAACTCAATCATTTGAATTTATATCTAACTTAGGTGATTTAATTAAATAATTTAATTCTACTTACTTCACTTGATTCTCTTTAATTCATCCATGAACTCACCCATGGTTGACCAAGTCAACCATGTTGGCCGGCCCCACATGTGTCTTGGTCCGCACGCCACCTCACTTGATGAGGTGGAGTTGGGTCCCACTTGGCCATGCCACTTGGATAATTCCACTCCTACACTTGCCAATGAGATGGACCCCATGCCTTGGACCTTAATTGGGTCCATGACCTGATTAACTCCATTCATTACCCATTTACCCTAATCATCAATCCGTCTTGACCCATTGGGCCCCAATTGGGGATTTGACCCAATTGACCAATTTGACCCAATTAAATAAAATCAAGCCTATCCATGGTCCATTGGACCATACTTGTTCCATTGGCCCAATCCTTATTCATTAAACATCCCTTTCATCTATAATTCATAATTTTTCACAATTAAATTAAATAATAGCCAGTATATTTATTGAATTGAAAATTCGGGCTATTACAATATTACCCTCTTTTGAAATTTTCATCCCGAAAATCGAGCGTAGTAGGGTTTCAAACAACTTATACAAAAAGCTCTGAATGAGCTGTTCTCATTTCCGATTCAAGTTCCCAGGTGGCTTCCTCATTACCATGTCGATCCCATACCACTTTGATGAACTGAATGGCGCAGTTCCGTAGTACTCTTTGTTCTTTCCTGATCACTCAGACTAGCTTCTCCACATACGTTACGTCGCTTTACAAACATCCACATCTTGCACGTTCAACACGTGTGAAGGATCATGGTTGTATTCCCTCAACATAGAAACATGGAATACGTCGTGCAAAGATGACAACTGTGGAGGAAGTGCCAATTGATAAGCCACCTCCCCCACCCTCTTTAGGATTGGAAACGACCCCACAAATCTAGGCGTCCCTTTCTTCCCGAATCGCATGTGTCCCTTCCGTGGCAAGACTTTCGTGAACACTAAGTCTCCCACCTCAAACTCAAGGAACCTTCTCCTCTTGTCAGCATAGCTCTTTTGACGACTCTGCGCAGTAAGTAAGTGTTGTCATATCAACTTAATTTGCGCCATAGTCTTTGCAACTAGCTCGGGTCCAATAAGTGTAGGCTCACCGGCCTTTGTCCAGCACACTGGTGATCTACATGGTCTACCATACAATGCCTCAAATGGAGCCATCTGGAGGCTTGCCTGGTAACTGTTGTTGTAAGAGAACTCCACCAGCGGCAAGTGATCATCCTCCCATCCACCCTTGAAGTCTAGCATACATGCTCTCAGCATATCCTCCAATGTCTGTATCGCCTCTCCAACTGTCCATCAGTCTGTGGATGGAACGCTGTGCTAGTCAATAGATCCGTCCCCATAGCCGACTGCATGCTCTGTAACACTCTACCGGTGAATCGGCCATCTCTGTCGGACACAATAGTCCGGGGAATACCGTGTAGCCTGATGATATCCCTGATATACCATCGACCCAAGGTCTCAGATGAATCCGTCATCTTGAAAGGAAGAAAGTGTGCATACTTGGTCAATCGATCTACCACGAACCATATTGCATCGTTGTCCTTTGATGACCTTGGCAACCCTGTCACAAAATCCATGGAGATGTGTTCCCATTTCTACTCCAGCACTGGTAAGGGTTTGAGTAACCGTTCCGTCTTAACTTGCTGACAAGTTAGGCAATAGCAACAAATTCTGCCACATCTCTTTTGAGCCCATGCCACCAATAGTGCCTCTTCAGATCATGATACATCTTGGTGCTGCTTGGATGAATAGAGAGTTTGGTTGTAACACCCCGGATTTTCAAGTTATAAATATTTACGGAAATTACCCATTTAATTTATAAATTTTAGATATGGATCTTATATGGGTAAAGTGTTGGGTCTTTGTCCAATTAAGACCCAATGGATTATGAAAAGGGTTTTAAAAAAAAAATTAAATGGGTTGAATTTAAATGGTAATGAACCATAATTATAAATAAGGAATATGGATTAAGGATATGCTCGTGATGAGTGGGAGATATGCATATCCATGTGATATGCGCATAATATGTTGGAATATTTTTAAAGGGATCTTTTCCCTTGATTAAGAGTGATGTTAGGGAATTATTAAATAAAGAAGTTGTCTAAACTAAATAAAGAAATGGCTTTGCCCTGTATGAAGATACCATGAGATATGCACATAAGATATATTAGAGTATCTTTTAAAAAGGGTCCTTTTCCTAGTTAAAAATAGCACTAAGGCAATTGCTAAAAGGTAAGGAGGGGCGCAAGGCATTGTCTAAATATGGAACTTCTATAAAACAAAAATAGTGCACACGGCAATCGTCTAAATAAGATTGGCCGTGGGGAGTTTTTATAAAACAAAGGAGACGGGCTAAACTTAAGGGTCTTGCTATCTTAATAAGATAGGACCGAGTGGAATAAAAAGGAGAGAAGGAGAGGCACACGACATTCACATACAAAGGAAGAGAAGGCAACCAGCCGAGCGAAAGATCAAGGAGGCTAAGGAAAGAAGAAGATTGGAAAAGCAAGATCAACCGACAGAAAATCGGAGGAGTCGCGGAACCGGTAAGTGACTTTATAATTTTTGTTTAAAGGAAAAGAACCATAGGGTTCGGCCATGGTGTATGGCCGAACCCCATGGAAGAAGATTGAGGGATGAGTGATGAGGTTTTAATAGAAAGACATGGTTTAAATTATGTGTTTTTAAGGGATGAAAACCCCATGGAAAAACATGGTTTAATTATGGAATTTTAATGATGAAAACCATGGGCTAGTTATGCATGTTTTAAAAGGGATTTAAAATGGTTTAAGAAGAAGTTGATAAACCATAGGGTTCGGCCATGGTGAAGGGCCGAACCCCATGAAAGGTTGTTGGTTAATTTTAAGGGATGTTTGAAGGATTCTTGGTGAAGATTCTAGACCATGGGTTCAGCCATGGAGTATGGCCGAACCCCATAAATATTTATGGAATTATGTTCATATACTTAGAACATGGAAAATGATGGGAAAGGTCTATGATTTTGAAAGGTTAAAATGAGAAGTATTGGTTATGTTTTAAAGGATGACAGTTTTGTAAATACATGATAAAATGGAGGATCATGGGTTCGGCCATGATGTATGGCTGAACCCCATGAGGTCTTTTATGGATTTAATTTATTAAAGGAATTTTATGGGATAAATTATTTTAAAATGAGGATTATGAACCATAGGGTTCGGCCATGGTGTATGGCCAAACCCCATGGCGTTGTAATGGTATTTTTAATGTATGATAATTATTTTTGGAAGGTAGAGATTAAATGGAAAGTTTCTAATTTTGGAAGGAAGAGATTAAAGTGGAAAGTTTCTAATTAAGGAAGGTGGAGATTAAATTTGGAAAGTTTCTATAATTGGGAAGTTATGCATCATATGGGCTTTATGGATCGGTTTTGAAACCTACGGTAGTGAAGGTGATGGCAAAATTGTTAATAGGTGAAATTAATGGACATAGGGTTCGGCCATGGTGTTTGGCCGAACCCCATGAACCAAATTTATGGGTTATGAATGGACTTGGTATTTTAAAATGAAAAAGGATGGATTTGTCTCTATGGGTGAGGTTCGGCCATGGTGTATGGCCGAACCCCACTAGGGTTTATTTATAGAAACCTTCTAATTATGGAAGGATTGATAATAAATTTAGAAACCTTCTAATTATGGATTATTGGTGAAGGTAATGGCAAAATTGTAAATACATGCCAAAGTGGAGGATCATGGGTTCGGCCATGGTGTATGGGTGAACCCCATGGGGAAGGTTTGCTGGACTTAGATGTTTATGGATCTATGATTTGGATCTAAACATGGGTGAATAAATGAAAATGACTAACCATGGAAGGAATAATGGCATTATTGTAATTAATTGAATTAATGGACCATGGGTTCGGCCATGATGTAGGGCCGAACCCCATGGGAATTGTTTGGTGGACCTAGGGTTATGCATTTTGGATTAAAATAAATGGAATGTTAACTAAGGTGTAGACCAATGGCATTTTGGTAATAATGGAATAAATAAACAAAAAGGAAACTAAAACAAAAAGGGTGAGGTTCGGCCATGGTGTATGGCCGAACCCCACAAGTTTGGTTTATGGATTTGGACACTGTTGTAAATCAAGTGAGACTTGGTTTTAATTGATTGTTATATTATAAGGTAATAGGACCTCACAAGGTGTTTACGATCGTGAGCGGTTACCGGACGAAAGACGCAAGGACACGTTAGCGGTCTTTAGTAGGATTCCACCTCTTTGAAACCATGGGTTTATGTACATTGTTTTTATCTTGATTTGATGAATTTATATTGCAAAGGATATGTTTCAAAATGTGAGGTTTTAATGCTATATTTATTTTATAAAATAGCATGTGTTGTATATGTTTCAAATATGAGCTTTTAAATGCTATGATTTGTATAATTGCATAGCATGTGGACATGTCCACGGCTATTCCTTCCGTTGATGTGACATGTCCTAAGAAATTGGCCTCAGATAGCCAGAACTCGCACTTGTTTGCTTTGGCATATAATTGGTTTTTTTTCATGGTGCCCAAGGCTATCCTTAGATGTTCTGCATGTTCCTCCCGGTGGTTGGAATGAATCAGGATATCGTTGATGAAAACAATTACAAACTTGTCCAAATAGGGACGAAAGATTTTGTTTATCAGATCCATGAATATAACCCCTCTATGGGTATAATCCATTCATGGTCATAACTAATACCTTGGTAGGACTAATATGTCTATCATAGGGCTAACAGGTCTAACATATGACTTATACGTCGACTATGGGATCAAAATGTCTATCATAAGACCAATACGTTAACTTATGGGACCAAACTGTCCCTCACATTACCAATACATCTACCATAGTGCCGATATTCAGTATCAACCCAAACCAACATGGAAACCCTCATCCATGGGAAGGTAGTATCTATCCATAGAACTGTCACTTTTACCATGGAACCGCTGTATCTATCGAGGGATCGATATACCCACCAATTGTCGTCATCGACACATTGATCGACTTAGTTTCTCATCAACATCTGCGTTCACATACTTGGGGAAATTGCCTAATCATCAACTTGCATTACTTGTTTTGGGAAGTTTTCCTATGTATCACAGTAATGTCTCTTGTTTGGGGGGAATTGCCAAATAAGCATCTTGTATTTCTTATTTTTGGGGAAACTTTCTAAGTATCAAGTGTTGTTTCTCAATTTTGGGGAAATTGCCAAATAAACATCTTGTGTTTCTTGTTTTTGGGGAAATTTTCCTAAGTATCAAGTATCATTTCTTAATTTGAGGAATCCGAATGTTTTCTTGTTTTCGGAGAAATATCTCCTATTTTGCTATCCATCATTGTTTCTCCATTTTGGGGAAATGCTGTTTGTTTTCTTGTTTGGGGAAATATCTCCTATTTGCTATGTTTAATAAATCTATCTTATAGTGATTGTCCTTCCCTTGCTTCAGTCTGAGTCTAACGAAGTAAATTAATCCTGCCCCCGTGTAGCGGACTCCGAAGAGTCGGTCAGTTGGGTCACTGAGACATGATACCGTCTTAATCTTACTTCGAAAGATTCATTCTTCCGATTTCGCTCTGATACCAACTGTAACGCCCCTCCCTCTTTCACTATGCCGAAAATCAGAGTCTATTTTTTTTTTTTGAAATAAAGAGTGACAAGAAAGCGGGACGTCACGACGCGAGCTAAATCCAAGCTTCCAAAGCCCGACCCGTAATTGGCCAACCATACGTGTGCGTGGACCAAGTCCACTAAAACGTTTCACACGTAATAAGTTAAGCTCATGGAATTAACTTAATTGCAGAATTATAATAGAGTCTATCCTACCAATTATTAAATAGCAAGGAAGTACATCACTTAACAAATATTACCTTAACTTAAAATGTCCAAAGTAAAAGTCCAAACCATAGCAAGTAGTCTAAATTATTACAGTCCAACAAGCTAAGTACTCAAATTACATATCCATGAATAAAACTTAAATAAATCAATCTAGCTCATCCAAGTTCCTAAGCTTAGCTCCGATCACGTCCTTCGCTTCGTCCATTTCCTGCGTCATCATCTAAGGTAGAAGTAGGGACGTTAGACAACGCGCCCAGTAGGTACTCCGAGTAGGGTCAATACATGGATTAGTATAACAAAAACACATAGTTATAAATAATATCAAAACCATGCAAGTCAATGCCATGCCATGGGTGTCATATGCCATGAGTCCCACCCATCATCCATATCACTATCACATAGTATCCTCTTGATGGAAAATGCACATCAAGGTATCCCCACGTATCCCTTATCGGACGCCCCGAACGGAGCGTGGACTCCGGTTACAATTCAAACATAATATCCCTCTTGATGGATAATGCACATCAAGGATCCCCACGATTGTTTATCGGTCACCCCGACAGAGCGTGGACTCCTGTTACATCTCCAATCATAGTACCGCTCTTGGTGAATAATGCACATCAAGGTATCCCCACGTTTATTTACCGGTCGCCCCTACGGAGTGTGGACTCCGGTTACATTTGATCCCTCCCATGCCATGCATGAGGTGCAAGTGCAAACATGCTATGTAATAATAACATCGTAGCATTAAAATCCCTTCATTAAGACACATCATTTGATACCAAAATAATTCAAGTAAACACATCATATACACATATTCCATGGTTTTCAAAGAGGTAGGAATCCTACCAATGTCTAAATACCGGGTCCTTGTGTTTCCGTCCAAAAATCGATCACCGATCGCATCAAGCCTATCGTACACCGCTTGTGAGATCTCGTTACCTTATTACATATAAATAAATCAAACAAAAGCTCCATTTGATTTCCAACCATGTTTAAGTCCACAAACATGCCTTAGTGGGGTTCGGCCATACAACATGGTTGAACCTCACTCACTTGGTTTTGGGTCCCTCTTTTTAGTCCTTGATCTTTTAAATAAATGTGGGTCCAAGATCATTCCCTCTTTTGATTTATTAGCCAATCACACATAAGTTAAATCATATAAAAAACCCTTAGTCCACAAAACATTCCCCATGGGGTTCGGCCATACACTGTGGCCGAACCCATGTCCTTCATTTCCACCATATTGACATCTTAGCCATTATTTCCTTCCATAGCTGATCCCCTAATTCATTTTACCCATAACTTAGGTCCAAAACATAGACCTATAGCTAAACATTACATGCATGGATCCACAAATGATCCATCAACATGGTTCATGGGGTTCGGCCATACAACATGGCCGAACCCATGATAATGGCCGAACCCATGATGTTCATTTCATCCTCCCTTTGAATCATTTACCACCATTAGGTCCATAACCAAAGTCCCTCCATGGGGGTTTTTAATCATACACTTAGGTCCATCATTTTAAATCATAATCTACCGTATTTAAAACCCCTTAAAATTACTAACATTCCTCCATCATTTTCATGGTCTAGATACATGTAAATACCTCAATATTTCTCCATGGGGTTCGGCCATACAACATGGCCGAACCCATGGTCCATGGTTCTTCACCATCTCCTCATTTAGATCATGCTTTGCAACATTTAAGACCTACTTAGAATCACCAATAATCTCCCATCATTATCATCCTTTAAAACCTTTTAAAATCACTAACATACATCTATGATTTTCATCCTTTAAAACCCATTAAAATCATTAACCAACTTCCATGGTTTTCATCCTTTAAAACCCATTAAAATCATTAACCAACTTCCATGGTTTTCATCCTTTAAACCCATTAAAAATCACTAATATTCTTCCATAGGGTTCGGCCATACAACATGGCCGAACCCTATGGTTCATCATTTTCTTTAAAAAATCATACGTCCAGGATTTGATCCTTTGATGGGGTTCGGCCATACATCATGGCCGAACCGCATCCAACCCCTTTTTGTCCTTGATGGTTCTTATCCATAGGACCTTGGGTTTGGCCATGCAAAGGCCAAACCATGATCCTTGATCATTCACCATTTCTTACATGGGACATGCATAAGGTCCTTAGCCATAACAAGATTAGGGTTCGGCCATGCAAGGGCCGAACCATGATTTTTCACGCTTAATCATGCATGAATACATATTGTCCTTAATCTTCATTCATTTACATCACCTATCTTACCGATTAGGGTTTTGTCCATTTTCTATCTTATTCCTTGGATGGATTTTAAATCCATGGCTCATAATATTTTGGCCAACTCTCCAATCCAAAATGGAATCCCATGGTTTCCTTTAAGTTCCTTTTAATTTATAAACCATACTAAATCATACTTACTGATTCCGCGACTCCTCCGATTTCTTTCATTCCGATTTGCTCCTCCGTTTTTCTCCTTCCTTAGTCTCTTCTTTCTTCTCCCTTGATCTTCGGCCAAGACAAAAACCCTAAGAGTGGTTCGGCCAAGTAGTGTAGGTTTGAGAGAGGGAGAGGAGGAGAGAATGGAACTCTTAAGTCTTTTTAATTTGTCTTTGTGAAAGGGTCGGTTGAGTGGGAGGGAGAGAAGCTTGAGATGGAAAATATGCTAAGTGTTTCTTGTCTTGAGAGGGGGATTGGCCAAGAGAGAGAGGGAGAGAGTGACATGAGATGAATGAGAACAAAAGCCTTCTTTCCATCTTGTCTTGGTGTTCCTTGGGTTAGACTCCACCCTCATCAATGTGGAGTCTTCCCCATGAGCCCTTTGACCAAACAAGGGAGTGCATGCCCTCCACATGGCACATACCACTTTTCCAACGGTTTTGGGTTTGGTGGTTTTCGTGGTTTGGTGGTTTGCATGGGATGGAACCACCACCTCTTCTTTGACCAACCATGGTCTTGCATGCCTCCACATGGCACATACCACCCTTCCAACGGTTTTGGTGGAGTGGTTTCCATGAAATAGAAAACCCTCTTTGACTCACTCCATCTTTTGATCTTTCATGTGACTGTAACACCCGCCCCTTTTTCACTGAAAATCAGAGTTTATTTTTTTTTAAAGTGACAAAGGGCACGGACGTCATGACGCGAGTTAAGTTCCGAGCTTCTAAAGCCCGGCCCTTAACTGGCCAACCCTACGCGTGCGTGGAACCAAGTCCACGAGTACGGTTCACGCGTAGAAAGTAAGCTCACGGATTATAAAAATAAATGCAGATGATAATAAAACTATCCTACCAGTTTTCAGATAGCAGGGAAGAAATATCCATTAAATTACTAAAATGCCCTCATACTGTACTATCCAAAATAACTTATAAAACATAGCAAGCTATCTAAGTTATTACATTTCCGACAAGCTAAATTATACAAATACACATTTTCCAAAATAAACTTAAACACAATAATTAGTTCGCCTTCCCAAGCTCCTAAGCTTGGCTCCCGTCCCGTCCTTCCGTTCCGCCATCTCCTGCATCGTCAGCTAGGGTAGAAGTAGGGCGTTAGAACACGCGCCCAGTAGGACTCCGAGTAGGGCTAGCACGTGGATTATAATAACAACATACAGATAATAACACAATGAAAACTGATAAACCATCATATAATGAAAATATAACATGATGCCATGCCATGGGTGTCTATGTTATGCATCCCACCCATCATCCAAACCATATAATATCATATCCCTCTTGATGGAACAAAATCTCGTCAAGGTGTCCCCATGCCTGTTCTCGGTCGCCCCGACGGAGCATGGACTCCGGTTATCAAAATATCCCCATGCCTGCTTTTCGGTCGCCCCGACGGAGCATGGACTCCGGTTCCATTATTTTCCCGCCCATGCC
The DNA here is from genome assembly GCA_013350335.1 of Chimonanthus salicifolius. NCBI lineage: Eukaryota > Viridiplantae > Streptophyta > Magnoliopsida > Laurales > Calycanthaceae > Chimonanthus > Chimonanthus salicifolius. Next base: position 58,811,316 of record CM023540.1, read on the forward strand.
GTGCATGAGATGTAATGCATTATGCTATGTAATATATATATCTCATAGCTCTAGTATATCATACATAGCCTTGGCATATAATGCATCATCTTAAAATATAAATCATAGTATTAAACATAACATTCATAATCGTGAAAACCCATCATAAAATAAATCCCGTAGTCCACAAAATAAGATATAGATACCATCACATATCCATGGCTTACAAGGAGGTAGGAATCCTACCGAATACCGATTCGCGTCCTTTTACGGTTTCGCCCGATAATCCCGCTACCGACACGCGTACTGCTCGCGATATGCAATACCCTATTACATACACATAATCAGTTCACATTTTAACTATTTCTAAGTCCATTCACATTTCCAAGTCCATATGAAAAACCGGTCCTTATTTAGGTTTTGTGGGTCCCATTTCATCTATTAAAACTTTTAATCCCATAAGTCTTAAAAATTGGCCACCTTAGGCTTTATCAATCACTTATAAGGTTATTACATTAAAGCCCCTAAGTCCATGATCAATCTCCATGGAATTCTTGAATTTGGCCATTAATTACAGTTTTGTCACTACTTCATTTTCCATGATTAATCACTCATTTATCCAAGCATGATTAAATCCCTAATTGATCATAAACTTAGATCCCTAACTTAGGTCCATTAATGACCCATTGAACCATGTCATAACATCATTAAAATTAGCCTTTTTATTAACCTAACCCTTATTCATTTAAACCCATACAAAACCCCATATTTAACCCTTTAGATGGGTAATGGATCACGGTTTTAAAATACCTCATTCATCAACTCTTCCCATGGGATTTACTTCATACCGTTAAACTACAATGAGTCCATTACCCATTCATACCCTTAGGAAACCATAAACATCACTCATCCTCCAATTTAACCCATCAAAATAGATCACAATTGGGCCATGGGTTCGGCCATACACCATGGGCGAACCCATGGTGTCCTTTCCCCATTTTTTCTTGGATCTAATTACACCATTTAGATCCAAAATAAATCCTTCCTTGAGGTGGTTTAAATCACACTTTTAAACCACTACTCTTAGCCCCATTTGGATCATTACATTTGTTCATTTAAAACCCTAAATTCATCAGCATATTATCCATTAAACCCACCATTTAATCACCATTTCATCACCATAGGGTTTGGCCATATACCATGGCCGAACCCATGGTTCAAGGTTCATTCCATCCATGCATTTCAAAGCAATAAAACTCCATTACATTTTTATCATAAAATCATTTTTAAACTTACCCACACTCACTCATTTAAAACCCTAATTTTCATTAGCTACAAACCCTCATTGTCTTCCATCCATAAAACCCTAACCAATTAAACCAACCACCAAATCACCCACCATGGGGTTCGGCCATACTACATGGCCGAACTCTATGGCCCATGATTCTTATTCCAAGCACCCCATTCCATGCTCAATTCCATAAATTATACAATGCACATACTACATTTACTTATTTCTTTTCCCTAACCTTAATTCACCCATTTAGGGTTTTCTCCATCTTCCACCCTTCCATTTGATGGATCTAAATTCCATAGCATAAAATTATCTATCCACCATTTATTTCACAAAAATAAATTCCAATTCTTAAACCCTAAAAATCCAAAATTTCTTGTTTAAGAAACACTTACAATCCGTCGTCTCCTCCGATTTCCGTCACTCCCGTCAGTCTCCGTAGCCTCCTCTCTCCTTCCTCTTGATCTTTGATAGGTCAAGATTCTTGATTAATGGTGGCAATCCCCAACCCTAGAATCGGCCAAGGTAAGTTTAAATTGAAAGAGGGAAGAGGAAAGGATGATGATAGGGGAGATAATTACCTTGACCTTAGAGTGATTTTGTGTAAATTTCCAATTCTTTCTTCTCTCCTTCTCTTCTTAGCTTCCTTTCCTTAATTTTTTTCTTCTCTTCTCCTTCCTAGTGTGGGACGGCCATGGAGAATGACAATGGAGAGAGTTGAAAAGAGGATAAGAAAATGGAAAAGAACTCAAGACCTACCCCCCATTTGGTGACTTAAACTTACCCTTTACATTAACTACTCTCACCAACCAAAGCAAGATATTTTAAAGATCTTTTATTTGCTTTTAGATAACCACCACCAAGCCCAATGTGTTTAGCCTTGGAGGTGGGGTAGCTTGGTCTCCATTTGACTAATTTTAACCCATTTAGCCACCAATTTAATAATTTAATTATTTAATTAATTTGATAATTTCCTTAGGTTAATTCATTTGTACTTAACCTAATTCCCATTTAACCCTCATTGACCATTTAAATAAATTTAAATCCAAACCATAGTCTATTGGGCCATACTTGGGCCTTTGTCCAAATTTTTGGCCCATTTACCATTCATTCCACCAATTTTCTAATTTCCATCCTTAAAATAAATAATATTCACATATATATTAATTTAAAAATTCCGGGCCATTACAGTGACTCACCCCCATTTGACTCAATCAATTTAAATGCAACTCAATCATTTGAATTTATATCTAACTTAGGTGATTTAATTAAATAATTTAATTCTACTTACTTCACTTGATTCTCTTTAATTCATCCATGAACTCACCCATGGTTGACCAAGTCAACCATGTTGGCCGGCCCCACATGTGTCTTGGTCTGCACGCCACCTCACTTGATGAGGTGGAGTTGGGTCCCACTTGGCCATGGCACTTGGATAATTCCACTCCTACACTTGCCAATGAGATGGACCCCATGCCTTGGACCTTAATTGGGTCCATGACCCGATTAACTCCATTCCTTACCCACTTACCCTAATCATCAATCCATCTTGACCCATTGGGCCCCAATTGGGGATTCGACCCAATTGACCAATTTGACCCAATTAAATAAAATCAAGCCTATCCATGGTCCATTGGACCATACTTGTTCCATTGGCCCAATCCTTATTCATTAAACATGCCTTCCATCTATAATTCAGAACTTTTCACAATTAATTAAATAATAGCTAGTATATTTATTGAATTGAAAATCCGGGCTATTATAATTCCTGATGCTAAGGTGTGCACAAAAATCTTTAGAAATCTTGCTAAAAGGTTTAAGTCTAAAAAGGTGGCAATCAAAATGTTGTCCAAATGAAAATTGATGATTTGGTTGCCTCTCTTCAAACCTTTGAACTTTACCTTGAACCTTCGACCATGGAAAAACCGATTGCCTTGAAATCTTCTGTCAATCTTCCAATGGTTAAAGAAAATGAACCGGTATTGGAAGAAGGAAATCCTAGTGAAGAAATGGCTTTAATTGCCAAAAGATATTTAAATTTTTTGAAAAGGTTTAATAAAATGAGAAAATTTAAAAAGGGAGAACCTAGTGAAAAATTCCCTAAAAGACATGAACCTCATGGTGAGAGAGAGAGGAAAAAGAAATCCAAGGAACAAGAATGTTTCTGTAATGCCCCGCTCTTTTTCACTCGCCGAAAATCAGAGTCTATTTTTTTTTTTTGGAAATAAAGAGTGAGAGAGAGCGGGACACCTTGACGAGAGCTAAGTCCGAGCTTCCAAAGCCCGACCTTTAACTGGCCAACCATACGTGTGTGTGGACTAAGTCCACTAAAACGGTTCACACGCATTAAGGCTATACTTGTGGAATAAACGTAATGCGGAATTAATATGAGATTAAAATTACCAACCCTAATCCATTTTTAAGCAAAGAAGTCCATCACAAATAATTAACTTAAATTCAAATGTCCAAAAATAATACCAAACCATATCAAGATAATTCTAAGTTATTACAGTCCCAAAATGCGAATAACTCAAACTACAATGTCCAAAAATAAAACTTAATAAAGTAAGTCTAAATTATCCAAGCTCCTAAGCTTGGCTCCTTTCGCGTCCTTCGTTCCGTCCATTCCCTGTATCATCATCTAAGGTAGAAGTAGGGCGTTAGTCAACGCGCCCAGTAGGTATTCTGAGTAGGGTCAAACACATGGATTAGTATAAAAATCATAATAGATACATAATGTCAAAATCATGCTAAGTCAATGCCATGCCATGGGTGTCATATGCCATGATTTCCCACCCATCAAACATATCTCAAACACATAGATAATCCTCTTGACCATCTTCTTGGATGGATTTTTCTTTTACATTCAATGGTCCATAACATTTTGGCCAATCTTTTCAATCCAATATGGAACCCCATGGTTTCAGCTATGGAATGGCCGAAACCATGGTTTCCTTAGCCTCTTTTTAATCAATAACCCTTGTTAAACATTGCATACCTATTCTACGTCTTCTCCGTTTCTTTAGGTCTGATTTTTCTCCTTCCTTAGGGCTTCCTTCTTCCTCCTTCATTCTTCAGTTTCTCTAAGTCTAGAGCTAAAAATGTGAGAGAGAGAGAGATGAGAAGAGGCAATGCAACCCCTTGATCCACCTTGAGAATTCAGCTAAGCATGATGAGAGAGGGAGAGGGTTTGAGATGAAAAACCCCAATGGAGTGTTCGGCCAAAGAGGTGTGGGTTGAGAGAGGGAGAGGATGAGATGGAAAACTTTCTATCTTTCTTCCAAAGGAGAGGATCGGCCAAGGGTGTAGAGAGGGAGAGAGGGAGAGGATGAGATGGAAAGTTTTCTATCTCTTCTTCCAAAGGAGAGGATCGGCCAAGGGTGTAGAGAGGGAGAGAGGGAGAGGATGGGATGGAAAGTTTCCTATCTTTTCTTCCAAAGGAGAGGATCGGCCAAGGGTGTAGAGAGGGAGAGAGGGAGAGGATGGGATGGAAAGTTTTCTATCTCTTCTTCCAAAGGAGAGGATCGGCCAAGGGTGTAGAGAGAGGGAGAGAGGGGATGAGATGAAACACTCTCTAGCTCTTTTGGTCTAAGGGAGGATAGGCCAAAGGTGGAGTCTTGTGTAAGCCCTAATCTCCCAACCACCCTCATCACTTCTTGGTCTTTCCCATGTGTCCCTCGGTTAACCAAGGAGACACATGGCTTACACTTGGCTTTCCCTCCCCCTTCCCAACGGTTTTGTCCAGGGTTTCCATGAGATGGAAACCCTCCATCTCCCCTTTTTACTCACCTAAGTCCCTTCCACTTCCATGTGACTCACTTGTTTATTTTGACTCACTTCCCATTCAACTCACTTCACTTAAATGAAACACATTCCCCTAACTCAAGCACTTGAATTCATTTCCATCTAACTCAAGTGATTTTTAATTCCCAATACAATATAATTCCACTCACCATATTTGAACTCACCCATGGTTGACTAAGTCAACCATGGTAGTTGGCCCTACAAGTTACCTTAGACCACACGCCACCTCACTTGATGAGATGGATTTGGGTCCCACTTGGCCATGCCACTTCCATGTCACCTCATACACTTGCCACCTCACTTGATGAGGTGGATCCCATGCCTTAGGTCTTAATTGGGTACATGACCTGATTAAATCAATTCATCTTGACCCATTGGGTCCCAATTGGGTATTTGACCCAATTAACTACATTTACCCAATTAATTAAAATCAACTCTATCCATGATCCGTTGGATCATAATTGGGTCATTGCCCAAATTCTTATTCATCTAACATCCATTCCATCTATAAATCTTAAATTTAACAATTAAAATAGATAATATCCAATATAATAATTGCATTGAAAATCCGAGATGTTGCAGTTTCAATTGTGCTGGGAGAGGACATTATTTAAATGTATGTCTGGTGTGTAAAAAATTTTACTTTAACGTGTAAGCGCACGAGTCTATTGAAGTATAGAGATGCGAGAACGAGGTTGAACCTACAGAAACTTGTGTAAGAAAATCGAAAAAACTAATTAAAAGTCATTAATTAAATCTTAATCTAGTTAAACCAAAGAGTGATGACTAGTTGGTGATAATGATAAAATTACACTAGACTTGCAAAATGTAAATGAAGCAAATAAAGACAAAACTTAAACAACATAAATAAAAGAAGAATTTAATCGGTCGTAAGAAATTACTAAGGTTTCGGATTCCATCATCATTAAATCTATAATTTTCTAATTATCTAGTTATTAATTTCCACTTTTAGCGTAACAATCTAGAACTCAATCTACTGTTTTCTCAAGGTTTGATCATGTAATCTCATAAATATAATTTTCAAATGTAGATTTTCCTTCGCTTAAATGCATAAAATTCTAAGAATTTAATGTATCAAATTTTAATTTAAACGACAATGGATCAAAGAAATAATTCTAAGTATCCAATGTATCTAAATAAATTGAAAAACAATAAATCAAAGAAAATTATATTTAATATTTGAAATACCAAGCCTTGATTAATCAAATATAATTATCAACAACGAAAACTACATGATATTAATGGTGGAAATAATTTATATTTGATAATCAATTGAAGCCAAAATCATAAACATTAAACACATATTAATGGGAATTAATAAACACATAATTGAAAATTATTTCATTAACTAGGCTTCATCTTCAACCTTAGCTCAAAAATTAGAAAGACATCATGACCAAATTACAACAAAGAAAAGAGAAAGATAGAACCCATTTAAGCCGTCGGGATTTCTGAGCCTTGCTCACTCCTCAACCTTCTCTGCTTCTGTATGAAATCTCCCTTTCAAAACTCAATCCTTAAACTCCTTTATATAGTATTTTGAATTCACAAAAACCAAGAAATAAAAAATAAAGACAAATCAAATTTGGCCAAGAATTGGCCATGTCTGCTCCTTGTCTCAAAAGCCATTATCTTCATACTGGTGTATTGCTTTGAACAGCCCATGCAGCTGTTTGTATTTCCAATGCATATCTTGAGTTGGTGGAAAATAATCCCACCTTTACATGTCATGCTTGATGAGTTGCATACCCATTTTTCTAACAGCTTCACATTTATGATGGCCCACCCAACTACTTGTATTTTGGTAAAAAATCTAGCTTCATTCGGCTGATGCAATCCTTGGAATCTTTTTGCTCAAACAACTATTGCACATTGGATGGGGTCCCACAAGTTGGTGATTCATCTTATTGGTGTTTCTTGTAGATTAATTACAAAATGCACTACACCAACCTAAAAACACAAAAATACACAAATTAGAAAAATTAAATAGCATTAGGTAGCAAGAATAATAATTTTAGGACTAACATATGTAACATTTATGTATTTATCAAATACCCCCAAATTTACATTTTGCTAGTCCTCAAGCAAAATTAACATTAAAGAAATCCTAACAATATCACTTTCGCTGGCACTCTCGATTGCATTTAGCGTATGCAACAAGTCTTTAAACCCCTAGGTCACCCCTAGTAGACGAGTTATAGTCTTGTGAGGGTTTACAGTGATAACACCCACAAACATCACAAGAATTTTTAGCAGAAAAACACAAACAAGAATTGTAAACATCATTTGATGCCAAAATTATTTTTTAAAACTCATACTCGAAGTGTTGTGTGATAGCCAACATTACATAGCCTTCTTTTTCAAAATGTATCCAAGTTTAATAACCACCATCCGAAAATGCGCTTCGACTTCAAATCTTACTAAGATATATCACTTAGAACAAAATCACTCAGAGATTGGCTAATATTTTCTCTCATTTATATGTGAGCAGAATTGATGTTGCAAAGCAAATATCTCATATATCATAAAGAAAGACGGTTTTTCCAAGAAAATATTGATCTCATGATTGGAATATCATTTACTTAAGAATATTGAATCAAACACCAATATTCCTCTTCATTTATTCTCCACATTATAACCATACTACACTCAAGATCAAGTAGGACTTTTCTATTGGTTGTAACGAGGCTCTAGGGGCAAGGTAAATCAAAGGAAGAGTAAATATTTTCAAGGTACTTTTGAGAAGGTTAGAGGTTTTTTTTTATGTATATGGGATTATTCTTTTAAAATCATTGTATCTCTGTTTCTTTTCTTTTGTTCCATCATTTTTTTTTGGATGTTCCCTTCTTCTTCTTCTTTTCTCTTGTTTTTTATTTTTAACACATATTTGACCATCCCAAATTTGTCCTCACCATTTCTCAAAAGAAAGGGTAATGGATATGAAATACATACTATTACTCCAATTTCGGAGTAGGGTATGGTTAGTGAGGTGAACAACAAAAAAGGCCTCTACTCAGGCTCAAATTGGGAACTAAAAGGATAATATGACCAATAAAGGTAGGCTTGATGGCTTAGAGGGTAAAAAAACTGGCCTATATCATTTCTTAAGTTTCATATGATTTATTTTATTGCCTCAAATAAATTCAGAAGGAATTTTTGGTGTAATAATCCAATTTTGATGTCATTTTAAGTATTTGACCAAAACAAAGAATAATGAGATCAAAACAAAATTGATGCGCATTTCAAGAAATTTAGAATTTTATTATAACCCTCAGAAAAATAGACTGGCACAAAAACGTATTTAGGTTATAAGTCTACTAGTATTCTACACGTGATCACATAACTCATGCACAATTTTCTTTTTCAAGCTATAGTAACTTGGTTATGCATCATATTGTTCTGATCATAAACTTCAAAAAATATATTTGGAAAAAAATGATGAAAAAATTATTGTTCACACATTTAAGCTAAAATATTTTTTTATACACTTTTTTTTTTAATTATTGTTATTTTTTTAATGTAACTTTTGGAACAATGTAACTCCTTACCTCGAAACTTGAACTAAACATTGTTCTCAATGTTTCCTTTAAATAAAAAGCCAAAGATGCGTATGCAAATATTGTAAAGAAAATTGAAAGGAATAAAATTAAAAAGAGTTTGGAGAAAAGATATCACCTTGGGTGGCTCCAGTGTGCACTAAAGGTAAACAACATCAAACACATTAGACACATGGTGCAAACTATATAATGTTTTTTTTTAAATGAAGAAAAATAATTAAATATAAAAATGACCAACAGAAAACAATCTTTATACACAGGATCATCCAAAAATACTTCTTCCACTTTTGATTTTTTCAACTCTAAAAATGGTTTTAACCTTTGACCATTAACTTTAAACACATCACCATTTTTAGGATTTTCAATCTCCATAGCCCTATGAGGATAAACATTACGAATGAGGAATGGGCCGGACCATCGAGAACGCAACTTTCCTGGAAATAGATGCAGATGAGAATTGTATAGAAAGACCTTCTGACCAAGTGTGAATAACTTTCTCAAAATGTTCTTATCATGAAGTATCTTCAGTTGGTCCTTAAACCTTTTTGCACAGGTGTATGCATCATTCCTAATTTCCTCCAATTCATTGAGTTGGAGTTTTCTATGAATCTCAGCCTTGTCAAGAGCAAAATTCAAATGCTTGATTGCCCAAAATGCTCTATGCTCTAACTCTACAGGGAGGTGACAAGCTGTTTCCGTACACAAGTCTATAAGGAGACATTCCAATTGGGGTCTTGAATGTAGTGCGATAAGCCCATAGTGCATTAATGAGTCTTAAAGATCAATCTTTCCTATTTGGAGTTACCATCTTCTCAAGAATGTGCTTGATTTCTCGATTTGAAACTTCAACTTCACCATTTGTTTGTGGGTGGTAAAGAGTTGCAACTTTATGAGTAATGCCATAGGTTTTCATTAAATGCTCAAAAGACCTATTACAAAAGTGCTTTCCCCCATCGCTAATAATAGCGCGTGGCATTCCAAATCTGGAAAAGATGTTCTCCTTCAAGAAGCGAATTACCACCTTGTGGTTATTTGTTTTGCATGCAATCGCTTCTACCCATTTGGACACATAATCCACTCCGACGAGGATGTACAGATTATCAAATGAATTGGGGAATGGTCCCATAAGATCAATACCCCAGACATCAAATATTTCGATCATCAAGATCGGGTTTAGGGGCATCATATTCCTTCGTGAAATGCTCCCTAATTTATGGTCTCTCTCACAAGCTACACAGTATGCATGGGAATCTCGAAAAATTGAAGGCCAATAGAAGCCACACTGCAAAATTTGGCAGCGGTCTTTTTACCACTAAAATGGCCTCCACAAACATGGTCATGATAGAAACGGATAACATCTTGTTGATCACTCTGAGGGATGCATCACCTAATGATCTGATCAGAACAATACTTAAATAAGTACAGATCATCCCAAAAGAAGTATTTTACCTCAGCCAAAATTTTTGATCTATCCTGTTTGGTCCAATGTGAAGGCATTTGCTTAGTATCAAGATAGTTGACTATGTTAGCATACCAAGGTAACTGGGAGACATGCAACAATTGTTCATGAGGAAAAGTCTCTGTGATGGGGCAAAGAATTGTCAGTAAACTTTGTCACTAATCTGGATAAGTGATCTGCTACAACATTTTCAAACTCTTGTAGCAACAAAATCCATCGGATAAGACAAGATTTAGCATTTTTCTTTGATAAAAGATACTTTAATGCAGCATGGTCCGAATAGACTACGACCTTAGCACCCTACAAGATAGGACCGAAACTTATCAAGTGCAAAAATGACTGCTAACAACTCCTTTTCCGTGGTGGAATAATGAAGTTCAGCATCATTCAGAGTTTTACTGGCATAGCAGATCACATGGGGAAGTTTATTCACCCGCTGGCCCAAAACAGCTCCGACTACGTAATCAGAGGCATCGCACATAATTTTGAAATGTACAGTCCAATCAAGAGGTTGAATGATAGGTGTTGACATCAATGCAGTCTTTAATTTATCAAAAGCATGGATGCAATCATTGTCAAAGACAAATGATATATCTTTGGCAAGTTATTTGCATAAAGGTCTAGAAATGTAACTAAAACCTTTGATGAACCGTCTGTAAAAACCTACATGACCCAAAAAGGATCTAATTTCCTTCACAGTTTGTGGACAAGGAAGGTTAGAAATTAGATCAACTTTGGCCTTGTCAACCTCGATACCTTTCTGAGAAATAACATGCCCAAGAACGATGCCTTGTTTTACCATAAAATGGCATTTCTCCCAGTTGAGAACAAGGTTTTTCTCTTCACACCGTGCTAACACTAAGGTTAGGTGGTGTAGACATTGATCAAAAGAAGACCCAAATATGGAAAAATCATCCATGAATACCTCTAGGAACAATTCTACCATGTAAGAGAAAATGATGACCATGCATCGCTGAAAAGTGGCAGGTGCATGGCATAACCCAAAGGGCATTCGACGGTAGGCGAATGTTCCAAAAGGACAAGTGAAAATGGTCTTTTCTTGATCTTTAGGAGTAACAACGATCTGGTTATAGCCGGAATAACCATCAAGGAAACAGTAGTACGCATGTCCGGCTAACCGTTTCAACATCTGATCAATGAAAGGAAGGGGAAAAAGGTCCTTCCTTGTCATGGAGTTCAATTTTCGGTAGTCAAAACAAACTCGTCAACCTGTCTAAACACGGGTTGGGACTAACTCATTCTCATCATTCTTTACTACAGTAACACCAGACTTTTTTGGAACCACTTGAATTGGATTCACCCAATGATTGTCAGAGATGGGGTAAATGATACCCGATTCCAAGAGCTTCAAAATTTCAGTTCTTACCACTTATTGCATGGCAGGATTCAACCGCCTCTGTGGTTCAAGCGAGGGTTTGACATTTTTGTCCAGATGAATTTTGTGCATGTACAGAAGGGCTGATGCCTTTGATATTAGCAATGGACCACCCTCTAGCTTCTTTGTGTTCCTGAAGAACATTTAACAATTCATGTTCCTGATCATCATCCAAATCTGAAGCTATAATGATGGGCAAGGACTCAAACAGTCCTAGAAATGCATACTTGAGTGTGTCAGGCAGTGGTTTCAAATCCATCTTGGGTGGTTTTTCAATGGATGGGATAAGTGCAGACTCAACAACTAGAGGATTTTCAAGTTTGGCTTTCCACTTATTAGTATCCAAAAATGGGGTAGATTCTAACAAAGCATTCACATCCCTGACCAAACTATCATCATCAAAATCCATGCCAAAATTTGCCAGATACTTCTTGAAAGGGTCATCACTAACGAGTTGCAAAAGCGATTCATGAACTGTACTCTCAATTAGATTTACCTCATACAAGTCCTCTGTGTCTGGAGGTTGTTGAGTCACATTGAACACGTTGAGTTCTACAATCATGTTGCCAAATGACAATTTCAACTGTCCATTCCGGTAATTGATTATTGCATTTGAGGTGGTAAAAAATGGTCGGCCCAAAATTACCGAAATTTGCCCGTTAGTGTTCATCATAGGTTGTGTGTCAAGGACTATAAGGTCTACTGGAAGTAAAATTTATCAAGCTTGATCAAAACATCTTCTATTACACCTCGAGGGATTTTTACTGATCTGTCAGCCAATTGAAGTGTAACAGGAGTGGGTTTCAGCTCTCCTAGTCCCAATTGTACGTATACTGAATACGACAACAAATTAACACTCGCCCCTAATTAAAGTAAAGCTCGATCAATCGAATGGTCACCAATGACACATGAAATAGTAGGACACCCAGGATCTTTATACTTGACAAGAGTTTTCTGTTGAAGAATGGAGCTAACCTGTTTAGTGAGAAATGCTTTCTCTGGGACATTGGTTTTCCTTTTCATTGTACATAGATCTTTCAAAAATTTTGCAGAAGAAGGCACTTGCTGAATAGCATCGAGGAAAGGGATATTAATGCGAACTTGTTAAATATATCTAACACATCACTATATGGTGCACCTTTTTTATTCGGAGTTAGTCTCGGTGGGTAAGGAGCTCTAAGATCAAAAGGTCTAGAGGCACAGTCATTCTCTCTTGACTCATGAGGTTTTGGCTTCTCAGGCTCTACGAGGTGATCAATGCCCACAGTTGGTTCCTTTTGATCTTGTTTTTGGTCAGGGTGTTTTTCTTCCTCATGCATCCTAACTTGGTTGTCAAATGTTTTTCCTGACCTAAGGGTAGTAATGGATTTAACATCCTCAAGATGCACACTGGAAGTAGGAGGGTTCCCTACTTCAAACTGACCCTTAGGATTAGGAACAGGTTGACTGGGAAATTTTCCTTTTTCCCACTCTCCTATTGCATTTGCCAATTGTCCCAACTGAGTTTCAAGCTTTAGCATTGCTTGTGAGTTAGACTACGAAGGTTGTTGGATTGACTGCATGAATTACTGGAGTGTATCCTCCAAAGAAGGATTCTGTTGTGAAAAATTGGTTGGTGGAATATGACTAACGTGGGGGTTTATTTGGTAGATTGAACGGTTGCCCCCCTTGGTTCATTGGAGGTTGATTCTGTCTCCATGAAAATTTTGGATGATTCCGCCAATTGGGGTTGTATGTGGCAGAGAAAGGGATTCCCTACTGCCTTCCAAAATTGTTGAGTGCATTCGCCTGCTTGGCTGAGCACTCGGACATTGATCCTAAAGAATGTCAGTTTTGGGCAGTGTGCCCTAGGTTAGAACACATTGCACAAACTTCATACTGCATACCATTGACGGACCTATCATTTGATTCATTGTTAAGGTCTCTACTTTCTTTGTCAAATTTGCAATTGCGACCTTAACATTGAAGTCATGGCTAACTTCGTACAAGCTCCCCTTTCTGGGTGCCTAAACAGAACTCTATTTTTTAGAGAAATCCCATTGCTGAGAGTTCTGCCAAATTTTCCAAAAATTGCTATCCATCAATTTGACTTTGTTTTAAGAATGTCCCACCTTTCATAGATTCTACCATGGTGCGGTTTGGTGTAGTCAAACCGTCGTAGAAAAATTGTATGAGTCTCCATAGTTCAAAACCACGGTGGGGACATTTACTCAGCAGGTCTTTGAATCTTTCCCATGATTCCCCCAATTGTTCACCCTCTTTTTGAGCAAAATTAAGGGAGGTGGTTTTGGACATTGGGAAGAACTTAGATGAAAACTTATTGACCACTTGGTCCCAAGTTGTGATGGAGTTGGTGGGTAAAGTGTTCAGCCATGATTTCGCTTTCTCTTTAAGAGAGAAACGAAACAAACGAAGTCTCATAGAATCATCAGAAAAAATTTGGAATTTGAAAGTAGAGTAAATTTCCAAGAATTCTTTGACATGTAAAAAAGGGTCCTCACGATCAAGACCATAGAATGAAGAAAGGAGATGCAATAAGGCTGGTTTCAGCTCAAAAGTTGCATTAGTCGCTGGAAGGATTATGCCCGAAGGTGTGTTGGCTGTAACTGGCGAGAAGCAATCTCGAAAGGTTTTCTCTTGTTCTCCAGCCATTTTAGGTGGTGGAAGTAGACTAACTTTGACTAAGTTTGATTGGGCTCCAGACGTAACGAACGATGGACCGACAGACAGTTCAACTCGAACCAAATGATTGGTAGAGTTGCAAACCCAAATACTCATACACAAGCACGAACAAACATGTTCAAACAAATCCACACAAAATATGCCCTAAATCTAAATTCTGAATTCATTGACTAACACACACGGATCCTAAAACTCTAGACTGCTCCTAATCTCCTTTACATAAAATTTTACCCTCCGAGGAGAGTTTAACCACAAGCACAGCCAGGTAAGTTCCCAGGTAAGTGGGGCATCACAATGGAATCTAGTCCTAGCTTACCCTTAGACGTGCTCGATCTCACGCCTTGGTGACAAAACTAGCCTAGACATCGTGCTTGAAGCAAAACTATTCACCGGTGGACTAAAAGTAAACTGCATTAGAGAGTGTCCTATTGAGCATGAACAACCCTAAACGATGGTTCTAGATTGATTTTAGCATACGATGGATGAACCAATTTTACTAATATTTTTTGGATTTTTCTAGTTTTTGTGAATGCAGGACTAAGTTACCAATGTAAGATTCAAACAAATATGAAAACAATAAGCAAACAATTTAACCTAATGCATGAACTAGCAACCTAAACTCATGAGCAAACTACATATGTAATTTTTTTTATATACAAAATAAATGCAAGACAACCTAATAAAATCTATATGAATGTATGAAAAATTAAAAATTTAAAGAAAATGGTTTTGGCACTTACCTTGGCCTGTAGTACTTTTTTTTTTGCAATTTTTTTTTTTAAACGTGCAATTCAAAATTCTTGCAAAATTCAAAACACAAAACCTAGGTGGAGACCCTAAATCACATGAAAATATGCATGAAACCTAGATCTAGATGCAAAATTCCTAAATCAACAACTAGTAGAAAGATAAAATTAATTGAGATTTAATTTGTTTTCAGATACAAGTTCCCCAACAACGGCACCAAAAACTTGGTGTGTACAAAATTTTACTTTAACTCGCAAGCGCACTAATCTATTGAAGTACTAATTAAAAGTCATTAATTAAATCTTAATCTAGTTAAACCAAAGAGTGATGCCAGTTGGTGATAATGATCAAATTACATTACTCTTGCAAAATGTAAATGAAATAAATAAAGACAAAACTTAAACAACATAAATAAAAACAGAATTTAATAGGTCGTGAGAAATTACTAAGGTTTGGGATTCCACCATCATTAAATCTATAATTTTCTAATTATCTATTTATTAATTCCCATTTTTAGAGTAACAATCTAGAACTCAATCTACTGTTTTCTCAAGGTTTGATCATGTAATCTCATAAATATAATTTTCAAATGTAGATTTTCCTTCGCTTAAATGTATAAAATTCTAAGCATCTAATGTATCCAATTTTAATTTAAACGACAATGGATCAAAGAAATAATTCTAAGTATCCAATGTATCTAAATAAATTGAAAAACAATAAATCAAAGAAAATTATATTTAGTATTTGAAATACCAAACCTTGATTAATCAAATATAATTATTAACAACAAAAAATACATGATATTAATGGTGGAAATAATTTATATTTGATAATCAATTGAAGCGAAAATCATAAACACTAAACACATATTAATGGGAATTAATAAACACATAATTGAAAATTATTTCATTAACTAAGCTTCATCTTCAATCTTAGCACAAAAATTAGAAAGACATCATGACAAAATTACAACAAAAGAAAAGAAAAAGATGGAACCCATTTAAGCCGTCGGGATTTCTGAGCCTTGCTCACGCCTCAACATTCTCTATTTCTGTATGAAATATCCCTTTCAAAACTCAATCCTTAAAGTCCGTTACATAGTATTTTGAATTCACAAAAACCAAGAAATAAAATATAAAAAACAAATCAAATTTGGCCAAGAATTGGCCACGTTTGCTCCTTGTGTCAAAAGCCATTATCTTCATACTGGTGTTTGGCTTTGAATAACCCATGCAGCTGTTTGTATTTCCAATGCATATCTTGAATTGGTGGAAAACAATCCCACCTTTACTTCTCATGCTTGATGAGTTGCATACCCATTTTCCTAGCAGCTTCACATTTATGATGGCCCACCCAACTACTTGTATGTTGGTAAAAAATCTAGCTTCATTCGGCTGATTCAATCCTTGGACTCTTTTTACTCAAACAACTATTGCACATTGGATGGGGTCCCACAACCTGGTGATTCATCTTATAGGTGTTTCTTGTAGATTAATTAGAAAATGCACTACACCAACCTGAAAACACAAAAATATACAAATTAGAAAAATTAAATAGCATTAGGTAGCAAGAATAATAATTTTAGGACTAACATATGTAGCATTTATGTATTTATCAATGTCCATCGGAAAAATTCAATGAAGGCTATGAATGCCACATATGAGAACACCTCAAAATCTGAGACAGATTCGGATGAGGAACCTCAAGTCATGGATGAAACACATAAGAACTTCATCGCTTCCATTGTTGAAAATGAGGAAGCACCCGTAATTGAAACAATGACGGATATTGAAAGTGATAGTGTAATAGCCCGAATTTTTTTTAAATCAATATATATTTGGCATTTATTTATTTTAATAATGGAAAAATGGGAATTTTGATGTCATGGATGTTAAATGGATCAAATTAGACAAAGGCCCAAGTATGGTCCAATGGACCATGGATTGGATGGGATCCATCTAAAGGGTCAATAATGGTAAAAGTGGGCACGATAACCATGTGGGACCCAATGGATCAAAATTGATTCAAACTTTAAAGTAAATAGTAGAAAATAATTTAATTGGGCCATGGGTCCAATGGTGACCCAATTAATTGGAATTAACCACCCCCCCCCCCCCCCCCCCCCCCCCCCCCCCACCCTAAGGTAATGATGGGATGATTCAGCTAGCATAACCAAGTGGGGCCCACCTCCATCTCATCAAGTGAGGTGGTGGGTTGGCTAAGGAATTGGTGGGGGCCGGCCACCATGGTTGACCTGGTCAACCATGGGTGGATTCATGAAGGAATTGAAGGGAATTAAATAGAAATTAAATTATAAAATTAAAGGGGCTAAGTTAAATAATAAATTAAATAATTAAGTGAGTCAAGAGGGGAGTGAGTCACATAGGAATGGGGGTGAGCCAAGATGATTTCCATCTCACTCACCAAAACCGTTGGAAGGGGTGGTGGTTCCACCTCATCCCAACCACCCCCACTAAGGGGACAATGGCCCTAAGATTGGGGGCATGCAAGGCCATACCCCCCTTCATGAGTGTTGATTGATGGAGTCAAGACCAAGAGTACATGGGAGATGGTCTCCCATCTCATTTTCTCTCATCTCTCTCTATCTCTCCATCTCTTCCAAAACCGTCCTCCCCTCTCTTCCAAAGGAAACACCAAAGAGAAAAGAAAAGAAAGAGACTTGAAAGGAAAGAAGAGAACCCAAGTTTGAGATATTTTCCCCATCCCCTCCTTCTCTCTTTCTCTCCCTCAAAATCTAACCCTACCATTAACCGAACCAAAACCTTGGTGACCTTACCTTGATCAAGCTCACCATTGGCCGAGTGTCAAGGAGGAAGAAGAGGAGAAAGGCTAATGAACAAGAGGAGCAAGAGACAACTGGGAGAACCACAGATTAGTAAGTATTTCCAAACAAGATGTTATGTTTTTCTCTAAGGAAACCATGAAGGAAAGGTGTGCAAAATGTGCAATGGAAAAGACGGACAAAATAGTCAGTCGACTGAACTAATAATGGACGAATCAGAAACGAGTTTCTGGGAGTTTCGGCCGACTGAATAAGGGATTCAGTCGACTGAACTAATGGTGGCTGATAATAGAAAGAGTTTCTGGGAGTTTTAGCCGACTGAATCTGATGATTCAGTAGACTAAACACAAACGTCTCGAACAAGAAAAGGGTTCTGGAAGTTTCAGCTGACTGAATATACGATTCAGTCGACTGAATGGATGCTTGTTGAACACATAAATGGTTGGTTGGTAGTTCAGCCGACTGAATCTATGATTCAGCCGACTGAAAATAAACTGGCAGAACAAACAGATAATCTGATACCAAGTCAGCCGACTGAATCTGTGATTCAGTCGACTGAAATGGGTACGAACCATGTTTCAGCCGACTGAATATGTATTTCAATCGACTGAAACTGAACTGGCAAGACAAACAGACAATCTGTTTCAAAGTCAGCCGACTGAATCTGTGATTCAGTCGATTGAACTCTTGATTCAGTCGACTGAACTCCTAATTCAGTCGACTGAATTGAGATGTACAGTTTGGAGTATTTTCAGAGGTCACTGTTAATTCGGTAGTATAAATGGGGGTTATGTTTAAATTAAAGAGACGAATTTTAATGATCCTACGACATGATTGGTGAGTCACTAATAGACCTAAGTGTATGGATCAGTTATGGATTGAATTATGTATGTGTTTTAATCAATGGAAAAAGAGGCTAAGTTAAGGGCTGATTTATGATAATCTTGTAACATGGTTAAAGAGCATTAATGAACCTAGGTTTATGATCAGTTAGAGACTTAATCATGGATAAGATATAGACTAACTTGGAAAAATGTATAATAAGGTATCGAGACATCGCAAACGGTACGGGATCAGCGACCGGAATTATCGGACGAAAACAAAAAGGGACGTTATCGGTATTCGGTAGGATTCCTACCTTTTTGTAAGCCGTGGATTATGTGTATGTGATGGTTTCCGTATTTTATTTTGGTAATTACATGATTTATTATAACAGGGATTTTAAATGCTATGGATGGTATTTTATATACTATGGATTATATTCCTATCCTATGGATATGAATTATATATATATATATATATATATATATTACATAGCATAATGCACTTACATCTCATGCATGGCATGGGCGGGAAAATAAAGGAACCGGAGTCCATGCTCCGTCGGGGCGACCGAGAACAGACATGGGGATAGCTTGATATGCTATAACCGGAGTCCATGCTCCGTCGGGGCGACCGAGAACAGACATGGGGATAGCCTGATAGGCTATAACCGGAGTCCATGCTCCGTTGGGGCGTCCTAGAAGCAAACATGGGGACACCTTGACGGGATTTTGCCGTCAAGGGGGATGTGACATTTTATGATGATATAGATGATGGGTGGGACACATGACATAGACACCCATGGCATAGCATTCATCATATGGTTTTATTATATTACTATCAGTATACTTGTTATCACTAATCCATGTGCTAGCCCTACCCGGAATCCTACTGGGCGCGTTGTGTAACGCCCTACTTCTACCCTAGCTGATGACGCAGGAGACGGAGGAAATGGTGGACGCGACGGAAGTCAAGCTTAGGAGCTTGGGAAAGCGGCTACTTTGTTTATCAAAGTTTTATTTTGGAAAAGTTGTAACTTAAGTAGCTTAGCTTGTCGAATTGTAATAATTTTGGATTTCTTGCTATGGTCTGGATTATACTCTGTACGTTATCATTTTGAGACATAATTATGAACATTGGGGTATCTTAGTAGTATAATGATGTATCTTCCCTTCTATCTAAAACTGGTAGGATAGTATCTATTATAATGTTCCGCATGTAATTATATTCCGCGAGCTTACTTCCTACACGTGAACCGTACTCGTGGACTTCATTCCGCGCAAGCGTGGGGATGGCTAGTTAAGGGCCGGGCTTTAGAAGCTCGGACTTAACTCACGTCGTGACGTCCGCGCCCGTTGTCACTTTTATTTTTTATTTTTTAAAAAAATAGACTCTGATTTCGGTGAAAATGGGGCAGGCGTTACAGATAGTGATGAAGATGATGATCTTCAATCCTCTTTCAATGCCTTGTACTTGGAGAGTGGACAATTGACTAAGAGCTAGATAATACTAAACTTGAAAAAAAAAATTATCAAGCCAATTAAAAGATGGAAAAGATGAAAACACACTCCTCACCTCTCATCTTAAAGTGGATGTGAGGAAGCTCACTCATGAATTAATGGAACTTAAAAGGCATAAAGAAAAGTTCCAAGATAAATTTACCCAAGGAGAAGAAAGATTGTTAAAGACGAGTAAAAAGTTTGGTGATAGATCGGGTCTTGGTTCCTCATTGAAACCAATGGATCTATTGTCCAAAGGGTGTTTGTTAAGGGTAATGTGCCTAAGATGCCCAAGAGAAAATTCTTTTATTGTCACAAGGTTGGACGCTAGAAGCATGAGTGTAATCTTAGAAAGTGGCACATGGAAAATGAAACCCTTAACCACATCCCAAATGTTAAGGCTAAAAGACACCCACCAAACCTCAATGAAAAACCTAAAATGCATCCACCAAGGCCTAATGTTAGGAGACCCCCAAGGATGTGGACCCAAGGCAAGACTCCTTGTTAAGACATGACCAAGTCTTGAAAGACTTGAGGTGTCCTATGTTTGGATTCTCAAGGTATGCCCAAAGGAGTGTGTATGAGAGACCAAACTCAACCATTTGGGTACCTAGGAGATAGACCACCATCTAATCATGTTTTGTTTTGGGCTATGATTCACTTTCATATTTTAAGCCATTGCAAATTGAACTCTAGTGGCAAATGAGTTTAAGTAGCCCAAGTACAATGACATGTGATAAGGAATTTGGTAAGTACAAGCTCAGATTATGCTCTTCCTGGCTATAGAATTAATCTTTCTTGGAAAACATCTTTGAAAATTATATTTTCAAGAGGAATATTTTTGTTCATTATGTTTAACATGGTATAGTATTTGCATATTTGAGTATGTGTATGGTTTGTTGCCTTGATCTTGCATTGATTTGATCAAATGAGCTTAGATTTGACACATAATTTTCAATTTGATCAATTGCAAGTTGTTTTTGTGGTATATGTTTTGCTTATCATGATGAATATGATTTGTGTATACCATATTTTCTGTTAAAAATCAAATGGGGATTTTGAAAAACAAAATCAAAGTTTAGGGAGAAAAACCAGTCTCTAGTATGGAGACTAATCACCAAGTGGCGATGTGTCGAGTGAATTTTAGTAGTGGACTTAGGAAGAAAATTCAGCTTTGTGTCTTGGTGACCGATCGCCAACAGATGAAGGATCAGTGATGCGACCGTTCGCCTGGACGACTAATCGTCCGTGTCAGGGGAAAGTCTTTAAGTTAAATTCCTATGCGATTGGAGGTTCTTATTTCCCTCCTCCTACGCGAGTCTTCTCTTCCTTTCTCTATGAAAATCGCTAAAGGGTCGTGCCCTAGCTCTCCAGATTCGATTGTATGAGCGACCAATCATCTACTCTCTCCGGCAAAAAGCTTTGTCTCCCAGTCTTGTGCTCACCCCTCACTGATTTCAATGGTTTCTCAGCTAGGGTAAGACTCTGAAAATCCTTTCCATTTCAATTTCTGCAAATTTGTGTGGGAAAAATCAACACCAAATGCCAGGGAAGAATCTACCCCTCACACCAGATCCCCATGTCCTCCTCCTCCTCTAGCCGACATAGCTTAGACTAGTGTTTCATGTTGTCTTTATATTTTGAAAAACTATACTTTTTGGCATGTAATTATGTATATTTTTGGTTCAAACCTTGATGCATGGAATGGTATCCTCCTTATCAATACAATGGTTTGGTTTATGTGCCATGATCTTTCTCTCCTTGATATGTGATGCCATGGTTATTACTTGTTGTTGTTCATGTGTATTAAATGGTTTGTTTTCAATATGAATGGCATGGATGTTTGGCTATGGAGTTTGGGGAAGCACAAAATATGTGCTTGTTTAGCCTTTGTCAATTATTGACAAAATGAGGGAGAAATTAGTAGAAGCTAATGGAGAGATTGCAAGCTTGACTTAGCTTGGTGTATGTGGGAGAAACATTGAAATGCTTGTAAGAAGCATTGGAGTTTGTTAAAATGGAGAAATTGCAAGATTGGAATAACTTGGAGTATGGGGGAGTTGCATTGAAATACATGTGTTGAATTAGAGTTTGGGACTTCAAACTCAAGAATGATTGGGGGAGAAAAATTTGAAACCTATGTAGCTTGGAAAGCTTGGTAATAATCTTGAGCTATGTGAATTAGTTTTTGTGTTTAGGAAATCATGAAGTATGGGGGAGTTTATATGTGTAGTCTATGGATACATGCTTTATGTATGGACCTTAGATGGGTAAGGTGTTGGGTCAATGGCCCAATTAAGACCCAATAGTTATGGAAAAAATGTTCAATTTAAAGTAAATGGGTAAGATGCATTTAGTTGGGTCAAGGTTGCTATTTGGGTCAAAATGCCCAATTGGGACCCAATAGGTCATGGTTGACTTGTTGACCACCAAGTGAGTTCATGCCTAACTTAATTGGGGCTGAATTAAATGGGAATGCAATCAAGTGATTGAGTTGATTTTAAGATGATGAGTTAAGTGAGTTGAATACATTTGAATTAAATTATATGAGTTAGGCGAGTTGGATGAAAGGGTTTTTGGGGTTACAAAATTCAAAACCTAAGGGTACACGTTGGAATGAGAGTTTCATCTCATGGATGAAACCCCCACTTGAATCATTAATGCAGAGGTGAGGGGTTTTGGTTATTTCAAATTCAAACAAAGGGTATACGTTTGGAGAGGGGGGGGGGGGGGGGGGGGGTAGTTTCATCTCATGGATGAAACCCCCAAGATGGAACATCAATGGAAGGTGGACCGTTTGGTGCGGGGTTACACAAACCAACTCAAGACAAGACCTTTGGGCACATGGGAGTTTCACCCCATGGATGAAACCCCCCAATGGTCATTAATGAGAGAGGACGGTTTTGGAGTGGTTACCCAACTCAAACAAGGCTACACCGTTGGAGCCTTGGGAGTTTCATCTCATGGATGAAACCCCCAAGTGGAGTATTAAGGAGGGAGGTTAAGGAAAATGGGAGTTACACAAAGGGCTTCACCAAAGCCATCACCCTTGGGCAACCACATCATTGGAACAAAACAAATTTGATACTCATCTCATTCTCTCCCTCTCCCTCTTGGCTGTTTTTCTCTCCTTCAAACCATCTCTTGGCCGACCACTCCTCAAGACAAAAAACTTAGAAAAGTTTTTTATCTAAAGCTATCACTCAAGGCCGATCTCTCTCTCTCTGTCTCTCAAGTCTCACTCTCGGCCACAGAAGTAAGAAGAAAGGTGGAAGAGGCTAAAGAAAGAAAGGATTGAAAGAACAAGTCGGAGCGAAGGAAAACCAGAGGAGTCGCGGAAACGGTAAGTGCTCAATAAGATTTCATAAATAAGAAATTAAAAAAAAAAGGATCAAAGACAATGGCCGAACCCTTAATTTTACAATGGCAAAGGACTCAATGATGAACCATAGGGTTCGGCCATGTTGTATGGCCGAACCCCATGGAAGGTCATTGGTTATTTTTATGGGTTTTTGAAGGATGAAAACCATGGAAGGTTATGAAGTGTTTTAAAAAGGGTTTAAAATGGATGTATTTTTAAGGACATTAGCTATGTTTAAATGGATTGAAAATATGGAAATCATAGATGTATGTTTAGGATTTCGAGAGGTTTAAAAAAAGGTTCAAAAGAATGTTTGTATGGGAATTCCATCAAAGGATTATAATCTTGGATTAATGATTTTTAAAGAGAAGATTATGAACCATAGGGTTCGGCCACGGTGTATGGCCGAACCCCATGGAAGATGGTTAATAATTTAGAAAGGTTTTAATGATGGACTTTTGGATAAAAAGAATGAACCTAAATGTATGGTTAAACCCCATGGAGGAACCTTGATTTATGGATTCAAGGATGGTAATTGATATAATGGAGAAATTGGAATTTAGACATCATGGTTTAGGCCATGTGTATGGCCGAACCCCATGAAACAATTTTATAGATATTATGTTTATGAATAGCTTAAATGAATTAATTGGAGGATGCAAATATATGCTTATGGATTATGTTATTGGATTATGGGTTTTTATTTATGTTGATGGATTAGTTAGTCATAAACATATGCTGTTGGACCTAGAAATAAGGAGATGAAAGATCATGGGTTCGGCCATGATGTATGGCCGAACCCCATGAGGTGGGTTTGTGGATCAAAACATGGACTTACGCATGTGTTAATGAATGAAAGGTTTGGTTATGGATTTGTACAAATGGCAAGGATGTAAATAAGTAAAAATAATGTTGGGGGGGGGGGGGGGGGGTGTTTCGGCCATAGTGTACTGCCGAACCTCATGGGGAATGTTTGGTGAACTTAAGGTTGATGTATGTTAGATGATTAATTTGTTTATGATTAGATTAATGAATAAAAGGGGTATGATCTTAGACTCAAGTTAAAAGATCAAAGGACTCAAAGAGGGACTAAAGACCAAGTGGGTGAGGTTCGGCCATGTTGTATGGCCGAACCCCACCAAGACATATTTATGGACTTAAATATTGTAAATAAAGGGGGACATGGTTTTAATTGATTGACATATTATAAGGTAACGGACCTCACAAGCGGTATACGATCATGAGCGATTTCCGGACGAAAGCGCAAGGACATGTTAGTGGTCTTTGGTAGGATTCTACCTCTTTGAAACCATGGTTATGTAATATGGTTTAACTTCTTATTTTGATGGTTTATGCTGTAAAAATATTATGTTTCAAATATGGGGTTTTTAATGCTATGGTTATTTTATTACATAGCACGTGGACATGTACATCTCATGCATGGCATGAGAGGGAAGTTTGTAACTGCAGGCCACGCTTCGTTGGGGCGTCCGTAAGGCATTCGTGGGAAGACCTTGATGTGCATGATCCCATCAAAAAGTAACTGGAGAACACACTGTAATACCTCGGAATTTTTAAATCAATGAATATGTGGATATTATTTATTTTAATGTGGAAATTGAGAATTTTAATGAATAAATGTTAAGTGGATCAAAATATGGACAATGGACCAATTATGGCCCAATTGGACCATGGATTGGATGAAATTCATTTAATTGGTCAATAATGATTAATTGGGTCAAGAATGGTCAAATTGGTTCAAATACCCATTTGGGACCCAATGGGTCAAGATAGTTAAGCTCTAAGATAAATGTATAAGGGTGAACTTAATTGGGCCATGGTCCCAATGGTGTCCAATAAGAGGAATGGATTTAATTAAATTTAAATCACCTAAGTTGGTGATGAAGGTGACATGGTCCAATGGGACCCACCTCCACCTTACCAAGTGAGGTGGCGTGTGGACCAAGGATTGGTGGGGCCGGCCACCATGGTTGAATTGGTCAACCATGGGTGGATGTATGAAGGAGCCTAAGCAAATGGAATTAAGTTAAATGGAAATTAATTAACCTAATGATCTAATTAATTAATTAATTAAATTATTCAAAAGGTGGTCAAATGGTCAAATGGGAAGACCAAAAACCATCTTATCTCCAAAGACACAAAACATTGGCTAGTGGTGGTTATCCCAACCACCATCATAAAGCATAGAAAATATCTTATGTGGTTGGTGGGAAAATTTATGGTGAAGTGTAGCTTAAGCAAGCCTTGGGATAAGATGGGTTTTCTTTTCATTCTCTCCCATTTCATTCTCTTCCTCTCTTTCCCTCTCTCATAGCCGTCCCACACTAAGAAGACAAAGAAGAAGAAAAGTTTGAAAAAAAAAAGAAGAAGAAGGAAACTTAGAAGAGAAGAGAAGAAAAGTGCAAACTTTGGGCCACCTCCTCAAGACCAAAGCTTGAGGTAATTTTTCAATCCCATCCTCTCCCTTTCTCTCTCAAGTACACCCCATGGTAGATGATTGATTTATTTATTAGGGTTCATAAGAATGGAAGCATGGAGAATGACTTAGGGTTTTAGGTTTTTAAATGATTAAATGTGAGTAATTTTAAAGGGTTTTTATGAGAAAAATATGGGAAATATTGATGATTTTAATGGCCTCAAAAATGGTGGACTTAATGGGTGTGAAATTATGGAAAATGATGGAGAAGATTAACAGTTTTAAATGGACTTTAAACATTGTAAATGAGGTTTTAAAAAATAAAACCATGGAAAGATTTTAGGGATGGAATGTTTTTAAATCCTATGGTGATGTAATGGTGGTTTTAAATGGGTTTAGAAGGATGGAAGATATGGAGTAATGCATTAATAATTTGGAGGTTTAAAAAGGGTCAAATGTTTGTAAATTTTAAAGGGAGCTTAATGAAGAAAACCATGGTAGGTAATTAAGGATTTTTAGTGGAGTTTTTAGGGTTAGAATAATGAAGGGATGATTAATGATTTTAGTTTTTTTTAATGATTGAATGTAATAATTTTAAAAGGATTGTAAATGAGGAAATGCATGGTGTGAACCTTCTCATGGTGTTAGAATTTTAATGGATTTAGAGAATGGAGGCTATGAAAAAGGGTTAATGATTTATAAAGGTTTTAAATGAATGGGTATTAGTGATTTTTAAAAGGGGTGGAAACAATGATAAAAACCATGGAGAGTGATTGGTGAATTTAGAAGTACTTAGACCATAGTAAGGATGAATGAATGTTGGGAACTTCAATGGATTTTAAATGTAGTTAGTAATGATAAAAAATTGATGATTTAAATGCATGATGTGAACCTCCTCATGGGAGGGCTTATTATGGATCTAAATGTGGTGAGAAAGACCCAAGGAAAAATGGGGATTAGGTTGAATTAAAGGGGCTGATTTTAATAAAACCCATGACCCAATTTTATGAGACATGATGGGCTAAGTATGGGACTATATGTGTGTTTAAATAAATAAAGATTAGGTTAATTAAATGGCTGATGTAAATGATCTTGTGATATGGTTGATGGATCAATTATGGACTCAAGATGTGGCTAAGAATGATGATTCAATTATAAGTCATTTTTATGGGCTAAGGAAGGGTTTATGTATGTAGTTAATTAATGAAGATTAAGTTAAGAAAAAGGGTTGTTTTAATGATGTTATGGCATGATTAAATGGGTCACTAATGGACTTGAGTGTATAGATCAATTATGAATAAAAATGTACATGGATTAAGTGAATGAGTAACCATGGAAGGGTAGTGGCAAAATCGTAAATATTGGCAAAAAATGAAGAAACCCATGGGAGATGATCATGGACTAAGGGACTCTAAGTAATAACTTTATATGTGATTAATAAAGCCTAGGGTGATTGAGTTTTGGATTCATATAATTAAAATATTTAATGGAGTAAACGGAACCCACAAAACTACAAAGTAAGGTTCGGCCATGGTGTATGGCCGAACCCCACTAAGGTATGATTAATGGACTTAATAATGGTTAAAAACATGGACTAATTGATAATGTATAATAAGGTACCGGACGTCGCAAGCGGTGCGTGATCGGTGACCGGATCATCGGACCGAAGCGAAAAAGGACGTTAGTTGGTATTCGGTAGGATTCCTACCTTTTTGTAAGCCATGGATTGAGTGATGGTTTCTTTGAATTATTTTGGAAATTATATGGTTTGTTTTAAGATGGGTTTTGGATTTAGTATTATGTGATGTCTTCCTTTAATTTATTTTGGTAATCATGTGGTTGTTTTTAAGATGGGTTTTGGATTTTGGTATTATGTGATGAGTTTCCTTTGATTTATTTTGATAATCATGGGATTGTTTTAAGATGGGTTTTATGACTATGAGTTACATATATTACATGGCATATGGCATCTACATCTCA
Organism: Chimonanthus salicifolius; assembly: GCA_013350335.1. Lineage (NCBI taxonomy): Eukaryota > Viridiplantae > Streptophyta > Magnoliopsida > Laurales > Calycanthaceae > Chimonanthus > Chimonanthus salicifolius. The sequence continues at coordinate 58,839,157 of CM023540.1, forward strand.
TGCATGGCATGGGAGGGATATGTCCAGGGGAATGATTTGTGATTGTTTATATCTGGACGAGGTTTTGCCGTCCAGGGGAATGATTTGTGATTGTTTATATCTGGACAAGGTTTTGCCGTCCAGGGGAATGATTTGTGATTGTTTATATCTTGACGAGGTTTTGCCGTCAAGGGGGATATGACAGCATGATGGTATGGATGATGGGTGGGATTCATAACACAGACACCCATGGCATAGCATTCATTCTAAGGTTTTTCGTTATGATATTATCTATATGTTTTGTTATCACTAATCCATGTGTTAGCCCTACTCGGAGTCCTACTGGGCGCATTGTCTAACGCCCTACTTCTACCCTAGCTGATGACGAAGGAGATGGCGCAGCGGAGGGGCGCGACGGAAGCCAAGCTTAAGAGCTTGGGGATGTAACACCCTGGAATTTCAAAGATAATAATTTACATGAATTTATCCATATTTATGGAATTGCCATTGTGATATATTTGATTTGAATTTAAATGGGTCAATGGTTCAATCAAGACCCAAAGGATGGTAGTTTTGTTTACAAGACAAATAAATGGATAAGATGTACTTAAACGGGTCAAGAATCATAATTGGGTCAAATTTCGTTAAACAGGGTCAAAATGGTCAAATTGGACCCAATGGGTCGAGATGGATATGATTAATCAATTTGTGAGTTTAAAACTTAATTGGGTTAAGTTTAATTAATGTTTGAGTGGGATTGAGATAAATTAAATGATGGTGATGAGTTGAGATGAAGTTATGAGTTGAGTTGATTTAATGATTGAGTTTTGATGGAGTTAAATTAAATGATTGAGTTGAGTAAATGTGAGGGAGATTTTGTATTCCTACGTATAGCCCCGCGTCATGGAATGCAGAGGTTTGGACGTAAAGGGAAATTATCACCTCGATACATTAGACCGTTTGAGATCCTCAAGAGAATTGGACAAGTTGCCTACCAACTAGCATTGCGTCCAAATCTAGAAAAGGTACACAACACATTTCATGTGTCTATGCTTTGGAAGTACGAACCCGACCCATCTCATGTGATAAATGTGGAGGATATTGAAATCTCCAAGGATTTGACTTTTGAAGAAGTTCCTATTGAGATTCAAGGCACCCGAACTCAAGTGTTACGACGAAAGACTATACCGCTTGTACAAGTACTGTGGCAGCATCATGATACCCAACATGTAACGTGGGAGCCGGAGTCAACAATGCCCAAATTATACCCCAGTCTCTTCACTGATTAAAGGTATGAACATTTTGTTAAAATTTCGGGACGAAATTTTTTTAAGGAGGGAGGGGTGTGATACCCTAGGCCCAAATTAATGACTAATTTAGACAAATTTTAATTAACTAAATATTTTTTAGCCATTAATTATAAGTTTTGCTCTGTTAATCATGAAGAATTTTGAATGAGCTTTTCAACGAGTCTAAGTTTGACTCGATCTGAGTCCGAAAACTCTTTCAAATTAAATTTTAAATGTATTATGATTATTAATAATATTATTTTAGGGTCAAAACTTGACTGCTTTGGAAACTCAGTCATTTCATTTTATTTCAATCTTAAATTGAAGATCTTACACTATTTTTAAAATCCAGACTTAACGGAATGCCAATCTCGACCTAATTCTACCTATTTTCACTACCTAAAATTTTATAGGTGGCAAAACCCCACTTAGATAGGGAAGATAAATCCTAAAAATATACGAAGGAAGTTAATGTTCAATCTGTAAAATAAGTGAGCCATTTCTATCTTCAGATTTCCAAAATATCGAGTTTTTAATAATTATTTTACGTCGAAAAATGTGAGCCGTCGAATACTCTGTCACTTAGATGGAGTGGTTTTTTACTCCAAAACACTTTAAACCTTTAGAATGTTTTTATCAAATTAATTTAATCTAACTAATTATAAAATTAAATTTTCTCTAGGAGATACTTTAAAATTAAGAAATTTTACCAAATCAGTGTTTTTTGATTAAAAAACTGAGTTGTTGACTGAAATTTTTATCCAAAATTTAATACTATATTAATAATTTAATATTTGACCTAGTGAACTATTTAGATAAAAGTAGAGGGACCTCGAAATATCCAGATTTAACAAAGGATATGAAAAGAATTTTAAGAAAAAAATAATAAAAAAATGAAATTTTTTTGAAGCTGTTGCAGGCAGGAGACACTGGACGAATTGTATTCGTTCATGTAAGAGGAGCAGGCGAAGCAACGAGTAAAAGAAAAGAAAAAAAAAAGAAAAAAAATAATAATAAAATAATATAAAACTGGATAAGCATCGAGGTAAGTCTAAAAGCCTAGGCTACAATGTAGGGGGGTAATGTGGGTGGCTTTCAAGCCAACCCACTTCCTATTTAAACGTCGGTTGGGAAGAAGGAGGGAAAGAAAGAAAAAAAAAAAAAAACACCACCACCGTCGCCTCTTGTTTCCAGTAGCTTTTCTCTCTCTTCTTCTCATTCTTTCACCAGTCAACTTCTTCTTGTCCCTTTTCCTTCTTTCATTTTCACCTTTCCTTTTCTTCGGTCAGTGCTACAAGTAAGCACTAACAACCGAATTCGAAGGATCCTCGTATCGACGTCGGGTTTTCAAAAGTTTGTCAAAAATAGACGGATTACCGCATATGAGGTATCAAAATAAGTTTAATTTTAATTTTAATAATTTCAATAGTTTAGTATCGTACTTTAGAACTAAAATTTTCAAAATAAAGGGAGGGTAGGTTTTTCTTCCAAATTTTAAATTATATCCTTAAAATCATTTTTTTTAAGTTCAAAGTTTGTCTTTTAGCCTTTAATTAAAAAAGGGGAAAAGATTAACCCCATTTAACAATTGTGTGTTTATTTTTACGCATCATAACCTCTGGACCACACTATCGTCTGTAGTGGCGCTAGTCGCTCGGTGATACCATTTGAGGTGACGCTTAGTCACCCGGTGGTTAATTAGTAGTGGCGCTTAGTCGCTCGGTGATACCATTTGAGGTGACGCTTAGTCACCCGGTGGATCATCAGCAGTGGCGCTTAGTCGCTCGGCGATACCATTTGAGATGACGCTTAGTCACCCGGTGGTTCATCAGTAGTGATGCTTAAGTCACTCGATGATACCATCTGAGGGGGGCGCTTAGTCACCCAATGGTCTTGAAGTGGGGCACTGAGTACTTTTTATATTACTTGTATTTATTCTCTGGGCCGAAAATCTCCACCTGTAGCGCAGCGGAAACGCCGCTCAGTGGCCATCTGAGACGACCTTAGTCGCCCGGTGGTAAAAGGATTTGGGCACTGAGTACTTTATATTTTATTTTGATGTGATGTTTTGGTTGGCTGACAACTAACTGCTGACTTAATCTAATGGAGTAGAAAGAATTAGGAGACTCACTACACTTATCATATTTTTTTTTGGAAAATGCATGGGATCGGGTAGATAATCAATGAATGACCTGAAATTTATATTATTATTTTATTCCTACAAATTTACGTGATAATCTCTGCGGATAGAGGTGAGGAGACTCGAACCAATATTTGTATTGTGTTATATGTTAAACCCACTAACACCAGACTGAAATGGGACCCATGGTCAATTAAAGATTGAAAAGGCTATATAGGTCCAGAATACGAGACTTGACACTGCCTACATGTAAGGGATGCAAATGTTCTAACTGTTTAGAACGTAGGCTAACAATGGTGTCGGGGAGTCGAGGACTTGTAGCCTCTAACGCAGTAAGGACTCATGTCTGGGAATTGTCGAGGTAAAATACTGGATGAAGGCATTCGTGTTATTAAATCCAGTTTTATATATTTGTATGACATTGAATATTTTATTGACTTCTTGTATTGGTAGTGGATACACCGATGGGTAAGGCTGGAATTTGGTGATTCTCTCAGAATAAGTCCCTGTGTAAGGAGGGCAATGGAAATCATGCATTATCATGCATTTGACATTTGCATGTGAGAGTTATGATTATAAGTTAAATCTGTGAAAGATAATAAATTTTGAAATCTGATATTGGCCGTTGGGCTACGATTGCTGAGATTAGCCGAACACCATTTGCGAACCATTGGGTTGGACGTGTTAGTAGGCTGAGGTCAACCGCCATCAACCGCTGGTGTTGGATGGGCTAGTAGACCGGGTCGTGGAGACCTTGTGATGTTAGGCTGAACACCGTTTGCGAACCGTTGGGTTGGACGTGTTAGTAAGCCGTGGTCGACCGCCATCAACCGCTGGTGTTGGATGGGCTAGTAGACCGGATCGCGGAGACCGTACGCACTTGCAAGTTGCTGAATGGGGGCTGACCCCGGTAAAAATTTATAAAACACCTTAGAAGGGAGTTAAGTGGATTACCCGCATTGTATTCACGAAACATGCATTCTTTATGGTTTTATGTTGGGCGTTATGGTAAATATGAGTCAAGTACATTGACTGCATTTCATTCATGGAACCTGCACTTTATTAATTTCACAAATATTGTATGTTGATTTTTATGGTGAGTTCTCTCCACTGGGCTATTGCTCATGTCCCTTACATTGCAGGATATGAACTAGAGGGAGGAATGGAGGAACCTATGGTACCTCGCTGAAAATCAAACTCGGATGTTTCCCATAGTTTCCTACTCAAGGAGACAAAATGAATCTATGAACTTTTATATGTATTTCGATAATAAATATGCCTCTTGTGGCATAAAAACCTATGTCTGTAAGTTTGGCATTTCTATGTAATATATTTGTGTGTTGGTGTGCTCAATATATTGCTTCCATGTATTTGAGTGAAAATTATTTGGATTATTTTGCTAATATGTTTGGAATACTTAGGATACGGATATTTCATGTGGTTATTAGACTCACATGAGTAGTATCTTAAGGAATGAGTGACTCATTGGGTTAAGTTAAAAAAAAAAAATTAGTCGCGTTCCAGGCCCACGTACGGGATCGGGTCGTGACAAAGGTGGTATCAGAGCTTAGGTTCAAGCTCTCGGACTGTGATGGGACCATACATGCCTAGTAGGGTCTTGTAGTTGTAAGTTTTGTTTAATGTATTATTATTAGTTATTTCCTCCATTACTAACTGTTGTTTTATTTTTGGACAGCAATGTCTAACGATAAAATATCAGCTTCAGTAACAGGAAAAGGCACCCCTTCCAGTCCATTGGTGATACCTTCTTCACCTAGTGACTCAGATTCAGTGTCATGGACATCGGAATCCGACCCAGATGAGACTGAAACCCAGATGACTTCAAAATCTGAAAAAGGAAAAGTAATAGAAATATCTTCTGATAATGAGATTCAATGGTATGTATCAGAATCTGACCCAGAAGAAGAAGAGAATAGCGAAGGCTATATCTCATCACCCCAGTATTCCTCTGATACACCATCACCCCAGTATTCCCCTGATACACCATCACATGAGTATCCTCCTCATGCACCCTTACCACTAGTCGAGGAGCCAGAACCTCCAGTTGTGGAACCCTTGATTGCACCACCCAAAATAGAACCCTTAATTGCACGTCTACTTAGGGCACCAGAACCAGTTGTAGAACCGGAACCTGAGGATCTCTGTGAGAACTGTCAACAAGTAGGGCACGTTTTTGAACATTGTCCTTATCATCTTCTCAAGTTTTGCCCGATATGTGGAATGATCGGACATCGAGATGCGAATTGTCCTTTCATGAGACTTGCGGTACCTGTTCCATGTCAGTTATGTGGAATATTTGGTCACCAAGAAGACACTTGCCCTTATCAATTAGGACTCACTTCTAAATCGGATATGGGATACTAGGAAAAAAAAAAGAGGGAGTGAAATAGTGCTAGATAGGAAAGGATGGGTGTAAAAATATACATATGTGTATACATGTAAAAATGTAAAAAGATGGGAAAGGATCTTAGGAAGGAAACTTTTGGGGAAGCTTTTGTAAAAAGGGAATGTATGTATATACTCTTTGTAACTGAAATAACTTCTCTAATATGTAATATATAAAATATGTTTGTTTATCTTATGGCTTGATAAACTTTATTTGAATGAATTATGTTATTACAATGATGACTACAGGAGATGTCTGGGTCAGCTGGAGAATCGGGGAGTCATGGGGAAAGTGCGGTTCCACATCCTGAAAATCGACCTGACCCCTTAGATGCCGTACGAACCATGGTGGAGGCTTTCCAAAGGATAGTGGATGATCTCCACCGACCGCAGGAAAGGACCCCCGAAGGAAGAGCTACCATAGCTCTGAAAAATTTCAAGCAGTTGAATCCGCCGACTTTCACTGGGAATGCGGATCCAACTGAAGCTGAAAACTGGATCAATCAGGTTGGTCGAATCTTCGACACACTAGCTACTGCAGAAGCGTATAGGGTCACATTTGCCACCTATCAGCTGGAGGGAGATGCATATAAATGGTGGGAAGTAAGACATAATGCAAGAAACCGAGAACCAATGACTTGGGAGGAGTTTTCTATTGCCTTCCTTGCCCGCTACTATCCAAAAGTAGTGAGAGATGCCAAAAGGAAACAATTTCTTGAATTGAAGCAGGGCTCCGACAGAGTGGCCCAGTATTCTTCAAAATTTCTGAATCTCTGTCAATACACACCACGACTTTTTGATACTGAAGAAGAAAAGATTCAACACTACATTGAAGGGCTTCGTCCTTATTTTCAGCGACAAATGTCAGGCACACAATTTGCCACTTGGAAGAGGCAATCAATCGAGCCTTCATGATGGAAGCTGTTGACACAACCAATAGGAATTTGGATCGATCTCGTCCGGCGAATAGTCAGAACCACCTTTGCCTAACAAAAGAAGGAGGTTTAACAAGGGTCCATTCTCCAAGAAAGGACAAACATCTGTGGGATAGACTAGCAACACCCGCCTAAGGCAAGTGATATGTTACACGTGTAACCAGCCAGGTCACACAGTAAGGCAGTGTCCACAGAGCAATCCACCAACAATGGACAGTCGAGCATGCTTCAGATGTAAGCAAATGGGACACTATGTTAAAGATTGTCCTTACCCTGACAATCAGAACAATGTGACAGGATCTACTCAGAATTTTAGACCAGTACAATCTCAGGTGCAGTCTACTCCGCCACCCTCTAGAGGTTCGCAGCATCTGGAAGTGTGCCACAAAGGAATGGTCAACCGAGAGGACAGGGTCGCCCTCCGACGACCCGAGGCAGAGTCTACACCATGGGAACCCGGGAGGAAGAACCAGCTGAAAACGCCATGATGGAAGGTACCATACCTCTCTTTAGTTATATGGCACAAGTATTAGTTGATACCGGTGCGTCTCATTCATTTATCCCTAAGTCATGCCAGGATAAATTAGATTTACCCTCAGTAATTGCCCTGAGACCTCTAACGGTAATGTCACCATTAGGAAAAGAGGTACGAGTGAATCAGGTATACAGATCATGTATTCTAAAAATGGATGACTTAGATTTGATATATGACTTTTTTGTCATAGAGATGATGGATTTTGATGTCATCTTAGGCATGGATTGGTTAATTGCACATCAAACTATGATAGATTGTATGCAAAGAAAAGTATATGGGACATCTACAACCAAGTGTAGGTTTGCAGAAAAGTTGATACCATATGATATAGTGAGAATGGAATTCTCTGGTTTGAAGGCCTACCCTGGTAGAGTAGTGGCCAGTATGGGATGGGAGGATGTGGAAAGAATAAAATCTATTTTACCTCGGGTGGTTTGTGAGTTTCCAGATGTTTTTCTGGATAAACTCAGTGGTTTGCCTCCACGCCGAGAGATTGATTTACAGCCTGGAACATCTCCTATATCCATGGCACCCTACAGGATGGCGCCAGCAGAACAGAAAGAATTGGCGAAACAAATAGATGAGCTTCTTCAACTTGGTTTTATCCGTCTGAGCAATTCACCTTGGGGTGCACCTGCTCTCTTTGTAAAAAAGAAGGACGGATCTTTGAGAATGTACATAGACTATCGACCTTTGAATCAGGTCACTATTAAAAATAAATATCCATTACCTAGAATCGATGATTTATTCGATTTGTTGAGAGGAGCAAGGTGTTTCTCAAAAATCGATTTAAGATCGGGATATCACCAACTCCGAGTAAGGGAGGAGGATATTCCGAAGACTACGTTTCGCACTCAGTATGGCCTGTATGAGTTTTTGGTCATGCCATTCGGAGTGACTAATGCACTAACCACCTTCATGGATCTGATGAATCGGATCTTCCGACCCTATTTACGGGAGTTTGTAATCGTCTTCATTGACGACATTTTGATATACTCCTTGTCTGAGGAGGAGCATGAGCAGCATTTACGCAGCATTTTGCAGACTTTACGGGATCACCAACTGTACGCCAAACTTAATAAGTGTGAATTTTGGCTAACCCAAGTCCAATTTCTCGGACACGTGGTGTCGGTCAATGGAATCTCAGTGTAACGCCCCGCCCTTTCTGATAATTTCAGAGTCTAATTTTTTTTTTTTGTAAAGTTATAATAAAACATCGAAAGAGAGCGGGCGGCGTCACGACGCGAGTTAAGTTCAGACTACCCAAGTCTGAACCTTAACTGGCCACCCATGAGTACATGGAATAGACCATGATAGTGAATCACACATGGAACTAACATGGATAGTGAATGACAAGAAGACTTAAGTTAATATGGGTTTAAACAGTAGATTTAAATTGATATTATGGACCATTTGGATCGGCCATCTTGGATGGCCGAATCCCATGAAATGTTGTGGTCATTCGGACAAAGTGATTAACTTATTTCTATGGTTTTGAGAGGTAAAAATGCAAAAGTAATATACTGATTAATACTTGTCTAAATGAGGATTTAAAACACATACATAAGGACCAAGACATGGACATAGGGTTCGGCCACTTTGGATGGCCGAACCCCATGTTAGTTTTGATGATGTTGGTGAGTTTTAAACCATATAAAATATGGTGTTCGATGTGATTTATGGAAGTTTAACTTGCTGTTATTGGTTGGCCAACATAGGGCTGAACCATGTCATTTTTTTAGGGTTAAGTTATGGATTCAAATCAGGGGTAAATCTTGGACTAGTTGAACCAAGAGAACCCCATGGACTGTTTTTGGATGCCATGGTTGGATTGAATCCTATTGGAAACTATGATTTGTTTCATGTTTTTGATCTAAGAATTACCTAGTTTGAGTTGTGGATTTAATACTAAGTTGACCAACCATGTTATAAGATGTAAAGTGGAGACAAAAACCAGATTGGTGAGGTTCGGCCATGTGTATGGCCGAACCCCACTAAGGGTCTTTGGTAACCCTATTGTGTAACTGACTTTGTGATTGAAATTATGGGAAAGAGTGATTATTGATCAAAGGTGGAATAATCATGTGTATGGTTGTATGGACCTTAGCAAGACATGTTTAAAAGGGTTAAGTGTTTAAGAGTTGATTAAATAAAATAGGAAGTTAAATCCTAAGTTGGTGATGTTCGGCCAAGGGCATGGTCGAACCCCACATGATGTGGATGGGTCGTAGATGTGATTGAATAAGTAAATGATGTTATGTCTTGCTGATTGGTATATGGATAAGGTACCGGAAGTCAAACGACGTGCGAGTCGTGACCGGGTGACGCTAAAGAAAGATCAGTTACTGAAGTGATTCTTCTGTAGGTTTCCTACCTACTTGTAACCACGGTTTTTACCCAGTTTTTCTTATGATACTCTTGTTTTAATATATGTGTTTCAAATGATATATTATGCATTAACAAATGGCATACAGGCATTGGCATCTCATGCATAGTCATGGGATAATGAATGAAGTTCTACAGTGATGGCTACGATTGTACATGATGGGGGTTGCCCATTGCATGTACATATTGTATAGAAGAGATGAATGTTGTTGTAATTTACCTTGTCGGTGCAAGGCACGTCAAGTGATGGCTACGATGGTACATGATGGGGGTTGCTCATTACATGTACATCGCTTATAGAAGAGATGAAGGTCTGTTGTAATTTACCTTGTCGGTGCAAGGCACGTCAAGTGATGGCTATGAAAGTACATGATGGGGGATGCTCATTGCATGTGCATATTTCATAGCATGTTTTACCTGTTTTGATGATCATGTATTATGATATGTATATGCATGTTTTATATGCTAACATGTGGTAGCCCTGATTCGGGAACCTACTGGGCGCATTGATCTAACGCCCTAATTCTATCCTCAGAGGAGATTGCAGGTACAAGCAAAGGGAAAGGAAAGGTCATTGACTGGGAGGGGAGCTGAGCCTAAGTGCTTTAATAATGGATTTGGATTACGTTATATTACTGTCATTTGAATACTATTGTTGGACATGTAATAATTCGTTATTTGCTATGGTTTGATTAGGATAATAACCTGTGGATGGTTGATCTATGTTATTTAATATTTAAGACTGTTACTTGCTATCTCGTTTTTCTATTCCGCAATTAATCTAGATTTTCCGCATGCTGATGTTAGTTCCATGTGTGATTCACTATCATGGTCTATTCCATGTACACATGGGTGGCCAGTTAAGGTTCAGACTTGGGTAGTCTGAACTTAACTCGCGTCGTGATGCCGCTCGCTCTCTTTCGATGTTTTATTATAACTTTAAAAAAAAAAAATTAGACTCTGAAATTCACGAAAAGGGCGGGGCGTTACACTCAGTAGGTCTGGCAAAAGTGGAAGCCGTTATGAACTGGGAAAGACCCAAAAATGTCACTGAAATTCGGAGTTTTCTTGGTTTGGCGGGATATTATCGGAAATTTATCCCACATTTCTCTCAGATTGCGGTGCCAATGACTCGTTTGACCTGAAAAGATGTCAAATTTGAATGGACAGAAGCATGTGAAGAAGCATTTCAGGACCTTAAGAAGAAGTTAACCACTTCTCCTCTACTTACTATACTAGAGCAGGGACGCGGTTACGAGGTCTATTGTGATGCCTCCAAGCTTGGATTGGGTTGTGTTTTGATGCAAGAAAGTAAAGTTGTTGCGTATGGATCGAGACAGTTGAAAGGACACGAGCAAAACTATCCAACGCACGATCTGGAGTTGGCAGCTGTGGTGTTCGCATTAAAGCTGTGGAGACATTACCTGTATGGTGAGCGGTTTAATGTTTATTCTGACCACCATAGTTTCAAATATCTGTTTACTCAAAAGGATTTAAATATGAGACAACGGAGATGGATGGAATATTTAGGAGATTATGACTTTCAACTCTCCTACCATCCGGGGAAAGCTAATGTGGTGGCAGATGCCCTAAGTAGGAAGTCACGGGGTGATATTGCCAAAGTAGCATCTTTACAATGGAGATTACTAGAAGTCTTGTCCTACTATGACCTGGAATTAATTGAAAATAGGGAGTCAGCATGGATTCAAAATCTAGTGTTACAACCTGAAATTGTCGGAATTGTGTTGGAAAGACAGCACAGTGATCCTGAAGCTCAGAAGATAAAAACACAGCTATCTGATGGAGTAGAATTGGAAAGTACTCAAAGAACGATTATTCGTACCAGAATCTGAAGGCTGCAGAGAGAAAGTACTCAATCACTATCATCACTCTAAATTTGCAGTTCATCCGGGTAGCACGAAGATGTATCGTGATCTACGTCGACAATTCTGGTGGAGAGGAATGAAAAAAGAAGTGGCACATTTTGTGTCCAAATGTTTAACTTGCTAACAAGTTAAAGCTGAACACCAGCGACCAGGTGGATTAACACAACCTCTCCCAGTAGCCAAGTGGAAATGGGAACACATCACAATGGATTTTGTGACAGGATTCCCTAAGTCTACTAAAAAGAACGACTCAATATGGGTAATTGTTGACCGACTTACGAAGTCAGCTCACTTTCTACCTATAAAGAAGAAGGATTCGCTGGATACTCTGAGCAAGATCTATATTAAAGAGATAGTCCAACTGCACGGAGTACCAGTCTATATTGTGTCAGATAGAGATACCCGATTTGTTTCTCGATTTTGGCAAGGATTACAAAGTCAATTGGGTAAAAATTTATGTTTTAGCACAGCATTTCACCCCCAGACTAGATGGTTAGTCTGAAAGGGCCATTCAAACATTGGAGGACATGTTGAGAGCATGTGTTATGGACATGCAAGGAAGTTGGGAAGATCATCTGGCTCTGATTGAATTTGTATATAATAATAGTTACCAAGCAAGTATCCAAATGGCACCATATGAAGCTTTATATGGTAGACCTTCCAGATCACCCCTGTGTTGGACAGAGATAGGAGATAAAGCACTGTTAGGACCAGAAATGGTACGTGAGATAGCAGAACAGGTGGAAATCATAAGGCAACGTCTTAAAACTGCCTAGAGCCGATAGAAAAGTTACGCCGACAAAAGACGAAGGCCGTTGGAATTTGAAGTGGGAGATTTTGTATTCCTACGTATAGCCCCGCGTCATGGAATGCAGAGGTTTGGACGTAAAGGGAAATTATCACCTCGATACATTAGACCGTTTGAGATCCTCAAGAGAATTAGACAAGTTGCCAACCAACTAGCATTGCCTCCAAATCTAGAAAAGGTACACAACACATTTCATGTGTCTATGCTTTGGAAGTACGAACCCGACCCATCTCATGTGATAAATGTGGAGGATATTGAAATCTCCAAGGATTTGACTTTTGAAGAAGTTCCTATTGAGATTCAAGGCACCCGAACTCAAGTGTTACGACGAAAGACTATACCGCTTGTACAAGTACTGTGGCAACATTATGATACCCAACATGTAACGTTGGAGCTGGAGTAAACAATGCGCAAATTATACCCCAGTCTCTTCACTGATTAAATGTATGAACATTTTGTTAAAATTTCGGGACAAAATTTTTTTAAGGGGGGAGGGGTGTGATACCCCAGCCCAAATTAGTGACTAATTTAGACAAATTTTAATTAACTAAATATTTTTTATCCATTAATTATAAGTTTTACTATGTTAATCATGAAGAATTTTGAATGAGCTTTTCAACGAGTCTAAGTTTGACTCGATTCGAGTCCGAAAACTCTTTCAAATTAAATTTTAAATGTATTATGATTATTAATAATATTATTTTAGGGTCAAAACTTGACTGCTTTGGAAACTCAGTCATTTCATTTTATTTCAATCTTAAATTGAAGATCTTACACTATTTTTAAAATCCAGACTTAACGGAATGCCAATCTCGACCTAATTCTACCTATTTTCACTACCTAAAATTTTTATAGGTGGCAAAACCCGACTTAGATAGGGAAGATAAAATCCTAAAAATATACGAAGGAAGTTAATGTTCAATCTGTAAAATAAGTGAGCCATTTCTATCTTCAGATTTCCAAAATATCGAGTTTTTAATAATTACTTTACGTCGAAAAATGTGAGCCGTCGAATACTCTGTCACTTAGATGGAGTGGTTTTTTACTCCAAAACACTTTAAACCTTTAGAATGTTTTTATCAGATTAATTTAATCTACCTAATTATAAAATTAATTTTTCTCTAGGAGATACTTTAAAATTAAGAAATTTTACCAAATCAGTGTTTTTTTATTAAAACACTGAGTTGTTGACTGAAATTTTTATCCAAAATTTAATACTATATTAATAATTTAATATTTGACCTAGTGAACTATTTAGATAAAAGTAGAGGGACCTTGAAATATCTAGATTTAACAAAGGATATGAAAAGAATTTTAAGAAAAAAATAATAAAAAAATGAAATTTTTTTTGAAGTTGCTGCAGGCAGGAGACGCTGGACGAATTGTATTCGTTCATGTAAGAGGAGCAGGCGAAGCAACGAGTAAAAGAAAAGAAAAAAAAAAGAAAAAAATAATAATAAAATAATATAAAACTGGATAAGCATCGAGGTAAGTCTAAAAGCCTAGGCTACAGTGTAGGGGGGTAATGTAGGTGGCTTTCAAGCCAACCCACTTCCTATTTAAACGTAGGTTGGGAAGGAGGGAAAGAAAGAAAAAAAAAAAAAAAAAAAACAACACCACCACCGTCGCCTCTTGTTTCCAGTAACCTTTCTCTCTCTTCTTCTCATTCTTTCACCAGTCAACTTCTTCTTGTCCCTTTTCCTTCTTTCATTTTCACCTTTCCTTTTCTTCGGTCAGTGCTACAAGTAAGCACTAACAACCGAATTCGAAGGATCCTCGTATCGACGTCGGGTTTTGAAAACTTTGTCAAAAATAGACGGATTACCGCATATGAGGTATCAAAATAAGTTTAATTTTAATTTTAATAATTTCAATAGTTTAGTATTATATTTTAGAATTAAAATTTTCAAAATGAAGGGAGGGTAGGTTTTTCTTCCAAATTTTAAATTATATCCTTAAAATCATTTTTTTTAAGTTCAAAGTTTGTCTTTTAGCCTTTAATTAAAAAAGGGGAAAAGATTAACCCCATTTAACAATTGTGTGTTTATTTTTACGCATTGTATGTTTAAATTCAGCATCATAACCTCTGGACCACACTATCGTCTGTAGTGACGCTAGTCTCTCGGTGATACCATTTGAGGTGACGCTTAGTCACCCGGTGGTTCATCAGTAGTGGCGCTTAGTCGCTCGGTGATACCATTTGAGGTGACGCTTAGTCACCCGGTGGATCATCAGCAGTGGCGCTTAGTCGCTCGGCGATACCATTTGAGATGACGCTTAGTCACCCAGTGGTTCATCAGTAGTGATGCTTAAGTCACTCGATGATACCATCTGAGGGGGGCGCTTAGTCACCCAATGGTCTTGAAGTGGGGCACTGAGTACATTTTATATTACTTGTATTTATTCTCTGGGCCGAAAATCTCCACCTGTAGCGCAGCGGAAACGCCGCTCAGTGGCCATCTGAGACGACCTTAGTCGCCCGGTGGTAAAAGGATTTGGGCACTGAGTACTTTATATTTTATTTTGATGTGATGTTTTGGTTGGCTGACAACTAACTGCTGACTTAATCTAATGGAGTAGAAAGAATTAGGAGACTCACTACACTTATCATATTTTTTTTTGGAAAATGCATGGGATCGGGTAGATAATCAATGAATGACCTGAAATTTATATTATTATTTTATTCCTACAGATTTACGTGATAATCTCTGCCGATAGAGGTGAGGAGACTCGAACCAATATTTGTATTGTGTTATATGTTCAACCCACTAACACCAGACTGAAATGGGACCCATGGTCAATTAAAGATTGAAAAGGCTATATAGGTCCAGAATACGAGACTTGACACTGCCTACATGTAAGGGATGCAAATGTTCTAACTGTTTAGAACGTAGGCTAACAATGGTGTCGGGGAGTCGAGGACTTGTAGCCTCTAACGCAGTAAGGACCCATGGAGTGTCTGGGAATTGTCGGGTGAAAACTGGATGAAGGCATTCGTGTTATTAAATCCAGTTTTATATATTTGTATGACATTGAATATTTTATTGACTTCTTGTATTGGTAGTGGATACACCGATGGGTAAGGCTGGAATTTGGTGATTCTCTCAGAATAAGTCCCTGTGTAAGGAGGGCAATGGAAATCATGCATTATCATGCATTTGACATTTGCATGTGAGAGTTATGATTATAAGTTAAATCTGTGAAAGATAATAAATTTTGAAATCTGATATTGGCCGTTGGGCTACGATTGCTGAGATTAGCCGAACACCATTTGCGAACCATTGGGTTGGACGTGTTAGTAGGCTGAGGTCGACCGCCATCAGCCGCTGGTGTTGGATGGGCTAGTAAACCGGGTCGTGGAGACCTTGTGATGTTAGGCTGAACACCATTTACGAACCGTTGGGTTGGACGTGTTAGTAAGTCGTGGTCGACCGCCATCAACCGCTGGTGTTGAATGGGCTAGTAGACCGGGTCGCGGAGACCGTATGCACTTGCAAGTTGCTGAATGGGGGCTGACCCCGGTAAAAATTTATAAAACACCTTAGAAGGTAATCCTAGGGTGAAAATGGGTTAAGTGGATTACCTGCATTGCATTCACGAAACATGCATTATTTATGGTTTTATGTTGGGCGTTATGGTAAATATGAGTCAAGTACATTGACTGCATTTCATTCATGGAACCTGCACTGTTATTAATTTCACAAATATTGTATGTTGATTTTTATGGTGAGCTCTCCCCACTGGGCTATTGCTCATGTCCCTTACATTGCAGGATATGAACTAGAGGGAGGATTGGAGGAACCTATGGTACCTCGCTGAAAATCAAACTCGGATGTTTCCCTTAGTTTCCTGCTCAAGGAGACAAAATGAATCTATGAACTTTTATATGTATTTCGATAATAAATATGCCTCTTGTGGCATAAAAACCTATGTCTATAAGTTTAGCGTTTCTATGTAATATATTTGTGTGTTGGTGTGCTCAATATATTGCTTCCATGTATTTTAGTGAAAATTATTTGGATTATTTTGCTAAATATGTTTGGAATACTTAGGACACAGATATTTCATGTGGTTATTAGACTCACATGAGTAGTATCTTAAGGAGTGAGTGACTCATTGGGTTAAGCTAAAAAAAAAAAAAAATAGTCGCGTTCCGGGCCCACGTATGGGATCGGGTCGTGACAGTCAAAGTCTAGGATAACAGATCGTGTAGATGATGCTTTGTCTTGATACAGGTTCGACCAATCGCCCTCACGATCAATCGCCCGGAGCCTAGGTCAGATACGCACTGAAAAATACAGTCAGACTTAGGACGATACTTTCGTCTGGCGGCAACCCTTTGTGTGGTATAACACAACCAGTCTGTCGCACGTCCCATCATCGAGACATGGCAATAATCCATCAGGTACACGACCAATCGTCCTAGGCCTGGATGGGACTTGACGTTGGAAAATACAGTGAGTCCTAGGCCGATGCTTTCGCCAACCCACGATATGTCACTAGAAACATGGAAAATCAATCGTGTGGCATGATCAATCGTGTGGCTACTGTTATTGTGTCTTTAATGCTCAATGGTCGCGTTGGTGAGTAGGAATTCAAACACGAACGGTCGATCATGTGTATTGGGGTAACGATTTTTTTTTTTTTTATGTTGCCTATAAATTCAACCACTATTTTGGGATATGGTAGGGGAGTGAATAACAATTAATTGAGCCATCTACCAGTGAGGAAACCTCCCAAGGATCGAAGGCAAAACCTCTAGGCTTATTTTCTTCTTGGCAAATTTATTGTTGAATCATTCAAATATGCAATCCTATGTGATTGAAATTAAGAAGGAGGATTAAGCCACATTTTCTAGGATAGAGATTGAGAGACCAATCTTCTAGAAAGATACCCAAGGATTGTGGTTGCTCTACACGGCGGGTCGTCTTCAACGTCGGGATTGTACAAGCACACATTGGGTGGATCGTTTGGAAGCACACATCTATATTTGCAAAGAGTTTCAAAGGCAAATACTTCCTTAGTTTAGATTTTTCTTTAAAAATCATTCTATTGTGAAGTGGATTAAATAGATAGTTTTCTCTTGAAACACTATAAAAAATAGTGGGATAGGAATAGGGTGAAAGTTTCAATCAATTGGATAGGTGGAAGTCCTATTTTATTATGTTGGCATAATTCCAACGCTTAGTGAATTGGAGATAACTCAAGGTTAAACGAGTCTACAGTGGATGTAGGTTGGCTAACCGAATCACTATAAATTGTGTGTATTGTCTCTTGTGTGATTGATTCTTTATCTTGTATACATTGCATAACACACACTCTAGATTAATTGTTTTAATTCCACACTTTAGTAATCAAGAAAATTGTAGAAGCCCATAATGTGTGATTACCCTATTCACTCCCCCCCTCTAGGGTTAATCCAGTTCAAAGCACTCAATGGACCTTTCAAACTTGATCAAGGTGATCAAAACACTATAAAAAATAGAGGGATAAAGACGTAGATCGGGTTGGTCGAACCTTGCAAAATCTTAGGCTATTGGGGGAAATTCTCAATCAATCGGATAGGTGGAAGTCCTATTCTATTCGTGAGAGCGTAATTTCCCACAAACTGTATTTGGGATATCCCTAGAGAGGGAGAGTCCAACAGTGGATGTAGGTAGTTTAACCAAACCACTATATATTATGTGTTGTGGGTGATTTGGTCTTATGCTTGTGTGATTGATCTTTTTAACCTGGAAAACTCTTGTTTAATACATTGATTAAATCATTTATTCTGTTGCATTAATTTTGATTAATCAAGTATTTTGCTAAGACCTTTAAAAATCGGTCATTGTTCTATTTACCCCCACTCTAGGTTCAATCTCGACTTGCGTTCTAGAAGACCGGGAGCTTTCAATATGCATTGGAGTTTGAAAATCTTGTAGCTTGGAAAGCTTTGTGATAAGCTTGAGCTATGGGGAAATCTTTGTAGTATGGGGAGTGTGAATGATTTTTATTCCATGGATACATTAAAATATGTTTGGACTAACATCACTAATTATTCTCTAGTCTTTTGTAGCTTGCTTGTATGTTTACATGTACATTTTAAAAATAGAGGCTGAGCAAGAACATTAACCAAGACTAGAGTCCATGTATCATTTGATGTATAATGTATAATGAAAGTTCCCTTCGATGCTAGAACACAATTGACCCTAGAGGGAGGGAGGGAGGGAGGGGGGGGGGGGGGGGGGGGGGGGTATGTGTTAAAAAATGGGATAATGAATGGGATAATGCAATCGACACAAGAATTAAGCTTTAACACCACAAGCATAAGGACACAAGATTTATAGTGGTTCGATTAACCGACCTACATCCACTGTTAGGAATAGCTCAACCTTAAGCTATCCCCAAGTTTACTAAGTGGGGACTTACACCCTCACAATTAGAGTAGGAATTACACCTCACTCAATCGGTTGGGAATTCCACCCACCATTGTACTAGAGACGACGCTCTTAATTTTTTATAGTGGTTCCGGAGCCAAGCCTCCTTAATCCACTTTAGGGACAAAGGTTTGAACAACAAAATTAAAACCAAGAAGCACTTGCCTTGTAGCTATTTCTTGAATAAGTGTGCTTCTCAAAATCCACCCAATGTGTGCCGATGCTCTGCCTTATAGCCGTCGTAAAGCAATCACAATCTCAGGGTGACTTAGGAAAGTGGTTATACCCAATCTTCCCTAGTTTGTTTCTTTTCTTTCCTCCTCTCTTTCTCTCCTTTTCTAATTCAATCAATAGATTTGTGGTATTTGATTCTTAGGTGTAGGCACAGGAGAGTTGATTGTTCCGTAGAGTGTATGACTCTTCTTAGTTCAGGGAAGATAATTAAATGATCACACGACACTCATATATATAGAGGAGTTAACATAGTTTTTCAAACTGTCTACTATAGATAAGTCGATGGCACCGATGGGTCAGTATTCATATTTATTACCGTTCAACCACCAGACCATTGTTCATTAAATGCACTCCAACGACATAATTAAATCTTGGTCAACAGGTTGGTATCTTCGATGGGTCGACAATCATGGCACGGATAGGTCGGTCCATACGAGAGGGTTGATCTGGGGGCAACATCATGCTGACAGAGTTTCAAGTCTAGAAACTAGTCTTACCCAGACCGACCTGTGACCTTTTACCGTTGGGTCGGTCCTGGTACTCTCTATCGGTCTTGAAATATCGAGATGTCTATTTCTTCGAGAGTCCACTTGAGTTCTAAGTTCCAAAACTCATATGTTATCATCGACGAGTCATTGACCACGAGGGGTCATTAAGTTCATCACCGAGGGGTCGGTGCATACGGGATTCTCGATCAGAGGCATACCCAGAATGACAGCTCTATATTCCAGAACCTTTGTCAATCTGCCAGACCAATCTTTGACCATGAAGGGCCGATCCTGTCTCCATCGAGGAGTCGGTGAGAACGACTGGTCGAGCTGACAGTGAACTTAATTCATATTTCAAAGTTTCCTTCCAATTCACTGTCTAGTTTCCTCTCTAGGCTTTTTATGGTTTTACCATTTGTTTAACTGAGCTTAGGAATGGTCCTTCTAAGGTGTGGATACCACCTAAAGTCATCTAAGGCCAAATACTTGTTGTGATTGCCATACACGATGAGCTTCAATCCGGTGGAGCATAATCTTTACTCTTGATCACATTGAGTCTTCAAGATTCTAGCAAGTGGTTCTTCCCAAGTCATGGAATTGACAAACATATGGACTCGGCAAGTCGGGGCACTAACAATCTCCCCCTTTGTCAATTTCATGACAAAACCTAGAAGCTAACTCAGTTACAAGCCCACCCTTATTACATCACATTTAATTAAAAATATTACATCAATTATATGTACATATTCAAATGGAAAAACAAGACTATGATCTTCGCATATTCTTGTTTAGCTTGCTTCACTTCATGTTTTCCTGTTTAAGCAAGCAATACTTCATTAGAGGGGTTAGTCCAAAACATAAATATGCATCGATGGACTAAATTAGATTTGTATTCATGCTCCCCCAAGCGCCATGATTTCCTAGCCACCAATTTTCTTTGAGTTTGAAGTCCCAAACTCCAAGCACATGCTTCTCCCTATTTCTCCTCTATTGTCTAATGGATCTAGGCCTTTAGGCTCCACCCAATCTTACCAATTATTCCCCCATAATTGGCCTTGATGTCTTTTAGTTTCGACTAATTTTTCCCCCATTTTGTCATAACTTTGACAAAGGCTAGTAGGCGAACATTTACAATACTCCCCCATAAGATGTGTTTCCCTTATGGTGATGAATCTAGGGGTCTGGTCATGATATCTACCAGATGGTTTTTCGTGCAGATGTGTACAAACTCGATAGTTTTCTCCTCCACCAATTCTCTTATGAAATGATGCCTTATATCCATTACTTGGCCTTGGAATGTTGTACTGGATTCCTAGAAATATTTATTACGCTAGTATTGTCGCAGTACAATGTCATGGATTCTTGCTTAAGTCCATAATCGACCAACATTTGTTTCATCCAAATCAGTTGGGTACAACAGCTTGCAGCTGCAATGTACTCTGCTTCGGCTGTGGAGAGAGAGACTAGGGATTGTTGCTTCCATGCCATGCTATGCCATGCCACTAAACAATTTCCAACGTAGAAGCAGCCTCCATTGGTAGATTTTCTGTCATCAATATTTCCAACTCATTCTGCATCTGTGTATTTAGTTATCAAGAAGGATGTATCATATGGAAACGAAATTCCAAGCAAGGTAGTACCAGCCACATATTTTATAATCCTTTTAACAGCTTTGAGGTGTGACTCTTTAGGTTTGGATTGAAACCTGGCACAAACACCTACACTAAATGAGATGTCTAGTCGACTTGCTGTGAGGTACAAAAGACTTCCTATCATGCTTCTATACAAGCTGGGGTCCATGTATGTTCCATTCTCATCTTTGAATAATTTGATGGTTATGCTCATAGGGGTGGTCTCATGTTTACATCCTTCTAAACCAAATTTTTTTACTAGTTCTTTTGCATATTTGGATTGGGAGATAAAAAGTCCATCATGACTTTGTTTGATTTGAAGACCAAGGAAATAGTTTAGTTCTCCCACCATACTCATTTCAAATTTAGATTTCATGAGTTTGGAGAAATTCAATGCAGTCTTTTCACATGTAGACCCAAACACTATGTCATCTACATAGATTTGGACAATAAGGATAAACTCCTTAGTCTTTTGAACAAACAGAGTCTTGTCTACAATCCCCCTTTGAAAATTATGACCAAGTAAGAATTGGGTTAATCTGTCATCCCAGGCTCTTGGCACTTGTTTGAGGCCATATAGAGCTTTCTTGAGTTTGAACACATGGTTTGGAAATGTTGGATCAATGAATCCTTTGGGTTGTTCTACGAATACTTGCTCATTTAAAAAGTCATTTAAGAAGGCACTTTTCACATCCATTTGGTAGTGTTTGAACTTGAGGTAGCATGCAATGGAGAGCAGAATTCTAATGGATTCAAATCTTGCTATGGAGGCAAAGGTTTCATTAAAATCTAAACCTTCAATTTGATTGTATCCCTGAGCTACCAGTCTTGCTTTATTGCTCACAATGGTTCCATGTTCACCCAGCTTGTTTTTGAAAATCCATTTTGTTCCAATTATGTGTGTTTCCTTGGGTCTAGGAACCAAATCCCATTCATCATTTCTATTAAATTGTCCTAGTTCCGCTTGCATAGCATTAACCCAATCTTCATCAGCTATGACTTCTTCTATCCTTTTGGGTTCTAGTTGTGCGGTAAAACACGCATAATTAACCAGGTTCTCAAGTTGTCTTCTTGTCTTACTCTTTCAGTGGGTTGTCCTATGATTTGTTTGAAAGGCTGTTCCTTTCTATTTTTTAACGGTTTTGGTTCAAGTTGGGGATCTTGTGGCTCATTTTTGTTCTCTAGATTTTCTTCTTCTTGAGCTAACCTGATGATTTCCTCTTCTTTTAACTCTTTATCTGGTGTACTTACTTGGTCATCTACTACAACATTCTCTGATTCTTGGATGGCACCAGTTATAAGATTCTTTACCCTCTAAGCATGACTATTTGTGAAATATCCTAGGAGGATGCCATCATCGCTTGTGGATTCAAACTTTCCTAAATGCTATATATCCCATAGTATGTGACACTTCCTTCCAAAGACTTTAAAGTACTTAGAGTTGGGTTTCCTACCAGTCCAAAGTTCATGGGCAGTTTTGTTTAGCCTGTCTCTCAAATATACTCGACTGATGATATAGCATACAATGTTAACTGCTTCAGCCTACATATTTTTTCAAACATCCTTACTCTCTAGTAGGGTGTTGGCCATTTCTTGAAGGACCATATTTTTCCTCTCAATAACTCCATTTTGCTGAGGAGTTTTGGGGGCAGAGTATTCTTGATAGATGCCTCATTTTTCACAGAATCTATTGAATGACTAATTTTCAAATTCCCTCCCATGGCCAGTCCTTATTCTGTGAATATTTGACTCTTTTGCATTCATAATCCATTTTGCAATGATTTTGAATTCATGAAATGCATCAGATTTTTCCCTCAAGAAGACCACCAAGTATATCTAGTATAATCATCAACTATTACCAGGGAATATCTCTTTCCACTAGCACTTCCGTGTTGAGTGGGTCCAACTAAGTCCATGTGAAGCAGTTCTAAGGGTCTAGAAGTTGCGATCAAATTTGTATGTTTATGAGCTGTCCTGATTTGTTTTTCCGTTTGGCAGTAACCACAGATGGTGTTTTTCAGATCGACTAACTTTAGGTAATCCCTTTATATGTTCACTTAGTTTGGACAAGTCCTTGAAGTTGTAGCACCCGGATTTTTCAATGCATAAATATATTGGATTTTGTTTATTTAAATTGTTAAATTGATTGAATTTAAGATTTATGGATGAAATGGACCTTAGATGGGTAAAGGAGTTGGGTCAATAACACAATTAAGATCCAATGGATCATGGATAGAATTTGATTTGAAAGTAATTGGATAAGTTTGATTAAATGGGTCAATTACCAAATTGGGACCCAATGGGTCATAAATGAGCTAATTGTAAGTAAATGGGTAAGGATAATTTAATTGGGTCAGCCACCCAAATTAAGACCCAATGTATAAATCCACCTCATCAAGTGAGGTGGCATGTATGTGAGGTGGCATTACCATGCGGCACACATAGAAGCTAACTAGGCAAGGGACCACATCATCAAGGGCAAGGTGGGACCTAAATACAATTAGGTGCATGGTCGGCTAAGCCATGATTGACTTGGTCAACCATGGGTGAGCCCAAGTGTTGAGTTGAATTATTTTGAGTTGGAAATTAAATTACTTGAGTCGAGAGGCAAGTAAGTTCAAGGGAATGAGTTCAAATGAATTAAGACATGAGTTGGAGATGAGTTAAAATGGAAGATGAAGAGACTTCCATCTCAAGTGAGTTGGATGGGGAGGTGAAGAGTTTCCATCTCAATGGATGGAACTCAATGCCCACGTTGGGAGATGGAAAGGCTCCTTGAGCTTAAGCCAAGTGTCCTCTTGGTTAGACCAAGGGACACCTTGGTTGGACAAATAATTAAGAGAGGAAGGGAAAAAGTTTGGACTGTTATACAAGAGACCAACCTAAGGGGCACTTCAAACCCCTTGGCCGAATACATCTTAGCACACAAGTGTTTTTCTCTCCTCTTCTATCTCTCTCCCACCCACACCATCGATACTTAGAGAAGTTTGCTAAAGAACTAGGGAAGGAGAAGGACTGAGGAGTAAAGGCAGAGCAAAAGAAAGGAGGATACGGGTAAAGGTATGTCCCATGTTTATTTGGATAGGAATGAGATTAAGGAAGTCATGGATTTGGTCATGAGTGACTGAATCCATGGGCTCCAAGAGTGGTTGAAATAAACGGTCAAATTATTATATGATCATGGAAGTATGGAATCCATCCAAGGATTGGTCAATGGTTTGAAATAAGAAGGGAAAGTGATATTCGAATCTAGATTATAAACCAAGGATGGAAAGAATCATGAAAAGACTCTAGCTTTGGCTAGAGGGTAGAATAAACTCAATAAGAGTAACATGTATGATATTGTTTATGTTTAAATATTGTTAGGAGTAAATTCCATGAAGAAAGGATGTACAAAATAATCAAACAAAAGAGACTGACAAATAGTCAGTTGACTGAACTGGTATTAAATGAATCAGAAATGAGTTTCTGGGAGTTTCAGCTGACTAAATATGGGATTCAGTAGACTGAACTAATAGTGGCTGAAACAGAAAACTGTTTCTGGGAGTTTCAGCAGACAGAACATAGACGTATCGAAGAAGTAAAAGTATCTGACGGGTTTCAGCTTACTGAATCTATGATTTGGTCGACTGAAGGATTACTTGTCAAACACGAAAAACCGCTGGTTGAGGATTCAGCCAACTGAATCATGGATTTAGTTGACTGAATCTGTACTGGTCAAACACACAGTTAATCTGATCCAAATTCAGCCGTCTGAATCTGTGTTTCAGTCGACTGAAAGAGGATTGACTGAGAATACAAAGGGTTTGACTCAGAGTCAGTTGACTAAAAGGTAGTGAGTCAAGGAAATAACAGTACTGAGTTGGGTTTCAACCGACTGAAAGTCCGCGGTAAGGCAGAACATTGTAGCAAAGCATGATTCAGCCGATTGAAATGAAAAGTTGATTTTCAATTGATGTTTCTAGAAACTTTAGTCTAACTGGAAGGATGTAAGGGATGATTTAAATTAAATGGATAATTAAATTGATTATTGTATATGATTGAATTCATTTAAGGTAAATAAATTTCGCAATCGGGTGTGTGATTGGTTTTGATGTAATCGTTGCACGTCGTATCACAAAACAACAAGGATACTATACTGGGATTCGGTAGGATTCCTACCTTATTGAAATGCATAAGGATCTATATATGTATATGTTTCTGGTTCTAATTTACAAACATGATGAGTTATTTTGGTTAAATGAATGACATGTTTTTATGAACTGTTTTCAATGTTCTTATGTATTTTGATACGAAATGAAATTTGTGCATCCATAATCTCATGCATGGCATGGGAGGGGATATACGGTGAAACAAGCCAAGTTATGAGTTGTCTGGACATGACTTGGGGCTTGAGACTAGCTTATGTAAAGCTATGTGAATTGTTGATTGGTTGGCCTTGTTCGGGATTGCTATATAGGGGTACGGTGTAATTTGGGCCAAAGAGCTCCGGGGTTACCAGTCCAAAAACCCTGCGCAGAGGGAGGAGTCTACGCTCCATCGGTAATTCCGATTAACACACGTGGGGAGGTATAATAGTGACCTGGTGGTGCTGTCACAAAACACTGCGGACTTAAATAGCCAAGGGAACACCTTGATATGGTTTCATTATATCAAGGAAAATGTTGTATGATTTGTATGATGTTTGATATGGAGAGTGGGTGAGGGACCATTGGCATATGACACCCATGACATGACACATACATTTGCATAATTTGGATATGTTTATCTTGCGCTGATTTTTGATACTATGATATGTTTACAGTGTTACTGTGATTTCTTATCCTGATTTTGTATTGGTCCTATGTGTATAACCCTATTTGGAATTCCTACTAGGCGCGTTGACTAATGCCATACTTCTACCCTTTAGATGATGGAACAGGAAACGGAAAGGACTTGGGACGTGAAGAGAGCCAAGCTTAGGAGCTTGGGCAGATTATGTTTACTTTATGAATTGATTTTGGAACCATGTATTTGAGATAATTAGTATTTTGGGATTATAATAACTTAGTTTATTTTGCTATGGTTTGTTGATGATTTTGGATATTTAAACTTGGGTTACTCTAGTAGTGATTTGCTTCCTAGCATGGATAGTATTCCATTCATATAAAATTCTGCAGTTATTTGTAAAACGTGTGAACTGTTTTTGTGGACTTGGTCCACGCACACGTATTGTTGGCCAGTTAAGGGTCGGGTTTGGAAACCCGAACTTAGCTCGCGTCGTGACTGTCACACCCGCCCCTCTTCACCACAAATCAGTGGTTAAATTTTTTTTTTTAAGTGACAAAGGGCATGGACGTCACGACGCGAGTTAAGTCCGAGCTTCTAAAGCCCGGCCCTTAACTGGCCAACCGTACGCGTGCGTGGAGCCAAGTCCACGAGTACGGTTCACGCGTAGATGTAAGCTCAAAGAATATTACTTCTCAGTGCGGAATTAACAACAAAGACTATCCTACAGATTTGAGATAGCAAGGAAGATAACATTCATTTAAATTTCTATAATACCTCAAAACCATAATGTCCATAATAAAATCCCAAAACATAGCCAGCAATCTAATTTATTACATTTCCAACAAGCTAACTATACAAATACATCTTTTACAAAATAAAGTAAAACAAAACAATTAATCCGCCTCCCCAAGCTCCTAAGCTTGGCTTCCGTCTCGCCCTTCCGGTCCGCCATCTCCTGCATTGTCAGCTAGGGTAGAAGTAGGGCGTTAGAACAACGCGCCCAGTAGGATTCCGAGTAGGGCTAGCACATGGGTTAGTAATAACCACATACAGATAATAACACAGTGAAAACTATAAACCACCATATACTGAAATATAAGTAAATGATATGCCATGGGTGTCAATGTTATGAATCCCACCCATCATTCCATACCATCATGCTGTCATATCCCCCTTGACGGCAAAACCTCGTCAAGATACAAACAATCACAAATCATCACCCTGGACAGCAAAACCTCGTCCAGATATAAAACAATCACAAATCATTCCCCTGGACGGCAAAACCTCGTCCAGATATAAAACAATCACAAATCCTCCCCCTTGATGGAAGAACCATCATCAATGTATCATAATTACATACAACATCCCTGATACATCAAACACATCAGAATATCTCCATGTCTGTTTATCGATCGCCCTGACGGAGCACGGACTCCGGTTTCATTTCATCCTTTCCCTGTCATATCCCTCCCATGCCATGCATGAGATGTAGATGCCATGTGCCATGTAAATATATGTAGTTCAATAGTAACACAAAAACCCATCTTAAAACAATTACTTGATTATCAAATAAATCAAAGGGAAAAAACATCCCATAATATTTAATCCAAAATCCATCTTAAGACATTCACATGATTTCCAAATAATTTAAAGGAAAACATCACAAGATACATAATCCAAAACTCATTAAAGGCAACCACATGCTTTCCAAAATAAATTAAAGAAACATCACCCAATCCATGGCTTACAAAAATGTAGGAATCCTACCTAATACCGACTTGCGTCTTCGTTTCGTTTTCGTCCGATAGTCCGGCTACCGTCACGCGTACTGCCAGCGATATCCAATACCTTATTAAATTTCCAAATCAGTTCAAGTTTTAACCATTTCTAAGCCCATATGAAAAATCGGTCACTATTTAGGTTTTGTGGGTCCCATGTCATCTATTAAACCTTTTAATCCCATAAGTCTTAAAATTCGGCCACCCTAGGCTTTATTAATCACTTATAAGGTTATTACATTAGATCCCCTAAGTCCATGATCAATTTCCATGGAATTCTTGAATTTGGCCACTAATTACGGTTTTGCCACTACCTCATTTTCCATGATTAAACACTCGTTTATCCATGCATGACTTAATCCATAATTGATCATAGACTTAGATCCCTAACTTAGGTCCATTAATGACCCATTGAACCATGTCATAACATCATTAAAATTAGTCTTTTTATTAATTTCACCATTATTCATTTAAACCCATCCATAACCCCATACTTAACCCTTTAAATGGTTCACCAATGGCCATGGGTTCAAAATACCTAATTCATCAACTCTTCCCATGGGATTTACCTCATGTATTTAACTTCAATGAGTCCATTACTCATTCATTTCCTTTGGAGACCACACACACACACCATTCATCATCCAATTTAACCCACCAAAATGGATCACAATTGGGCCATGGGTTCGGCCATCCACCATGGCCGAACCCGTGGTGTCCTTTCCCCATTTTTCTTGGATCTATTTACACCATTTAGATCCAAAATAAATTCTTCCTTGAGGTGGCTTAAATCACACTCTTAAACCACCACTCTTAGCCCCATTTGGATCACTACATTTGTTCATTTGAAACCCTAACTCATTAACACATTAATCCATCTTTTCCATCCTTTAAACCCATCATTTGATCACCATTACATCACCATAGGGTTCGGCCATTTACCATGGCCGAACCCATGGTTCATGATCCACCATTCATTGCTCCAAAATACCTACATTCACCAAAATATTAATTTCATCAATCTTCCCATTCTTCCATGGTTTCATACCCTAAAACCCTAATTAACTTCACACACAACAACCTAGGGTTCGGCCATACACCATGGCCGAACCCATGGTTCATATATCACTCTCTTTTATACCTTCCAATGCCATAAAATCCATTTGCATTTTCATCATAAAACCATTTTAAAACTTGCCCACATGCATTCATTTACAACCCTAAATTTCATTAGCTAGAAACCCTCATTGTCTTCCATTCTTTAAAACCCTAATTATTTACATCAACTAGCTAATCACCCACCATGGGGTTCGGCCATGCTACATGGCCGAACCCTATAGCCCATGATTTCCTTCCAATAATCTAATTCCATTCTTAATTTCATAAATTACCCAATGCACATAATCCATTTATTTATTTTCTTACCCTAACCCTAATTTACCCATTTAGGGTTTCCTCCATCTTCCACCCTCTCATTTGATGGGTTTAACATCCATGGCATAAATTTATGTAACCACCATTAAATTCTACAAAAATAATTTCCAAATCTTAAACCCTAAAAATCCAAAATTTCTTGTTTAAGAAATACTCACAATCCGTCGTCTCCTCCGATCTCCGTCGCTCCCGTCGGTCTCCGTAGCCTCTTCTCTCCTTCCTCTTGATCTTTGATAGGTCAAGATTCTTTATCAATGGTGCAAATCCCCAACCCTAGGATCGGCCATGTTAGGGTTTGTGTGAGAGAGGGAGAGAGAAAAAACCATGAGAGGGAAGATGTTAACCCTCACCTTAGAGTGATTTCCCTCCAATTTCTACTTCTTTCTTCTCTCCTTCTCTTCTCTTTTCCTTAGCTCTCTTTCTCTCCTTCACTTGGATGTAGGGGACGACCATGGAGAATGAAAAATGGAGAGTGCACAAATGAAGAGAGAATAAGAAATGAGAAAAGAATCAAGGCTTATCCCCATTTTTCTTTACATTAATGATCTCACCCACCCTAAGATATTTTTTAGATATTTAATTTGCTTTATGGTGGTGGTTATCTAAACCACCACCAAGCCCCAACGTATTTTATTTTGGGTTTGGGATGGGGTGATTTGGTTTTCACCCTTTGACCCCACTTTGACCACCTCATTTGTATAATTTTAATCATTTTATATTTAGATATTTTAGTTACTTTAATTCCCATTTACTTAAGCCATCATCTTTATAAATCCACCCATGGTTGACCAAGTCAACCATGGTGGCCGGCCCCACCAATTATTGGCCCACACGCCACCTCACTTGATGAGGTGGAGGTGGGTCCCACTTGGCCACATCACCTTGGTTTAATTTTTTTAACTTAACTTAGGTGATTTAATTTCATTGAATTCACTCTAAATGGATCACCATTGGGCCCATGGCCCAATTACACTTCCATCTAGCCCATTTACCTTAGAGCTTAACTACTTTGACCCATCGGGTCCCAAATGGGTATGTGACCCAATTTGACCATTCTTGACCCATTTAAATAACTTTAAATCCACACATTAGTCTATTGGGCCATACTTGGGCCTTTGTCCAAATTTTGGCCCATTTACCATTTATTCCACCAATTTTCCAATTTTCATCATTAAAATAAATAATATTCACATTTATATTAATTTAAAAATTTCGGGCCATTACAGTGACGTTCCCGCTCTCTCTCACGCTTTCATTTAAAAAAAAATATACTCTGATTTTCTTAGAATGAAAAAGGGCGGGGCGTTACAGAAGTTCACATGACTAAGCCTTTGATGCCAAAGTTCAGCTTCACTGATTTTGGGCACAAGGCACTCATGTGTGACAGGAGTTGATGAACAGTTCAAAACGTAGCAATCATCAGAAGTAAGGATACCACTCAAGATAAATTCACTTTCTTTTGAATAAACATGGTAGTCTTTCTTACTGAAGGTGACTTTACTATCATTAGCATACAATTGAGATATACTAAGTAAATTGTACTTAATTCAATCAACAAGATATACACCTTTGATAACCCCAGAGGATGGCAGATTCAATGACCCTTACCAATTATATTTGCCATGTTTCCATCACCAAAAATGGCAGATCCTCCTTTAAAATTAACCAGATCAGATATGTGAGAATTGTTTCCAGTCGTATGTCATGAGCATCCACTTCCAAGTATCACTTGGATTGCCTTTCAACACTTAGGGCTGCATGAATCCTAAAGCTCTTATTAATTGGAGAGAAAATAGACGAAGGGCCAATGGTAGAGTTCATCTCCTTTTGATGTATAATCTGTATAGATCTGGAATAAGGTTTCTCATCAAAGAATCTGATCCTTGGATTCCCCAATCTATCCAGGATGGTTTGTAGATTTTGATTTTTCTTTAGATAACAATTAGATTCAGGATGACCCCTTTTTCCACAATAAGTGCACTATATGTTAGAGAGTTTGGATGTCTAGTTTTTAACAAATATGGGAGTTTGCCCTGGGGTAACTGTAACGCCCTGCCCTTTTTCACTTGCTTAGTTTTCCAAAAATTAGAGTCTATTTATTTTTATAAACAGAGAGCGATAGAGAGCGGGACGTCACGACGCGAGATAAGTCCGAACTTCTAAAGTTCGACCCTTAACTGGCCAACGCTTTGTGTGCATGGACTAAGTCCATGAAAACGGTTCACACATAACAACATCAACATGCAGAATTAAAATCAAAACATGCGGTATTATAATAGAACCCAGTTCTATTCCATTTCAAATAGCAAAGTATGTCAAATCCTTAATCACAATTAACATAACGTAATTATCCAAATAAACTTCCAACCATAGCAAATCATCTAAATTATTACATGTCAGAAGTCTAGTCACTCAAAATGTAAGTCCATAAGTAACTTAATTAAAACATAAATTAAAAGCATCCAAGCTCCTATGCTTGGCCCATTTCGCTTTCATCATTCCCCTTGTTACCTGTATCATCCACTAGGGTAGGAGTAGGGCGTTAAAACAATGCGCCCAGTAGGTATTCCAATTAGGGCTAACACATGGTTAGTACAAAACATGCATAATAGTATCATAATGTCAAAAACCATATAATCCATGCCATGTCATGATGTCAAATGCAATGAGTCCCACCCATCACAAGTACATAAAAGTACCCCCACATAGGCCTTTCGGACGCCCCGACGGAGTGTGGCCCCTCCGGTTTCTTCTTGATGGAAAAGCACATCAAGGTATCCCACATAGGTTTTTCGGACGCCCCGACGGAGTGTGGCCCCTCAAATTACATATCCTTCACCCCATGCCATGCATGAGATGCTAATGAAACACATGCTATTTTATATAATAAACATAGCATTAAAACCTCACATTTGAAACACATCTTTTTCAACATAAATTCATCAAATAAGATAAAAACATTGTACATAAACCCATGGTTTCAAAGAGGTGGAACCCTACCAAAGACCACTAACGTGTCCTTGCGCTTCCGTCCGGTAACCATTCACGATCGTACTCACCTTGTGAGGTCCCGCTACCTTATAATATATCAATCAATTAAAACCATGTCCCATTTCATTTACGATAAAGTCCAAGTCCATAAAACATTCCTCATGGAGTTCGGCCATACACCATGGCCGAACCCATGGTCTATCATTTTCACACTTATTTACCACATTGGCATTGGTCTAATCTTTAGTTAATATTCCATTCATTTTAATGTGCCATACATAGACCCTATGTCCACCAAATAATTCCCATGGGTTTCGGCCATACACCATGGCCGAACCCATGGTCCATTAATTCACTTAATTACAATATTGTCATTATACCTATCCATAACCAAAACATTCTAAAAATAATCCATACATAGTTCTTTAATCCAAACACATGATCCATTAAATAGTTCATGGGGTTCGGCCATACACCATGGCCGAACCAATGATATCATTGTTCCATCCTCCGTCTTAGTTTATTTACAATAATAAATCCATGATTGAACCATAGAATTAATTCATGGGGTTCGGCCAAACACCATGGCCGAACCCTATGATGTATAACTTTCCAATTATATCAATTTCCATACTTGAATCCATAAATCAAGGTTCTTTCCTTTTTGATCCAAAAATTCATAATTAGAAACTTTCTAATTTAATAACATCTTCCATGGGGTTCATCCTTCAAAAACCCATTAAACAAACCCAATGTTCCTCCATAGGGTTCGGCCCTTCATCATGGCCGAACCCTATGGTTCATCAACTTCTCTTAAACCATTTAAACCCTTTTTAAAGCATACATAATTACTCCATGGTTTTCATCATTAAAAATCCATAAATTAAACCATTACCAACAAACTCCCATGGGGTTCGGCCATACAACCTGGCCGAACCCTATGGTCCATTCTTTCCATTAAAACTTCAACATTCATCCCTCAATTTTCTTTCGTGGGGTTCGGCCATCCACCATGGCCGAACCCTATGGTTCCTTTCTTTAAACTAAATTTATCAAACTACTTACCGGTTCCACGACTCCTCCGGTTTTCCTTCGCTTGTTCTTGCTCTTCCAATCCTTCTCCTTCTTGATCTTTCAGTTGTTGGCTGCCCTCTCTTCTCTTGATTTATGAATGTTGTGTGGCCTCTCTTAATTAGTGTGTGCCGTACGCCCTTGCTGCCTTTTCCTTATAAGACTTCCAATCGGTCCTAATATTGAAGGTGCCATGCACCCCTTTTGTAATTTAGCAACTTCCCTAGTATCACTCCTAACAAGGAAATGACTCCTTTTTAAAGAGATTCTAGCACATATCATGGATTGCGCATACTCCCACACAGCAAAGCAATTTCTATCTTAGACATCTTCTATATTTAGCAATCCCTTTTTTTAAGATATTCTAGCACGTCATGCGCATATCTCATGGATATGCATATCTCCCACACACGGCCATGTAATCTATATTCCATTCCTAAAATCTTTCCATGTTCCCTTTATGCGCATAATAATTAATTATAGATATAATGCATTACTAATTTAATTCGGCCCCATTTAATTTTATTGAAACCAATTCCACAATCCGTTGGGCCTTAATTGGGCAATGACCCAACATTTTACCCATCTAAGATCCATATCTAAAATTCACAAATTAAATGGTAATTTTCATATATATTAATAACTTGGAAAACCGGGGTGTTATAGTAACTTCCATGTTTTTACAATCCTCTATCCCAGACTTATCCTTGTAATTCTTTTCAGAACTAAGGATCCTTCCCAATTTTTCATTTCCATGAACGGCCTTGTCTTAAGATTGAGATAACCTTTCGAAGTCAGATATTAACAAAGTAATCTTGTTTTCAAGACACCTATTCATTTCACCCAAGTGTTTGTGATCTTTCTTGCACAGATCCACTTGGGATTGAAGGTCAGTCTGACTTTTTTCTTAACACTAATATCTCATCAATTGATTTTTCAAATTTTATTGAGAAAGTTTCTTTTTCAGTTCTTTCAATTTCAAGGAGTTTAGTCAGGTAGGAATTCTCACTTCCAAGTTTGTGAGCTTTCTTGGTCAATTCCATACTTTCAAGATACAGAGCACTGTATGATTCTTGGAGATCATCGAGAGTCTCTTCATTTTCAGATTCACTAAAATGTTGTTGTTTATCATAAGGAAATGAAGCAACAAGTCCAAGAAATGTACCTTTACTGTCTTTATCCATGTTTAATGCAGACTCAGATTATGCTCTGCCATTTAACTCTCTTTTTAGTTTCTTTGAGTCTTCTTCCTTTTGATAATGGGTTAGCCTTCCTGTCACAGAGATCACGAGAGCAAGACCTACTACAAAATTGTATGCATGATATTGTGAATGTGAGCCTTCCAAGCATAATTTTTTAATAACTTCGATTCGATATTTAGCCCAGTTATTTTCTTCTCCGGACATCGACATACATGTATCCATGAGAGTTGTTCTAACAACCAAATCTCACTCAGACGATTAAATCCAAATATATAGAGCACGAGACTCTAATACCAATTGTAAGTTCCCTTCGATGCTATAACACAATTGACCCTAGAGGAGAGGGTGGGTGAATAGGTCAATCTAGAATCGTTGGTCCTTTTTAAAATTTACTTGATTGATTAATTATGTACAGCAGATAGAACAATCAAGTGTATGTGTGTTAGTAAATGGGATAATGCAATCGACACAAGAGTTAAGCTCTAACACCACATGCACAAGGACACAAGATTTATAGTGATAGAGAGCGGGACGTCACGATGCGAGCTAAGTCCGAACTTCTAAAGTCCGACCCTTAACTGGCCAACCCTATGTGTGCATGGATTACGTCCATGAAAACGGTTCACACATAACAATATAAACATGTGGATTAAAATCATAACTGCGGAATTATAATAGAACCTAATTGTGTTCCATGTTAGATAGCAAAGTACGTCAAGTCTTTAATCATAATTAATCGTAACATAATTATCCAAATAAACATCCAAGCATAGCAAATTATCTAAATTATTACATGCCCGAAGTCTAGTTATTGAAATTACAAATTCATAAGTAACTTAATCAAAATAAAAACTAAAAGCATCAAAGCTCCTATGCTTGGCCATTTTCGGGTTCATCATTTCCCTCTTTTCCTGTATCATCCACTAGGGTAGAAGTAGGGTGTTAGAATAACGTGCCCAGTAGGTATTCCTATTAGGGCTAACACATGGTTAGTACAAAACATATATAATAATATCATTATGTCAAAAACCATATAAACCATGCCATGTCATGATGTCCAATGCAATGAGTCCCACCCATCACAAGTACATATAAGTACCCCCACATAGGTCTTTCGGACGCCCCGACGGAGTGTGGCACCTCCAGTTTCTTCTTGATGGAAAAGCACTTCAAGGTATCCCACATAGGTTTTTCGGACACCCCGACGGAGTGTGGCCCCTCCGATTACATATCGTTCACCCCATGCCATGCATGAGATGCTAATGAAACACATGCTATTTTATATTGTAAACATAGCATTAAAACTTCACAATTGAAACATATCTTTTACAACGTAAATTCATCAAAATAAGATAAAAACATTGTACATAAACCCATGGTTTCAAAGAGGTGGAATCCTACCAAAGACCACTAACGTGTCCTTGCGCTTTCGCCCGGTAATCGCTCACGATCGTACACACCTTGTGAGGTCCCGTTACCTTATAATATATCAATCAATTAAAACCATGTCCCATTTGATTTACAATAATGTCTAAGTCCATAAACCCAACTTGTAGTAAACCCAACTTGTGGGGTTCGGCCATACACCATGGCTGAACCTCACTTACTAGGTTTTAGTCCCTCATTTGGTTTATTAATCAATAACCCCTACGTTAATCATTTAATCACTTAGTCCAAGATCATATCACTTCTCATTCATTTAACCTAACACACATAAACCCTAAGTCCATCCAAAAACATTCCTCATGGGGTTCGGCCATACTCCATGGCCGAACCCATGGTCCATTATTTCCACTTAATTACATCCTTGCCATTATTCTATCCATGGCTATTTACCTTGTTTATTTTCATAAGGCTTATGTTCCAAAAATGATCCATACATAGTTCTTTAATCCAAACACATGATCCATCAAATAGTTCATGGGGTTCGTCCATACACCATGGCCAAACCCTATGTCCATCATTTTCACCTATTTACCTTTTTGCCATTTCCTTCATCACCTTATGTTTAGGTTCAACACATAGGTCCATAATTCATAAATTAAAACCTAATCATTCCCTTCATCCCTTGGTTTGATGAACCATTCATTAAAACTATATATAGACATATTAGATCCATAATTAACCCATAAAATTGGTTCATGGGGTTCGGCCATACACCATGGCCGAACCCTATGATGTCTAACTTTCCAATTTTCTCCTTAACATGGTTTACATTTTTAGGTCCATATTCAAAGTCCCTCCACGGAGGTTTTAACCATACATTTAGGTTCATCGTTTACATCTTCAAAATCAATTAAATTTAATAACACCATCCATAAAACATAACCAATGTTCCTCCATGGGGTTCGGCCCTACATCATGGCCGAACCCTATGGTTCATCAACTTCTCTTAAACCATTTAAACCCATATAAATTTCTTATTACTTTTCCATTAAAATACCATATGCTTCCCTTAATTTTTCTTCCATGGGGTTCGGCCATACACCATGGTCGAACCCTATGGTTCCTTTCTTTAAACAAAATTATCAAAATACTTACCGGTTCCGCAACTCCTCCGGTTTTCCTTCGTTCCAACTTGTTCTTCCGATCCTTTTCTTCCTTAGCCTCTTTCTACTTGATCTTTCACACAGCTGGTTGCCCTCTCCTTCTCTGAAAACTGCCGAGATCACATTCTTGCCAGAGCTCCCAACGTCAAAACCTCCCTTGTTTTGGGTATGCCGTACGCCCCTAGTCTTATGCGCCTCTTTTTTATAAAACCTCCACTTGGTCCTATATTTAGAAGATGTCGAGCGTCCGTTGTGTCTTTCTTTTCTAATTCTTCCACTCGGTCCTAATTAGAAGATGCCAAGATCCCTTCAATTTAGTAATCCCCTAGTTTCACTCTTAACCAAGGAAAGGACCCCTTTTAAAGGATCTTAAGCGCATCCTCATGGATATGCATATCTCCTATACACGGCCATGCATAATATCCCATTCCTAAAATCTTTCCATCTTCCCTTTATGCGCATGCCACTTAATCTAGATCCCTTATTTATAGATATGTTGCATTACCATTTTAATTCAGCCCATTTAATTAGGTTTGAGCTCACTTGGTGGTCAATCAAGTTAACCACGACCCATTGGGTCCCAATTGAGCATTTTGACCCAAATAGCAACATTGACCAAACTAAATGTACCTTACCCATTTTGTTTTAAATTGAACCTTAAACCATACCCGTTGGGTCCTAATTGGGCCATTAACCCAACACCTTACCCATCTAAGGTTCATATCCTTTAATTCACAATTAAAATGGCAAATTCCGTAAATATTGATAAGATGGAATTCCGAAGTGTTACACATCCAACCTCTTTTTGTCCTTGATGGTTCTTATACATAAAACCTAGGGTTTGGCCATGCAAGGGCCAAACCATGATCCTTGATCATTCACCATTTCTTACATGGGACATGCATAAGGTCCTCAGCCATAACAAGATTAGGGTTCGGCCATGCAAGGGCCGAACTATGATTTTTCATGCTTAATCATGCATGCATACATATTGTCCTTAATCTTCATTCATTCACATCACCTATCTTGCCCATTAGGGTTTTGTCCATTTTCTATCTTATTCCTTGGATGGATTTTAAATCCATGGCCCATAATATTTTGGCCAGCTCTCCAATCCAAAATGGAATCCTATGGTTTCCTTTAACTTCCTTTTAATTTATAAACCATACTAAACCATACGTACCGATTCCGCGACTCCTCCGATTTCTTTCGTTCTGCTTTGCTCCTCCACTTTTCTCCTTCCTTAGTCTCTTCTTTCTTCTCCCTTGATCTTCGGCCAAGATAAAAACCCTAAGAGTGGTTCGGCCAAGTAGTGTAGGTTTGAGAGAGGGAGAGGAGAAGAGAATGGAACTCTAAGTCTTTTTCCTTTGTCTTTGTGAGAGGGTCGGCCTTGAGTGGGAGGGAGAGAAGCTTGAGATGGAAAATACTAGTGTTTCTTGTCTTGAGAGGGGGATAGGCCAAGAGAGAGAGGGAGAGAGTGAGATGAGATGAATGAGATCAAAAGACTTCTTTCCATCTTGTCTTGGGGTTCCTTGGGTTAGACTCCACCCTCATCAATGTGGATTCTTCCCCATGAGCCCTTTGACCAAACAAGAGAGTGCATGCCCTCCACATGGCACATACCACTCCCATCCAACGGTTTTGGGTTGTGGTTTCCTCTTGGTGGTTTGGTGGTTTGCATGAGATGGAACCACCACTTCTCCTTTGACTAACCATGACCTTGCATGCCTCCATATGGCACATACCACCCTACCAACAGTTT
The DNA here is from genome assembly GCA_013350335.1 of Chimonanthus salicifolius. Lineage (NCBI taxonomy): Eukaryota > Viridiplantae > Streptophyta > Magnoliopsida > Laurales > Calycanthaceae > Chimonanthus > Chimonanthus salicifolius. Next base: position 58,877,849 of record CM023540.1, read on the forward strand.
TGGGCTTGGTGGTTTCCTCTTGGTGCGTTGGTGGTTTGCATGGGATGGAACCACCACCTCTTCTTTGACCAACCATGGTCTTGCATGCCTCCACATGGCACATTCCACCCTTCCAACGGTTTTGGGCTTGTTGGTTTCCTCTTGGTGGTTTGCATGGGATGGAACCACCACCTCTTCTTTGACCAACCATGGTCATGCATGCCTCCACATGGCACATACCACCCTTCCAACGGTTTTGGTGGAGTGGTTTCCATGAGATGGAAAACCCTCTTTGACTCACTCCATCTTTTGATCTTTTATGTGACTCACCCCCATTTGACTCACTCCATTTAAATGCAACTCAATTCCCAACTCAATCATTTGTATTTATATGTAACTTAGGTGATTTAATTAAATAATTTAATTCTACTTACTTCACTTGATTCTCTTTAATTCATCCATGAACTCACCCATGGTTGACCAAGTCAACCATGGTGGCCGGCCCCACTTATGCCTTAGCCCACACGCGACCTCACTTGATGAGGTGGAGTGGGACCCAACTTGGTTATGCCACTTGGATATTACCTCATACCTTTGCCACCTCACTTGATGAGGTGGACCCCATGCCTTTGATCTTAATTGGGTCCATGACCCGATTAAATCCACTCCTTACCCATTTACCCTAATCATCAATCCATCTTGACCCATTGGGTCCCAATTGGGCATTTGACTCAATTAAATAGAATTAATCCAATCCATGGTCCATTGCCCCAACTTTGATCCATCTAACATCTACTCCATCTAAAAATTTTAATTTTTAAAAATTTAAAATAAATAATAGCCAATATATTATTGAATTGAAAATCTGGGCTATTACAACATATACATATTCCATGGTTTTCAATAAGGTAGGAATCCTACCAACGTCCAAATATCGGGTCCTTGTGTTTCCGTCCAAAAGCCGATCACCGATTGCGTCAAGCTGATCGTACACCGTTTGTGAAATCCCGTTATCTTATTACATTTAGCACATATAAATACATCAATTTGTGATCCATTTAATTCCAACAACCCCTACATCATGCTAGGTTCATCTCCATTTACCATCATAGTCTTTTATCCGGTTAAGTCCCCTAAGAGGTTTCCATCATTCATTGGGGCTGAACCGTGTTTTAAGTCCACAAAAATACCTTAGTGGGGTTTGGCCATCCAACATGGCTGAACCTCACTTTCTTGGTTTTGGCCCCCTCTTTTTAGTCTTTGATCATTTTAATCAATGTGGGTCCAACATCATTCCGTCTTTTGATTTATTGATCCAATCACACAAGGTAATCATTTTACATTAATAAAAACCATCTAAGTCCATAAGACATTCTACATGGGGCTCGCCATACAACATGGCCGAACCCATGGTCCTTTATTTTCACCATATTCCCATCTTAGCTATCACTCTTTCCATAGCTAAACACTTAACTTATTTACACATAACTTAGGTCCATACATGATTCATTAACATAACATAGATCCATAATAAATCCCTCCATTCCTTAGCTTGATCATGTAACGCCCCACCCTTTTTCACTCGCCAAAAATCAAACTCTAATTTTTCTTTTGAATAAAGAGTGAGAGAGAGCGGGATGCCACGACGCGAACTAAGTCCGAGCTTCCAAAGCCCGACCCTTAAATAGCCAACCATACGTGTGCGTCTACCAAGTCCACTAAAATGTTCACACGTACCCAAGTTAACATGTGGAATAAATCATAAATGTGAAATTATAATAGAATAATAATTCTATTCCATTTTAGATAGCAAGGAGTCCATCACTTAATAATAGTTATCTTAAGTTAACATATCCAAAGTTAACATTCCAAACCATAGCAAATAAACTACGTTATTACAATCCCACGAACTAATTACTCAAATACATTATTCATGAGTAACTTAAACAAAATGAAACTTAATCATCCCAGCTCCTAAGCTTGGCTCCGATCACATCTTTCGTTCCATCCATTCCCTGCGTCATCAACTAGGGTAGAAGTAGGGCATTAGACAACGCGCCCAGTAGGTATTACAATTAGGGTGAAACACATGGGTTAGTATAAAAATCCAGATATAATACATCATACCATACTTGTAAAGCATCGTATCCAAAACAGTGTATGATAATAGAGATCTAATCATACAGATAAAAACCAGAAACATTGCATGATAATAGAGATCATAATCATGCTGATTCAATGCAATGCCATGGGTGTCATATGCCATGAGTCCCACCCATCACCAAAACACATAGTATCCTCTTGATGGAAAACTTATCATCAAGGTCTTCCTCTTGATGGAAACTCCTCATCAAGCTCACGAATGTCTTACGGACGCCCCGACGGAGTGTGGATTCTGGTTACCTCTTGATGGATAATGCACACCAAAGTACCCCTCACGACTTACGGACGCCCCGACGGAGCGTGGGTCTCTGGTTACCTCTTTATCACCGAGGAGTCTGTGCATACGAGACTCGATCAGAGGCATACCCAGAATGACGGTTCTATGTTCCAGAACCTTTGCCAATATGGCCGACCAGTCTTTAACCATGATGGGTCGATCCTGTCTCCACCAAGGAGTCGGTGAGAATGATTTGTCGAGCAGATAGTGAACTTAATTCATATTTCCAACTTCGCTTCCAATTCATTATCCAGTTTCTTCTCTAGGCTTTTTATGGTTTTACCATTTGTTTAATTGAGCCTAGGAATGGTCCTTCTAAGGTGTGTGTACCATCTAAAGTCATCTATGGCCAATTACTTGTTGTGATTGCCATACACAATGAGCTTCAACTGTAACATCCCGGATTTTCCTTATTTTATAATTTATTGGATTGGCCCACTTGGATTGCAATTTAATTGACTTTGAGATTAAAAAGTTGAAAGTGGACATTAGATGGGCAAGGAAATGAGTCAATTACCCAATTAAGGTCCAATGGGTCATGAGTAACCTTGATTCTAAAGTAATTGGGTGAATTTCGTTAAGTTAGTTGAATTAGATAAGTTAGTGCAATTAATGCATTAAAATAAACCTCATCAAGTGAGGTGGCATGTGAGTGATGTGGCATTGCCATGTGGCATACATGTCATCACATGGAAACCAACTAAGCAAGGATGCCACGTCATCAAGTGACATGGCCAAGGTGGGACCCAAGTGTCATGTGGTGACCAAGTCACCACATGTATGGTCGACCGTGACATGGGTTGACTTGGTCAACCATTTTTACTTAAGTCTTGAATTAAAGGGTTTAGCTTAAGATGAGAAGATGAATGGATGACATAGGAGGCTAGGATCTCATCCATCTCATCTAAGGGAAGATAAAGGGTAGAGATTAAAAGATGGAGTAGCTTGTCTTAAGTACGTTGTACTTAGACACTTGGGAACCCAAGGGTCTTCATCTCAAGAGCCATGAAGCCACCTTTGGGAAGCCAAGGGACTCTTTGGTTAATCTAAGGGTCTCCTTGGTTAAACCAAGCTATAATGAAAGGAAAGGAAGAGTTTAAGTCTTAAACATAAAAACCCAAACCAAGGGGCACTCCAAACCCCTTGGCCGACCCCTCCTCTCTTGAACAAGAGATTTCTCTCCACTCCTCTCCTCTCTCTCCCACCTCTACCTCCATACATTTGGAAACTTTGAAGAACAAAGAAAGGAGAAGAAGAATTAAGGAAGAAGAGAAAGATCAAAAGAAAAGAAAGAGATTGTAGGAAGGTATGTCTAAGACTTATTAATATGGGAATGAATCTAAGGAAACCATAGGTTAGACCATGGTGTGGCCGAACCCATGGATTCCATGATTGGTTGAAATGAATGGCCAAAAATGTTATAAGGTCATGGAATTAGAAATCTATCCAAATGATGATTATGGGTTGAAACAAAACAACCATAAGATTAAATCCGAACCCATGCTATGATGATACTATGATTGGATGGATTATAAAAAACCCTAACCTTGGCTAGTGGGTAGAATAGATTTATTAAGTTAAGTATTGAAGATGGAATTCATGTTTAAATATGATCAAGGATGGATTTCAAGGAGAATGGCCTAACAATGCATGCAAACACAAGGATCTGACACAAAGTCAGTCGACTGAATCTTATGATTCAGTCGACTGAAAGTGAACTGGCCGAACACATAAAGGATCTGGTTGTATTTTAGCCTACTAAATCTTGTGATTCAGTTGACTGAAAGTGTACTGGCACAACACACAAAGGAGTTGGTTGTATTTTAGCCGACTGAATCTTATGGTTCAGTCGATTGAAAGTGTGCTGGCCGAGCATACAAAGGATCTGATTCAAAGTCATTCGACTTAATCTATGATTCAGTCGACTGAACGTTTGCTGGCCAAACACATATGGAATCTGGTTGTATTTTAGCTGACTCAATCTTGTGATTCAGTCGACTGAAAGTGTATGTTTGAATTTGATGAGGTAAAGAGGTTCGCAAAGAGATTACGATTCGTCTCACACTATCGTTAGCATTATGCTTGCAAAACAAGAAAGGATAGTATATCGGACATTGGTAGGATTCCTACCTCATTGAGAACACTATAGAATATATTATGACAATTGTTTTATTCAAAATATGATGAATACGTTGGCTAAATAAATTGTATATGATTATGAGTTGATTTTCAATGATATTATGTATTTTGAAATGTAAAGGCATTCTTCCATACATTACCTCATGCATGGCATGGGAGGGAACACATATGACCAGCAAGCCAAGTTCTGAGCGGTCTAAACATAACTTGGGCTTGAGATTAGCTTATATGAAGCTATATGAACTGTTGTGATTTGGCCGCGTCCAATTGATAGAAAGGTACAACGTAATTGGGCCAAAGAACTTCTGGGTAGTCAGTCCTGAAATCCTGCGCAGAGGGAGGAGATCATACTCCATCGGTAATCCTGATTAATTTGTGAATGGGTATACAGTGCCCTGGTGGTTGCTGCCTCAAACACTGTGGACATAATTGGCGAAGGAAACTATTGATTAATTTATGATGTGATTGGGTGTGGACATTGGGTGGGATTTCATTTGGTACTGACACCCATGACATGACACTTATGTTAGCATGATTATGATATGGACATCATGAACTGTTTTATACTTATAAGATGTTTTTACAAATGTACGATTAATGATGTATAACCCTTGAATCATGATATTCTAATATTACTCCTATATTTTCCTTAACCCTAATTGGAATACCTACTGGGCATGTTGACTAATTCCCTACTTCTACCCTATAGATGATGGAACAAGAAACGATAAGGAAAATGACGTGGGACAGGAAGGGAGCCAAGCATAGGAGCTTGGGAAGATTTAATGTTTAAATTACTCAGTTTTAATTTCAATGATGTATTCGGAGGACTTACATTTTGGATTGTAATAACTTGGAACTTATTTGCTATGGTTTGATAATCCTTAAGTTTATTGGAATTTTATGGTGATTGGCTTTCCTTTCCTAATGATGACAAGAGAATGAATAAACATCTTATTCATATAAATTATTCTGCAAGCATTAAGCAAAACGTGTGAAAATATTTTAGTGGACTTAGTCCACGCACACGTAGTAGTGACCAGTTAAGGGTCGGGTTTTGGAAACTCGGACTTGACTCGCTTAGTGATGGCCCGTCCTCTCTCACTTATTTAAACAAAAAAAGAATATACTCTGATTTGTGCAAGTGAAAAAGGGTGGGGCGTTACATCAATCCAGTGGAGGATGATCTTCACTCTTGATCACATTGAGTCTTCAAGCTTCTAGCAAGTGTTTCTTCCCAAGTCATGGAATTAACAAACATAGAGACTCGACAAGTTGGGGCACTAACATATAATTTGTTTAATTTTGAGTCAAATGATGTATAATTGGGTTTTGTGGGGATATTCATTGAATCTGTAATTTATAGCCTCTAGGTTTGGTCATGAATTGACAAAGGGAGCCATTGTTAGTGCCCTGGCTTGCCGAGTCACCTATTTGTCAATTTCTTGACTTAGGTAAATCATTGCCTTGAAGAGAGAATCTCAATAATCAAGACTCAAGTGTTGGTTGAAGTTTGAAGATTCAACGAATCAACATGTGTATGGCAATCAGAGAAGGTAATTGGCCATAGATGACCCTAGGTGGAACCCACACCTTAGGATGACCTTGTCTAGGCTTAGATATCACATCTGGTTAAATCTAAGATAGCCTAGTGAGTGTTTGACACCAAAATAGAACCAATGGACTTAACTTGTAAACCATTGAATTTGCTATCATGGTGACACATCGTGTCGGCGATATATCGCATTGACAGAGGAAGATCATACGTAGGGTAGCGATGCATCGTCTGAATCAATGAAGGTTCTGATTGGAATGGTCAGTCAAACAACTCATGTCTTTGGACGATACTATCGTCTTTACGATCTATCGTGTGGGACAGGGCCAATGCATCGGGACTACGATCTATCACCCTGGTTTTTTTAGGTTTTGGTTTGAACAAGACCTGAGAAAACAGTTTGGTCTCAGGATGATACAATCGTCAGGCGACGACCCCTCATGAGGAACATATCACGATCAATCGGCTCACGACCAATTGCCAGAGACAGGGCCGAGACATCGGGTTCATGACCTGTCGTCATGGGCTTTGATGAGGTTTGTCTTGACATGGGACTGTTAAGACAGGATAGCCTCAGGCCGATACTATCACCAACCCACGATCTATCGCCAAGGAATGTTCACGATCAATCATGTGGGCGATCAATCGTGTGTGACTGTTTTTGTGCCGTTACTGTGCATTTAATACACAATGGTCGGGTTGGTGAAGTCACTTTCGAACACGAGCGATTGATCGCCAGTGCACGATTAATCTTGGGTGTGTTTCAAAAATTTCTTTTTGCCTCTATAAATACCACATTGTTTGGAGAATTTAAGGATCAATCCTTGGAAAGCATTAATGATCTACATCTACCAGAGTTAAACTCCAAACACCCAAGGCAAATTGTGTGGTTTATCCTCTCTTGACAAATCAGTTGTAAAATCATTCAAGTATCCAATTGGTGTAGATTGAGATTGAGAGAGAATGATTAAACCATCTTCTGGGATAGACATTGGACCTGAAATTTCCCAGAGACCCTCCTAAGGATTGTGATTGCTTTACAAGGCGATCAATGTCTTCATACAACACCACATTGGGAGAGATTCAAGAAACACATTCTCATATTGCGAAGCTTCAAAGGAAAGTGCTTCTTAGTTTGATTTATTTTTTAAATCATTTATCTTGTGAAGTTGATTAAAGAGGAATTTACTCTTGAACCACTATAAAAAAATAGAGGGATATGAATTTGGTGAAATTCCCAATCATGGATAGGTGAAAGTCATATTCTGTTAGTGTGGTTGTAATTCCCCATTTAGTAAATTTGGAGATAATCAAAGGTTGGGTGAGTCTTAACAGTGGATGTAGATTTTTCTAAACCGAACCACTATAAATCTTGTGTTCGTGGTGTTAGAGCCTATTGTGTGATCTTGCTTAATTGTGCATTTTCTTGTTCACACACCACTTGGTTAATATTGTTTTAATTTAGCATTTTAAATTGTTAATAAAGGTAAATTTGAAAAAAAGCACATATTTGGAGATTATCTTATTCACCCCCTTCTAGGGATAACTAGGTTCTAAGCACTAGGGAACTCTCACAATCATTATAAAATATTTAACAATTGGAAAACCATAAATTCCAAAAAAACTACTATGAATTCCATTCCATTAAATTGGAAATTAAAGTTACAACGGTTTGGAGTTTTTGCATCAAAGACATGAAATACAAAAAAATACTAGAACTCACAGAAAAAATTCGAATATTCCTTTCTTTTTCAGTATTCTCAACCTCCAGTTTTTAGTACACCTTTGTTCATTGCTCAAATTCGATTTTTTCTATGTATTGATGGCCTCTATTTATAATAAAATTAAACAATGTGGGACTTTTTGGCTTGCACACTATTTTTCAAAACTAATTTCCACCCATCTGTATGCTCATGCAGATATTGGAGATTTAATCTCCATGGGATTAAATTTTGTGATGTGTAACTGACCCATATTTCCTTCTTTAGTATTATTCAAATTCGATTCAATCTCTCACGATTCTCCATCTATTCCATGCAGCAACTTGTAGGCTTTACATGATGGAACTTGGAGAAGTTTTCTCCAAAAGCTTCTCCATATCTTTATTTGCCTCATACGATCCTCTCTTGTGTCATGCGCATATCTCCTTACCATTTAAGCTCCACACGATCCTGGCAATTGCAAAATTGAAACTTTTTCTCCATAAATCTCTAAATAATCTCCTCACAATCTTTCCACATCACCTTAATCGAATTGTGCAAAGCCTCATATGGATATTTCATGGCTTTGTGCGCATCTTAAACTCCCAATTTTAGGATAAACGCTTTTCCTTTGCAATGTACGAATTTTGTAATTACATTCTCAACTTCAGTGGGCCTCACTTGGATTTATAGAATTTAAATTTGTTGGGCTTTTGACTTGGATCACAACTTGGGCTTCTTGAACTTGGACCTTCGATCAGGCTTGAATGCTTGATGGACTTCTAAATGCATGTGTGGACTTGAGACTAGATTAGTGGACCCACTAATGTGTTTTTAAAATTCTGGTTTGGACAAACACTGTCAAACCAAGTTTGTCTCAGGACGATACAATCATGTGTTGGCGACCCATCGAGAATAACTTGTCAAGCCCCATCGCGTGCACGACCCATCATCTAGTACAGGGGTGATCCATCGTGATCATGACTAATCGGCTGAGAAATTTAAAGTTTTGGTTTGAACAAACACTGTTAAACTCAGCTGGCATGACGATCCTATCATCAGTGCACGATACATCGACACAGGATCGCACGATAAATCGTGTGGCACGATCAATCGTGGGTGACCATTTTCTAACGTTGGGACCGCATTAAATGCATAACAGACACATTTTCAATGACACATTTTTAATGTCACGATCGATCGTGGTGGCGATACATCTCCATGTCAGTTTGAAATTTTGTTTGCCTATTTAAACTCCAAACTTTGTTTTGTTTGGTTGGACATCCAACTTGGAAAATCAAAAGGAAAATCCAAAGCTCCCAACTCCTCTCTAAAGACTATTCTTGGTGAATCATTTGAGAATCCAATCATTTTGATTGAGATTAAGAGAGAGAGAGAGAGAGAGAGAGAGAGAGAGAGAAAACCAAATCTAGGATAGAACTTGCAAATCTTAAATCCTAGAACCCTCCCAAGAATTATGATTTCTCATACACTGCGTATCTTCGTCTTCATACGACATCACAGTAGGAGATCGATTCATAAGCACCTCTACACCTACAAGTGAGCTTCAAAGGCAAGTGCTTCTTAGTATTGATTTATTTTTAAACCATCTTCATTTAGAATGGAGTAGATCAAGGTGATCAAACTACACTAAAAAATATAGGGATAAGGACGTAGATCGGGATTAGGTCGAATATTTCAAAACCTTAGGGATTGGGTGAAATTCTTAGTGAATTGAATAAGTGGAAGTCTTATTCAATTTGTGAGGGTGTAATTCCCCACCTAGTGTATTTGGGACAGCCCAAGATTTCATGAGTCGAACAGTGGATGTAGGAGGGATTCTCAGAACGATTTTATATCTAGTATTGTGGGTGTTTGGTGTGTTTGTGTGATTGATTTATAATTGGTGCACTTTTGTTATCAAACAACGCATTTATCTTGATTAATTTGTTAATTTGCTACATATATTTTAATTGATCAAGAAATTTGTGAAGACCACAATAATTAGTGATTTCCCTATTCACCTCCCTCTAAGGACAATCTTGTATCGTGTTCTTGTAATAGCCCGGATTTTTAAATCAATACATATGTTGGCTATTATTTATTTTAATGATGAAAATTGAGAATTTTGATGGAATCGATGTTCAATGGATCAAAATTTGGGCAATAGCCCAAGTATGGTCCAATGGGCCATGGATTGGAATGAGTTCATTTGAGTGGGTCAATGATGGGTAATTGGGTCAATGATGGTCAATTGGGTCAAATACCCATTTGGGACCCAATGGGTCAAGATGATTTAAGCTTTAGGGTAAATGGGTAGGAGGTAAATTTAATTGGGCCACGGGCCCAATGGTGATCCAATTAGTTGGAATGGATTGAATTGGTTTAAATCACCTAAGTTAAATTGGAATTAATTAAATCACCTAACTTAGTTATGAATAAATCAAGATGGCATAACCGAGTGGGGCCCACCTCCACCTCATCAAGTGAGGTGGCGGATAGGCTAAGGAATTGGTGGGGCCGGCCACCATGGTTGACTTGGTCAACCATGGGTGGATTCATGGAAGAAATCTAAGGAAATAAAATGGAATTGAATTAAGTAATTAAATGACCTAAGTTAGAAATCAAATTAATTTAATGGGTGAGTCAATTAGGTGAGTCAAAGAGTGGTTTCATCTCAAAGAAACCACCCAAACCACCCATCCATGACATCACAAAACCGTTGGCAAGGGGTGGTGGTATCATCCCAACCACCACCACTAAGGTATGAGAGCCCATACCCCTCTCCATGATGTTGGTCAATGGACTTGATGGGAAGTCCAAACCACCCATCTTAAAGACCCAAAACTATTGGCATGGTGGTGGTTTCATCCCAACCACCACCACTAAGGTCATGTAAGCCATACTCCCCCATGTTGGTTGGTGAATGGAAATGATGGAGGAATGTAACCCAAGCAAACCAAAGGGATGAGATGGGAAGGTCTAAGGTTTTCATCTCATTTCTCGATCCCATTCTCATCTCTCTCTCCCTCTCTCCCTCCCTCTCTTGGCCGATCCATACTCAAGGAGAAGGAAGAAGAAACTTAGAAGAAAAGAAGGAAAAGAAAACTAGGCTTGGCCGACCACCACTTCAAGACCAAGGCTTGAGACATTTTTTCCCCATCCTCTCCTCCCCTTCCTCTCTCAAACCCACTCCATTTTGGCCGAACCCAAACCTTGGTGATCTCATTTTGATCAAGCACACCTAGTGGCCGAACATCAAGGAGAAGAAGAAGGAGAAAGGCTAAGGAAATCAAGAAGAGAAAAAGGAAGTCGGAAGAGCCGTCGGAGTGGTAAGTAATTCTCAACAAGAGTTTACATTTTTAAGGGTTAAAAAGGTGATCATGGAATCCATTTTCCTTGGATTGAATGGTAGCCAAAAATGTCATGGGCCATGGATCTAAAATCCATCCAAGGAAAGGATGAGAAGTGGACAAACCCTAATGGGTAAAGTAAGCTATGAATAATAGAACAAATAAGGACACTATGTATGTATATGGATTATGCATGCATGCATGCATGACAAGAAGGGTTCAAGGATCATGGTCTAATTATTTTGGAGATGTGGAAAGGACCCCATGCATGACTAAAATAAGATGTATGGTCTAAGATTATGGTTTGGCCTTTGCATGGCCAAACCCTAGGGTTTTCTTGTGTGAAAACTATCAAAGATGAAAGCATGGAAATGTGATTTTTGGGAGATATAACCTACCATAGGGTTCAGCCATGGTGTATGGCCGAACCCCATGGAATGATACTAAGTTTTTCTCCATGGGTTTAAAGGATGGAAACCATGGAGTAATGTATTAATGATTTTGAGGCTTAGAATGATTAAATGTTTGTAAGTTTTAAGGGGTTTTAGTGAAGGAAACCATGGACAAATATTGGTGATATTATGGCCCTAAACCTTACAAATAAGGATGAACCATGAACCATGGGTTCGGCCATGGTGTATGACCGAACCCTATGGTGGTGTGTTAGTGATGTTAAGAGTGAAAAATATGGAAAATGACGAGGGAAGGTTGGTGACTACAATGGACTCAAAATGTACCTAATGATGTTCAAAAATGGTGATTTAAATGTATGATGGAATCCCCTCATGGAGGGACCTTGTGGTGGATCTAAATGTGATAAAAGATCCAAGAAAAAGATGAGGAAAAGACATCATGGGTTCGACCATGGTGTATGGCCGAACCCATGACCCATTTGTGAGCCATTTTATGGGCTAAGTTAAGGTCTATGCATGTGTTTAAATGAATGGGAATTAGGTTAAGTAAATGGCTGATTTATAATGATTTTATGTCATGGTTAATGAAATAATCATGGATCCATGTTTATGGATCAGTTATGGACCTAAGGATGTGAAAATAAAATGAAAGCTTAGCCATGGAAAGGAGGAGTGGCAAAAATGTAAATAAGGCCAAAAATAAAGAACCATGGATTCGGCCACGGTGTATGGCCGAACCCCATGGGGGATGTTTGTCGACTTAGGGGCTTGTAATAATGATCTTATTTGCTGATTAATGAAGCATAAGGTTGCTGGTTTTTAGACTCATATGACTAAAATGATCAATGGATTAAAATGGGACCGAAATCAAGTGGGTGAGGTTCGGCCATGGTGAATGGCCGAACCCCACTAAGGTATGAGTAATGGACTTATGCATGGTTGAAACATGAATTAATTTGATGATGTGTAATAAGGTATCGGGACATCGCAAGCGGTGCACGATTAGTGACCAAATTCTTGGACGAAAATGCAAAGGAACACTAGTTGGTATTTGGTAGGACTCCTACCTTATTGTAAGCCATGGATTATGTGTTTATGCATGTTTTACTTGATTTAGTTTGGTAATCAAATGATATGTTTTAAGATGGGATTTGTAACGCACCACTCTGTCCGAGAATTCAGAGTCTAATTTTTTTTTTTTAAATAATAATAAAACATCGGAAGAGAGTGGGCAACGTCACGACGCGAGTTAAGTTCAGACTACTCAAGTCTGAACCTTAACTGGCCACCCATGTGTACATGGACTAGACCATGATAATGAATCACACATGGAACTAACATCAACATGCGGAATAACCTAGATTAACTGCGGAATAAAAAGACTAGATAGCAAGTAACAGTCTCAAAAATTAATTAACATAAATTAACCATCCAAAGTTATTAACCTAATCAAACCATAGCAGGTAATGACTTATTACATGTCCAACAAAATATAGTTCGAATGACAGTAATATAAAGAAGTCCAGTCCAACATTCAAGGGCTTAGGCTTGGCTCCCCTCCCGGTCAACGACCTTTTCTTTCCCTTTCCTTGTACCTTCATTCTCATCTGAGGATAGAATTAGGGCGTTAGATCAACGCGCCCAGTAGGTTCCCGATCAGGGCTACCACATGATTTGCATATAAAACATGCATATATATATCATAATACATCATTAGTAAAAACAGGTAAAACAATGCTATGAAGTATGCACATGCAATAAGACCCTCCCATCATGTACATTCATAGCCATCACTTGACGTGCCACGTACCGACAAGGTAATTCACAATACACTTCCATCTCTTCATCACTGACTGATTCATATCACGTATTAGTCCTCCTGGCGGGACTCTCATCGCCTAAGGAGACCAATGTGACTATGACCATCATGTTACTCCTCCTGCGTGACTTGCACCGCCGAAAAAGGACGTAACCCATAATTGTAACACTGCAGAACCTCATTCATCATCCCATGTCTATGCATGAGATGCCAATGCTTGTATGCCATTTGTTAATGCATAATATATCATTCGAAACCACATAAAATAAACAAGAGTCTCATAAGAAGACTAGGGTAAAACTGTGGTTACAAGTAGGTAGGAAACCTACAGAAAATTCACTTCAGTACTTGATCTTTCTTTAGCGTCACCTGATCACGACTCGCTCGTCGTTCAACTTCCGGTACCTTATTATGGAACAGCAAATCAATACTTAATCTACTTGATTCCTAATCAAGTTTAGGTCTCATATACCATCTTATGGGGTTCGTGTCCGTACATCCAACCCTATGATCATTTCCATCATTGATCATTTTATCAATAATTACATTTATGCCATTTAGGCTAACCTTTAGTTTTACCGTAACTAAACCAATTTAGTGGGGTTCTTCATTCATCACCTTTAATCCCATTTATTACTTAACCCAATCCTATCAAATAATCATTGATGGGGTTCGGCCATACTACTTGGCCGAACCACATCCTATGGGTTTTTATCCCACTTTCCATCATCATCAATGGTTGATTATTTTCTTACACATAGTCCATAATTTATCATGTACGTTTCCTTAATTAAAACAATCATAAACTCCCATCCAAAACAGCCCATTTATTTCAAAATAGTCCCATGGGATTCGGCCATACTCACAGCCGAACCCTGGGGTTCACTTGATCCAATCATCACCATGATCACTCATGGTTTAACCATGCTAAATCAACCATGAATTAAACATGGTTCAGCCGCATAATAATCCACCAAAACGGTAACATGTTAATCCATTTATTGCCATAAGAACACTACATCTTCATATGGTTTTTAACTCACCCAAAAACATGAAAAACTTACATGGGGTTCGGCCATCCAAGGTGGCCGAACCCTATGTCCATGTTTTGGTCTTTCAAACATATTTTTGGTATCACTTATTTATAAACATCAGCACATCATTTCTGCACTTTAACCTCTCAAAACCATCTAATAAATTCATTACTTTGTCCAAATAACCATAACACCTCATGGGATTTGGCCATCCTAGATGGCCGATCCCCATGGTCCATCTTTCCAGTTTTAATCCACTGTTTTAGATCAGTAATTTAACCATAACATTACCTTGGTTCAGCCATATATTGGCCAACCAAAATCAGTAAATAATCTTCATGTAAATCACATAAAAACCCCATGGTAATGTATGGTTTTTATCTCTCAAAATCATCACCATTAACCATAAAATTATCACACCATTTCATGGGGTTCGGCCATGCTCATTGGCTGAACCCTATGGCCTTTGGTTTGAACCTCTTAAACATGTATCTTATATCTAATCTAATCATCCAAAATAGTAAAACATTTGCATGGTTTTAACTTACAAAAACCATCAAAATTCCAACATCAATTCATGGGGTTCGGCCATCTTCATTTGATACCCTTTCTTCATTTGATACCCAAGGTCTTAGACCCATGATAGATTCAGCCATTTATGACATCCGAATCCATGTTTTAAACCTTTCTAAAACGTGCATTTAAATCTTAAATCAAACCCAAAAACAGTTCATAAACCCCATGGTTTTCATGTTTCAAAACATGAAAACCAAGCAACTTTTACATGGGGTTCGGCCCTTCATGGTGGCCGAACCCAATGGTCATCTTTACCATTTTAAAACTTCTATAAATCAAGGTTAAAACCTTGGTGTATTCGGCCATAACCATGGCCCAATACACACCCATTTTATTAATCAAAATTCCATGGAAATACTTACCAAATTCCAAGCTTTTCTTGTTGCCTTTGCTCCTTGCCTTCTTCACTCTTGCTTCCTTCCTTCTTTCTTCCTTAGTCTCAGCTGATTAGAAGCATGAACCAATGGTGAAATCACCAAGATACAATTCGGCCAAGGAGGTGTTCTTGAGAGAGGGAGAGAAGATTGAATTCTAAGGCTTTTGCAATATGGAATTCGGCCAAACATGGGGTTCATTCCTTTTGTATTTCAGCCCCCAAAACCCCTCCACTCCCTCATCAATTCTTGCATAAAACAATGGGTCTTGGGTTCCATCCAAGGCACCCCTTGGTACCTACCAATGCAGCCATTCAGCTCTCCATGTATCTCATCTCAATCCCATCCATTTGCATTTAACTTAGCATGAAAATCACCAAAACAAGTCCCCAACGTGTGGGACTTGTTTTGGTTGGTTTGAGACCGAGCCACCTCTTCATATTCCCTTCAACTCACTGATTTACAGCCCCTTTGATTTCCGACACAACTCATCTAACTCATAACCCCAACTCACCTCATTAATTGACAAACATTTAATGCATTAGAATCAACTCATTTTTAATTCAAATTAAATAAAATCAGTTCCACTTAACCTGATTTTACTCACCATTGAACTCATTTGTGGGCCCACACGGTCGGCTGTGGTCAACAAAGTCAACCCGACCCGTTGGGCCCCCCCTTTTAGATCCTTGACCCGTTTTTGACTCCATGACCCAATTATGGGTATTTTGGTCATTTGTAATTGGTTTTTACGTATGGGCCAGGCCTACCCATTTTTCCTCCACTTCATTTACAATCAAATCAGCCTAACCCCATTTAATTTAAGTTCACAAAACGGTCAAATAATCCATTTTGACTTATTGGGTCCAATTGGGCCCTTTGACTCATTTAGCCATTTTTGACCCAATTGATGTATATTACCCATCCAATCAAACTTGACATTCATAATGTGCTCATATGATCTTAATTTGAGGAATGGGTCCCACCATTTCCTTACTTAACATCACAAAATAATTAATTTAATACATCAGGGGCATTTTCGTAATTATCCACTTCATTGAGAAATTACCCATCCAATCAAACTTGACAATCGTAATGTGCTCATATGATCTTAATTTGAGCAATGGGCCCCACCATTTCCTTACTTAACATCACAAAATAATTAATTTAACACATCAGGGGCATTTTCATAATTATCCACTTCATTGAGAAATTGGGGGGTTCCAATATAACCCTCTTTTTAAAATTTTCGTCCCGAAAATCGAGCGAAGTAGGGTTCTCAAAATACATTACATAAATAATTCGGGGTGAACTGTTCTCATCTCCGATTCAAGTTCCTATGTGGCCTTTTCATCGCCATGACGGTCCCATACCACTTTTACGAACTGAATCGCTCTGTTTCGCAACACCCTTTGTTCTGTCTGTCTCCTGTTATATCTTTTTCTCGTGAACCATTTGTGATCTCACATAGATCAATCTTCTCTGTTTCACTTTACCTGTTCTCATAGTATTTTCCATATGTACCTGCTCAATATGTTATTTCATCTACTCTCTGTGTGAGGTAGTCTGTCAACACGAGCCTATGCTCAAAGCTTTTTCTGATTCCATTTTAACTAGGTTTCTAGTTACACTCTCCTGGAATTCCATTGGCTAACTACAGAGCCAGGTGATCAGTCTAATTCGGCAGTCATCCATAGTTTCCCATTCAAGTTTCACCAGACACTTATCTTTTCCATTGAGTACATCTCCAAATTTAAACACATCTTTCTTTGCACATAAGTCTCTACGTGACTAACAACTTTTGTTCCAACTTCCACGATACCAATTCCCGGCATCAATCCAAACCACCATGGGAATAATCACCCATGGTTAAATACATCCATCCCTGGTGTTTCGCTTTCAGTAAATATCATCTATCCCTGTTTTATAATCATCCATGAATATAACCCACTTATGGGTATAATCCCTTCATGGAAACCATCCATCCTTGGTATCACTCTGTCCATGAGTATCATTTATGTATGATTAATAACTATCCATGAAATAACCCACCTATGGGTATAATCCATTCATGGAAACCATCCATCCTTGGTATCACTCTGTCCATGAGTATCATATATCCATGATTAATATCCGTAAGAACAACATTCAAATGAATCACTATAAGACGGTGGTAACCATATCAAATCACAAATATATCCCGACCCCTTGCAAGACTTAAGGCTCATGACATACCAAGCAGAAGACCCACGTCCAACGTGATCCGGTCTACCTCGCCCCCCCTGCATCCCTTCACCTCATAGGTGATTCAGTCAAGCTCTAAGGCGGTTGCTCCGCGTCTGACGAAACTAGTACCACCCCCACCGGGTAAAATAGTATCTAGCTCTGCGCATTCCAGCACATCTAGTGTGCCAAACAGCAGCGAGAGCGCCCTCCAGCGCGTAGCATGCGAGGGACCCACTCCTCAACGGTAGCCCTACGGGACCAAGTCTCCGTATTTCGTATCAAGGTTCCCACAGTCTTGTAGCTACTCAAAGCCATACTCATGAAGTTTATATTCTTATCTCATCAATACCAGGTGAGGGACGCACCCATACCACATCTCAATCATCAACGTCATGTGAGGGATGCACCCATACCACGTCTCAATGTAATGAAGTGGCCTCGTCACCTATATCTTAGTGCCAAAAATCCTCTTAGAATCATAACATCGTATACTTTATATAAATTCATACTTCATCCTTGTACAAAGGTGGGTAGGGTGAAACAAAACCCTATAGAGAACAAAATACACCCTTACCAAATAATCCTCTTTTTAATACCCCTTCATATTACTTCCTAGCCTAGTCTTCCGTAGAAGATCCCGCATCATCAGCGAACTTGAAACAGTTATCAGGACACGTCATCACCATGTGCCCCAATACTTCACATGTCGTGCAGGGTATTAATCCAGGTCCTCCAATATAAGGACAATTAGTCCTCGCCTCTCCATGCCCATGCAGTCCACAGAATGGGCAGACAATGCCTAAAGGGTGAGGACAATACCTACAGTTGTGCCCATCTTGATTGCACAACTCACATGTATCGTAGGGATTTATCTCCCCAAGCGATTCCAATATAATAGGAACATCTGCAATAGGATCCTCCAGAAAAGGTGCTAGATCCTCTTCTTCTTCCTCAGGAGGTTCCACCATCCCAGGAATGTCATCCATCAAATCCTCTGGAACAGGTGCTAAGTCCATATCATCTTCCTCAAGAGGTCCCTCCTGAAGGTCCACATTAACTTCCATGCTGATACTGTTGGAAGTCGATACCAAATCTACCGGACAACTAGGTGTCCCTTTATCCCATAAATCAGTGTATTCCTCGTTGCTTGACATATCTGTGCCACAACATTTAAAACACAAGAATATTCAACAATAATTCTAAATAAACCACTCTTGGTTTTCAGGGAATTTGATCATGCATAATATCATGTACTTTGTTTGGGAAGATTGCCAAATCAACACTCTTTGTTTTCTTTTGTTTCTGGGGAAATCTCTAAATTCCTGTTGTCTGTTTTTCAGTGTGGGAGTTTCAGGGGAGTGCATCCTACTTTGTTATGTTTGATATGTCCAGTTATGATGACTGTACTTTACTTTGCTATCTTTCATTGTCGTTCTCAGATTGATTGTTCAGTCTGAGTCACTCAAAGTAAATTAATCTGGCCCCCAGTCAGCGGACTCCGAAGAGTAGGTCAGTTGGGATTCTTATCCGTCAGTGAGACATGAAACCGTCTTAATCTTACTTTGATGATTCAACTTCCCGTTTCGCTTTGATACCAATTGTAATGTTGGTATCAGTTAAGTTATGAGCTCATGTTCGCTCTGATACCAACTGTAACGCCCCGCCCTGTCCGAGAATTTAGAGTCTAATTTTTTTTTAAATAATAATAAAACATCGGAAGAGAGCGGGCGGCGTCATGACGCGAGTTAAGTTCAGACTACTCAAGTCTGAACCTTAACTGGCCGCCCATGTGTACATGGACCAGACCATGATAATGAATCACACATGGAACTAACATCAACATGCGGAATAACTTAGATTAACTGCGGAATAAAAAAACTAGATAGCAAGTAACAGTCTCAAACATTAATTAACAGAAATCAACCATCCAAAGTTATTAATCTAATCAAACCATAGCAAGTAATGACTTATTACATGTCCAACAAAATATAGTTCGAATGACAGTAATATAAAGAAGTCCAGTCCAACATTCAAGCGCTTAGGCTTGGCTCCCCTCCCGGTCAACGACCTTTTCTTTCCCTTTCCTTGTACCTGCATTCTCATCTGATGATAGAATTAGGGCGTTAGATTAACGCGCCTAGTAGGTTCCCGATCAGGGCTACCACATGATTAGCATATAAAACATGCATATATATCATAATACATCATTAGTAAAAACAGGTAAAACAATGCTATGAAGTATGCACATGCAATAAGACCCTCCCATCATGTACATTCATAGCCATCACTTGACGTGCCACGCACCGACAAGGTAATTCACAATACACTTCCATCTCTTCATCACTGACTGATTCATATCACGTATTAGTCCTCCTGGCGGGACTCTCATCGCCTAAGGAGACCAATGTGACTATGACCATCATGTTACTCCTCCTGGCGTGACTTGCACCGCCGAAGGAGGACGTAACCCATAATTGTAACACTGTAGAACCTCATTCATCATCCCATGTCTATGCATGAGATGCCAATGCTTGTATGCCATTTGTTAATGCATAATATATCATTCGAAACCACATAAAATAAACAAGAGTCTCATAAGAAGACTAGGGTAAAACTGTGGTTACAAGTAGGTAGGAAACCTACAGAAAATTCACTTCAGTACTTGATCTTTCTTTAGCGTCACCTGATCACGACTCGCTCGTCGTTCAACTTCCGGTACCTTATTATGGAACAGCAAATCAATACTTAATCTACTTGATTCCTAATCAAGTTTAGGTCTCATATACCATCTTATGGGGTTCGTGTCCGTACATCCAACCCTATGATCATTTCCATCATTGATCATTCTATCAATAATTACATTTATGCCATTTAGGCTAACCTTTAGTTTTACCGTATCTAAACCAATTTAGTGGGGTTCTTCATTCATCACCTTTAATCCCATTTATTACTTAACCCAATCCTATCAAATAATCATTGATGGGGTTCGGCCATACTACTTGGCCGAACCACATCCTATGGGTTTTTATCCCACTTTCCATCATCATCAATGGTTGATTATTTTCTTACACATAGTCCATAATTTATTATGTATGTTTCCTTAATTAAAACAATCATAAACTCCCATCCAAAACAGCCTATTTATTTCAAAATAGTCCCATGGGGTTCGGCCATACTCACAGTCGAACCCTGGGGTTCACTTGATCCAATCATCGCCATGATCACTCATGGTTTAACCATGCTAAATCAACCATGAATTAAACACGGTTCAGCAGCATAATAATCCACCAAAACAGTAACATGTTAATCCATTTATTGCCATAAGAACACTACATCTTCATATGGTTTTTAACTCACCCAAAAACATGAAAAACTTACATGGGGTTCGGCCATCCAAGGTGGCCGATGTCCATGTTTTGGTCTTTCAAACATATTTTTGGTGTCACTTATTTATAAACATCAGCACATCATTGCTGCACTTTAACCTCTCAAAACCATCTAATAAATTCATTACTTTGTCCAAATAACCATAACACCTCATGGGATTCGGCCATCCAAGATGGCCGATCCCCATGGTCCATCTTTCCAGTTTTAATCCACTGTTTTAGATCAGTAATTTGACCATAACATTACCTTGGTTCAGCCATATATTGGCCAACCAAAATCAGTAAATAATCTTCATGTAAATCACATAAAAACCCCATGGTAATGTATGGTTTTTATCTCTCAAAACCATCACCATTAACCATAAAATTATCACACCATTTCATGGGGTTCGGCCATGCTCATTGGCTGAACCCTATGGCCTTTGGTTTGAACCTCTTAAACATGTCATCTTATCTCCAATCTAATCATCCAAAACAGTAAAACATTTGCATGGTTTTAACTTACAAAAACCATCAAAATTCCAACATTTGGATGCCGAACCCAATGAACCCTTTCATCATTTGATACCCAAGGTCTTAGACCCATGATACATTCAGCCATTTATGACATTCGAATCCATGTTTTAAACCTTTCTAAAACATGCATTTGAATCTTATATCAAACCCAAAAACAGTTCATAAAACCCATGGTTTTCATGTTTCAAAACATGAAAACCAAGCAACTTTTACATGGGGTTCGGCCCTTCATGGTGGCCGAACCCAATGGTCATCTTTACCATTTTAAAACTTCTATAAATCAAGGTTAAAACCTTGGTGTATTCGGCCATAACCATGGCCCAATACACACCCATTTTATTAATCAAAATTCCATGGAAATACTTACCAAATTCCAAGCTTTTCTTGTTGCCTTTGCTCCTTGCCTTCTTCACTCTTGCTTCCTTCCTTCTTTCATCTTTAGTCTCAGCTGATTAGAAGCATGAACCAATGGTGAAATCACCAAGATACAATTCGGCCAAGGAGGTGTTCTTGAGAGAAGGAGAGAAGATTGAATTCTGAGGCTTTTGCAATATGGAATTCGGCCAAACATGGGGTTCATTCCTTTTGTATTTCAGCCCCCAAAACCCCTCCACTCCCTCATCAATTCTTGCATAAAACGATGGGTCTTGGGTTCTATCCAAGGTACCCCTTGGCACCTACCAATGCAGCCATTCAGCTCTCCATGTATCTCATCTCAATCCCATCCATTTGCATTTAACTTAGCATGAAAATCACCAAAACAAGTCCCCAACGTGTGGGACTTGTTTTGGTTGGTTTGTGACCGAGCCACCTCTTCATATTCCCTTCAACTCACTGATTTACAGCCCCTATGATTTCCAACACAACTCATCTAACTCATAACCCCAACTCACCTCATTAATTGACAAACATTTAATGCATTAGAATCAACTCATTTTTAATTCAAATTAAATTAAATCAGTTTCACTTAACCTGATTTAACTCACCATTGAACTCATTTGTGGGCCCACACGGT
Source organism: Chimonanthus salicifolius (assembly GCA_013350335.1). Lineage (NCBI taxonomy): Eukaryota > Viridiplantae > Streptophyta > Magnoliopsida > Laurales > Calycanthaceae > Chimonanthus > Chimonanthus salicifolius. The sequence continues at coordinate 58,900,374 of CM023540.1, forward strand.
CGGCTGTGGTCAACAAAGTCAACCCGACCCGTTGGGCCCCCCCTTTTAGCTCCTTGACCCGTTTTTGACTCCATGACCCAATCATAGGTATTTTGGTCATTTGTAATTGGTTTTTACATATGGGTCAGGCCTACCCATTTTTTCTCCACTTGATTTGTAACGCACCACCCTGTCCGAGAATTCAGAGTCTAAATTTTTTTTTTTTAAATAATAATAAAACATCGGAAGAGAGTGGGCGGCGTCACGACGCGAGTTAAGTTCAGACTACTCAAGTCTGAACCTTAACTGGCCACCCATGTGTACATGGACTAGACCATGATAATGAATCACACATGGAACTAACATCAACATGCGGAATAACTTAGATTAACTGCGGAATAAAAAGACTAGATAGCAAGTAACAGTCTCAAAAATTAATTAACATAAATTAACCATCCAAAGTTATTAACCTAATCAAACCATAGCAGGTAATGACTTATTACATGTCCAACAAAATATAGTTCGAATGACAGTAATATAAAGAAGTCCAGTACAACATTCAAGCGCTTAGGCTTGGCTCCCCTCCCGGTCAACGACCTTTTCTTTCGCTTTCCTTGTACCTGCATTCTCATCTGAGGATAGAATTAGGGCGTTAGATCAACGCGCCCAGTAGGTTCCTGATCAGGGCTACCACATGATTAGCATATAAAACATGCATATATATCATAATACATCATTAGTAAAAATAGGGTAAAACAATGCTATGAAGTATGCACATGCAATAAGACCCTCCCATCATGTACATTCATAGCCATCACTTGACGTGCCACGCACCGACAAGGTAATTCACAATACACTTCCATCTCTTCATCACTGACTGATTCATATCACGTATTAGTCCTCCTGGCGGGACTCTCATCGCCTAAGGAGACCAATGTGACTATGACCATCATGTTACTCCTCCTGGCGTGACTTGCACCGCCGAAAGAGGACGTAACCCATAATTGTAACACTGTAGAACCTCATTCATCATCCCATGTCTATGCATGAGATGCCAATGCTTGTATGCCATTTGTTAATGCATAATATATCATTTGAAACCACATAAAATAAACAAGAGTCTCATAAGAAGACTAGGGTAAAACTGTGGTTACAAGTAGGTAGGAAACCTACAGAAAATTCACTTCAGTACTTGATCTTTCTTTAGCGTCACCTGATCACGACTCAGTCGTCGTTCAACATTCGGTACCTTATTATGTAACAGCAAATCAATACTTAATCTACTTGATTCCTAATCAAGTTTAGGTCTCATATACCATCTTATGGGGTTCGTGTCCGTACATCCAACCCTATGATCATTTCCATCATTGATCATTCTATCAATAATTACATTTATGCCATTTAGGCTAACCTATAGTTTTACCATATCTAAACCAATTTAGTGGGGTTCTTCATTCATCACCTTTAATCCCATTTATTACTTAACCCAATCCTATCAAATAATCATTGATGGGGTTCGGCCATACTACTTGGCCGAACCACATCCTATGGGTTTTTATCCCACTTTCCATCATCATCAATGGTTGATTATTTTCTTACACATAGTCCATAATTTATCATGTGCGTTTCCTTAATTAAAACAATCATAAACTCCCATCCAAAACAGCCCATTTATTTCAAAATAGTCCCATGGGGTTCGGCCATACTCATAGCCGAACCCTGGGGTTCACTTGATCCAATCATCACCATGATCACTCATGGTTTAACCATGCTAAATCAACCATGAATTAAACATGGTTCAGCCGCATAATAATCCACCAAAACAGTAACATGTTAATCCATTTATTGCCATAAGAACACTACATCTTCATATGGTTTTTAACTCACCCAAAAACATGTAAAACTTACATGGGGTTCGGCCATCCAAGGTGGCCGAACCCTATGTCCATGTTTTGGTCTTTCAAACATATTTTTGGTGTCACTTATTTATAAACATCAGCACAGCATTGCTGCACTTTAACCTCTCAAAACCATCTAATAAATTCATTACTTTGTCCAAGTAACCATAACACCTCATGGGATTCGGCCATCCAAGATGGCCGATCCCCATGGTCCATCTTTCCAGTTTTAATCCACTGTTTTAGATCAGTAATTTGACCATAACATTACCTTGGTTCAGCCATATATTGGCCAACCAAAATCAGTAAATAATCTTCATGTAAATCACATAAAAACCCCATGGTAATTTATGGTTTTTATCTCTCAAAACCATCACCATTAACCATAAAATTATCACACCATTTCATGGGGTTCGGCCATGCTCATTGGCTGAACCCTATGGCCTTTGGTTTGAACCTCTTAAACATGTCATCTTATGTCTAATCTAATCATCCAAAACAGTAAAACATTTGCATGGTTTTCACTTACAAAAACCATCAAAATTCCAACATCAATTCATGGGGTTCGGCCATCCAAGATGGCCGAACCCAATGAACCCTGTCATCATTTGATAACCAAGGTCTTAGACCCATGATACATTCAGCCATTTATGACATTCGAATCCATGTTTTAAACCTTTCTAAAACATGCATTTGAATCTTATATCAAACCCAAAAACAGTTCATAAAACCCATGGTTTTCATGTTTCAAAACATGAAAACCAAGCAACTTTTACATGGCGTTCGGCCCTTCATGGTGGCCGAACCCAATGGTCATCTTTATCATTTTAAAACTTCTATAAATCAAGGTTAAAACCTTGATGTATTCGGCCATAACCATGGCCCAATACACACCCATTTTATTAATCAAAATTCCATGGAAATACTTACCAAATTCCAAGCTTTTCTTGTTGCCTTTGCTCCTTGCCTTCTTCACTCTTGCTTCCTTCCTTCTTTCTTCCTTAGTCTCAGCTGATTAGAAGCATGAACCAATGGTGAAATCACCAAGATACAATTCGGCCAAGGAGGTGTTCTTGAGAGAGGGAGAGAAGATTGAATTCTAAGGCTTTTGCAATATGGAATTCGGCCAAACATGGGGTTCATTCCTTTTGTATTTCAGCCCCCAAAACCCCTCCACTCCCTCATCAATTCTTGCATAAAACGATGGGTCTTGGGTGCTATCCAAGGCACCCCTTGGCACCTACCAATGCAGCCATTCAGCTCTCCATGTATCTCATCTCAATCCCATCCATTTGCATTTAACTTAGCATGAAAATCACCAAAACAAGTCCCCAATGTGTGGGACTTGTTTTGGTTGGTTTGAGACCGAGCCACCTCTTCATATTCCCTTCAACTCACTGATTTACAGCCCCTTTGATTTCCAACACAACTCATCTAACTCATAACCCCAACTCACCTCATTAATTGACAAACATTTAATGCATTTGAATCAACTCATTTGTAATTCAAATTAAATAAAATCAGTTCCACTTAACCTGATTTAACTCACCATTGAACTCATTTGTGGGCCCACATGGTCGGCTGTGGTCAACAAAGTCAACCCGACCCGTTGGGCCCCCCTTTTAGCTCCTTGATCCCGTTTTTGACTCCATGACCCAATTATGGGTATTTTGGTCATTTGTAATTGGTTTTTACATATGGGTCAGGCCTACCCATTTTTCCTCCACTTGATTTCCAATCAAATCAGCCTAACCCCATTTAATTTAAGTTCACAAAAAGGCAAATAATCCATTTTGACTTATTGGGTCCACTTGGGCCCTTTGACCCATTTAGCCATTTTTGACCCAATTGATGTATATTACCCATCCAATCAAACTTGACATTCATAATGTGCTCATATGATCTTAATTTGAGCAATGGGGCCCAACATTTCCTTACTTAACATCACAAAATATTTAATTTAATACATCAAGGGCATTTTCGTAATTATCCACTTCATTGAGAAATTACCCATCCAATCAAACTTGACAATCATAATGTGTTCATATGATCTTAATTTGAGGAATGGGCCCCACCATTTCCTTACTTAACATCACAAAATAATTAATTTAACACATCAGGGGCATTTTCGTAATTATCCACTTCATTGAGAAATTGGGGTGTTACAGGATTTAAATGCTATGGTTTGAATTATTATTATATGGCATATTGCACTTACATCTCATGCACAGCATGGGAGGGATGAAATGAAACCGGAGTCCATGCTCCGTCGGGGCGACCGATAAACATACATGGGGATACTATGTGTTTATTATTATCTTGATGAGGCTATCCAAACAAGAAGGATACTATGTGTTTATGATTATCTTGATGAGGCTATCCAAACAAGAAGATTAGTATGTGTTTATGATTATCTTGATGAGGCTATCCAAACAAGAAGGTTACTATGTGTTTATGATTATCTTGATGAGGCTATCCAAACAAGAAGGGTACTATGTGTTTATGATTACCTTAATGAGGCTTTGCCATCAAGGGGGATACTTGTATTTATGATACCTTGATGATGGTTTTTCCATCAAGGGGGACATTGTATATGTTATGGTAAGGATGACGGGTGGGACTCATGGCATAAGACACCCATGGCATGGCATTGATTTCATGGTTTTTGTTATACTATTACCTATGTGTTATGTTATCACTAATCCATGTGTTGGCCCTACTCGGAGTACCTACTGGGCGCGTTGTCTAACGCTCTACTTCCACCATAGATGATGACGCAGGAAATGGAGGAAATGAAGGAAGTGACCGGAGCCAAGCGTAGGAGCTTGGAGGAGCGAGCTAGTTTATTTACTTAAGTTTATTTTGGAAATGTAATTTGAGTAACTTTGCTCATTGGACTGTAATATTTTAGATTACTTGCTATGGGTTGGACTTTATGTTGGACATTATAATTTTTAGGTGTTATTATTAATTAAGTGATGTAACTTCTTTGCTATCTAAAATTGGTAGGATAGACTCTATTATAATTCCGCATTTGGTTAAATATTCCGTAAGCTTACTTTCTACGTGTGAACCGTTCTTTGTGGACTTAGTTCCACGCACACGTAGGGTTGGCCAGTTAAGGGTCGGGTTGTGGAAGCTCGGACTTAGCTCGCGTCGTGACGTCCCGTGCTCTTTGTCACTCTTTAATTCAAAAAAAACAAATATATACTCTGATTTTCGGAGAAGTAGCATAGTGAAAAGGGGCGGGCGTTATAGTTGGTATCAAAGCGAAACCGGAAGAATGAATCTTTCGAAGTAAGATTAAGACGGTTTCATGTCTCACTAACAGATAAGAATCCCAACTGACCGACTCTTCGGAGTCCGCTGCACGGGGGCCGGATTAATTTACTTCGTTAGACTCAGACTGAAGCATTCAATCTGAGAGCAACATTTGATAAAAAGGAATGATTGCAAGGGAAGGACAATTACTATAAGTTGGATTTATCAAACGTAGCAAGATAGAGCTTATTTCCCTCCAACAATGAGAAAACGTCTAGATTTTTCCCCCAAATTGAAGAAACAGTGATGCATTTATCAAACATAGCAAAGTAGGATACACTTCCCCGATATCCCCACATTGAGAAACAAACAACAGAATTTAGAGATTTCCCCCAGAAACTGTAACGCCCGCATCTTTTCACCGAAATTATCAGATGTCTAATTTTTTTTTTTGAAAATTAAAGAGTGACAAAGGGCGCGAACGTCACGACGTGAGTTAAGTCCGAGCTTTTAAAGCCCGGCCCTTAACTGGCCAACCCTACGTGTGCGTGGAACGAAGTCCACGGAGAATGGTTCACATGTAGAAAGTAAGCTTCCGGAAACTAAATTAAGTGTGGAAATATAATAGAGCCTAACCTACCAACTTTTAGATAGCAGGGAAGATTACATCATTTAAATTTCTAAATTATCTCAAAATGACAATGTCCAAAATAAAATCCAAAACATAGCCAGTAATTTAAATTATTACATTCCGACAAGCTAAGCTACTCAAATTACATTTTTCCAAAATAAACTAAGTAAACTAAGCAGCTCGCTGCCCAAGCTCCTAAGCTTGGCTTCCGTCTCGTCCTTCGCTTCTGCCATCTCCTGTGTCATCAGCTAGGGTAGAAGTAAGGCGTTAGATAACGCGCCCAGTAGGACTCCGAGTAGGGCTAACACATGGATTAGTGCTAACAAAGCATAATAGATAAACACCATGAAACCAATGCTATGCCATGGGTGTCTTATGTCATGAGTCCCACCCAATCCTTACCATCATACACAAAGTCCCCCTTGATGGAAAAGCCTCATCAAGGTATCCCCATGCTTGTTTCTCGGTCGCCGCGATGGAGCATGGACTCCAGTTATATCTCATAATACCCCTCTTGATGGATGAAACACATCAAGATATCCCCATGCTTGCTTCTCGGTCGCCCTGACGGAGCATGGACTCCGGTTATATCTCATAATACCCCTCTTGATGGATGAAACACATCAAGATATCCCCATGCTTGCTTCTCGGTCGCCCCGATGGAGCATGGACTCCGGTTTCTTTATTTTCATCCTTCCCATGCCATATTCCTCCCATATCATGCATGAGATGTAGATGCCATATGCCATGTAATATGTGTACATCATAGTCATAAAATCCATCTTAAAACAATCACATGACTACCAAAATAAATCAAAGGAAAACCATCACATGGGATCGACATGGTGTTGAGGAAGCCACTTGGGAACTGGAATCGGAGATGAGAACATCTCACCCTGAAATGTTTGTGTGATTTATTTTGTAATCCTACTTCGTTCGATTTTCGGGACGAAAATTATAAAAAGAGTATTGTATTGTAACACCCTGGAATTTCAAAGATAACAATTTATATGAATTTATTCATATTTATGGAATTGCCATTGTGTTATATTTGAGCTGAATTTAAATGGGTCAATGGTTCAATCAAGACCCAATGGTTAGTAGTTTTGATTACAAAACAAATAATTGAATAAGATGAACTTAAACGGGTCAAGAATCATAATGGGGTCAAATTTTGTTAAATGGGTCAAAATGGCTAAATGGGACCCAATGGGTCGTGAATGGCATGATTAATCATGGATTGAGTTCAAGATTAGTTAATTTAAGTTTATTAATTGCTTGAGTTTGGTTTGAGTTAAAATGAATGATGGGTTTAGTTGAGTTGAATTTATTAGTTAAGTTAAATTAAATGAATGAGTTAGGTTGGGTGAGTTAAATAAATGAGTTGGATGAATATGTATTTTTTAAGTGAGTGAGATGTAGAGATAGAAGGTTTGTAGGTTGTTTCAAATTCAAACACTAAGAAACGTTGGCTGCATGGGAAACTTATATGCATGTAACTCCCACCCAAGTGAAGAATGAAAATGACTTTACATGGGAGTTACTTGGGTGAGAGTTGAGTTTCAAATCATTATGCACGTTGGAGATGGTATAGGGTTTATACCATGCTTGGGTCTTCAAAAGACAGCCCATACATGGATTGATGGTTCATGCATGTAACTCCAAGGTTGGAGAATAAAATGGGTAGCTGATTGGAGGAGTTACACACAATAGATTATGGCATTCCAAATTCAAATTAGATATTAAACCAATGGGAGTTACAAAGTGTGTTCACACTTGGAGGAGGGGAGTTTTATTCCAATGATAGAACTCCCACATGGGACGTTGATGAGGGCTGAATGGAGCTTCTGTTTGTGGAGTTACACATGAGAATGGTGGCTGTTATATAAGCCAAAACATAGAGGCAAACAATAGAGGGACGGTGCAGCACATGGGAGTTACATTTCAAAATGAAACTCCCATGTGAGACCTTAAGGAAAGAGGAGGTTACACTAGTCCAACCACAAGGGACGTTGGTTGCTTGGGGTGTTTCATTTCATAGATGAAACCCCCAAGTAACATAAAGAATTTTGATTGAGGTGAGGGAGTTACACAAGGTTAACCTTGGGCTGTTTTTGATCAAACAAAGGATTTTCATTTTACTCTCTCTATCTCTCTCTTCCTTGGACTGATATCATTTCTCTAAGATCAAGAACAGCAGCTGGTTACTGATATGAAATCAGTCCTTGATTGATTTATTTCACCAAGACAAAAGCATACATTGAGCAAAGGAGTTGGCATCAAGGTTTCCCATCCAAAGCCAAAATTCTTTCTCTCTCTCTCTCTATCTCTTTGCCGTTTTCTACATTCCAAAAATTAGAGCAGCGGCTGGTTGCTTAATCAGTCCTTGGATTGATCCCTTTTCATCAAGACAAGTTCAGCAAAAAAGGAAGGAACAAGCCAGAGTGAAGATCAATTGGAGGAGTCGCGGAAACGGTAGGTTTTCGATAAACTATTTTTAATAAAGAATCATGATCCGGCCATTGGATGGCCGAATCTAACAAGGGTTAGATATTGGATGGAAGTTCATAAAAGAGATAAAAAATTGGATTATAGGGTTCGGCCACTTGGGATGGCCGAACCCCATGAAAAGTATGGGTTAATTTGGATGGTCTTTTTGAACAAAATCATGGACTGTTTTTAGAGGCTAAGTTAGATTGATTGCATGCTTTGAAAAGTTCTAAAATTATGGTATTAAGTGTCATGTGTTGGGCTCTGGATTGGCCGAACACATCAAGGAATTTAATCTTGATTAAGATTGTTTAAAAAGGAAAGAAAAATACATCATTGGGTTCGGCCATTTTGGTTGACTGAACCCCATGATAAAAGTGGATAGGTTTGATATTTTAAAGGATAAAAACCATGTCAAAACATGGTAAATTTTATATGTGTTAAATGGGTCATCTTGTGGCCAAAATAAGTAAGTATGATGAGAAGATTTACATCAAGGAAACCATAGGGTTCGGTCATATGTATGGCCGAACCCCATGTACTGTTTTGAGGATAGATTTGGGTTTAAAATCATGTGGGAAGCTATGATTTATTTTATGCTTTTGTTTTAAGAAACACCTATGCTTAGTTATGGGTTTATTATTAATTTGATCAACCATGATAAAGGTTGGAAAGAAGGAACAAAAACCAGTTTAGTGAGGTTCGACCATGAAGTATGGCCGAACCCCATTAAAGGTGTAACGCCCGCCCCTTTTCACCGAAAATCAGAGTCTAATTTTTTTTTTTTAAAAAGGAAAAGTGACAAAGGGCGCGAACGTCATGACGCGAGTTAAGTCCGAGCTTCTAAAACTCGGCCCTCAACTGGCCAACCCTACGTGTGCGTGGAATGAAGTCCACGGAGAATGGTTCACACGTAGAAGTAAGCATCGAGGAACATTTAAACTAATTGCGGAAATTATAAAAGAGCCTAACCTACAAATTCTTAGATAGCAGGGAAGTTACATTCATTCAATCACCAAACATCCTTAAAACCATAATGTCCAAAATATAATAAGTAATCTCAATTATTACATTTCCGACAAATTAAACTACATCAAATACACATTTCTCAAAATAACTTAAATAAAATAATTAGTCCGCCTTCCAAAGCTCCTAAGCTTGGCTCCCGTCTCGTCCTTCTGCTCCAGCATTTCCTGCGTCATCAGCTAGGGTAGAAGTAGGGCGTTAGAACAACGCGCCCAGCAGGACTCCGAGTAGGGCTAGCACATGGATTAGTAATAACAGCATACTGATAATAACCCAATGAAAATTGATAAACCACGTATGGTGAAAATATAAAATGTATGCCATGCCCTGGGTGTATATGTTATGAATCCCACCCATCATTCCTGCCATATACTGTCATATCCCTCTTGACGGAAAAACCTCGTCAAGATATTTCCAACCGCAAAATATCCCCCTTGACGGCAAAGCCTCGTCAAGGCGTCCCCATGCCTGTTCTTGGTCGCCCCGACGGAGCATGGACTCCGGTTTGTTTATTTTTTTCCGCCCATGCCATGCATGAGATGTAATGCATTATGCTATGTAATATTTATAACTCATAACCTTAAGGTATCATACATAGCCTTAATTTATAATGCATAACCTTAATCATAGTTCATAGCCATTAAATAAAATCCATCTTAAACATAGCATCCATAATTGTAAAAACCCATCATAAGATAAATACCAAAATCAATAAAATATGACAAAAATACCATCACACATCCATGGCTTACAAATAGGTAGGAATCCTACCGAATACCGACCCGCGTCCCTTTACGTTTTCCGTTCGCTAAACCCAGTCTCCGATCGCGCACTGCCTGCGATGTCCAGTACCTTATTACACATTCATCATTAGTCCATGTTTTAACCATTTCTAAGCCCATATGAAAAAAACCGGTCACTATTTAGGTTTTGTGGGTCCCATATCATCTATTAAACCTTTTACTCCCATAAGTCTTAAAATTCAGCCACCCTAGGCTTTATCAATCACTTATAAGGTTATTACATTAGCTCCCCTAAGTCCATGATCAATTTCCATGGAATTCTTGAATTTGGCCACTAATTACGGTTTTGCCACTACCCCTTTTTTCATGCTTAATCACTCATTTATCCATGCATGATTAAGTCCATAATTGATCATAAACTTAGATCCCCAACTTAGGTCCATTAATTACCCATTGACCCATGTCACAAAGCCATTAAAATTAACCATTTTATTAACCTACCCTGTAACAGCCGCCCCTTTTCACCATAATCAGAGTCTAATTTTTTTTTTTTAACGTAAAAGTGACAAAGGGCACGGACGTCACGACACGAGTTAAGTTCCGAGCTTCTAAAGCCCGGCCCTTAACTGGCCAACCCTACGCGTGCGTGGAACATAAATCCACGAGTACGGTTCACGCGTAGAAAGAAAGCTTGCAACACATAAAAATCAATGCGGATGATAATAGACACTATTCTACCAATTTTCAGATAGCAGGGAAGAGATATCCATTAAATCACTAAAATGCCCTCATACTGTACTGTCCAAAATAATTTATAAAACATAGCAAGACATCTAAGTTATTACATTTCCGACAAGCTAAATTATACAAATACACATTTTCCCAAAATAAACTTAAACAAAATAATTAGTCCGCCTTCCCAAGCTCCTAAGCTTGACTCCCGTCCTGTCCTTCCGTTCCGCCATCTCCTGCATTGTCAGCTAGGGTAGAAGTAGGGCGTTAGAACACGCGCCCAGTAGGACTCCGAGTAGGGCTAGCACATGGATTAGTAATAACAGCATGCAGATAATATTATAGAAAAACCATGCACTTTGGGCAATGTCATGCAATGGGTGTTCTATGTCATGAATCCCACCCATTAATCTCATCCTCATTCTACAATGTCCCTTTTTCAACCATCCATAGTGTCCCAAATAAAATCCATACCATCATCGTGCTATGACCCTCTTGATGGAAAAGCCTCATCAAGATGCGGTCCACACTAGGCATCCCCCCTTGATGGAAAAACCATCATCAAGGTATCATAATTACAAGAGTCCCTCCTTGATGGCAAAACCTCATCAAGGTATAATAATACACATGTGAAATGTCCCCATGCTATTTATCGGTCACCCCGACGAAGCATGGACTCCGGTTTCATTTCATCCTTCCCCTGTCATATGCCTCCCATGCCATGCATGAGATGTAAATTCCGTATGCCATGTAATATATGAAATTCAATAGTAATAAAACCCATCTTAAAACAATTACAAGATTACCAACTAAATCAAAGGGAAACCATCCCACAATATTTAATCCAAAATCCATCATAAGCATTCACATAATTTCCAAAATAATTTAAAGGAAAACATCACAAGATGCATAATCCAAAACTCATCTTATAGACAACCACATGCTTTCCAAAATGAATTAAAGAAAACATTACCCAATCCATGGCTTACAAAAATGTAGGAATCCTACCGAATACCGACTCGCGTCTTTATTTCGTTTTCGTCCGACAATCCGGCTACCGACTCGTGTACCGTTCGCGCTATCCGGTACCTTATTAAATTACCAAATCAATCCAAGTTTTAATCATTTCCAAGCCCATAAATCACAACTTAGTGGGTTTCTTCATTTTAGCCCATATTTACCATTTTTGCCACTACCCTTCACATAAACAATTTTTCATTAATTCATGCCTACTTAAGCCCAAAATTTAATCCACAACTTAGGTCCTTAACTTAGGTCCATTATTGACTTACCAAAACATTAAAATTTGTCATGTAATTAATCTAACCATTACTCATTTAAACCCATTCAAACCCCATACTTAATCACATATATACCCATTGACCTTAAACCCAAATTGATTTACAATTTGGGGCATGGGTTCGGCCATACACCATGGCCGAACCCATGATGTTCCTTTCTCCATTTTTTCCTTGGGTCCAAAAACATCAAATTCATCAAATCTTTTCATGGGATTTACCTCATGCATTTAACTACTATGAGTGCATTATTCATTCATTTCATTTGGAGAACACAAACACCATTTACCATTCAATTTAAATCATTCATTAGGTCATCCTAATGCACCCAAGCTCATGTCTAATATACATGGGGTTCGGCCGTACATGGCCGAACCCATGGTTCTTCAATGTGGCTAATAATTACCATTTTGCCACTCTCCCTTCCATGTTTAATCATTCACCCATTCATGTATATTTTAAGTCTAAAATTCATCCATAACTTAGATCCATTAAGAATTCACTAACCACGACCCAACATGAAACAAAATCAGCCATCTAAATTAATAAAATTTTCCATCATCTAAACACAAACATGGACCCAACCTTAGCTCATACAATGACTTACAAAATGGGTCATGGGTTCAAAATACCTAATTCATCAACTCTTCCCATGAGAGGTTTTAAATCATGCATCTAAACCATATTCTTAACCCCATTTGGATCATTACACTTGTTCATTTAAAAACCCTAAATTCATCAACACATTATCCTTTAAACCCACCATTTAATCATCATTTCATCACCATAGGGTTCGGCCATATACCATGGCCGAACCCATGGTTCAAGGCTCATTCCCTCCATGCATTTCAAAACCATAAGACTCCATTGCATTTGTATCATAAACTCGTTTTAAAACCTTACTCCCATGCATTCATTAAAACCCTAAATTCATTAATCAAAAACCCTCATTGTCTTCCATCCATAAAACCCTAACCAATTAAACCAACCACCAAATCACCCACCATGGGGTTCGGCCATGCTACATGGCCGAACCCTATGGCCCATAATTTCCTTCCAATAACCTAATTCCATTCTTAATTTCATAAATTACCCAATGCACATACTCCATTTATTTATTTTCTTACCCTAACCCTAATTTACCCATTTAGGGTTTTCTCCATCTACCACCCTTCCATTTGATGGATCTAAATTCCATAGCATAAAATTATCTATCCACCATTTATTTCACAAAAATAAATTCCAATTCTTAAACCCTAAAATTCCAAAATTTCTTGTTTAAGAAATACTTACAATCCGCCGTCTCCTCCAATTTCCGTCACTCCCGTCGGTCTCCGTAGCCTCCTCTCTCCTTCCTCTTGATCTTTGATAGGTCAAGATTCTTGATTAATGGTGGCAATCCCCAACCCTAGAATAGGCCAAAGTAGAGCTTAAATTGAGAGAGGGAAAGGGAGAGATGATGAGAGGGGAGGGAATAACCTTGATCTTAGAGTGATTTTGCCTAAATTTCCACTTTTTTTCTTCTCTCCTTCTCTTCTCTTCTCCTTAGCTCTCTTTCTCTCCTTCACTTGGAGCATGGGACGGCAATGGAGGATGAGAATGGAGTGAAAATGAAGAGAGGATAAAAAAATGGGAAAAAAAACTCATGACTTATCCCCATTTTTCTTTACATTAAAGACCCCACCAACCCTAAGATATTTAAAAGATCTTTTATTTGCTTTATGGTGGTGGTTTAGATAACCACCACCAAATCCAACGTGTTTCATACTTGAGGTGGGAATGAGGTGGGATTTCACCTCTTGGCCCCACTTTGACCACTTTCAACCACCACTTTAAATACTTTAATTATTTAATTAATTATATAATTACCTTAGGTTAATCCATTTGTGCTTAACCTAACTCCATTACTCCACCCATGATTGACCAAATCAACCATGGTGGCTGGCCCCACCAAACCTTGGCCCACACGCCACCTCACTTGATGAGGTGGAGGTGGGTCCCACTTGGCCACATCACCTTGGTTAAATTTAACTTAACTTAGGTGATTTAATTCCATTGAATTCATTCTAAATGGATCACCATTTGGGCCCATGGCCCAATTACATTTCCATCTTACCCATTTACCTTAGAGCTTAACCATCTTGACCCATTGGGTCCCAAATGGGTATTTGACTCAATTTGTCCACCCATGGCCCAATTGGCCATCATTGACCACTTAAATGACTTTAAAATGCAATCCATGGTCTATTGGGCCATATTTGGGCCTTTGTCCAAATTTTGGCCCATTTACCATTTATCCCACCAATTTCCAATTTTCATCATTAAAATAAATAATATTCACATATTTATTGATTTAAAAATTTCGGGCCATTACATACCCCTCATTCATTTAAACCCATACAAAATCCCACACTTAACCCTTTAGATGGGTAATGAATCATGGTTTCAAAATACCTCATTCATCAACTCTTCCCATGGGATTTAGCTCATACATTTAAACTACAATGAATCCATTACCCATTCATACTCTTTGGAGGCCATGAGCATCACTCATCCTCCAATTTAACCCACCAGAATGGATCACAATTGGGCCATGGGTTCGGCCATACACCATGGCCGAACCCATGGTGTCCTTTCCCCATTTTTTCTTGGGTCCATTGTTACACATTTGGGTTTATCACAAATCCCTCCATGAAGGGTTTAATTCATACACTTAAAACCATCATCCTTAGCTACATTAGAGTCCATTACAAATATCAATGCTAAAACCATTTTCGGGTCCATCAACACCACCAACATTCCCATTTACTTTCCATTATTCACAACCCTTCATTCCACCATTTGATCACCATAGGGTTCGGCCATACACCATGGCCGAACCCATGGCTCAAGGTTCACTTCCTCCATGCATTTCAATGCCATAAACCCCTTTGCATTTTCATCATAAAACCATTTTACAACTTACTCCCATTCATTCATCTACAACCCTAATTTTCATTAGATAAAACCCTCATTGTCTTCCATCTTTTTGAAACCCTAATTATTTAAATCCAATACCAAATCACCCACCATGGGGTTCGGCCATACCACATGGCCGAACCCTATGGCCCATAATTTTCTTCCAATCATCCAATTCTATGCTTAATTTCATAAATTACCCAATGCACATAATCCAAGTATTTATTTCTTTTCCCTAACCCTAATTTTTCCACTTAGGGTTTTTGCCCACTTTTCCATTCATTCCATTTGATGGATTTAAAATCCATAGCATAAATTTACTTGACTACCATTAAATTCACAAAATAAAACCCAAATCTTAAACCCTAAAATCCAAAATTTCTTGTTTAAGAAATACTCACTATCCGACGTCTCCTCCGATTTCCGCCGCTCCCGTCGGTCTCCGTAGCCTCCTCTCTCCTTCCTTTTAATCTTTGGTAGGTTAAGATTTTTTATCAAGGGTGGCAATCCCCAACCCTAGAATCAGCCAAGGTAAGTTTTGCGTGAGAGAGGGAGAGGGGAAAATTATGAGAGGGAAGATGATAACCCTTTACCTTAGAGTGATTTCTCTCAAAATTCCACTTCTTTCTTCTCTCCTTCTCTTCTCTTTTCCTTAATTCTCTTTCTCTCCTTCACTTGGATGTAGGGGACGACCATGGGAGAATGAAAATGGAGAGAGTAGAATGAAAAGTGAATAAGAAATGGTAAAGAAAAAATGGACTTAACTTAACTTGTTTTACCATTTATTACTCCACCAACCCTAAGATATTTTCTTAGATATTTTTAAATATCTCTTATTTGCTTTATGGTGGTGGTTATCTAAACCACCACCATGCCCAACGTGTTTAACATTTTGAGGTGGGGTAGCTTGGTCTCCATTTGACCAATCTAACCCCATTTAGCCACCAACTTATTAATTTAAGTATTTAATGAAGTTGGTAATTAACTTAGGTTAATTCATTTTTATTTAACCTAATTCCCATTATTCCACCCATGGTTGACCAAGTCAACCATGGTGGCCGGCCCCACCAATCATTGGCCCACACGCCACCTCACTTGATGAGGTGGAGGTGGGTCCCACTTGGCCACACCACCTTGGTTTAATTTTTAACTTAACTTAGGTGATTTAATTTCATTGAATACCCTCTAAATGGATCACCATTGGGCCCATGGCCCAATTACATTTCCATCTAGCCCATTTACCTTAGAGCTCAACTACTTTGACCCATCGGGTCCCAAATGGGTATGTGACCCAATTTGACCATTCTTGACCCATTTAACCCTCATGGCCCCTTTAAATGAATTTAAATCAACTCCATAGTCCATTGGGCCAT
Source organism: Chimonanthus salicifolius (assembly GCA_013350335.1). NCBI lineage: Eukaryota > Viridiplantae > Streptophyta > Magnoliopsida > Laurales > Calycanthaceae > Chimonanthus > Chimonanthus salicifolius. Next base: position 58,916,763 of record CM023540.1, read on the forward strand.
ACTTGGGCCTTTGTCCAAATTTTTTGGCCCATTTACTCTTTACTTCACCAATTTTCCAATTTCCATCACTAAAATAACTTATATCCACTTTTTTTTTATTAATTTAAAAATTCCGGGCCCTTACAAAAGGGACATTTGATGGACTTAGTACTAATTTGTATGTGATTGGAGAGGGGTTAATGAAAGATTTAAAAGATCAAAAACTAAGTAGTGAGGTTCGGCCATGTGTATGGCCGAACCCCACCAAGGTGGTTTGGGTATGGACTTTGGTTTTAAAAAAAAAAATAAACTCTGAAAATTAGAGTGAAAAGGGCGGGGTGTTACAGGCCGAACCCATCATGTCTCTTTCTCCATTTTTCTTGGGTCCATTTACATCATTTGACTCCATCACAAGTCCCTCCATTGAGAGAATCTAAACCATACATTTAATTCATCATTCCTTAATCATTATTTGATACATTTAGGGTCCATCAATCTTAGCCATAATTCCCTTTTCTTTTCAAGATTAGGTTCATCATTTGGAGTTCATCAACATTACCAATCTTCCCCACCATTCTTCCATATTTTACCCCTATCATCCTAGGGTTCAAAATCATTCCATCCATAAAACCTCTCCATGGTTTTTGCTCATTTAAAAACCCCTTTAAAATTACCCACCTTTAATCATTTAAAACCCTAAAGTCATTAACCACCCTCATTGTCTTCCATTATTATAAACCCTAATAATTAAATCAATCATCTACCATGGGGTTCGGCCATACTACATGGCTGAATCCTATGGTCTATTAATCCCTTCAAAATCCACACATATCTATGCTTAATTAACTTAATTACATACTATCCTTAATCCATTTTTTTTTCTTAACCCTAATTTACCCATTAGGGTTTTGTCCACTTTCCATCCTTCCATTGGATGGATTTGAGATCCAAGGCCTATGATCATTTGGCCACCATCAAATCTAATAAGAATGGATCCCAAATCTTAAACCCTAAAAATTCAAATCTCTTGTTTAGGAATTACTTACAATCCGACGTCTCCTCCGGCTTTTCTTTCTCCTCTTAATTTCCTTAGCCTCCTTTCTCCTTCTTCTTGATCTTTGGTCGGCCAAGATACTTGATCAATGATAAAAACCTCCAAGCTTGGGTTCGGCCATCATGGGTGTGTTTGAGAGAGGGAGAGGAGGAGAAGAGGATGGTGAGGAAGAAGATAGTATGGCTTGATCTTGGATGATGGGCCAAAAATTGCACTTCTTTCTTCTCTTCTTCCCTTCTTTTCTCCTTAGCTTTCTTTTTCTTCTCCCTTGGGTGTGGGACGACAATGGGAGAGTGAAAGATGGGAAGAGTAAAATGAGAATGGAATAAGAGATGGGGAAAAGAGATAAGGCTTATCTCATTTGGTTGAGTAATTAATTCCTCCACCTACCATACATAAGATATTTTTCATGCTTTATGGTGGTGGTTGGGATAACCACCACCAAGCCAACGTTTTTCTTTTGAGCATGGAATGAGGTGTTTTGGTCTTCCACCTTTTGACCCCTTTGACCACCATTTGTTTAGTTTATTTAATTAATTAACTAGATAATTAACTTAGGTTAATTATTTCCTACTTAACCTAATCCCATTATTCCACCCATAGTTGACCAATTCAACCATGGTGGCCGGCCCCACCAATCCTTGCTCCACACGCCACCTCACTTGGTGAGGTGGAGGTGGGTCCCACTCGGCCATGTCACCTTAATCAATTCCATCACCAACTTAGGTGATTTAAATTTAACTAATTCCATTCCAACTAGTTGGATCACCATTGGGCCCATGGCCCAATTGCATTCACCTCCTATCCATTTACCTTAGAGCTTACATCATTTTGATCCATTGGGTCCCAAATGGGTATTGGGCCCAATTTGACCATCCTTGGCCCAATTGACCATCATTGACCCTTTAAATGAATTTAAATCCAATCCACGGTCCATTGGGCCATACTTGGGCCTTTGTCCATATTTTGATCCATTCACCATTTATTCCATCAAATTTCCAAATTTTCACCATTAAAATAAATAATATCCACCTATATATTGATTTACAATTTTCGGGCCATTACAGAAACAAAGTAAAACAAAGAGTGATGATTTGGTAATTTCCCCAAACAAGATACATTGTATTATACATAAGAAATTCCCAAAAAACGAAGATTGGTTTTACTGGAAACTGTTGTTGATTATTTTGTATTCTATTTGTATGATACAGATATGTCGAGTAACGTGGAGTATATGGAGTTATGAGATAAGGGAACCCTTAGCTGTCCAATAGATTTGGTGTCTGCTTCCAACAACTCCAGCATGGAAGTTAACATGGACTTCCAGGAGGGACCTCCTGAGGAAGATGAAGTGGATTTAGCATCTTTTCGTGAAGAGCATATGGAAGACTTTCCAACGATAAGAGAGTGGGTAGGGGAAATAGAACCCGATTAGATGTGCGAGTTGTGCAACCAGGATGTGCACAACTGCACATACTGTCCCCACCCACTTGAAGTTGTATGCCCGATTTGTGGACTACATGGGCACGGGAAAGAAAGGACTAACTATCCTTATATTTGAGGACTAGGGATAATACCTTGTTTGACAAGTGGAGTACTGGGTCACATGTCGATGTTGTGCCCTGACAGTTCCTTTATGTTTGAGGACGATGTAGGGTCTTCTACGGAAGACTAGGCTAGGAAGTAGTAAGAAAGGTCATTAAAAGAGGGTTATTTTGTAAGGGTTGTGGGTGCATTTTGTTATTTGAAGGGTTTATTTTAACCCTACCAACCCTTGTACAATGATAGAAGTTTGAATATTTTTTTTTGGAAGTATGCAAACTTAAGAGTTTATGAGGACTTTGACACTGAGAGGTAAGTGACGAGGTCATTTGATTGATGATTGAGACATCGTATGGGTGCGTCCCTCACGTGATATGATGAGATAAGTATTTAGATTCCATGAGTATGGCCTAGAATAGTCGTAAGAATGTGGGATCTCGATATGAAATTCGGAAATTTGGTTTCATAGGGTTACTGTTGAGGAGTGGGTCCCTCGCATGCTATTTAATGTGCGTGGAGGCGCGGAGCTAGGTGATATTTCACCCCGTGGGGGTGGTGCTAGCTTCGTCAAACATGGTTCGACCGCCTTAGTGCTTGACTGAAACACCCTTGGGGTAAAGGGATGCAGGGCGAGGTAGACCGGATCACGTTGGACGTGGGTCTTCCGCTTGGTAAGTCATGGGCCCTAAGTCTTGCTAAAGGATCGACGTATATTTGTGATTTGATATGGTCGCCATAGTCATTCATTCGAGTGTTGTTCCTACGGATATAATCATGGATAGATGATACTCATGGACAGGGTGATACCAAGGATGGGTTGTTTCCATGAATGGATTATACCCATAGGTGGGTTATATTCATGGATGATTATTAAACAGGGATAGATGATATTTACTGAAAACGAGATACCAGGGGTGGATGAGAATAACCGTGGATGATGGTTCCCATGGTGGATTGGATTGAGGTCAGATATCGGTACCATGGAAGACATGTTGATAGTATGATGGACCTGTTGGTCTCATAAATGACATATTGACCTAATGATTGGGACATGTTTCGATTCACATCCCACGTTTTAAGGAAAAGATGCTGGTCGTATTACGACTTGTATCACAGGAAAGTTGGTATTGAGAGATACTCAGCATCGTAAAAGTTTTGAACAAAAGGTGTTAGTCACATAGTGAAGTATGTGCAAAGGAAGATATAGAGAAGACAGCCTTCAGGACTCGGTATGGACTATACGAGTTTGTAGTCATGCCGTTTGGACGTACAAATGCACCTGCGGTGTTCATGGATTTAATGAACAGGATCTTCCATCCGCATTTGGACCAATTCGTTATTGTGTTCATTGATGATATCCTGATCTACTCCAAAAGTCAGGAGGAACATGCTGAACACCTTAAAATAGTTCTGGACACCTTGAGAAAGAATAAGTTGTATGCCAAAGCAAGTAAATGCGAATTTTGGCTATCGGAGGTCAATTTCTTGGGGCATGTTATATCTGAAGGAGGTATGACCGTGGATTCGGCTAAGGTGGCGGACACCCTCGGCCGCATGTCACATGTGACAGTAGCCAGCTTGATCAGGACAGAATGGGATATGTTGAACACCATCCGAGAGTTCAATTTGTATATTAAGAACCATGGGAGTATGTACAATCTGATCATACTGTCCAACATGATCTCCAAGATTGAACAGGAGCAACGGACAGATCCAGAGGTAGAGGAGATTTGGGCCAAGATGTCTATAGGTGAGGTTGTACCAGAATGGGAATTATGACCGGGACAGGGTCTTTTATTCCGAGGTAGGACATATGTGCCTGAGAGCTGCAGAAGAGAGTTGTTAATTGAGGCACCTCAGACCAAACTCTCTATTCATCTGGGCAGCACCAAGATGTATCATGATCTTAAGAGGCACTATTGGTGGCATGGACTCAAGAGAGATGTGGCAGAGTTTGTTGCTCACTGCCTAACTTGCCAGGGGGTTAAGGCGGAACATTAGAAGCCACCGGGTTTACTCCAACCCTTACCAGTGCCAGAGTGGAAATGGGAGCACATCTCCATGGATCTTGTGACAGGGTTGCCAAGGTCATCAAAGGGCAACGATGCGATATGGGTCGTGGTGGACCGATTGACCAAGTCTGCGCACTTCCTTCCCATCAAGATGACAGATTCATCTGAGACCTTGGGTCGACGGTACATCCTGGATATCATCAGGCTACAGACTCTGATTTACAGAAAGCATGGAGTGAAAAAGGGCGGGGCGTTACAGTTGGTATCAGAGCAAACAAAAAAGATTGAATCTTTCGAAGTAACATTAAAACGATATCATGTCTCACTAACAGATAAGAATCCCAACCGACCGACTCTTCGGAGTCCGTTGCATGGGGGCCGGATTAAGTTACTTCGTTAGACTCAGATGGAACATTCAATCTGAGAACAACAATGGATGATAGCAAAGGAAATACAGTCAAAATAATTGGATTTATCAAACATAGCAAAATAGGATATATTTCCCAAAAACAAAGAAAAATCAAGAGTGCTTATTTGGAAATTTTCCCAAAATAGGAAAATACAAACTTTACGATGAAAACTAGGTCATGATATTTTTCAATGGCTTAGGGAAAAATACCTCCAAAGAGAAATACCCGACAAAACCAGAAAAAGAAGAAAAAGAGATAGAAACCTCTCAACATGAAAAGGAGGTAGAAAAATCTCAACATGAAGAGGAGGAATGACAATCTCGACATGAAGAGGAAGAACAACCATCCCACCAAGAAGAGGAGGAACAAAGCAGCATGAATATACCAGTGGTGCTTCCTGAACTACAAAACTTGGTTCAAGCGGTGGTCACTTCGGTGCTCCAACAGCACTTGAACAGGAATGGAACCACCAACGAGACCAATGACAGGAGCATGGTTAGGGACTTCCAGCGACAGCGCCCTCCTTATTTCAAAGGGAAAGAAGGGGCTGTCGGAGTAGAAAATTGGCTGAAGAAGATCACTCAGATCCTGACCCTACTCAAGATTTCGAGTTATGCCGACAAGATTTTACTGGCCACGTCACAACTGATCGATGATGCTGGTAAATGGTGGGAAGTGATACAGAAGCAGCGAGCACTTCTTCCGGAAGGAGAGAGGACTGCAATGACTTGGGATCAGTTCTCGGCTACCTTCTTGGACCATTATTTTCCTGAGGAGGAGAAAGAGCACCAGAATCAAGCTTTTCTATCATTGGTACAAGGTACCATGACGGTGGCAAAGTACCACCAGGAGTTTCTCAGCTTGTCTTGTTATGCATTCTATATGGTGGATACAGAGTATCGAAGGGCACGCAAGTTCGAGCGGGGCCTTCGGCCAAGCATTAGAGCCAAGGTAGCCATATTCAAGGCAGCTACTTTGGAAGAGGTGGTCAGCAGGGGCACTATAGCAGAGCAAGAGATGGCTGAGTTAATGCGTTTTGACAACCGCCGAACTCAGAGTGGGAAGGGTACATTTCAGCCCAACAAGAAGTTCCGACCGAACTTTAGCAGACCCTCACCATCCATTGGGTCAACAGGGGGCTTTCGTCCCAATCATCCCTCCCCATCTGCATCAGTCACTCAGGCTCCCAGAAGGGTGAACAACTACTTTCATTGTGATCAGCCGGGCCATTTTAAGAGGGAATGCCCACAACTCAACAAACCCTTTTATTCCAGAGGTTTATCTCGCCCACCAGTTAGACCAGCTAACTCACGAGGAGGTAGGACATTTAACCAGGAAGGACGGGCACCTACAGGATCTGGACGGTTATTTACCTTAGCTCCTCCAGCAGCAGAGGATCACTCTCTGATTCAAGGTATGGCGGTAGTCAGTAGTTCCTACGCCTTTGATTTATTTGATTCTGGAGCGTCCCACTCTTTCATATCTGCTGCATTCATATCTGCAACTAGAACATTAATACAAAAACTGTCCACATCACTCACTCACCATTGTATTCCCCGTCGGAGACACATCATTGGGGCTTATATGCACAGTAGTTAATAGTGAACTCGCTGGACTCAGATTTGAGTTCAACTATTTGGTACTCGATATGACAGAGTACAATATTATCTTTGGCATGGACTGGTTGGTTAGTTTTCAGGCCAACATTGATTGCTATCGCCGCAAGTGACATTTTAGTCACCCGAGGGAAAACAACATGTGGTGCATACTAACAAACAAAGTAGACTGCATGAAGGCTTGAGTCATCTAGTATTGAACAGTATCCAAATCAACAAGGCACCAGTGGCTGAACTTTCGGTAATAGTAAAAGACTATGCGGATGTATTCCCAAAAGAACTCCCTAGCTTGCCTTCCCATGAGGGAGATTAATTTTGAAATCAAGCTGTACCCTGGCACTGCACCAGTGTCATTACCACACTAACGGATGGCACCAGCAGAGATGTCCGAGCTAAAGAAGCAGATTGATGAACTGCTCAGACTGGGTTGCATCTGGAACAGTACATCGCCTTGGGGAGCTCCAGTTTTATTTGTGAAGAAGAAGGATGGTTCACTCCGTATGTGTGTGGATTACCGAAAACTAAGCCAGCTGACGGTCAGAAACAATTACCCTCTACCTAGGACCGATGACCTATTTGATCAACTTAGAGATTCCAGTTATTTCTCTAAGATTGACCTGATGTCCGGATATCATCAAATCCGAGTTAGGGACGAGGACATAGAAAAGACAGCCTTCAAAATGCTGTATGGACTACATGAGTTTGTAGTCATGTCGTTTGGACTCACCAATGCACCGGCTGTGTTCATGAATCTAATGAACAGGATTTTCCGTCCTTACTTGGACCAATTTGTCATTGTATTTATTGATGACATTTTGATTTATTCCAAAACTCAGGAGGAATACGCTAAGCACCTGAGGATAGTTCTGGATACTTTGAAGAATAACAAATTATATGCCAAATCCAGCAAGTGTGAATTCTGGCTACCAAAGGTTAACTTCTTAGGACATGTCATATCAGTAGAAGGTATAGCCGTAGACCCAGCTAAAGTGGCGGCAGTGGGAGAATGGAAAGCGCCAAAGAATGTAACGGAGATCTGTAGCTTGTTGGGATTGGCTGGTTGCTACAGGAAGTTTATTATGGATTTCTCCAAGATTACATCTCCACTGACCCGGCTCACTCAGAAAGGAGTCAAATTTGAGTGGTCAGACGTCTGCAATCGGAGATTTGAAGAGCTGCAGAAAAGGCTTAAAACTGCACCTATCTTAATTTTGCCAGAAATAGGCAAGGGTTATGAAGTACAATGCGATGCTTCAGGAGAAGGACTTGGGTGCGTCCTCAGTCAAACTCATCGTGTGGTGGCTTATGGTTCAAGACAATTGAAAATACATGAATGCCTCTATCTTACGCACGATCTTGAACTAGCCGCAGTGGTCTTCGCTCTCAAAAGCTGGAGACATTATTTATATGGTGAGAAATTTGAAGTATTTTCAGATCATAAGAGCTTGAAGTACTTGTTTGATCAGAAAGAGCTCAATGTGAGGTAGCGCAGATGGATGGAATATCTGCAGGATTATGAGTTCGCACTTCGTTATCACTCTGGCAAGGCGAACAAGGTGGCAGATGCCCTCAGCCGCATATCACATGCATCAGTGGCATGTTTGATCAGGACAGAATGGGAGATGCTGAATGCCATACGAGAGTTCAATTTATATATCAATAACCATGGGAGTATGTACAATTTGATCATACGGTCCAACATGGTTATCAAGATTGAACAGGAATAGCGGATAGACCCGATAATGGAGGAGATATGGGCCAAGATGTCTACTGGTGAAGTCATACCGGAATGGGAGTTACGATCAGGACAAGGTCTTGTATTCCGAGGAAGGATATATGTGCCTAAGAGCTGCAGAAAAGAGTTACTGATTGAGGCACATCAGACCAAACTCTCTATTCATCCGAGCAACACCAAGATGTATCATGACCTGAAGAGACATTACTGGTGGCACAGACTCAAAAAGGATGTGGCTGAATTTGTGGCTCATTGCTTAACGTGTCAGTAGGTTAAGACGGAACATCAGAAGCCACCAGGGTTACTCAAACCCTTAGTGCCGGAATGGAAATCGGAGCACATCTCCATGGATTTTATGACAGGGTTGCCAAGGTCTTCAAAGGGCAATGATGCAATATGGGTCGTGGTGGACCGACTGACCAAGTCTGTACATTTTCTTCCCATTAAGATGACAGACTCATCTGAGACTTTGGGTCGGCGGTATATCAAGGATATCATCATATTACATGGTATTCCTCGGACTATTGTGTCTGACAGAGATAGTCGATTCACAGCCAGAGTATGGCAGAGCATGCAGTCGGCCATGGGAACAGACCTACTAACTAGCACAACATTCCATCCAGAGACTGATGGGCAGTCTGAAAGGACAATACAAACATTGGAGAATATGCTGAGATCATGCATGCTAGATTTCAAGGGTGGATGGGAGGATCACTTGCCGTTGGTAGAATTCTCATACAACAACAGTTACCAGGCAAGCCTCCAGATGGCTCCATTTGAGGCATTATATGGTAGACCATGTAGATCACATGTGTGCTGGATAGAGGCCAGTGAGCTGCACTGATTGGACCTTAGTTGGTTGCAGAGACTACAATGCAGATACAGTTGATACGGTAGCATCAATTGGCTGAGCAGAGTCGTCAGAAGAGCTATGCCAACAAGAGGAGGAGGTTCCTTGAATTTGAAGTGGGGGGCATGGTGTTCTTGAAAGTCTCACCACGAAAGGGACACATGAGATTTGGAAAGAAAGGGAAATTGTCGCCAAGATTTGTGGGACCGTTTTCAATCATAAGGAGGATGGGGGACGTGGCTTATCAATTGGCACTCCCTTCACAGTTGGCATCTTTACACAATGTGTTCCATATATTGATGTTGAGGAAGTACAATCTTGATCCCTCTAATGTACTGAACATACAAGACATAGAGGTCCAAAGCGACGTGACATACGTCGAAAAGCCTGTCCTAGTGGTGGACATAGAACAAAGGGTATTGCGGAACCGAGCGATTCAGTTTGTCAAGGTGGTATGGGATTGACATGGCATTGAGGAAGCCACTTGGGAACTTGAGTCGGAAATGAGAACAACTCATCCTGAGCTATTCATGTAAATGTTTGAAACCCTACTTCACTCGATTTTCGGGACGAAAATTTTAAAAAAAGGGTCATATTGTAACACCTCAGGAATTCCATGTTACCAATATTTACGGATTTGCCATTTTAATTCTGAATTAACGGATAGGAACCTTAGATGGGTAAGGTGTTGGGTCAATGGTATAAGGTTCAATTTAAATTAAATGGGGCTGAATCAAAAAGGTAAATAGGTGAAAATGATGGACATAGTTCGGCCATGGTGTATGGCCGAACCCCATGAACTATTTGATGGATCATGTGTTTGGATTAAAGAACTATGTATGGATCATTTTTGGAACATAAGCGTTATGAAAATAAGCAAAGTAAATAGCCATGATAGAATGGATGGCAATATGGTAATTAAGTAGAAATAATGGACCATGGGTTCGGCCATGGTGTATGGCTGAATCCCTTGGGGATTGTTTTGAGGACTTTGTTGTTATCAAGGTTAAGTAATTGTTGTATAGGTGATTAAATTTATGAATCAAAGATGGCATGATCTTGGATTAAATTTAAAGATCAAAAGACTAAAAGAAAGGCACCAAATTAAGGAAGGTTCGGCCATGTTGTATGGCCGAACCCCACAAAGTTGTATCTCTTGGACAATATTGTAAATAATGGGACATGGTTTTAATTGATTGATATATTATAAGGTAACAGGACCTCACAAGGTGTGTACGATCGTGAGCGGTTACCGGAAGCGCAATGACACGTTAGTGGTCTTTGGTAGGATTCCACCTCTTTGAAACCATGGGTTTATGTACAATGTTTTTATCTTATTTTGATGCATTTACATTGTAAAGGATATATAACAGTCGCAGCGACACTCCGTCGGGGCGTTCGAAAAACCTACGTGGGATACCTTGATGTGCATTTTCCATTAAGAAGAAACCGGAGGGGCCACACTCCGTCGGGGCGCCCGAAAGACCTATATGGGGGTACTTATATGTACTTGTGATGGGTGGGACCCACTGCATTTGACATCATGACATGACATGGTTTATATGGTTTTTGACATTATGATATTATTATATATGTTTTGTACTAACCATGAGTTAGCCCTAAATGGAATACCTATTGGGAGCGTTGTTCTAACGCCCTACTTCTACCCTAGTGGATGATACAGGAAACGAGGGGAACGATGAACGCGAAAAGGGCCAAGCATAGGAGCTTGGATGCTTTTAGTTTATATTTTGATTAAGTTACTCATGGACATGTAATTTGAGTAGCTAGACTTCGTGCTTGTAATAATTTAGATAATTTGCTATGGTTGGATGTTTATTTGGATAATTATGTTATATTAATTATGGATATGACTTGACGTACTTTGTTATCTAAAATGGAATAGAATTAGGTTCTATTACAATTCCGCAGTTATGATTTTAATCAGCATGTTTATATTGTCATGTGTGAACCGTTTTCATGGACTTAGTCCATGCACACATAGGGTTGGCCAGTTAAGGGTCGGACTTAGCTCGCGTCGGTGAGCAGTGTACGATCGGTGAGTGGTTTTCGAATGAAAACGTAAGGACACATTATTTGGTCATTGGTAGGATTCCTACCTTATTGAAAACCATGGAATATGTATATGTGAATGTTTTACTTGAATTATTTTGGTATCAAATGATATGTCTTAATGATGGGATTTTAATGCTATGATTTGTATTATTACATAGCATGTTTGCACTTGCATCTCATGCGTGGCATGGGTGGGATGAAATGTAACCGGAGATCCACGCTCCGTCGAGGCGTCCGTAAGGCATTCGTGGGGGGTACCTTGATGTGCATTATCCATCAAGAGGGATGTGTGATTGATTTGTAACCGGCGATCCACGCTCCGTCGGGCCGTCCGTAAGGCATTCGTGGGGATACCTTGATGTGCATTATCCATCAAGAGGAATGTATGATTGAATTGTAACCGGAGATCCACGCTCCATCGGGGCGTCCGTAAGGCATTCGTGGGGACACCTTGATGTGCATTATCCACCAAGAGGGATACTATGTGATTGTGATACCTTGATGAGGATTTTCCATCAAGAGGGATACTATGTGATTGTGATATGGTTGATGAGTGGGACTCATGGCATATGACACCCATGGCATGGCATTGACTTGCATGGTTTTGATATTATTTATATCTATGTGTTTTTGTTATACTAATTGTAACGCTCGCCCCTTTTCACTAAAAATCAGAGTCTATTTTTTTTTTTTTAAATAAAAAGTGACAAAGGGCGCGGACATCACGACGCAAGTTAAGTCCGAGCTTCTAAAGCCCGGCCCTTAACTGGCCAACCCTACGTGTGCGTGGAACGAAGTCCACAAGAATGATTCACACGTAGAAGTAAGCTCGAGGAATATTAAATTAAATGCGGAATGACAATAGAGACTAACCTACAAATTTTAGATAGCAAGAAAGAACATTCATTTAATTACCAAAATATCTCAACATCACAATGTCCAAAATAAAAACCAAAATATAGCAAGTAATCTAAAATATTACATCTCCGAAAAGCTAGGCTACTCAAATACACTTCCAAAACAAATTTAAATAAATTAAGTAGCCGCCTCCCCAAGCTCGTAAGCTTGGCTTCCGTCGCGCACTTCCGCTGCGCCATCTCCTGCGTCATCAGCTAGGGTAGAAGTAGGGCGTTAGACAACGCGCCCAGTAGGACTCCGAGTAGGGCTAACACATGGATTAGTGATAACAAAGCATATAGATAATATTATAACGAAAAACCATATAATGAATGCTATGCCATGGGTGTTTGTGTTATGAATCTCACCCATCATCCATACCATCATGCTGTCATATCCCCCTTGACGGCAAAACCTCGTCAAGATATAAACAATCACAAATTATCCTCCTTGACGGCAATGCCTCGTCAAGATATAAACAATCACACATCATCCCCCTTGATGGAAGAACCATCGTCAAGGTATCATAATTACATACAACATCCCTGATAAATCAAACACAACAAAATATCCCCATGTCTGTTTATCGGTCGCCCCGACGGTGCATGGACTCCGGTTTCATTTCATCCTTCCCCTGTCATATCCCTCCTATGCCATGCATGAGATGTAGATGCCATATGACATGTAATATATGTAAATCATAGTCATAAAACCCCTCTTAAAACAATCACATGATTAGCAAATAAATCAAAGGGAAACCATCACATAATACTTAATCCAAAACCCCTCTTAAAACATTCACATGATTTCCAAAATAAATTAAAGGAAAACATCACATAATACTTAATCCAAAACCCATCTTAAAACATTCACATGATTTCCAAAATAAATTAAAGGAAAACATCACATAATACTTAATCCAAAACCCATCTTAAAACATTCACATGATTTCCAAAATAAATTAAAGGGAAACCATCACATAATACTTAATCCATGGCTTACAAAAAGGTAGGAATCCTACCAAATACCGATTAGCGTCCTTTTTCGTTTTCCTTTCGATAAACTCGGTCACCGATTGCACACCGCCTGCGATGTCCGGTACCTTATTATACATTAATAATTAGTCCATGTTTTATCCATGATTAAGTCCCTAATGCATGCCTTAGTGGGGTTCGGCCATACATCATGACCGAACCTCACTAACTAGGTTTTGTGGGTCCATTTAGTCCATTAAACATTTTAATCACACAAGTCTACAAACCAACCACCCTAGGCTTCATTTATCACACACACGGTTATTACTTAGAGTCCCTGAGTCCATGATCATCTTCCATGGGTTTCTTTATCTTGGCCCATATTTACGGTTTTGGCACTACCTCTTTTCCATGGTTAGACATTCACTTAACCATATACATTTTTTTGTCCATAATTGATCCATAGACTTGGATCCCTTAATGACTCCTTAGTCATTACACAACATCATAAAAAATCAGCCCCTACCCCCTTTCGGGGTCCGCACTTTAAATCTGGCCATTACTCCCATTTCAAGGCCTATCATCACTCGTTATATGTCATAACACAAATCTCTTCACTTGGGTCATGACAAATTGTCAAGCCACAAGTCATCACCAATATAAAAGCCATTTCTAAAAACCATTGTACCATCCCCTAAGTATACCCGTATATCACATTATCAAACACTCTCCACCCTTTTTATCCACATTTATCTCACTCATAAGCATATGCAACATATAACCCACATCAAAAGTTCATGCATCTTATCATCATTTGACGCATGTAGTTCATCATTGTACATTTTTACATACTCTTTCCTCACTTAATTAGTATGATCATAACTATTAGTCTTTCCTCATTTCATCACCTCATACACTCAACAACAAGAATTCAATTCATGTATATTCACATGCACTCACAATACAAGTATGCTTGTGCAATTTAATATCACATAATATCATCATTCCTTAATCATATTTAAGTCCATTAACTTAGCCACATTCCCATTACAACTATCAACATTAGGTTCACTTTGGTTCATCAACACCACCAATATTCCCCATTTATTTTTCCATTATTTTGCACCCACTAAATCCACCATTTCATCACCATAGGGTTCACTTTCATCCACCATTTTTGAGGCCATTGAAATCACCAATATTTCCCATGATTTTTCCTTATTTAAATCCCTTTAAAAATCACTCACATTCATTCATTTAAAACCCTAAAATCATTAATCACCCTCCATGTATTCCATTCTTTAAAACCCTAAAAATCATACCTCACTTACCATGGATTCCATTTTAAAACCCTTTAAAATTACCCACATTTAATCATTTAAAAACTTAAAACCCTAAAATCATTTTCCATGCTTCCATTCTTATAAACCCTAATAAATTAATCAACCTCTACCGTGGGGTTCGGCCATGCTACATGGCCGAACCCTGTGGCCCATGATTTCCTTCAAATCCTACCTACATCCATGCTTAAAAACAATTCTTAATACCAATGTCCTTAATGTATTTATTTTTTTCTTAACCTAATTTATCCACTTTGTTCATTTTTTTTCCATCCTTCCATGGGATGGCTTTGAAATCCAATGCCCATGATAATTTGGCCATTATTTAAATCTAAGAAATGGACCCATTTATAAACCTTAAAAACCTAACCTCTTGTTTTAGAAAATACTTACAATCCGACGGCTTCTCCTACGTTTCCTTCTCCTCTCGGATCCCTTGGCCTTCTCTTCTCTTCTTCTCCTTGATTGGTCGGCTAAGATGTGCTTGACCCAATGAAAAACCCAATACTTGGTCCGGCTAAGATAGGGTGTATTTGAGAGAGGGAGAGGAGGAGATGGTGAGAAGAAAGATACCAAGCTTTGATATTGGAGTGGTGGCTAATTGCTTGAACTTTTCCTCTTTTTTCTTCTCTTCTTCTTCCAAATTTTTCTTTCTCTTTCTTCCTTGGTGTGGGACGGTGGTGGAGAGCAAAAGAGGGAGAACGTGTAAATGAGAGTGGGAGAGATGGAGAGAGTAAGATAAAGATGGAATGAGATGAAAATATCTCATTTGGTGGCTTAAAATACACTCCACCCTTTAATTCCCACCAAACAAGCATGAGATATTTTCTATGCTTTTTGCTTTATGCTTTATAGTGGTGGTTGAGATAAACCACCACCAAGCCCAACGTCTTGGGTGTTTGAAATGAGGTGTTTTGGTATTCCAATTTTGACCTTTTGACAATCACTTGATTAAATTAATTAATTAATTAATTGGATCATTACTTATGTTAATTAATTCCCATTTAATTTAATTCCATTAAATTTCTTCCATGAAATCCACCCATGGTTGACCAATTCAACCATGGTGGCCGGCCCCTCCAATCCTTGGTCCACACGCCACCTCACATGGTGAGGTGGAGGTAGGTCCCAATTGGCCATGTCCCTTAGGTCCAATTAATATTAACTTAGATGATTTAATTTCCAACTTAATCCATTCCTCTTATTGGATCACCATTGGGCCCATGGCCTAATTAAATTTATTTCTTACCTATTCACCTTAGAGTTTACATCATCTTGATCCATTGGGTCCCAAATGGGTATTGGGCCCAATTTGACCATCCTTGGCCCAATTGACCATCATTGACCATTTAAATGATTTTAAATCCAATCCATCGTCCATTGGGCCATAGTTGGGCCTTTGTCCATATTTCGATCCACTTAACATTTATTCCATCATATTTCCCAATTTCCATCATTAAAAATAAATAATAGCCACATTTTTATTGATTTAAAAATTCCGGGCTATTACACTAATCCATGTGTTGTCCCTACTCGGAGTACCTACTGGGCGCGTTGTCTAACACCCTACTTCTACTTTAGATGATGATACAGGAAGTGGACAAAGAGAAGGACGTGATCGGAGCCAAGCTTAGGAGCTTGGAGGAGCTAGATTGTTTTATTTACGTTTTATTCATGGATATGTAATTCGAGTACTTAGCTTGTTGGACAATAATAATTTAGACTACTTGCTACAGTTTGGAGTTTTATTTTGGACATTTTAATTTGAAGTAATTATCATTAAGTGATGTACTTCCTTGCTATTTAATAATTGGTAGGATAGACTCTATTATAATTCCGCATTAAGTTTACATTCCGCAAGCTTAACTTATTGCGTGTAAACCGTTTTCATGGACTTAGTTCCACCCACACGCATGGTTAGACAGTTAAGGGTTGGGCTTTGGAAGCTCGGACTTAGCTCGCGTCGTGACGTCCCGCTCTCTTGTCACTCTTTATTTAAAAAAAAAAAAAAATAGACTCTGATTTTTCAGCATAGTGAAAAGGGGCGGGGCGTTACATTATTAGTAGTTTGGGATTGTAATAACTTAGTTTATTTTGCTATGGTTGATTGATGATTTTGGATATTTAAACTTAAGTTAATTTAATAGTGATTGGCTTCCTTGCTTTTAATATTATGTTTATGGATAGTTTTCTATTCATATAATAATTCCGCAGTTATTTGTAAAGCGTATGAATTGTTTAGTGGACTTGGTCCATGCACACGCATTGTTGGCCAGTTAAGGGTCAGGTTTGGAAACCCGAACTTAGCTCGCATCGTGACGTTCCCGTTCTCTCTCACTCTTTATTTTTTTAAAAAAATATACTCTGATTTTCAATGAGTGAAAAAGGGCGGGGCGTTACAAAATTGCTGCAACGTATCCTTAATCGAAGGTTTATATTGTTGTGAAGGCTAAGACTGATTTGACTAATTTGACTGGGGTAGATGATATGATTGATTTTGAGGTGGAGGCTGATATGGAGGTGATCGAAATGATTGATTTTGATATTGAGGAAAGTTTTGATTCATTGAATGTTGATTCTGTCGCCAAGAAAAATTGGGATGACTTCGCCAATTAAGGTTATATGTAGCAGAGAACGCGGTTTCTTGCTGTCTTCCAGAATTATTGAGTGCATTTACTTGTTCAGTTGAACACTCAGAATTTGATTCTAGGGAAGAGCAATTTTGAACAGTGTGTCTTGGATTAGAACACATAGCACAAAATTCATCATTTGCTCCTATTGATGGATTCATCGCCTGAGTCATCACTAATGAGTCAACCTTTTTTGTTAGGTTTGCGATTGCTAACTTAAGTTCAAAATCACAATTGACTTCCTACAAACCCCCTTTTCCTAAGATTTTTACTAGAATATCTTTCTTCGAAATATCCAATCGATGAGAATTTTCTGCCAATGTTTCCAGGAATGTCCACCCATTGTTTTTAGTTAGCTTCAAAAAGTCCCCGTTTTTCATAGACTCGACCATTTGACGGGTAGGTGTGGTTAAACCATCATAGAGAAATTGGACAAGTCTCCACGTTTCAAAACCATGGTGGGGGGATTTTGCTAATATTTTTTTGAATCTTTCCCTTGTTTCTGTGACGACCTGACTCTACCCAATCGTGATATTGTCTGCTTTGGGCCCTACCCAACTCGCACGGTTTTGCTTTGAGCCCTAGCCCACATGGCTAGGCCCAAAAGGCCTCACAATGGGGAGGGTTGCCCACTCTCAAATAAAGCCCCCACCCCCAATCTCCCAACCGATGTGGGACCTTTGGGTGGGGGTGCTACAATCCACCCCCCTTAAGACCAAAGCCATCCCCTGCTCTGTCTCATCACACTGACAAGGGTCCACACACAGGCAAGCAAGTCACATAAGTAGAGAGCCCTCACAGTCCGAGTGATGAACCGTGCTCTAATATCACTTGTGACGACCCAACCCTACCCCCATCGTGATATTGTCAGCTTTGGGCCCTACCCGAGCCTCACGCTTTTGCTTTGGGCCCAAGCCTTGGCGCACATGGCCAGGCTCGAAAGGCCTCACAATGGGGAGGGTTGCCCCCTCTCAAATAAAGCCCCCACCACCCAAGCTCCTCGATGTGGGACCTTTGGGTGGGGCTGCTACAGCTTCACAAAATTTTTCACTCTTCTTTTGATTAATGTTATCATTTCTTTCTTGAGAGCGTTTGTTTTCTATACTGGGAAAACTTATTCAAAAATTTATTAACTAGCTGATCCCAAGTAGTGATGGTATTCCCAAGTAAAGAATTTAACTATAATTCCTCTTTTTCTTTGAGAAAAAAAAAGAAATAGTCGAAGTAGAATAGATTCATCAGTAATTCCTTGGATTTTAATGGTGGCGTAGATCTCTAAGAATTCTTTCACATGGAGGTACGGATCCTCTCTATCAAGACCATGAAAGGCTGGTAGTAGATGTAAAAGTCCTGGCTTAAGTTCAAAGGGAACATTGATTGCAGGTACAACTATACCTGATGGTGTATTGGTTGTGACTAGTACAAGTAATCTTAGAGAAGTTTCTCCGCAACTTCTTCTGCCATGGGAGATGGAGGAGTAGATGGGGTTGATGATGATGGTAAAATAGGTGAATCAGTCTATGTCTATGATTGAGCTGGACTGAGCTCTGGACGCAACAATCGATGTATTGACGGGAAGTGTAACTCTAACCAAGCGATTGGAGAGTTATGTGACTAATGATGCATACACAGACACGATCATTCACGTTAAAACAAATTCACACAAGAAAATTCCTAAATCTAAATTTAAATGCACTAATTCAATCAAATATTTTTATTGGCTAATAGGATCCAAAAGATTGTCTCTAGACTTGCTCATACATTTTTCTCCAATCAATCTAAGTCTCCAATGAGAGTTCAACCACATAATGGATAGGTAAGTTCCCAGGTAAGTGGGGGAGCACATGGCATCTCGTCCTAGCTTATCCTTAGGTCGTGCTTGACCGCATGCCTTGGTGACAAAACTAGCCTTAGACACCATTCTTGAAGATGAACTCGTCATTGGTTCCGAAAATTGATTTGAATTAAAAAGATTCTTAATGAACATGAAACCCTAAAAATCTAGCCTAATGGTGTAACGGCCGGATTTTCAATGCATAAAAATATTGGATTTGTCTATTTAAATTGTTAAATTAGTTGAATTTATGATTTATGGATGGAATGGACCTAAATGGGTAAGGTAATTGGGTCAATTATCCAATTAAGACCAAACGGATTATAGGATAAGGTTCAATTGGAAATGATTGGGTAAGCCTTCAATAAATGGCTCAATTGCTCAATGGGGACCCAATGGGTCATAGATGAACCGATTTGAAGGAAAATGGGTAGACTTAATTTAATTGGGTCAACTACCTAATTAAGAACCAAATCCACCTCATCAGGTGAGGTGACAAGTGGATGAGGTGACATGCATGGTCGGCTAAGCCATGATTGACTTGGTCAACCATGGTGAGTTCAAAAGAGTTAAGTGAATTGAGTTGAGTTAAGGAATTATTTAATTAAGAGATAAATTCTGTAACGCCCCGCCCTTTTTCACTCGTCGAAAATCAGAGTCTATTTTTTTTTTTTTTGAATAAAAGAGTGAGAGAGAGCGAGAGCGTCATGACGCCAGCTAAGTCCGAGCTTCCAAAGCCTGACCCTTAACTGGCCAACCATACATGTGAGTGGACCAAGTCCACTAAGACGGTTCACACGTACTAAGACTATACATGCGGAATAAGTCGTAGATGCGGAATAATAATAGAATAACCATTCTATTCCATTTTAGATAGCAAGGAGGTCCATCACTTAATAATAATTATCTTAAGTTAAAATATCCAAAATCAACATTCAAACCATAGGAAATAATCTAAGTTATTATAGTCCCAAATGCTAAGCTACTCAAATTACATTGTCCGTGAGTAAATTAAATAAAATGAAACTAAAACCTCCAAGCTCCTAACCTTGGCTCCGATCACATCCTTCGCTTTGTCCATTTCTTGTGTCACCATCTAAGGTAGAAGTAGGGCGTTAGACAACGCACCCAGTAGGTATCCCAAGTAGGGTCAAACACATGGGTTAGTATAAAATCCAAATATAATACATCATACCGTACTGGTAAAGCATCTTATCCAAAACAGTGTATGATAATAGAGATCCAATCATACAGATAAAAACCAGAAATATTGCATGATAATAGAGATCATAATCATGCTGATTCAATGCCATGCCATGGTTTTCAATAAGGTAGGAATCCTACCAACGTCCAATTATCGGGTCCTTGTGTTTCCGTCCAAATATTGATCATAGATCGCACCCGCTTGTGAGGTCCCGTTACCTTATTACATATCAATAAGTCAAACCAACGTTCCATTCAATTTCCAACTATGTTTAAATCCATAAACATACCTTAGTGGGGTTCAGCCATACAACATGGCCGAACCTCACTCACTTGGTTTGGGTCCCTCTTTTGATTCATTAACCAATCATACATGAGTTAGTCATTTAGCATTAATAAAACCTAAGTCCACAAAACCTTCTCCATGGGGTTCGGCCATACACCATGGCCGAACCCATGGTCCTTTCATTTTCACCATATTTACCTCTTTGCCATCATTCTTTCCATAGCTAATCACTCCTTTTATTTATACATACCTAGGTCCATAACTGATCCATAAACATAGATCCATAAATGATTCATAAATCATGACATAAAACCCTAATAATTCCCTCCATTCCTCAGCTTGATAATCCATTCATCTAACATGATAGATTCATGAATGACCCATTAAAATGGTTCATGGGGTTCGGCCATACAACATGGCCGAACCCATGATGTCATTTTTTTCCATCTTCCCTTTTAAATCATTCACAATCTTAGGTCCATAAACAAAGTCCCTTTATGGGGAGTTTAATCATACACTTAGATTCATCATTTAAACCCAAGGATCCATAATACATCCATTAATTTTTCTCCATGGGGTTCGGCCATACAACATGGCCGAACCCATGGTCCTTAGTTCTTCCTTATTTCCTCATTTCAAGTTTATCATTTACAACATTTAAACCTTATTTAAAATCTCTACCATATTTGCACGATTTTCATCCTTTACCACTCATTAACATTTACCAACATCCTTCCATCATTTTTATGGTCCAAAACTATCTAAGTCCATCAATATTTCTCCATGGGGTTAGGCCATACACCATGGCCGAACCCATAGTCCATGGTTCTCCACCCTTTACAACATTTTAGACCATTTACATTTCTAATATTCTTCCATCACTCTCACCCTTAGAAACTCTTTTAAAATCACTAACACACATCTATGATTTTCATCCTTTAAACCCATTAAAAATCATTAATATCCCTCCATGGGGTTCGGCCATACACCATGGCCGAACCCTATGGTTCATCATTTCCTTTTTAAAAGTCATACATCCAAGATTGATCGTTTGATGGGGTTCATCCAACCCTTTTTTCTCTTTGATGGTTCTCATACTTAAAACTTAGGGTTTGGCCATGCAAGGGCCAAACCATGATCCTTGATCATCTTTTCTTACTTAATCAAGTACTTACCAATTCCACGACTCCTCCTGTTTCTTTCACTCCTTCTTGGTCCTCCGATCTTCTCCCTCCTTAGCGTCTTCTTCCTCCTTAATCTTTGGCCCAGAGTGAGCTTGAGAGGTCTTGAGATGAAAACCCAAGGAGAGGGTTCGGCCAAAGATTGTAGGTTTGAGAGAGGGAGAGGAGCTTGAGATAGAAAAACTCTAAGTCCTTTCTCCTTTGTCAATGAGAGTGGTCGGCCTTGAGTGAATGTTTGAGAGAGAGAGGATGAGAGAATGTAAACCCCTTAGTCTTTTCTTGTTCAATGAGGATGGTCGACCAAGAGAGAGAGGCAGAGAGTGAGATGAAGACTAAGGAACTCGGCCAAGAGTGGTGTCTTTTGGTTGATGCCCCATTGTAACAACTATACCTCTTCACCTCCCTCATTAATGTTCCTTTGGGGGTTTCATCCCATGAGATGAAACTCACCAACCTTGTGACCCTTGGGTTTCCATCATAAGATGGAAACCCTCC
The DNA here is from genome assembly GCA_013350335.1 of Chimonanthus salicifolius. Taxonomy (NCBI): domain Eukaryota; kingdom Viridiplantae; phylum Streptophyta; class Magnoliopsida; order Laurales; family Calycanthaceae; genus Chimonanthus; species Chimonanthus salicifolius. The sequence continues at coordinate 58,938,877 of CM023540.1, forward strand.
ATCTCCCCAACGTGTACTCTTGCATAGCCTTGTGTAACAACAAAACCCTGCACCTCCCTTATTAATGATACCTTTGGAGTTTCATCCCATGAGATGAAATTCCCACCTCTCCAATGTGTGTACATGATGGTGTCCCTTGAGATGGAACTCTCCAGTCCTTATTCAACTCATCTCTTTAACTCAACTCATATCTTTAATTCAACTCTATTTAACTCACTTAAAATCAACTCAACTCCTTGATTCCATTTCCAATTTAATTCAGCCACACCTTAATTGAACTTGAACTCATTTGATGGTCGACCAAGTCAACCATGACCCATGGTACTTGGGGTCCCACCTAGCCATGTCACATACGTGCCACCTCACTTGATGAGGTGGATCTCATGCCTTGTATCTTAATTGGTTATTAGACCCATGTATCAAACCTTACCCATTTACTTTTACATTGGGTCCCAATTGGGCATTTGACCCAATTGACAACCTTGACCCAATTAAATAAATCTTACCCATTTATTCCAATTGAACCTTATCCATAATCCATTGGGTCTTAATTGGGCACTTGACCCAACACCTTACCCATCTAAGGTCTATCTCCATTAATTCACAGATTAAATGGACAATTTCCATATATATTCATAAGTTGAAAATCTGGGGTGTTACAAATTCAAGTTTTGAGTTTAAGAGTTGCATGGATGAGTTCAAGTGGGATAAATAATGTTTGAGTTGGGGATGAGTCAAGATGGAAGTTGAGGAGACTTCCATCTCAAGGTGAATCAAGGGGGAGATGGAGGGTTTCCATCTCAAAGGATGGAACCCAAGGTGTACACGTTGGGGAGTCCAAGGGACTCATTGGTCAAAGGAAACATTAGGAGGGGAGATGGAGAGTTTTTGGGCTGTTACAAAGGCATGCCAACCAAGGGGCACACCCCACCCCTTTACCCGAATTTCATATTGTACAAACAAGGAGATTTTCCTCTCTTCTCTCTCTTTCATTTTCATCTCTTGTAACGCCCCGCCCTTTTCCACCCTTCCGAAAATCAGAGTCTATTTTTGTTTTTTTTATAAATAAGTAAAGTGGAAGAGAGCAGGGAGCGTCATGAAGCGAGATAAGTCCGGATTTTTAAAGTCCGACCCTTAACTGGCCACCCATGTGTGCATGGACTAAGTCCATTAAAACAAATCCACACATGGTACTAAATGAAAAAAACTTGCTGAATAATATAAACTGATTGCGGAACTAAACTGTTTAGATAGCAAAGTACAAGTCATCTAACCAAAATTACTTAAATTCGATAACCATCATCAAAACTATTCACAAACCATACTAATGTTACTAAGTTATTACATGTCCATATAAAAGTATCCAAATGTCAATAAATAATTCCATTCATATCCAAGATCCTATGCTTGGCTTCCTTCGCGATCATCCACCTTTCCTTTTCCATTTCCTGCGTCATCCACTAAGGATAGAAATAGGGCATTAGATCAACACGCCCAATAGGTCTTCCAATTAGGGTTACCACAAGGTTAGTATAAAACATGCATATATCATAATAATACATGATCAACAAAACTTACAAAAACAATGCTATGTGTGTATGCAAATGTAATGAGTCCCACCCATCACAATTATACATAGCCATCACTTGATGGGATTCTCATCGTCAAGGTAACCCACAGAGTTCTTTCTTTTCCTCTTAATGGGATTCTCATCATCAAGGTATTCCTCCTAGTGGGACTGTCATCACCTAAGGAGGCCCCACAGTTGCATCACGGACATTGCGATAGAGTGTGGGCTCCGGTTTTCATATTAATCAATGAGTACATGTCATTTGTAAATAAATCTTAACATTCAAATCCCATTTGAAACATAACACTTCAACACAAATAACTCATTAAAATCAACATAAAAACAGCAAGTATAATATGTGGTTACAAAGAGGTAGGAAACCTACACAAAAGTCACTAACAATGTCCATTCATCACCCGTTCGCAATTACGCACCTTTCAAGAAGTCCTGATACCTTGTTTATATAACAGCAAGTCAAACACTAACCATTTAATTTCCTATTAAATCTAAGTCCCAAAAATCACTTTGTGGGGTTCGGCCATAACCCATGGCAGAACCTCACCCACTTGTATTTGATCTTTCTTTTTATTTAATTAACACCCTAGAGCACCTCAAACTACAAACATACTTTGGTAGGGTTCGGTCATACAACATGGCCGAACCTTACCACTTTGGTTTTGACCCGTCTTTCAATTCCTTTGATCATTTCATTCCATATTTACCTTCTAGCTTGTATTTACGGTTTTGCTATTGGTTTAACCTTTGCTTGATATGGCTAACCATCAAAATCCATAAAAATCCACCTTAGTGGGGTTCGGCCATGCAACATGGCCGAACCTCACCATCTTAATTTTTGTTCCTTTAATCCTTCATACATACATCTCCATTTTGATTTTTAACCACTTCAAAATAAACTTAGTCCATCAAATATCCATTAGTGGGGTTCGGCCATACTACATGGCCGAACCTCACCCTATGGATTTTTATCCCTTTTTCCATCATCTATCATGGTTGATTATTTACTTAATGGTAAATCCAAAGATAAACATATGAAATTCTTTAACCACCATTTATAATTTCCACCATATTCTTAACTCCCAATAACCCGTAAAATGGTCCATGGGGTTCGGCCATACACATGGCCGAACCCTATGGTTCTGTTGACTCAATCATTCCATCATTTGTATATGGTTTATGCTCAATACTTTAGCCATAATAATAATATGGTTCAGCCATCCAATGGCCGACCAAAAACATCAATCTTAACTCCAATTAAAACACCTAAAAACCTCCATAACATTGCATGGTTTTTAACTCTCAAAAACCATCAAAATAACCAAATCATTTCATGGGGTTCGGCCATCCAAAGTGGCCGAACCCTATGATCCATGTTTCTACCCTTTTTAAACATCATCTTCCATGGTTTAAACCTTTGATAGATTCGGCTATACAATGGGCAAATCATGCTCCCTTATCCATTTTATTTAATCAAAGATTATGATATACTTACCAATCTCCTTAGCCTCTCTTCTTTCCTTTGATCTTTCCTTCCTCCCTTCTTGCTCCTTCAGTCCTTAGCCGATTGTGAGCTTTGATCAATGATGAAATCACCAAGGGCTGGTTCACCAAGGAGGTAGGTTTTGAGAGAGGGAGAGAGATAAAATTCTCTAGCTTCTTTGAGATGGAGAATCGGCCAAATGGTGTAGTGAATCTCTTTTGTATATCAGCCATCAAAACCTCTCATTTACCCTCATCATTACTGGTCTAACCAAGGAGTCCCATGGCTTAACTATGGGACACTTGGCTTAAGCTCCTGTAACCCCTCCATCTCCCAACGTTGGTGCTTGGGTCTCCGTTATGAGATGGAACCCTCCAAGTTCCCAATTTAATCCTATCTCATTGTGGTTTGTGCACTCTCATCAATCAGCCACCTTCCATTGAAGTTTATGCATGGGATACCACTCCAACGTGTAAGCCATTACTTGTCTTTGAAACAAGTTCAACCCCTCATCTCCTCACTTGACTCACTTGAGATGAGGGTCTCCATATCTTCCAATCTCACTCATTCAACTTAATTCAGCTCAGCTCACTTATCTCAACTCAACTTAATTAACTTAATTCCTTTGAACTCAAATCCCACTTAACACACTTCCCACTTGACTCAAGTAAACTTAGTGAATCAACTCAACACAATTTAACTCAACCTTTGAGCTCACTCAATGGTCAACATGGTCAACATGGTCAAGCTCGACCCATTGGGTCCCAATTGAAATTCTTGACCAAATAGGCGCCATGACCCATTTAAATGTCAATTACCCATTTAAATGTAGCTTACCCATTTAAATGTAGTTTACCCATTTACATATAGCTTACCCATTTACCCTACATTGATCCACATTTACCATTCGTTGGGTCTTAATTGACCAAACATTTACCCATCTAAGATTCATATCTTTTTAATTCACCATTCTAATGTCATTTTCATAAATATGGATATATTGAAAAATCGGGTGTAACAGTACAATCCTCTTTTTAAAATTTTCGTCTTGAAAATCGGTCGAAGTAGGATTCCAAAATAAATTACATAAACAATTCAGGGTGAGCTGTTCTCATTTCCGACTCAAGTTCCCAAGTGGCCTCCTCAATACCATGCGATTCCATACCACTTTGACGAACTGAATCGCTCGGTTTTGCAACACCCTTTGCTCAGTCTTTACTATTTTGACAGGCCTCTCGACGTATGTCACATTGCTTTGCACCTCTATATCTTGCACATTCAAAACATGAGACAGATCGGGATTGTACTTCTTCAGCATTGATACATGAAACACATCGTGTAGAGATGCCAATTGTGAATGAAGTGCTAACTGATAAGCTACATCCCCCATCCTTCTTATGATGGGAAACGGTCCCATATATCTTGGTGACAGTTTTCCCTTCTTTCCAAACCTCATATGTCCCTTCCGTGGCGAGACCTTTAAGAACACTATGTCCCCCACTTCAAATTCAAGGAACCTTCTCCTCTTGTCAGCATAACTCTTCTGACGCTTATGTGCAATTAATAGATGTTGCCGTATTAACTGTATTTGCGCTGTGGTCTCTGCAACTAACTTGAGTCTTATCAGTGCAGGCTCACCAGCCTTTGTCTAGCACACTGGTGATCTACACGGCCTACCATATAAAGCCTCGAATGGGGCCATCTGAAGGCTTGCTTGGTAACTGTTGTTATAAGAGAATTCTACCAGTGGCAAGTGATCCTCCCATCCACCCTTGAAATCTAACATGCATGCTCTCAGCATGTCTTCCAATACTTGTATCGTTCTTTCCGACTGTCCATCAGTCTGTGGATGGAATGCTGTGCTAGACAGTAGATTTATCCCCATAATGAGGTTCGGCCATGGTGCATGGCCAAACCCCGCTAAGGTATGATTAATGGATTTAAATGGTTAAAAACATGGGCTGATTATTGGTATGTAATAAGGTATCGGATATCGCAAGCGGTACGCGTATCGGTGACCGAATTATTAGACGGAAACGTAAGGGGATATTAGTCGGCATTCGGTAGGATTCCAACCTTATTGTAAGCCGTGGATTATGTGTGTATGGATGTTTATTGATTTATTTTGATAATTATATAATTTGTTTCACGATGGGTTTTAAGGATATGAATTATATGTTAATGCTATGAATTATATTTTAAGGCTATGCATTATATGTTAAGGCTATGAATTATATATTAAGGCTATGAGTTATATATATTACATAGCATAATGCATTTACATCTCATGCATGGCATGGGCGGGAAAATAAAGAAACCGGAGTCCATGCTCCGTCGGGGCGACCGAGAAGTAAACATGGGGATAGCCTGATATGCTATAACTGGAGTCCATGCTCCGTCGGGGCGACCAAGAAGCAAACATGGGGATATTTTGATGAGGTTTTTCCATCAAGGGGGATATGGCATCATGATGGTATGGATGATGGGTGGGACACATGACATAAGACATCCATGGCATGGCATTCATTTTATAGTTTTCATTATATGATTTCCTATGTGTTTGTTATCACTAATCCATGTATTAGCCCTACTCGGAGTCCTACTGGGTGCAGTTGTCTAATGCCCTACTTCTACCCTAGCTGATGACGCAGGAGATGGCGAAAATGAAGGACGCGACGGGAGCCAAGCTTAGGAGCATGGGGAAGCGAGCTACTTAGTTTATTTAAGTTTTATTTTGGAAATGTAATTTGAGTAGTGTAGCTCGTCGGACTGATATAATTTATATTTCTTGCTATGGTTTGCACTTTACTTTTGGATGTTATCATTTTGAGGTAATCTAGTAATTTAAATGATGTATCTGCCCTGCTATCTAAAATTTATAGGATAGACTCTATTATAATTCTGCACTTAGTTAATATTCCTCGAGCTTACTTCTACGTGTGAACCGTTCTTTGTGGACTTAGTTTCCACGCACACGTAGGGTTGGCTAGTTAAGGGCCGGGCTTTAGAAACTCGGACTTAACTCGCGTCGTGACGTCCCGCGCCTTTGACACTCTTTATTTCAAAAAAAAAATAGACTATGATTTCAGTGAAAAGGGGCGGGCGTTACAGTTGGTATCAGAGGGAAATCGGAAGAATGAATCTCTCGAAGTATGATTAAGACGATTGCACGTTTCACTGAAGGATAAGAATCCCAACTGACCGACTCTTCGGAAGTCCGCTGCACGGGGGCCGGGTTAATCTACTTCGATTGACTCAAACTAAAGCATTCAATCTGAGAACAACATTCGACGAAAAGGGATGATAGCAAGGGAAGAACAATCACTCTAAGTTAGATCTATCAAACATAACAAGATAGGGCTTACTTTCCCCAAAATAAGAAAACATCTAGATTTTTCCCCCAAATTGATGAAACATTGATGGATTTATCAAATGTAGGAAATTTTCCCCGATTTCACGAAATGGAACAAACATTGATACTTAGGAAATTTTCCCCAAAAACTAAGTGTGCTAATTTGGCAATTTCCCCAATTTGAGAAAGGCTACATGATACTTGGGAAGTTTTTCCCCAAAAATATAAGAGTGCTTATTTAGTAATTTTCCCCAAAATACGTAAACACAAAACTTTATGAAGGAACTAAGTCGATAAATGTTTTTCAATGACTTAGGAAAATGCCTCCGAAGAGAAGAACCCGACGAAACCCACGGGTAGAGGAAGAGGTGCAACCACCTCGTCAGGAAGAGGAGATACAGCCACCCCACCAGGAGGAGGGATAGAATAGTGTGAACCTGCCGGTTGTGCCTCCCGAGTTGAAAGAATTGGTTCAAACAGTGGTCACCTCTGTCCTGCAATAGCACTTGAATGGGAATACGACCACCAGCGACTCCAACAACCGGAACATGGTTAGAGATTTCCAACAATAGCGCCCTCCCTACTTCAGGAGAAAAGAAGGGGCTGTCGGAGCAGAACATTGGTTGAAAAAGATCACTCAGATCTTGAATCTGCTTCAGATTTCCAGTCATGAAGATAAGATCTTACTGGCTACATCTCAACTGATTGAGGATGCCGGTAGTTGGTGGGAGGTTGTAGAAAAACGGCAAGCACTGGTGCCGGAAGGGGAAAGGATTACCATGACATGGAAAGGGTTCTCAGCTACCTTTCTAGAGCAGTATTTTCTGGAGAAGGAAAGAGAGCACCACACTCAAGCCTTCGTATCATTGGTACAAGGAAATATGACAGTGGCAGAATATCACAGGGAATTCCTTAGGCTATCCGTCTATGCATTTTGTATGGTGGATACCGAGCACCGGAGGTCCCGTAAATTTGAGCGGCGCCTTCGGCCAAGCATCAAAGCCAGGGTGACCATCTTCAAGGCACCTACACTGGCAGATGTGGTCAGCAGGGCCACTATAGCGGAGCGAGAGTTGAATGAGGTGGTGCGGTTTGACAACCGCCGAGGGCAGAGTGGGCGGGGTGCATTTCAACCCAACAAGAAGTTCTGCCCGAATTTTAGCAGACCCTCACCCTCCACTGGACCTACAGGGGGCTTTCGCCCCAAGTCAACCCTCCCCATCAGCATCAGTCACTCAGGCTCCACGGGGTGGGAACACATGCTACCAGTGTCGCCAATAGGGCCACTTCAAGAGGGAGTGTCCACAGATTAGCAGACCCTCTTACTCTAGGGGTTCTTTCCACCCTCCAGCTAGACCAGCTAAGTCGCGAGGAGGCAAAGCATACAACCAGGCGAGGGGGGGCGTCAAACCCTACCGGATCTGGACGACTTTTTACCATAGCTCCTCCAGCAGCGGCGGATCACTCGGTGATTCAAGGTATGGCCGTAGTTGATAGTTCCTATGATGTTGCATTATTTGATTCTGGAGCTTCCCATTCATTTATATCTGCTGCATTCATATCTACTATGGGCACATTAGTACAAAATCTGCCCACATCACTTACCATTGTATCCCCCGTCGGAGACACATCCTTGGGACTTATATGCACGGCACTGAACACTGAACTAGCTGGATTCAGATTCGAGTTCAACTATTTAGTACTCGATATGGCTGAGTACGACGTTATATTTGGCATGGACTGGTTGGCTACATTTTGGGCCCATGTTGATTGCCATCTTCGTAGGGTGATATTTTGGTCACCCGAGGGAAAACGGTATATAGTACACGCTAACAGACAGGGCATTCCCAACGGAGCTCTCTGGTTTGCCACCCAAGAGGGAGATAGACTTCGAGGTCAAGTTATATCCCGGCGCTGCTCCAGTATCATTGCCCCATTACAGGATGGCACCGGCTGAGATGACCGAGCTGAAGAAGCATATTGATGAACTACTCAGACTGGGTTTTATTCGGAACAGCACATCCGTATGGGGAGCCCCAGTATTATTTGTGAAGAAGAAAGACGGCACCCTTCGGATGTGTGTGGACTATAGGAAATTAAACCAGCTGACTGTCAGGAACAAGTATCCCCTACCCAGGATTGACGATCTGTTTGATCAACTTAGGGGTTCCTCTCACTTCTCCAAGATTGATCTGATGTCCGGGTACCATCAAATCAGGGTTAGGGAGGAGGATATAGAGAAGATAGCTTTCAGGACACGGTATGGTCTATATGAGTATGTAGTCATGCCATTTGGGCTCACAAATGTACCGGCTGTGTTCATGGACCTGATGAATAGGATATTCCGTCCTTACTTGGATCAATTTGTGATTGTATTCATTGATGATATTCTGATCTATTCCAAGAGTCAGGAGGAACATGTCGAGCACCTGCGGATAGTCCTTGACACCTTGAGGAAGAACCAGTTGTATGCCAAAGCCAGCAAGTGTGAATTCTGGCTATCTAAGGTCAACTTCTTGGGGCACATTATATCGGAGGAAGGTATAGCCGTGGACCTGGCTAAGGTAGCGGCAGTGAGGGAGTGGAAAGCACCGACGAATATGACCGAGATCCGCAGTTTTCTGGGATTGGCCGGTTACTACAGGAAATTCATCATGGACTTCTCCAAGATTGCAGCTCCACTTACCCAACTCACTCAGAAAGGAGTCAAATTTGAGTGGTCAGATCTGTGCAACCGGAGATTTGAAGAGCTAAAGGAGAGGCTTACAACTGCTCCTATTTTGATCTTGCCGGAAAGAGACAGAAATTATGAGGTATACTGTGATGCCTCAGGTGAGGGATTGGGGTGTACACTCAGTCAAGGTAATCGTGCGGTGGCGTACGGCTCAAGATAGTTGAAAATTCATGAACGCCATTATCCCACACATGATCTGGAGCTTGCAGCAGTGATCTTCGCTCTCAAAAGCTGGAGACACTACCTTTATGGTGAGAAGTTTGAGATGTTCTCAGATCACAAGAGCCTGAAGTACTTATTTGATTAGAAGGAACTCAACATGAGACAGCACAAATGGATGGAATACCCGGCGGATTATGAGTTCGCACTTCGGTATCATCCGGGCAAGGTGAACAAGGTGGCGGATGCCCTCAGCCGCATGTCACATGCGACAGTAGCCAGCTTGATTAGGACGGAATGGGAGGTATTGAATACCATTAGAGAGTTTAAACTCTACCTCAATAATCATGGGACCATATATACTTATAACTTGATCATACGATCCAACATGGTCTCCGAGATTGAACGGGAGCAACGGACAAATCCAGAGGTGGAGGAGATATGGGCTAAGATGTCTACCGGTGAGGTTGTACCGGAGTGGAAACTACGACCAAGACAGGGTCTTGTGTTCCGAGGCAGGACATATGTGCCTAAGAGCTGCAGAAGAGAGTTGTTGATTGAAGCACACCAAACCAAGCTCTCTATCCATCCGGGCAGCACCAAAATGTATCATGATCTTAAGAGGCACTATTGGTGGCGTGGACTCAAGAAAGATGTGGCAGAGTTTGTTGCTCGTTGCCTAACTTGTCAGCAGGTTAAGGCGGAACATCAGAAACGACCGGATTTACTCGCACCCTTGCAAGTGCCGGAGTCGAAATGGGAGCACATATCCATGGATTTTGTAACAGGATTGCCAAGGTCACCAAAGGGCAACGATGCGATATGGATCGTAGTGGACTGGTTGACTAAGTCTGTGCATTTCCTCCCCATCAAGATGACAGATTCATCGGAGACTTTGGGTCGACGGTACATCCGGGATATCATCAGACTACATGGTATTCCCCGGACTATTGTGTCCGACAGGGATGGCGGATTCACAGGCAGAGTGTGGCAGGGCATGCAGTCGGCTTTGGAGACCGATATATTGACTAGTACAGCATTTCATCCACAGACTGATGGACAGTCAGAGAGGACGATACAAACTCTAGAGGATATGTTGAGAGCATGTATGCTAGACTTCAAGGGCGGATGGGAGGATCATTTGCCACTGGTGGAGTTCTCTTACAATAACAGTTACCAGGCAAGCCTCCAGATGGCTCCATTTGAGGCCTTGTATGGTAGGCCATGTAGATCACCAGTGTGCTGGACAGAGGCCGGTGAGCCTGCACTGATTGGACCCGAGTTGGTTGCGGAGAATACAGCACAGATCAAATTGATACGGCAACACATACTCACTGCGCAGAGCAGTCAGAAGAGCTACGCCGACAAGAGGAGAAGGTTCCTCGAGTTTGAGGCGGGAGACTTGGTGTTCTTAAAAGTCTCACCACAAAAGGGAGACATGAGATTCGGGAAGAAGGGGAAACTGTCGCCTAGATTTGTGGGACCGTTTCCAATCCTGAAGAGGGTGGGGGGGGGGGGGGGGGTGTTTAGCTTATCAGTTGGCGCTCCCTTCACAGTTATCATCTTTACATGATGTGTTTCATGTGTCCATGTTGAGGAAGTACAACCCTGATCCTTCACATGTCCTGAGCGTGCAAGACGTCGATGTGGAAATCGACGTGACGTATGTGGAGAAGCCGATCAGAGTGATCGGGAGAGAACAAAGATTGTTGCGGAACCGCGCTATTCAGTTGGTCAAGGTGGTATGGGAACGACATGGTAATGAGGAAGCCACCTGGGAACTTGAATCAGAAATGAGAGCCGCTCATCCGGATCTTTTTGTATGAGTTGTTTGAACCACGACTTCACTCGAATTTTCGGGACGAAAATTTCAAAAGAGGATTGTATTGTAATAGCCCGGAATTTTTAAATCAATATATATGTGGCTATTATTTATTTTAATGATGGAAATTGGGAATTTTGATGGAATAGATGGTAAATGGATCAAAATTTGGACAAAGGCCCAAGTATGGCCCAATGGACCATGGATTGGATTAAGTTCATTTAAGTGGTTAATGATGGTCAATTGGGCCAAGAATGGTCAAATTGGGCCCAATACCCATTTGGGACCCAATGGGTCAAGATGATTTAAGCTTTAAAGTAAATGGGAAGGACAGATTAAGAAAAATAAATGGAGGTATTAAGGACATTATGTAATAAGGTTTATTTAAACATGATTAAATGTGGTAATTTTTAAAGGGATGGTAAATGAGGAAATTTATGGGAGAAGTGAATGATTTTTGTGGCCTTAAAAGGCATGAATGAATGATGGACCATGAACCTTATGGTGATGGTGTTAGAATTTTAATGGGGTTCTTAAAGAATGGAAACCATGGAATATGATTTATGATTTTTAGGGTTTTAATGATTAAATGTAGTGATTTTTAAAGGGATTTTAAATGAGGAAATTCATGAAGATGTGAATGATTTTTGTAGCCTTAAAAGGCATGAATGAATGATGGACCATGAACTTATGGTGATGGTGTTAGAATTTTAATGGGTTTAGAGAATGGAGGCTATGTTAAGTGGTTAATGATTTTTAAAGTTTTAAATGAATGAATGATTAGTGATTTTTTTAAGGAGTTTTTAAATGAGGAAAACCATGGAGAGATTTTATGGATGGAATATTTTGAACCCTATGGTGATGTGTTGGTAAATTTAATGGGTGCAAAATATGAAAAATATTTGGGGAGGGTTGGTAGTTTTGATGGACCAAAATGTACCAATTGATGATCAAAGTTGATGATTTAACGGTATGATTTAAACCCCCTCATGGACGGACTTATTTTGAATCTAAATACGGTAAATAGGCCTAAGAAAAATGGGTAAAAGACATCATGGGTTCGGTCATGGTGTATGGCCGAACCCATGACCCATTTTACAAGCCAATTGATGGGCTAAGTATGGAGCTAAGTATGTGATTAATTAATGGGATTAGGGTAATTAAGTGGCTGATTTTTTATGATGTTGTGTCATGGCTAATGAGTTATTAAAGGATCCAAGTCTATGGATCAATTATGGGCCTAAGAATGGAGGAATGAAATGAGAACTTAACCATGGAGGAAGAGTGGCAAAACTGTAAATAATGGCCAAATTCAAGAACCATGGGTTCGGCCATGGTACATGGCCGAACCCCATGGGAGATGATCATGGACTTAGGGGCTCTAAGTAACAACCTTATGTGTGATTAATAAAGCCTAAGGTGCTGGTTTTTAGACCCATGTAATTAAAATAATTAATGGATTAAATGGGACCCACAAACCTAGTTAGTGAGGTTCGGCCATGGTGTATGGCCAAAACCCGCTAAGGTATGATTAATGGATTTAAATGGTTAAAAACATGGGTTGATTATTCGTATGTAATAAGGTATCGGATATCGCAAGCAGTGCGCGTATCAGTGACAGGATTATCGGACGGAAACGTAAGAGGATATTAGTCGATATTTGGTAGGATTCCAACCTTATTGTAAGCCGTGGATTATGTGTGTATGGATGCTTATTGATTTATTTTGATAATTATATGATTTGTTTCACGATGGGTTTTAAGGATATGAATTATATGTTAATGCTATGAATTATATTTTATGCATTATATGTTAAGGCTATGAATTATATATTAAGGCTATGAGTTATATATATTACATAGCATAATGCTTTTACATCTCATGCATGGCATGGGCGGGAAAATAAAGAAACCGGAGTCCATGCTCCGTCGGGACGACCGAGAAGCAAACATGGGGATATCTTGATGAGGCTTTTCCATCAAGGGGGATATGGTATCATGATGGTATGGATGATGGGTGGGACACATGACATAAGACACCCATGGCATGTCATTCATTTTATAGTTTTCATTATATGATTTCCTATGTGTTTGTTATCACTAATCCATGTATTAGCCCTACTCGGAGTCCTACTGGGTGCATTGTCTAATGCCCTACTTCTACCCTAGTTGATGATGCAGGAGATGGCAAAAATGAAGGACGCGACGGGAGCCAAGCTTAGGAGCTTGGGGAAGCGAGCTACTTAGTTTATTTAAGTTTTATTTTGGAAATGTAATTTGAGTAGTGTAGCTCGTCGGACTATATAATTTATATTTCTTGCTATGGTTTGCACTTTACTTTTGGATGTTATCATTTTGAGGTAATCTAGTAATTTAAATGATGTATCTGCCCTGCTATCTAAAATTTATAGGATAGACTCTATTATAATTCTGCACTTAGTTAATATTCCTCGAGCTTACCTCTACGTGTGAACCGTTCTTCGTGGACTTAGTTTCCACGCACACGTAGGGCTGGCCAGTTAAGGGCCGGGCTTTAGAAGCTCGGACTTAACTCGAGTCGTAACGTCCTGCGCCTTTGACACTCTTTATTTCAAAAAAAAAATAGACTCTGATTTCAGTGAAAAGGGGTGGGCGTTACAACAAATACCCCCAAACTCAGATTTTGCTAACCCTCGAGCAAAACTAAAGCTAAAAATTCTAAAGACACATGGAAATCTTTAATTAATCCTATTCTAGAGCAAATGGTTAAAAACAAAACAAAAATCCTAAACTAAACCAATTCCGGTAGTACTCTCGATTGCATTTAACGTATGCAACAAGCGTTTAAACCCCTACTTGACCACTAGTGGACAAGTAATAGTCTCGTGAGGGCTTTCAGTGATAATGCCCACAAATATCAACATATTTAACAGGAACACAAAAATGAGAGGTCAAGACATCATACTCTAAATTTCATTATACAAGGTTTATACTTGGAGTGTGTGTGTGTGCGCTTTAGCCAATATTAAGATAGATTTCTCTTTCCAAATAGACTCAAGTTTTGTTCACACCGTTGGAAAATGTGCTTTGACTGCAGACCTCACTGGATATATCTCTCGGAAAAATTAACACTCAGAGGTTTGGGTTCATTTTCTCTCAAAGTATATATGAGCAGAACTTATGTGTTCAAAGTCAAAGTATCTCACATATGTATTATCCAAGAAGGCTCAATTCAAAGAAAATGAGTGATCTCATGAATAAGTGTCACTTTCATAAGAATATTGAGTCGTACACCATCATTTTCCCTCCTCTATTCTCCACATGAAATACCATATTTCGACTTAAGATCAATAAGACTTCCTATTAGGATGAAACGTGGCTTGGAATCGGGTCAAATCAAAGAAGGATAGAAGGCTCTAAAAGTAATACTTTGAATAGAAAGGTTAGAGGTCTTAAAAATTTTGAATGGGATATTTTTCCTTTATTTTTCTTTTCAACACTTTCAAAGCATTCTTTTTTTCTTTTTCTATTTTTTTCACACCCTTCTTTGGTGTCTAGATGTCCCCCCTTTTTTTTTCCCTTTTTTTTCTTTTTCTAATTCATCTTATTTTTTTTTTCTCCTCTTCATCAATCATTTTTCTTTTTCTTTTCAGATGGCATTTTTTAGAGTACCATCCCAATTTTTCATCTCCAACCTTCCTTGGGCCCTAGGTTAGGTCACAGATATTTCAATAAGACTTAAACTCCAAAATTGAAGTTGGGTATGGTAAACATGGCTAGTCAATAAAATAGGCTTTATAGGCTCAACTAGGGAACTATCAAGATAAGATGACGAAAAATAGGTAGGCTTAAAGGCTCAAACGATAAAAAAATGGCCTATATCATATCCTAAGCTTCATACAGTAATTTCCTTGTTTCAAATAAATTCAGAATTTTTTTTGGCATAATAACTCAAATTTGATGGCATTCTCAGTAATATGACCAAAATGAGGGATAATCAGATCGACAACGACTTAATGCACTTTACAAAAAAATTGGAATTAACTTATAACCCTCAGAAAAATCGAAGGGCACTAAAGCTCACTGGGATTCCTCTAGGTGATCACTCGACTTGTGAATATCTTTCTTTTTCTGACTAATATTAATATGGTTGCGTAAAAATTGTTCCAGGTATAAATCCTATAAAAATATTTCTGAAAAAATATGATACAAAGATCTCTATCTAAGTATTAATGGTAAAAATGTGACACTTTTTGTAACGCCCTGCCCTTATTCACTCGATATGCTTTCCGAAAATAAGAGTCTATTTTTTTTTTTAGAATAAGAGTAAGATAAAGAGCCGGACGTCACGACGTGAGCTAAGTCCGGACTTCTAAAGTCCGACCCAGCCAACCCTACGTGTGCATGGACTAAGTCCATGAAAACAGTTCACACGTGATAATATAAACATGCGAATTATATCATAAACTGCGGATTATAATAGAACCTAACTCTAGTCTATTTTTAGATAGCAAAGTACTTCGTCAATTATAAATGATTAACTTAACTTAAATCATCAAAGTAACCATTCACAAACCATAGCAAATATCTAAATTATTACATGCCGATTACTAGCTACTCAAAATACATGTCCATGAGTAACATAAAATAAAAATAAGATCCAATCACATATCCAAGCTCCTATGCTTGGCTTCGATCATGCTCATCCTCCCTTCCCTTTCCTGTATCATCCACTAGGGTAGAAGTAGGACGTTAGAACAACACGCCCAATAGGAATTCTGTTAGGGTCTACACATGGTTAGTACAAATCATAGATAATATCATAATGTCAAAAACCATATAAACCAAGCCATGTCATGATGTCAAATGCAATGAGTCTCGCCCATCACAAGTACATATAAGTACCCCCACATAGGTCTTTCGGAAGCCCCGACGGAGTGTGGCCCCTCCTGTTTCTTCTTGATGGAAATGCACATCAAGGTATCCCACATAGGTTTTTCAGACGCCCCGACGGAGTATCGCCCCTCCGGTTACATATCCTTCACCCCATGCCATGCATGAGATGCTAATGAAACACATGTTATTTTATCATATAAACATAGCATTTAAAACTCACATTTTGAAACATAAATTCATCAAAATAAACCAAATAAACCAAATACATAAACCATGTTCCAAAAACGTAGAATCCTACCAATGACATTAATGTGACCTTGCTTTATAACCCGGCAACCGCTCACGATCGTGCCCCGCTTGTGAGGTCCCGTTACCCTATTAAACATCAATCAATCAAACCATGTTCTATTTGATTTCTTATTTGTGTCCAAGTCCATAAACCCAACTTGTGAGGTTCGGCCATACACTATGGCCGAACCTCACCTCTTTTGATTTAACCATCTAACACACATAAACCATAATTGTTTATCATTGATAACCATTTAAGTCCACCAAACATTTCCCATGTGGTTCGGCCATACACCATGGCCGAACCCATGGTCGATCATTTAAAAGTCCCTAAGTCCATACATATTTTTCTCCATGGGGTTCGGCCATACAACATGGTCGAACCCTATGGCTCATCTTGTCCATTGAAATACCCAAATCAACCCCCAATTTTCTCCCATGGGGTTCGGCCATCCACCATGGCCGAACCCTATGGTTTCTTTCTTTAAACAAAATCTTATAAAATACTTACCGGTTCTGTGACTCCTCCGGTTTTCCTTTGCTCCAGCTTGTTCTTTCAATCCTTTCTTTCCTTAGCCTTTTCCTCCTTCTTCTTGATCCTTTGGCCGAGTGTGAGAGCTTGAGAGAGAGATAGAGTTCGGCCAAATTATGTGCGTTTGAGAGAGGATCGACTTTGAGTGAGAGGGAGAGGTATTTGGGATGTAAACTCTAAGTTCTTTTCTCTTTTATCCTTATGAGTGGTCGGCTAAGAGAGGGTGTGAGGGAGAGGAACAGCCAAGAGGGAGAGGAAGAGTTGAGCCTTGTTTGAATTTGAAAATTAAACCAAGACTCCCCATTTGTTTGAATTTGAAAATTAAACCAAAACTCCACATTATCTCTCCAACGTGTAGTCTTGTTTGAAATTGAAAATTAAACCAACACTTCCCACCTTTCTAGCGTGTATCTTTGTTTGAATTTGAAACAAACATAACCCCTCCATCTCTCCAATGTGTATGCCATTATTTGAATTGTAAAACCGTCCATCCCACACTATCTCTCCATGTGGGAGTTTCATCCATGAGATGAAACTCCAAGGCCCCAACGTGTGCCTTGGTTTGAATTTGAAATGTGTAACCATAACTTCTTGTAACACCCCGGATTTTCAATTTATTATTTTGTAGGAAAATTATCCATTTAATTTATGAACATTAGTTATGGATCTTAAATTGGGTAAAGAGTTGGGTCATTGGCCCAATTAGGACCCAACAGCTTTCGAATTGGTTTCAATAAAAATTAAATGGGGCTGGATTTAATTAGTAATGCAATATTACATAAATAAGGAAATGAGATATTGTTTGGCCGTGTGTGACATATCCATATCCATGGGATATGCGAAATCCATGAGGATAAGTGGGAGTATCGCTAAAAAGGAGTTATTTCTTGGTTAGGAATAATATTAGGGTAATTGCTAAATTACAAATAGGCGCGTGTTATATTTTAATTAGGACTCTCCAAAGTGGGAAATAAGAGGAGCACACGGCAATGGCAAACAAGGCAAAGGCTCACGGCATTGCTATTATTATTTTAGCATTAGCCAATTGGGAGGTTACTAAAGAGAGATAGGAAGGTCGGCAAGTGCTATCTTAATAGGATTGAGTGGAATGATAAAAGGAAAGATACAAGGGGCGCACGACCCTAAGGGGAAATTGCATCTAAAGCCCCTTCTAAACTAAGATCAAGAGGAAGTGATAAAAGGGGAGACATAGAGGGGCTCCCGGTTTACACCATAGCCAAACTCTCTCTCTCTCTCAATCTCTCATTCATGGGAAGAACAAGGAGAAGAGAAGGCAGCCAGCAAGAGGTGCTCTTGGCTTGGGAAAAATTAAGAAGAAAGGAGAAGGATTGGAAGAGCAAGAATTAGTCGCGGAACCGGTTAGTATATTTGATAAATTTATTTTTAAGATAAGGAACCATAGGGTTCGGCCATGGTGCATGGCTGAACCCCATGGAAGAAGATTGGGTGATGATTTGATGATTTTTTAAATGGAAAGAAAAGAACATATGGTTCGGCCATGATGTATGGCCAAACCCCATGATTGATTAATGGGAGTTGGAATGATGGAAATAATTATGGATTCATGATTTTAAAAGGTTTAATTGGATGCATGGCTGATGGTTTTTGGATACATGGAAAAATATAGAGGAGCTTTGATAATTTTAATGGAGTTTTAAATGATAAAAACCATAGGGTTCGGCCATGGTGTATGGCCGAACCCCATGGAGTTGTGATGGTGTTATTATTGAATTTTAATGGACTTAAATAAAATAGAAGACCCCATGGAGTTGTTTTGGTATGGTTGATGGATTTTGATTGGCTAAATTAGAAAGCTTCCAATTATGGAAGGATGGGTATTAAAATTGGAAACCTTCTAAATATGGAAGGTGGAGTTTAATTTAGAAATGATCTAAAATAGAAGGAGGAGATTAAAAGGGGAAAGTTTCTATTTATGGAAAGATGCATGCTAAATTTGGAAACTATTTAAGTATGAAAAGTTGCATGCTAAATTTGGAAATTATCTAATTTATGAAGGATACTTCTTAATTTAGAAAGTTTCTAACAATGGAATCTTGGAGGAATATTGCTCATTTTTATGGAAGATGGTTACTATTTTTAGTAAGCTTCTAATTAAGGATATGGGTCGGCCATTGCATGGACGAACCATAATTCATTATGGCTAAGATGCTAGATCAAGGTTAATGATTTTTGAAAGAGGGTTCATAATTTGGAAAGGTGGTTATGTTTAATTGTTGGATCAAAAGAAGAGAAAAGAAGGGGTGAGGTTCGTCCATGGTGTATGGCCGAACCCCACCAAATATAGTTATGGATTTGGGGTTTCTTAGACATTGAATCATGTGGACTGATTTATTAATTTTAAAGGGTTGCAAAACATAAAAACCATGGACCATTTTTATTGGGCTATTGGTGATGTGAACCATGAATAAATAATTGGATGTTTGAGCAAGAAAACTATAGATTTAAGTATGTATAACTGTGACCTTAGAGTATATTATTGGTCATGAAATGTTATGAATGGCAAAAGTGTATATGGAAATAAGGAGACCATGGATGAATAAATGGCAATGTTGTAAATATGAGAATAAAGGAATGATAGCCATGGATGGCATTTTGTTAATTACGTAGAATTAATGGAACTATGTTTTGAAACTCAAACATTAGATCAATGGCAATTCGGTAAATAAGTGTGAAATTGGTTGGCCATGGGTTCGGCCATGGTGTATGGCCGAACCCCATGGGGATTTGTTTATGGAATTAGAACATTGAAAATCAAGTGGGACTTGGTTATAATTAATTGCTATATTATAAGGTAACGGGACCTCACAAGGTGTTTACGATCGTGAGTGGTTACCGGATGAAAGACGCAAGTATACGTAGCGGTCTTTGGTAGGATTCCACCTCCTTGAAACCATGGGTTTATGTACATTTGTTTTATCTTATTTTTGATGAAATTGATGCTGCAAAGGATGTTTTTAAAAGATGAATTTTAAATGCTATGTTTAATTGTATAAATAGCATGTGTTGATTATGTTTCAAAAGTTGATTTTAAATGCTATGTTTATGTTATAAAATAACATGTGTTCATTGGCATCTCATGCATGGCATGGGGTGAAGGATTTGTAACCGGAGAGTCCACAATTCGTCGGGGCGTCCGAAAAACCTATGTGGGGTACCTTGATGTGCTTTTCCATCAGGAAGAAACCGGAGGGTCCACACTCCGTCGGGGCGTCCGAAAGACCTATGTGGTGGGTACTTTTATGTACATGTGATGGGTGGGGCTCATTACATTTGTCATCATTGCATGGCATGGATTTATATGGTTTTTGACATTACAATATTATTATATATGTTTTGTACTGACCATGTGTTAGTCGTAACTGGAATACCTACTAGGCGCGTTGTTCTAACGCCCTACTTCTACCCTAGTAGATGACACAGGAAACCAGGGGAACGATGAACGCAAGACGGGTCAGGCATAGGAGCTTGGATGATGTATTTTATATGTTTTGAATAAAGTTACTTATGGACATGTATTTGAGTAATTGGTTTCCGGGAATGTAATAACTTAGATGGTTGGATGTTATTTTAATAATTACGGTATTTGAAATGATGATTAAGGACTTAACGTACTTTGTTATCTGAATGGAATAGAACTTGGTTCTATTATGTTTCCGCAAATATGATGTTATTTTTTCGCATGTTTATATTTCGATGTGTGAACCATTTTCGTGGACTTAGTCCATGCACACATAGGATTGGCCAATTAAGGGTCGTACTTTGGAAGTTCGGACTTAGCTCGGGTTGTGACGTCCTGCTCTTTATCACTCTTCATTTATATATAAAAGAAAAGAAAATAGACTCTGATTTACGAGAAGAAACGAGTGAAAAAGGGTGGGGCGTTACAGTTGGTATCAGAGCGAACCCAAAACATTGAATCTCTCAAAGTAAATTAATCCGGTCTTGTGCATTAATTTACTTCGTTGGGCTCAGACGGATGATAGCAAAGGAAGTACAGTCAAAATAATCGGATTATCAAGCATAGCAACATAGGATGTATTTCCCCAGAAACAAAGCTAAATCAAGAGTGCTTATTTGGAAATTTTCCCCAACAAGTAGGAAATACAAATTTTATGATGGAAACTAAGTCTTGATATGTTTCGATGGCTTAGGGAAAAATGGCTCCAAGGGGGAGGCCAAGGAGAAATACCCTACAAAACCCAAATGGGGGTGAAGATGAGGAACGACAATCTCATCATGAGGAGGAATGACATTCTCATCATGAAGAGGAAGAACAACAATCCCACCAAGAGGAGGAGCAACAAAGTAGCGTGAACATACCGGTGGTGCCTCATGAATTGCAGAATTTGGTTCAAGCGGTGGTCACTTCGATGCTTCAACAACACCTAAATGAGAATGGAACCACCAAGGAAAACAATGACAGGAGCATGGTCAGGGACTTCCAGCAACAATGCCCTCCTTACTTCAAGGGGAGAAAAGGGGCTGTCGGAGTGGAAAACTGGCTGAAGAAGATTTCACAGATTCTGACTTTATTGAATATCACGAGTCATGCTCACAAGATTTTACTGGCCACATCACAGCTGCTTGATGATGCTGGTAAATGGTGGGAGGTGATAGAGAAGCAGCGAGCACTTCTTCCAGAAGGAGAGATGACTGCCATGACTTGGGAGCAGTTCTTAGCTACCTTCTTGGAACATTATTTCCCTGAGGAGGAGAAGGAGTGCCAGACTCAGGCTTTTCTATCTTTGGTACAAGGTACCATGACGATGGCTGAGTACCACCAGGAGTTTCTCAGTTTATCTGTATATGCATTCTATATGGTGGATACAGATTATCGGAGGGCACGCAAATTTGAGCGGGGCCTTCGGCCTAGCATAAGGGCCAAGGTAACTATATTCAAGGCAGCCACATTGGTAGAGGTGGTCAGCAGGGCCACAATTGTAGAGCAAGAGATGGCAGAGTTGACACGATTTGACAATCGTCGGGCTCAGAGTCGGAGGGGTACATTTCAGCCCAATAAGAGGTTCCGACCGAACTCTAACAGACCCTCACCATCGACCGGTCAACAGGGGGCTTTCCTCCCAATCATCCCTCCCCATCTGTACTAGTCACTCAGCCTCCCAGAGGGGTGAACAATTGCTTTCATTGTGATCAACCTGGCCATTTTAAGAGGGAATGTCCACAACTCAACAAACCCTCATATTCCAGGGGTTCATCTCATCCACCAGTTAGGCCAACTAATTCACGTGGAGGCAGGACATTTAATCACGCGGGACGACTGCCTACAAGATCTAGACGAGTATTCACCTTAGCACCTCCAGCAGTAGAGGATCACTTTGTGATTCAAGGTATGGCAGTAGTCAGTAGTTCCTACGCCTTTGCATTATTTGATTCGGGAGCATCTCACTCTTTCATATCTGCTGCATTTATAACTGCTGCTGGTACATTGGTACAAAAACTATCCACTTCAATTACCATTGTATCCCCCGTCAGAGACACATCATTGGGACTTATATTCACAGTAGTGAATACTGAACTTGCTGGACTCAGATTTGAGTTCAATTATTTGGTACTCGATATGTCAGAATATGATATTAATTTTCGCATGGATTGGTTGGCTAACTTTAAGGCCAACATTGATTGTTATCGTCGCAGGGTGGCATTTTGGTTGCCCGAGGGAAAACAACATGTGGTACGTGCTGATAAACAAAGCAGACTGCATGAAGGGTTGAATCATCTGGTATTGAACATTATCAGAATCAACAAGGCACCGGTGGTTGAACTTCCGGAAATAGTAAGGGACTATGCGGACGTTTTTCCAAAGGAACTCCCTGGTTTGCTTCCCATGAGGGAGATCAATTTTGAAATCAAGCTGTACCCTGGCACTGTACCAGTGTCATTACCACATTACCGGATGGCACAAGCAGAGATGTCCGAGTTAAAGAAGCAGATTGATGAACTACTCAGACTGGGGTGCATTCGGAACAGTACATTGGCTTGGGGATCTCCGTTTTATTTGTAAAGAAGAAGAATGGTTCACTCCGTATGTGTGTGGATTACCAAAAATTGAACCAGCTGATAGTCAAAAACAAATACCCTCTACCCAGGATCGATGATTTATTTGATCAACTTAAAGGTTCCAGTCATTTTTCTAAGATTAACCTGATGTCCGGATATCACCAAATCCGGGTTAGGGAGGAGAACATAGAAAAGACAGCTTTCAGAACGCGATATGGACTATATGAGTTTGTAGTCATACCGTTTGAACTCACCAATGCACCGGCTGTATTCATGGATCTTATGAACAAGATTTTCCGTTCTTTGGACCAATTTGTCATTGTATTTATTGATGATATTTTGGTTTACTCCAA
Source organism: Chimonanthus salicifolius (assembly GCA_013350335.1). NCBI lineage: Eukaryota > Viridiplantae > Streptophyta > Magnoliopsida > Laurales > Calycanthaceae > Chimonanthus > Chimonanthus salicifolius. The sequence continues at coordinate 58,962,119 of CM023540.1, forward strand.
AACTCAGGAAGAACATGCTGAGCACCTGAGAATAGCTCTGGATACTTTGAGGAAGAACAAACTATATGCTAAAGCCAGTAAATGTGAATTTTAGCTATCTGAGGTCAACTTTTTGGGACATGTTATATCAGAAGAAGGTATAGCCGTGGACCCGGCTAAGGTAGCGGCAGTAAGAGATTGGAAAGCGCCATAGAATGTAACTGAGATCCGTAGCTTTTTGGGATTGGCTGGTTATTACGGGAAATTTATCTTGGACTTCTCAAAAATTGCATCTCCACTTACTCGACTCACTCAGAAAGGAGTCAAATATGAATGGTCAGATTTGTGCAAACGGAGGTTTGAAGAGCTAAAGAAGAGACTTACCACTGCTCCTATCCTAGTTTTGCAGGAAAGAGGCAAGTGTTATGAGGTACAATGCGATGCTTCAGGAGAGGGACTGTGGTGTACACTCAGTCAAAGTAATCGTGTGGTGGCATACGGATCAGACAGTTGAAAATACATGAACTGTAACACCCCGATTTTTCAAAGATATAAATATTTACAAAAATGCCATTGGAATGGTAAATTAGAAGGTTATGATTGTAGATGAGAAAATGGTGGGGCCCACTGTTCAAATTAACACCCAATGTACGTATTATAAGAATCAAAGTAAATTAGATGGGTAATGTACATCTAATTGGGTCAAGATGGTTATTTGGGTCAAAGGACCCAATTGGGACCCAATGGGTCATGATGGACTCATTTGACCATTGGGTGAGCTCAATTTTAATTGGGTTAGGCTGAATTGATTTGGAGTTAAATGAAAGATAAATGGGTAGGCTTGATGCAAGTATGTAAACCACATTTAAATGGGTAAACCACCCATAAATGGGTCATGGCGTCAAATTGGATCAATGAGCTAAATTGAGATCCAATGGGTCGAGTTGACCATGGTTGACCATATGGACCACCAAGTGAGCTCAAAGGGTGAGTCAAATCAGGTTGAGTTAGGGCTGAATTGAGTTGGAAATGAATCAAATAATGGAGTTGACTCAAGTGTATTAAATGAGAGGTATTAAATGGGGTGAGTTGAGCTAATGAGTTGGGTGAGTTAAATTGGAAGCCATGGAGACCTTTTATGTAACGCCCACCCTTTTTCACCCAAAATCAGAGTCTATTTTTTTTTTTGAAGTAAAGAGTGACAAAGGCGCGGACGTCACGACACGAGTTAAGTCTGTGCTTCTAAAGCACGGCCCTTAACTGGCCAACCCTACGTGCGCGTGGAACGAAGTCCACGAGAACGGTTCACATGTAGACGAAAGCTCGCGGAATATAACTTAATGCGGAACATTATAATAGAGACTATCCTACCAGTTTTAGATAACAAGGAAGTACGGCGCTTAAATTACTAAAATACCCTTAAATTCATAATTATATCTCAAAATGATAACTTTCAAAATAAAGTCCAAACCATAGCTAGAAATATAACTTATACATTCTGACGAGCTAAGCTACTCAATTACATATTCCAAAATAAATTTAAATAAAACTAAGTAGCCCGCTTCCCCAAGCTCCTACGCTTGGCTCTCGTCGCGTCCTTCGTTTCCGCCATCTCCTGCTTCATCAGCTAGGGTAGAAGTAGGGGGTTAGACAACGCGCTCAGTAGGACTCCGAGTAGGGCTAACACATGGATTGGTGATAACAAGCACATAGATAATCATATAATGAAAACTATAAAATGAATGCCATGCCATGGGTGTTTTATGTCGTGTGTCCCACCCATTATCCATACCATCATGATGTCATATCCCCCTTGATGGAAAAACCTCATCAAGATATCCCCATGTTTGCTTCTCGGTCGCCTTGACGGAGCATGGACTCCAGTTATATCTCAACACATTAAAGTATCCCCATGTTTGCTTCTCGGTCACCCCGACGGAGCATGGACTCCAGTTATAGCACATCAGGCTATCCCCATGTCTGCTTCTCGGTCACCCCGACGGAGCATGGACTCCGGTTATAGCACATCAAGCTATCCTCATGTCTGCTTCTCGGTTGTAACACCCTGGAATTTCAAAGTTATCAGTTTATATGAAAATATTCATATTTACGGAATTGCCATTGTGATGAAAATTGATTTGAATTTAAATGGGTCAATGGCTCAATCAAGACCCAAAGGATGATAGTTGGTTTACAAAACAAATAAATGGGTAAGATAAATTTAAACGGGTCAAGAATCATATTTGGGTCAAATTTTGATAAATGGGTCAAAATGGCTAGATGGGACCCAATGGGTCGTGTGAATGGCATGATTAACCATGGAGGGAGTTCAAGCTTAGTTAATTTAAGTTTATTAATTGCTTGAGTGTGGTTTGAGTTGAAATGAATGGTGGGTTTAGTTAAGTTGAATTTATTAGTTAAGTTAAATTAAATGAGTGATTTAGGTTGGGTGAGTTGAGTAAATGAGTTGAATGAATATGTATTTTTAATGTAAGTGAGTGAAGTGTGTGAATGGGAGGAGAAGTGTTTTAAATTCCAACTTTGAGCAAGAAAAACGTTGGTGCATGGGGAGACATTACCATGCATGTAACCCCCATTTAGGTGATGAATAAAATGGGAGTTACATTTTGAATGGGAGTTACTTCTTGAAAACACAAAGGTTGCTAGGGACGTTGGCTGCATGCATGAGCAATTTCATGCATGTAACGGCTACCATGTAGATAAGAGAGTGATGGCTTTGAGAGTTACAAATGCATGAATGAAGGAGGATGCAAATAATTACAAAGATATACATGGAAGATGTTGGAGGTGGGAGTGTGATTTCAAATGCAAGTGTGTTACACGTTGGAAATGGTTAGAGAGCATTGGTTGGTCTTCAAAAGACAGCAATACTTAGATTGATGGTTCATGCATGTAACTCCAAAGTTGGAGAACAAATGGGTAACTGATTGGAGGAGTAATACCTAAAAGATTACAGCATTTTAAATTCAAATTATGTAATAAATCAATGGGAGTATCAAAGTGTTTTCACACTTGGAAGTGGGGAGTTTTTATTCCAATGATAGAACTTCCACATGGGACGTTAATGAGGGTCAAATGGGGTTGATTGGAGCTGCTGTTGGTGGAGTTACATTTAAGAAAGGTGGCTGTTACATAAGCAAAAAAAAATTGAGAGACAACAACAAGGGACGGTGTAACACATGGGGGTTACATTTCAAAGTGAAACTCCCATGTGAGAACCTAAGAAAAAGGGGGGTTACACAAGTCCAATTTACAAGGGACGTTGGGAACATGGGGAGGTTTCATCTCATGATGAAACCCCCAAGTAACATAAAGATTAGGGTAAAGGCAATGAGAGTTACACAAAGTTAAACTTGGGCTGGTTTTTGATTAAACAAAGGGTGCCCATTTCTCTCTCTCTCCCTTTCTCTTGACCGTTCTCTGTTTTCCCAAAAACTAAGAGCAGTAGCTGGTTGATTATCAGTCCTTGGTTTGATTCCTTTTCATCAAGACAAGTTCAGCAAAAAGGGAAGGAACAAGCGGGAGTAAAGATCAAGTGGAGGAGTCGCGGAAACGGTAGGTGTTCGATAAACTATGTTGTTTAATTAAGAAATATGATCCGGCTATTGGATGGCTGAATCTAACAAAGGTTAAATGTTGGTTAAAAGTACATGAATGAGATCAAAAGATGGACCATAGGGTTCGGCCCATTGGATGGCCAAACCCCATGGAAATAATTGGTTTATTTGGATGGTTTTTGGAAATTAAAACCATACAAATTTGGGACTGTTTTTAGTGGATTTAAGTATGTGTTTTAAAAAGGTTAAAACATAAATAAGGAAGTTTATTTTGGACAAAGATAAATGATTAAGAAGTTCAAAACCAGAGGTCATAGGGTTCGGCCACCATGGAAGGCCGAACCCCATGCTAATAATGGTTTGTTTTGATGTATTTGGAACAAATAAACCATGAAGTTGATGGACTGTTTTGGGTTATTATTTTAAGATGTAAATACATGTTTTACAATGGTTAAAAAAAACATGGATTTGGGTGCTGGTTTCAGACCTAAGAGGAAGGACTAAATATTCAAAACTAATCTCATGGTGTTCGGCCAATATACATGGCCGAACCCTATGAAATTGGGCTAATTTTGGAGGACTGTTTTGAAGGTTAAAAACCTGATTTAGATATACAATTATTACCTGGTTAATTGAGGTTTAAAAACAGTAAAAGTAATCATTGGGTTCAGCCATGATAGAGGGCCGAACCCCATGTAAAACGGTGTGGGTTTTCATGTTGAGAACCCCATGGAAACCATGGAAACCATGAAAATCCATGGACTGTTTTGGTGGAATAATTGGGTTAAGTTTATGATGAACATTAGTTATTATTTATATGCTTTGATTTAAGAATATTATATGTTGTTTATGGAGTTAGTATGGGTAAGTAATCGGCCAATATGAATGATGGAAATTGAGCATAAAAGCACATTGGTGAGGTTCGGCCATGTGTATGGCCGAACCCCACTAATGGTGATTGTGGGACATAATTGTTGATTTATATGAAGATATGGAAGGATCAAATTAGGTGGTGAGGTTCAGCCGTGTGTATGGCTGAACCCCACTAAAGATGGTTTTATGATTGGTGATGAAACTTAGTTAATTTAAAGCAACGGTTGGTCTCAATGGCACAATCGTAATTATGGCTGAAATGATCAAAAATAAAATGATCATATGATGGGATAAATGGGCTAAAACCAAAGTGGTAAGGTTCAGCCATAATGTATGGCCGAACCCTACTAAGGTTCGTTTAGAAGTTTGGGGAATTAGATAGGTTTTAATTAAATAGATGATTGACCAATGTTTTAATGGATGAGGTTCGGCTATGGCTTTGGCCGAACCCCATTAGGTGATCTTTGGAACATTAAGCTTTGCTGGAAATTAGGTGGATAAATGATTAACTTGCTGCCATGTACATAGGGTATTCGGATTTTTAGAACGGTGAGCGAGCCGTGATCGGAAGACGGTCCAAAGGAAGGATCAAACAAAGTAAACTGTTGTAGGTTTCCTACCTTGTTGTAACCACACAACTTATTCGCTGTTTTATGTTTATTTGAATAAGTTATTTGAATCAAATGTTATATTTACAAATGGCATGTTTGCATAGACATCTCATGCATAGCATGGGATGATGGGGAAGTAACCGGAGGCCACACTCCGTCGGGGCGTCCGAAAGACCATTGTGGGGTACCCTGATGATGAGAATCCCATCAGGAGGAATCCGGAGGCCACACTCCGTCGGGGCTTCCGAAAGACCACTGTGGGTTACCTTGACGATGAGAATCCCGTCAAGTGATGGCTATGTTGAATGGTGATGGGTGGGACTCATTACATGTTCATTTCATACATAGCATATTTTTATAGAATTTGTCACACTTGCATAACTATTATCCTATTTGTATGTTTTTGACTAACCATGTGGTAGCCCTATTCGGAAACACTACTGGGCGCGTTGATCTAACGCCCTATCTATATCTTTAGTGGATGATGCAGGGAAAGGAAAGAACGTGGTTGGAGAAGAGGACCAAGTACGAAAACTTGGGCGATTTGAATGATTGCAATAGACTATGAACGGATTATTTATGGATTTGTTAGTTGATTTATTTGGAACAATGTAATTTGTTAAATTAGATGTTGGCATGTAATAAGTAGTTAAGTAGATGCTATGGTTGGATTTATTTGAATGGTTTGGAATGAATAGTAGACTAAGGTTATATAATAATTTTGGAAAATAAATAAGGTACTTTGCTATCTAAAAATGGAAATTGGATTAATCATAGATTCTATTATAACCTCAGTTAGATCTAGGCTAAGTTAATTCCGCTAGATAAATATGTACCATGTGCGGATCAGTTTTATGAAGTTAGTTCATACGCACATGGGCTTGGCCAGTTAAGGGTCGGATTTAGAGATCCGAACTTAACTCGCGTCGTGACATTCCGCCCCGATCACTTATTGTTTATTATTATTTAGAGAAAAAAAAAATAAACTCTGAATTTTAGAGTGAAAAGGGCGGGGTGTTATATCGGTCGCCCCGACGGAGCATGAACTCCGGTTATAGCACATCAGGCTATCCCCATGTCTGCTTCTCAGCCGCCCCGACGGAGCATCGACTCCGGTTTTTTTACTTTCCCGCCCATACCATACATGAGATGTAAATGCATTATGCTATGTAATATATATAACTCATAACCTTAATATATCATACATAGCCTTAACACATAATGCATAACCTTAAAATATAATTCATAGCATTAACATACAATTCATAGCCTTAAAACCTATCATAAGACAAATCATATAATTATCACAATAAATTAAAGGAACCATCACATATCCATGGCTTACAAAAAGGTAGGAATCCTACCGAATACCGACTAGCGTCCTTTTACGTTTCCGTTCACGAATCCAGTCGCCGATCGCGTACTGCTTGCGACGTCCGATACCTTATTACATATTAATAATCAGTCCATGTTTTTAACCATTTAAGTCCATTATCCAAGCCTTAGTGGGGTTCGGCCATACACCATGGCCGAACCCTACTAGTTAGGTTTGTGGGTCCCATTTAATCCCTTAACCATATTAATTTTGTGAGTTCAAAAACCAGTACCCTTGGCTTCATTTAATCATACCTAAGGTCATAATAAAAACGCCTAAGTCCAAGTTCATCCTCCATGGGGTTCGGCCATGTACCATGGCCGAACCCATGGTTCTTCAATCTGGCCAATATTTACGGTTTTACCACTACCCCTTTTCCATGGTTAAGTTCTCATTTCATTCCTCCATTCTTAGGCCCATAATTGATCCATAGACTTGGATCCTTTAATGACTCATTAGCCATGGCACAACATCATAAAAAATCAGCCACTTAATTGCCCTAATCCCATTAATTAATCACATACTTAGCCCATCAATTGGCTTGTAAAATAGGTCATGGGTTCGGCCATACACCATGGCCGAACCCATGATGCCTTTTTCCAATTTTTCGTAGGTCTAATTACCACATTTAGATTCAAAATAAGTCCCTCCATGAGGGTGTTTACATCATACATTTAAATCATCAACTTTGATCATCACTTGGTACATTTTTGAGTCCATTAATGACCCATTTAATCATGGCCTATTCCCCATTCTTTTTCCATCTTTTACACCCATCATCATTACACATACATCACTATAGGGTTCAAAAACATTCCCTCCATAAAATCTCTCCATGGTTTTATCTTTAAAACCTCATTTACAATGCCTAAAGTCCATTTAAAAATTGTCAATCTTCTCCATTAATTTCCATAACTTCACACCCAAAAACCAGTACAACACCTCACCATAGGGTTCGGCCATTCACCATGGCCGAACCCATGGTTCATAATCCATCATTTACTCATGCCTTTTAAGGCCATCAACATCATTCACATCTCCCATGCATTTCCTCATTTACAATCCCTTTAAACATTACTACATTCAATCATTAAAAACCCTAACAATCATAATCATCCTTCCATGATTTTAAACCTTTAAGCCCCATTAAAACTCTAACCCATCACCATAAGGTTCATGGTCCATTAATCCCTTCAAAAATTCCATACATCCATTGCTTAAATAATTTAAATACATAATGTCCTTAATCCATTTATTTTTTTCTTAACCTAATTTACCCATTAGGGTTTGTCCATTCCTTACTTCATTTTTGGATGGATTTGAGATCCAAGGCCCATGATAATTTGGCCACCATTAAATCCAAGAAGAATGGACCCCAAATCTTAAACCCTAAAAAAAAAATCTAATCTCTTGTTTAGAAATACTTACAATCCGACGGCTCCTCCGACTTTTCCTTCTCCTCTCGGACTCCTTGGCCTTCTCTTCTATTCTTCTCCTTGATTGGTCGGCTGAGATGTGCTTGACCCAATGAAAAACTCCAATGCTTGGGTCGGCTAAGATGGAGTAGATTAGAGAGAGAGAGAGGGAGAGAGGATGATGAGAAAGAATGCCCTAACTCTTGGTCTTGAGGTGGTGGTGGCTTATGCTTACACCTTTTTCCTCTCTTTTCTTCTCTTCTTCTTCCAAGTTTTTCTTCTTCTTTCTCTTGTTGGTGTGGGACGGCAATGAGAGAGAAAGAGAGGGAGAGAGTGAAATGAAAGGGAAATGGAGAGATGAGAGGAAAAACCCATCTCATCCCAAGGCTTGCTTAAGTTACACTTAACCATTAATTTTCCCACCAACCACATGGGATATTTTTTATGCTTTATGGTGGTGGTTGGGATAAACCACCACCTAAGCCAACGTTTTTGGTGTCTTAGAGATAAGATGGTTTGGGTCTTCCATCTTTTGACCCCTTTTGACCACCTTTTTGGATATTTTAATTATTTAATTAATTAGATAATTAACTTAGGTTAATTAATTCCCACTTAACCTAATTACATTCTCTTAAATTCCCTCCATGTATCCACCCATGGTTGACCAATTCAACCATGGTGGCCGGCCCCACCAATTCTTGGTCCACACGCCACCTCACTTGGTGAGGTGGAGGTGGGTCCCAATCGGCCATGTCACCTTGGTCAATTCATCACCAACTTAGGTGATTTACTTTTAATTAAATCCACTCCTCTTATTGGATCACCATTGGGTCCATGGCCCAATTAAATTCACCTTTACCCATTTACCTTAGAGCTTACATTATCTTGACCCATTGGTCCCAAATGGGTATTGGGCCCAATTTGACCATCCTTGGCCCCATTGACCATCATTGACCATTTAAATGATTTTAAATCCAATCCATGGTCCATTGGGCCATACTTGGGCCTTTGTCCATATTTTGATCCATTCACCATTTATTCCATCAAATTTCTAATTTCCACCATTAAAATAAAATAATAGCCACATATATATTGATTTAAAACTTCCGGGCTATTACATTTTAATTCAAATGAGTCAAGTGGGGAGGTGAGGAGTTGCCTTGATCTCAAACACCACAAAGAAAAGTAATGGCATACACGTTGGTGGCATGGGAATTGTGTCCCATGCATGAAACTTTAATGGGAGGTGGGCTGATTTGGTGGGAATGCACAAACTACAACAAGATACATTGCATTGGGAGTTTGGAGGGTTTCCATCTCATGATGGAAACCCAAGATCCACACGTTGGGAGTGCTCCATCTTAAAGGAGGAAGGTGAAGGGATATGGGAGTAACCAAGGAGAGTCATCAAGGTCACCACCGTTGGCAACCCTCATTAACCAAGATAAGATCTCACCTTAAAGCCCAACGTTGGGAGTGCCAAGGGATGCCTTGGTTAGTGTCAAAAGACTCCTTGGTTTGATCAAGAATTGATGAGGGTTAATGAGAGGTTATGGTGGCTGATTAACAAAAGGGAGACACACCATCATTTGGCCGATTTTCATCCCAAAGAAACCATAGACTTCATCTCTCTCTCCCTCTCTCAAGACCTATCTCATTTGGCCGAACCATCCTTTGGTGTTTTCACCATTGTTCAAGCTTTCAATCAGCTAAGGACTAAGGAAGCAAGAAGGAAGAAAGCAAGGATCCAAAGGAGAGAAGAAAAGCAAAGGAAATTGGTAAGTGTTTACATAAGAATTTAGTTAAATAAATTGGTAAAAGGGAGCATGATTTGGCCATGGCTTGGCCGAATCCATCAAAGGTTTAAACCTTGGATAAAGGTTGTTCAGAAAGGATAAAAATGGATCATTGGGTTCGGCCACTTTGGATGGCCGAACCCCATGAAAAGATTTGGTTATGTTGATGGTTTTTGAAAGTTAAAACCATGCAAGATTGTGGAGATTTTTAGATGTTTTTATTAGACATAAGATATATGTTACAGAGGTTCAAATCATAGGCCATAGGGTTCGGCCACTTGGGATGGCTGAACCCCATGAAAGGAGTTGACAAGCTTATGGTGAGTTTTGATGGTTTTGAGAAATAAAAACCATACAAGGTATGGAAGGGTTAAGGTGTTAAAAATGGAGATAAGGTGTATGTCTTGGGCGGCAATGTATGGCTGAATTATATTTTTCTTATGGTTAAATTATTATGGCAAAACCATGAATAATTATGGGAAGGATTGAGCCAAGAGGACCATAGGGTTCGGCCATGTGTATGGCCGAACCCCATAGACCATTTTATGGGATAAATGGACCCTTGTATGGGTATTTGGATTTAAGTTTATAATTAGTAATTGTTAATGGTTGATATGATGTTTTTAAAAGGATAACATAGAAAGAGGCATAGGTCATGGTTGGGGGTTTTGAAGGATAAAAATTATGGAATGATATGAATATCTTAAATGGATTTGTAATATGTTAATAGGTGGAAATAAAGAACCATAAGGTTCGACCATATGTATGGCCGAATCCCATGGAAGATACTAATGGACATATGTATTTGTGGAGCCATGAAGATGATTGTGGACTTAGGGTTTAAATAAAAGACCAAATCTAAGGTGGTGAGGTTCGGCCATGTTGTATGGCCGAACCCCACTAAGGTGGATGTTATGGATCTTGGTTATTAAGCAAGATTAAATATGGGTAAGTCTAGTGGCAAAACCGTAAATACAAGTTATAATGGAATAAAGGATTAAAGGGCTTGAAAGAGGGGTCAAACCAAAGTGGTATGGTTCGGCCATGCTGTATGGCTGAACCCTACCAAGGTATATTATTTATTATAAGGTGTTTATATATAGATGGTATTGATCAAATGAAAAGGAAGATCAAATCCAAAGTGGGCGAGGTTCGGCCATGGGGTATGGCCAAACCCCACAAGATGATTTTTAGGATTTAAACTTAATTAGAAATCACAAGGGTATGTGATTGACTTGCTGTTATATAAATAAGGTATCGAGACTCCTTGAACGGTGCATGAGCCGTGAACGGGTGACGGTCTAAGAAGAGCGGACTGTTAAGCGAACTTTCGGTAGGATTCCTACATCATTGAAACCATGGATATGTATTATGTACTTTTGATGATTTTATTTCATGTTGATAAGTTATTTTGGTATCAAACAATATGTTACAATTATGGGATTTTCATACTATGTTTTGTAATATTCTGTAGCATGATTAGCATTTGCATCTCATGCATGGCATGGGGGGGATGTTATGCAACCGAAGCCCACACTCCATTGGAATGTCCATGATGCAACTGTGGGGCCTCTTTAGATGGTGAGAGTCCCACCAAGAGGATTCTTTAACCGAAGACCTACGCTCCGTTGGGGCGTCCGTAAGTTGTGAGGAGTAATTTAATGTGGTGAATACTATCAAGAGATGAGAATACTATCAAGAGATGAGAATACTATCCAGAGATGAGAATACTATCAAGAGATGAGAATACTATCAAAAGATTATATGTATGTGATGGGTGGGACTCATTGCATAAGGCATATGCTAGCATGACATGGCATTGAATCGGCATGATATGATCTTTATTATCATGCAAGTTTACTGGTTTTTATCTGTATGATTGGATCTCTGTTATCATACATAATTTTAGATACGATGTTTTATAAGTATGATATGGTATATTATATCTGGATTTTATATACTAACCCATGTGTGGCCTAATCGGAATACCTACTGGGCGCGTTGTCTAACGCCCTATTTTTATCCTTAGTGGAAGACGCACGAAAAGGAAAGGTAAAGGCCGAGGATCGCGAAGAAAACCAAGCGTAGGAGTTTGGATATCTGAATGGAGTTTATATATATGGATATTTTGTTTATGTTTGCAAGGATATGAAATAACTTGGAATATTGCTATGGTTTGTGAATAGTTTGATGATGGATATTTGGTTTAAGTAGTTTATAATGGATGACTTGTACTTGCTATCTACTTAGCATAATTCCGCAATTAGTTAGTTTCGCAATTAGTTTAGTATTATTCCGCATTACTTATTTAGTTCCGTGTGTGTATTGTTTATCATGGTTTAGTCCATGCACACATGGTTGGCCAGTTAAGGGTCAGACTTTGGAAGTCCGAACTTAGCTCGCGTCGTGGCGCTCCCGCTCTTGTTCACTCTATGTTTCTTTAAAAATAAATTTTTAGACTCTGATTTTCAATTCAAAGCGAGTGAAAAGGGCGGGGCGTTATATGAACGTCTCTATCCTACACACGATCTGGAACTAGCCACAATGGTATTCGCTCTCAAAAGCTGGAGATATTATCTTTATGGCGAGAAATTTAAAGTGTTTTCAGATCATAAGAGCTTGAAGTACTTGTTTGATCATGAAGAGCTCAACTTGAGGCAGCGCAGATGGATGAATTATCTGGCAGATTATGAATTCGCACTTCGTTATCACCCTGGCAAGGCGAACAAGGTGGCAGATGCCCTCAGCCGTTATCACATGCATCAGTGGCATGTTTGATCAGGACAGAATGGGAGATGTTGAATACCATTCGAGAGTTTAAACTTTACCTCAATAACCATGGGACTATATACAATTTGATAATACGGTCCAACATGGTTACCAAGATTGAACACGAACAGCGGATAGACCCGGAAGTGGAGGAGATTTGGGCCAAGATGTCTGCTGGTGAAGTCATACCGGAATGGGAATTACGATCGGGACAGGGTCTTCTATTCCAAGGAAGGATTTATGTACCTAAAAGCTGCAGAAAAGAGTTATTGGTTGAGGCACATCAGACCAAACTCTCTATTCATCCAGGCAGCACTAAGATGTATCACGACCTGAAGAGACATTACTAGTGGCACAGACTCAAAAGAGATGTGGCATAATTTCTAGCTCATTGCTTAACTTGTCAGCAGGTTAAGACGGAACATCAGAAGCCACCAGGGTTACTCAAACCCTTACAAGTGCCGGGATGGAAATGGGAGCACATGTAACACCCCGGATTTTCAAGTTATAAATATTTACGGAAATTACCCATTTAATTTGTGAATTATAGATACGGATCTTATATGGGTAAAGTGTTGGGTCTTTGCCCAATTACAATCCAACAGATTGTGGAAATAGTTTTAAATAAATTAAATGGGGCTGAATTTAATTAGTGATGCAATATCAATAAATGAGGGATATAAATTAAGTGACATGCGCATAGAGAGATCATGGAAAGATATTAATATTTTAATGGAATATATATTGCATAGCCGAATTTTAGATAACCATATCTATGATTTTATACTAGAATATCTTGAGAAGATATCTAAGATTGAGTGGAAAGATTTTAGGATGGTCCTAAAATGGGTCACACGTTGGGATTAGGCAATGATATCTTATTGCCAAATAATAAGATGTCTATAATTAATTATGTAACACCCGCCCCTTTTCACCATAATCAGAGTCTAATTTGTTTTTTTTTTAACGTAAAAGTGACAAAGGGCACGGACGTCACGACGCGAGTTAAGTTCCGAGCTTCTAAAGCCCGGCCCTTAACTGGCCAACCCTACGCGTGCGTGGAACATAAATCCACGAGTATGGTTCACGGGTAGAAAGTAAGCTCGCAACACATAAAAATCAATGCGGATGATAATAGACACTATTCTACCAATTTTCATATAACAGGGAAGAGATATCCATTAAATTACTAAAATACCCTCATACCGTACTTTCCAAAATAATTTATAAAACATAGCAAGACATCTAAGTTATTACATTTCCGACAAGCTAAATTATACAAATACACATTTTCCCAAAATAAACTTAAACAAAATAATTAGTCCGCCTTCCCAAGCTCCTAAGCTTGACTCTCGTCCTGTCCTTCCGTTCTGCCATCTCCTACATCGTCAGCTACGGTAGAAGTAGGGCTTTAGACCACGCGCCCAGTAGGACTCCGAGTAGGGCTAACACATGGATTAGTGATAACAAAGCATATAGATAATACATAACGAATACCATAAAATGAATGTTATGCCATGGGTGTCTGTGTTATGAATCCCACCCATCATCCATACCATCATGCTGTCATATCCCCCTTGACGGCAAAACCTCGTCAAGATACAAACAATCACAAATCATCCCCCTGGACGGCAAAACCTCGTCCAGATATAAAACAATCACAAATCATTCCCCTGGACGGCAAAACCTCGTCCAGATATAAAACAATCACAAATCATTCCCCTGGACGGCAAAACCTCGTCCAGATATAAAACAATCACAATCCTCCCCCTTGACGGAAGAACCATCATCAAGGTATCATAATTACATACAACATCCCTGATACATCAAACACATCAAAATATCTCCATGTCTGTTTATCGGTCGCCCGACGGAGCATGGACTCCGGTTTCATTTCATCCTTCCCCTGTCATTTCCCTCCCATGCCATGCATGAGATGTAGATGCCGATGTAATGAATATAATAACAAACCATGACATTTAAAGAAAATCCCATCAATAAAACATATAACTTGATTACCCAAAATAGATCAAGCGAAGCCTCCATAATCACATCATAGCATTAAAACCCATTTTAAACCAATCATATGCTTACCGGAATGAATCAAGTAAAAACCCCTACATAATACATAATTCAAAACCAATCTTAAAACATACCATATAATTTCTGAAATAATTCAAGGAAACCATCACTCAATCCATGGCTTACAAAAAGGTTAGAATGCTACCGAATACTGACTCGCGTCTTCGTTTCGTTTTCGTCCGATAGTCCAGCTACCGTCACGCGTACTGCCCGCGATATCCAATACCTTATTAAATTTCCAAATCAGTTCAAGTTTTAACCATTTCTAAGCCCATATGAAAAACCGGTCACTATTTAGGTTTTGTGGGTCCCATGTCATCTATTAAACCTTTTAATCCCATAAGTCTTAAAATTCGGCCACCCTAGGCTTTATTAATCACTTATAAGGTTATTACATTAGATCCCCTAAGTCCATGATCAATTTCCATGGAATTCTTGGCCGCTAATTACGGTTTTGCCACTACCTCATTTTTCATGCTTAATCACTCATTTATCCATGCATGATTAAGTCCATAATTGATCATAAACTTAGATCCCCAACTTAGGTCCATTAATGACCCATTGAACCATGTCACATAGCCATTAAAATTAACCATTTAATTAATCCAACCCCCCATTAACTAATCACATACCTACATCATTCAGTAGCCCATAAAAATTGACCTTCCATTAAATCATTACTCTTAGTCATACCTTGAGTCCATAATTGATTCCTCTACCACATTATAAGATCACTTACCTCAACCATCTTATTGACCTAATTCCATTAATTTAAACTTATACATACACATTTAACTTTAGACCCATTAATGATCTAAAATTTGGGTCATGGGTTCGGCCATACACAATGGCCGAACCCATGATGTTTCTTTCTCCATTTTTCTTGGATCCATTCATAACATTTTAGATCCACCAATAATCCTTTCTTGACGAGTTTAAATCATGCATCTAAACCATATTCTCTTATTCATTTTATTGCTCCCAAATACCTACATTCACCAAAATATTAAACCCATCTTTTCTATCCTCTAAACCCATCATTTGATCACCATTTCATCACCATAGGGTTCGGCCATACACCACGGCCGAACCCATGGTTCATGATCCATCATTTTCTATGCCTCTTGAGGCCACAAAAATTATTCCCACACTCCATGATTTTTCTTTATTTAAACCCCTTTAATTTTTCCAACATTTACCATTTACAACCTTAAAAATTCATTAGCTACCTTCATTATCTTCCATCCCTTAAAACCCTAACCAATTAAATCCAATACCAAATCACCCACCATGGGGTTCGGCCATACTACATGGCCGAACCCTATGGCCCATGATTTTATTCCAATTACCTACTTCCATGCTCAATTTAATAAATTACACCATACATTTAATACTTTTACTTATTTCTTTTCCCTAACCCTAATTCACCCATTTAGGGTTTTCTCCATCTTCCACCCTTCCATTTGATGGATTTACATTCCATAGCATAGAATTATCTAACCACCATTAAATTCATAAAAATAAATTCCAATTCTTAAACCCTAAAAATCCAAAATTTCTTGTTTAAGAAACTACTCACCATCCGTCGTCTCCTCCGACTTCCACCGCTCCCGTCGGTTTCCTTAGCCTCGTCTCTCCTTCCTCTTGATCTTTGATAGGTCAAGATCTTTAATCAATGGTGGCAACCCCCAACCTTAGGATCGGCCAAAGTGGAGCTTAAATTAAGAGAGGGAAAGGGAGAGATGATGAGAGGGGAGGTGATAACCTTAATCTTAGAGTGATCTCCCTCCAAATTCCACTTCTTTCTTCTCTCCTTGAGCTCCTCTCTTTTCTTTCTTTCTCTCCTTCACTTGGACATGGAACGGCAATGGAGAATGAGAATGGAGTGAAAATGAAGAGAGGATAAAAAAATGGGAAAAAAAAACTCATGACTTATCCCCATTTTTCTTTACATTAAAGACCCCACCAACCCTAAGATATTTAAAAGATCTTTTATTTGCTTTATGGTGGTGGTTTAGATAACCACCACCAAGTCCAACGTGTTTCATACTTGAGATGGGAATGAGGTGGGTTTTCACCTCTTGGCCCCACTTTGACCACTTTCAACCACCACTTTAAATACTTTAATTATTTAATTAATTATATAATTACCTTAGGTTAATCCATTTGTACTTAACCTAACTCCATTACTCCACCCATGGTTGACCAAATCAACCATGGTGGCCGGCCCCACCAAACCTTGGCCCACACGCCACCTCACTTGATGAGGTGGAGGTGGGTCCCACTTGGCCACATCACCTTGGTTAAATTTTAACTTAACTTAGGTGATTTAAATTCCATTGAATTCATTCTAAATGGATCACCATTTGGGCCCATGGCCCAATTACATTTCCATCTTACCCATTTACCTTAGAGCTTAACCATCTTGACCCATTGGGTCCCAAATGGGTATTTGACTCAATTTGTCCACCCATGGCCCAATTGGCCATCATTGACCACTTAAATGACTTTAAAATGCAATCCATGGTCTATTGGGCCATATTTGGGCCTTTGTCCAAATTTTGGCCCATTTACCATTTATCCCACCAATTTCCAATTTTCATCATTAAAATAAATAATATTCATATATTTATTGATTTAAAAATTTCGGGCCATTACAAATTATATGTGCATGATGTATGGATTATTTTTAAAACGGACTCCTTGCTTTTATTAAGAGAAATACTAGGGATTTGCAAGAAAGAAAGGGTTTGACACTAAGGTAAATGTTAAACACAATGGGCGCATAGCACATTCTAAATTTAGGTTAAGGTTGGCCGTGTGGAAGTTTTTATGAAGGAGAGGGGCACATATCATATCCTAAATTGGGACTCTCCAAAGAAAGAAAGACAAGGGGCGCATGGCACCTTCTAAGTTGGGATTAATTGAAAGAAATAAAGGAGAGGCAATAGGGCTCACGGCAATGGCTATCTTAGCATTGGCCGTGTGGAGTTTTATAAGATAAAAGAGAGGGGCACACGACATTTATAAGTTAAGAAAATAAAGGGCAACCAAGTAAAGCAAAGGAGGATTAGCAATTCCTATCTTAATAAGACAGGATCGTGTGGAATTGTTTATAGAAAAGAGGAAGAAAGGTTAGTGTACACGGCATTCACATTGCATTCAAAGAAGGGCAGCCAGCAAGTGAGAAAGATCTGGGAGGAGAGAAGGCCAAGGAATAAAAGAATTGGAAGAGCAAAAACCAATCGAAGCGACGGAAAACCGGAGGAGTCGCAGAACCGGTAAGTGTTTTTATAATATATGTTTTTAAAGGAGTTTAAATGGAAGGTTGTTGATTATATTTTTATGGTTGGAAACCATGGAAGAAAACTATGGGAGATGAAAAAAATAAATTCAAGGGAAGGTGATGAACCATAAGGTTCGGCCATGTTGTATGGTCGAACCCCATGGAAAGAGATTGGTAAATTTTAAATGGGAGTTTGATGTTATTGGTGGATGATTTTTAAAAAGGGATTTAAAATGGTTTAAGAATGTAACGCCCGCCCCTTTTCACCGAAATCATAGTCTATTTTTTTTTTGAAATAAAAGTGACAAAGGGCGCAAGACGTCACGACGCGAGTTAAGTCCGAGCTTCTAAAGCCCGGCCCTTAACTGGCCAACCCTACGTGTGTGTGGAACTAAGTCCACAAGTACGGTTCACAGGTAGAAGTAAACTCGAGGAATATTAAACTAAAATGCGAAATTATAATAGAGACTATCTTACCAATTTTTAGATAGCAGAGAAGATACATCATTTAAATTACTAAAATACCCCTAAATTCATAATTATGTCCTCAAAATGATAATGTCCAAAGTAAAGACCAAACCATAGTAAGAAATCTACATTATTACAGTCCGACGAGCTGCATTACACAAATTACATTTCCAAAATAAATCTTAAATAAACTAAGCAGTCCGCCTTCCCAAACTCCTAAGCTTGGCCTCCGTCTCGTCCTTCGTGTCCGCCATCTCCTGCGTCGTCAGCTAGGGTAGAAGTAGGGCGTTAGACAACGCACCCAGTAGGACTCTGAGTAGGGCTAACACATGGATTAGTGATAACAAGCCACATAGGTATAATATAATGAAAACCATAAAATGAATGCCATGCTATTGGTGTTTTATGTCATGTGTCCCACCCATCATCCATACCATCATTGTACAATGTCCCTTTTTCAACCATACATAATGTCCCCCTTGATGGCAAAGCCTCATCAAGGTCTAAGTACAAATACGAATATCCCCCTTGATGGAAGAACCATCATCAAGGTATAATAATGAATATAACATCCCCCTTGATGGAAGAACCATCATCAACGTATAATAATGAATATAACATCCCCCTTGATGGAAGAACCATCATCAAGGAATAATAATAAATACCACATCTTTGTTTGAATAACCTTATCAACATATCATAGAGCCCATAGTAACATCCCTGATGAATCAAATACATCAAATATCCTCATGTTTACTTCTCGGTAGCCCCGACGGAGCATGGACTCCGGTTATAGCACATCGTGTAACACCCCGATTTCTCAAAGATATGAATATTTATGAAAATACCCCTGGATTGGTAAATTTATTAATTATGATGGTAAATGAGAAAATAGTGGGGCCCATTGCTCAAACTAAGATCCTATGAACATATTATAAGGGTCAAATTATAATGGATGGGTAATGTACATCAAATTGGGTCAAAATGGTTAATTGGGTCAAAAATTCTCAATAAGATGAATATTTACGAAAATGCCACTGGATTGGTAAATTTAATAAATGTGATTGCAAATGAGGAAATGGTGGGGCCCATTGTTCAAATTAAGATCATATGAACATATTATAATGGCCAATTTATCATGAATGGGTAATGAACATCAAATTGGGTCAATATGGTTAATTGGGTCAAAAGACCCAATTGGACCCAATGGGTCATAATGGACTATTAGACAATTGGGTGAGCCCAAATTTAATGGGGTTAAGCTGAATTGATTGGAAATCAAGTGGAGCAAAAATGGGTAGGCTTGATGCACATGTGAAAACCACTTAAAAATGGCTAAATCAGCCCATAAATGGGTCATGTTGTCAAAACGGGTCAAGGAACTAAATGGGGACCCAGTGGGTCGGGTTGACCAAGTTGACCACGGCTAACCGTGTGGGCCCTCAGATGAGCTCAAGTGTGAGTTAGTTCAGCTAGAGTTGGACTGAATTGGATTGGGTTTTAATTAAGAAATGAGTTGACTCAAATATGATGCATTAAGTATGTTGAGTTGGGTGAGTTGAGTTGGAATAGAAGGGCCATGAGTCAAGTGAGGCAAAATGGAAATTAAAGGGGCTGTAAAATCAGAGAGTTAAAGTGAATATGAGGAGGTGCCTTGGTCTCAAACAAACCAAAACAAGGCCCACACGTTGGGGACTTGTTATGGTGGTTTCCATGCAAAGTCTTAAATGGATTTATGTAAATGAGATAAGATGCATGGGCTTACATGAAGGGTTGCAACGGTTGGTACCAAGGGGTGCCTTGGATGGCACCCAATACCTCCTTTGTTTTAACAAGGATTAATGAGGAGAGATGAGGGAGTTTAAGCTAATTAACAAAAGGAAAGAAACACCTCATTTGGCCGATTGCACATTCCAAAATTTGGAGTTCCATCTCCCTCTCCCTCTTTCAAGAACATCTCTTCTTGGCTGAACCAGCTGCTGGTGTTTCACCATTTGATCCAGCACCATTTCGGCAAAGGATTAAGGAAGAAGGAAAGAAAGGAATCAAGAGGGAAGGAGCAAAGGAAATTGGTAAGATTTTCTTAAGTATTTAGTTAAATAAGTTGTAAAAAAGAGTATGATTTGGCCATCATTTGGCCGAATCCATCAAGGGTTAGACCTTGGATGGTATTTCATAAATAAGATGGAAATTTGATCATTGGGTTCGGCCACTTGGGATGGCCGAACCCCATGGAAAGAATGGGTTAATTTGGATGGTTTTTGTAAGATAAAACCATGGACTGTTTTTTATGCTAAGCTAGATTATGTACATGTTTTGGAAAGTTCTAAAATCATGGTTTTGAGTGTCATATGTGGGCCATGGATTGCCTGAATATATCAAGGAATTAAATCTTGGAATAGATGGTTTAAAAGGATAAAAAATATATCATTGGGTTCGGCCATCTTGGTTGGCCGAACCCCATGAAAAGAGAGGTTTTAGTTTAATGTTTTGGAAAGTCAAGAACCATGTCAACTATGGTGATTTTTACACATGTTAATTGGGTCATCTTGTGGCCGAATTAAGTAATGATGCAAAGTATGATGATGAGGTTTAAAAGATGGAAATTTAGAGCATGGAGTTCGGCCACTTGGGATGGCTGAACCCCATGGAAATAATTGGTGTATGGTATGGTTTTTGGGGGATAAAAACCATACCATATGTGAAAATTTTGTAAAGGATTATAAAATAGAATTAATTAACTGTATGGGATCGGCAAAGGATGGTTAAACCTTGCTATTTTTATGGCTAAGATATAGTAGAATAATTATATGGAATTGTTGGAAAAGTTACATCACAAGAACCATAAGGTTCGGCCATGTGAATGGCCGAACCCCATGGGTCACCTAATGGGTTTCTTATGAGATTTCAATGAAGATAAATTTACTGTTTTTGGGTCAGCCATTGGATGGCTGAACCATGTATTTCTCTTAGTAAAAGAATGGAGCTTAAGTTAAGTACATAGGTTAAAATTATTGAACCAAGGGAACACACATGGCCGAACCCCATGGACCATTTTATATGGACTGTTTTGTGGATTCAAATGGTTTCAAACTTGAAGATCATGGAACAATATGATGTGTTTAAAAAGGGTTTCAAGCGAACATTTGGATATGGTTAGTGGTGTTTAAGGAAATTAAACAAAAGGTTAGCCTAAATGGCATAAAGGTAATTATTGATGAATTGATCAAAGATGGAATGATCATTGGATTGGATGTATGGATCCAAACCAAAGTGGTATGGTTCGGCAACCCTACCAAGGTATTTTTGTAGTATATGATGTTTAATAAGGATTAAATAAAAGAGAGATCAAATAAAAAGGGAGGTTAAATCCTAAGTTAATCAGGTTCGGCCATAGGTATGGCCGAACCCCATAAGATGGAATATGGAATTTGGACTTGATAAGAAATCCAATGGTTACGATATTAACTTGTCGTTTTATAAACAAGGAAGCGGAAGTTGAACGACGTACAAGTCGTGATCCATTGAAAAAGAACAAACGCCAAAGCTAATCTTCGGTAGGTTTCCTACCTACTTGTAACCACAATTATGATTTGGTTTTATCATGTTTTTATGAGATATGTTGTATTTGATATTATGTTTCAAATATGATTTTGAATGATGAGATATGTATTTACAAATGACATACATGTACATTCACATCTCATGCATGGCATGGGGTGATGACTATGGGTTACCTTGACTTGAGAGTCCCAATGAAATAACACTGTGAAACAACTCAATGATGAAGTGTCTTTCCATAGGTAACGAGGATTACTGTGGATTACCTTATCATGTGAGTCCCAATGAAAGAATACTGTGAAATAACTCAATGATGAAGTGTCTTTCCACAGGTAACGAGGATTACTATGGATTACCTTATCATGTGAGTCCCAATGAAAGAATACTGTGAAACAACTCAATGATGAAGTATCTTTCCACAGGTAATGAGGATTACTGTGGATTACCTTATTGTGTGAGTCCCAAATGAAAGTGTATTGTGATTTACCTTGACGGTGAGAGTCCCGTCAAGTGATGGCTATGTATGTGTGATGGGGTGGGGCTCATTACATTTGCATACATACATAGCATGGTTTTATATGTTTTTGATAATCATGTACTATGATATATATGCATGTTTTATATGCTAACCATGTGGTAGCCCTGATCGGAAAACCTACTGGGCGCGTTGATCTAACGCCCTAATTCTATCCTTAGAGGATAATGCAGGAACAATGAAGGGGAAAGAGAAGGACGATGACCCGGAGGGGAGCCAAGCTTAAGTTCTTGAATGATGATTAGGATTTCTATATTACTGTTATATTGAATACATCTTTGTGGACATGCAATAGCTAGTATCTTTGCTATGGTTTGAATTATAGTCTTGATGTTGGATATATGAATTAAGTTATTGTGGATAAATGCTAAGTTTGAGTATAGTCTAATGAGGTTATATGTTAAAGCAAACTTGACTTGAACTTTGCTATCTGATAATGGAGCAGTCTGAGTATTGTTTATAATTCCGCATATTTGACTTATTCCGCTATCAGTTATGTCTATTCCGCAAGTTTTACTTAGTTCCATGTGTGGATTATTTATCATGGGTTTAGTCCATGCACACATGGGTGGCCAGTTAAGGGTCGGACTTGGATAGTCCGGACTTAGCTCGCGTCGTGACGCCGCCCGCTCTCTTCCGGTGATGTTATTCTATTGTTATTTAAAAAAAAAAAATTAGACTCTGATTTCTAGGAGAGGGCGGGGCGTTACACATCGAGTTATCCCCATGTTTACTTCTCGGTCGCCCCGACGGAGCATGGACTCCGGTTTCATTTCATCTTTCCCATGCCATATCCCTCCCATGTCATGCATGAGATGTAGATGCCATATGCCATGTAATATATATAATAGCACAAACCATGGCATCTAAAATCCCATCAATAAAACATATAATTTGATTATCAAAATAGATCAAACAAAGCATCAATATACACATCATAGCCTTAAAACCCATCTTAAAACAATCATATGCTTACCAAAATAAATCAAGGAAAAACCCATACATCACACATAATCCATGGCTTACAAAAAGGTAGGAATCCTACCGAATACCGACTAACATTCCTTGGCGTTTCTCCGTCCACAAACCAGGTCACCGATCACACACTGCTTACGATGGTCGAACCTCACTAACTAGGTTTGTAGGTCCCATTTTAATCCATTGATTATCTTAATTTTGTGAGTTTAAAAACTATCACCCTAGGCTTTATTAAACTACACATAAATTTATCTTAAAATCTTTTAAGTCCATGATCATCCCCCATGGGGTTCGGCCATGTACCATGGCCGAGCCTATGGTTCTTCATTTTGGCCATTATTTACGGTTTTGCCATTAATGATCTCTATCTTAGATCCGTTAATGACCCATCAACCATGTCATATGATCATTAAAATTAGCCATTTAATTAACCTAATCCTTATTCACTTAACCACATACAAAACCCCATTCTTAGCCCATAATTGATCCATAATCTTGGATCCATTAAAGTTCCATCAACCATGATATGTTCATTAACAAATCAGTCCTTAACTTACCTAATTTTCCATTCATCTAATCAGATACATAATCCCAAATTTAACTCATAAGATGACTTACAAAAGGGGTCATGGGTTCGGCCATACACCATGGCGGAACCCATGATGTCTTTTCCCCAATTTTCTTGGACCTTTTTTTTTTTTTTTTTTCATCATTTAGGTCCACCACAAGTCCCTCCATGAGGGGGTTTACATCATGCATTTAAATCATTAATTTTGATCCACTTAAAATCCATTAAGGTTGCCAACATTCCCTCATCATCACTATGGTCCAAATACCTCTAAGTTCACCAATCACTCTCCATCAATTTCCATAATTTTACACCCATTAAAACTCCAAATACAACACCATAGGGTTCATCTTCCTCTACTACCTTTGAGGCCATTAAAAGTCATTAATACCTTCCATGATTTTTCTTCACTAAGATCCCTTTAAAAATTGCAAACATTTGACCCTTTTTAAGCCTCCAATTCATTAACACCTTACTCCATATTTTCCATCCTTTTAAACCCATTTAAAACCATCAACATTCTTAATCATTTTCCTTCTTTTTATACCCTTTAAATTTACAAACACATCAACCTATTCGGCCATACACCATGGACGAACCCATGGTTCATGTTTCATTCCCATCTACCATTTTTGAGGCCATAAACATCATTCACATCTCCCATGAATTTCCTCATTTAAAATCACTACATTCATTCATTTAAAACTTTAAAAATCATTAATCACTTAACATAGTCTCCATTCTCTAAACCCATTAAAATTCTAACACCATAACCATTACTTCATGGTCCATCATTCATTCATGCCTTTTAAGGCCATAAACCCATTTACATCTTCATGAATTTCCTCATTTAAAATTCTTATAAAAATCACTGCATTTAGTCATTACCACCTTAAAATCATAATTCATCCTCCATGTCTTCATTCTTTATAGCCTCATTAAAATCATTCAATCACCTACCATGCTTAAGTAAATTTTAATACATAAAATCCTTAATGCATCCTTCCTTTTTCTTTTTTTTTAACCTAATTTACCCATTAGGGTTTGCTCACACTTCCTCCTTTCATTGGATGGATTTGAGATCCAAGGCCCATGACAATTTGGCCACCAACCAATCCAAGAAATGGGTTCCATAATTACTTCTTAACCCTTAAAATGTAAAATTCTTGTTTAAGAATTACTTACAATCCGACGACTCCTCCGGCTTTTCTTTCTCCTCTTGATTTCCTTAGCCCTTTCTCTTCTTCTTCTCTTTGATTGGTCGGCCAAGATGAGCTTGATCAAATGAAAAACATCAAAGCTTGTGTCGGCTAAGATGGAGTAGATTTTGAGAGAGGGAAAGGAAGAGATGATGAGAAGAACTACCCCAACTCTTGATCTTGAAGAGGTGGGTCAACACTTGCACTTTTCTTCTCTTCTTCTCTTCTTATTTTTCTTCCTCTCTTCTCCTTGGGGTTGAGGGACGGCAATGAGAGAGCAAGAGAGGGAGAGAGTGAAAGAGTTAGATGGAAAAAGATGGAGAAAAGGGATAAGATTCATCTCATTGGTTGAGTGACTTACAGTCCACCCTTAACTTTTCCCACCAACCAACATGGGATTTTTTTTATGCTTTATGGTGGTGGTTGGGATAAACCACCAACTAAGCCAACGTTTTTGGCCTATGAAATGGGTGGTTTGGTCTTCGCATTTTGACCATTTGACCCTCATTTGATTAGCTTAATTAATTAATTAATTAGATCATTAGGTTAATTAATTCCCATTTAATTTAATTCAATTTCCTTACATTCCCTCCATGCATCCACCCATGGTTGACCAATTCAACCATGGTGGCCGGCCCCACCAATCCTTGGTCCACACGCCACCTCACTTGGTGAGGTGGAGGTGGGTCCCAATCGGCCATGTCACCTTGGTCAACTCATCACCAACTTAAGTGATTTAAATTTAATTAAATCCATTCCAACTAATTGGATCACCATTGGGCCCATGACGTAATTACATTCACCCTTACCCATTTACCTTAGAGCTTACATTATCTTGACCCATTGGGTCCCAAAGGGGTATTGGGCCCAATTTGACCATCCTTGGCCCAATTGACCATCATTGACCATTTAAATGATTTTAAATCAAATTCATGGTCTATTGG
Source organism: Chimonanthus salicifolius (assembly GCA_013350335.1). Lineage (NCBI taxonomy): Eukaryota > Viridiplantae > Streptophyta > Magnoliopsida > Laurales > Calycanthaceae > Chimonanthus > Chimonanthus salicifolius. The sequence goes on from CM023540.1 coordinate 58,988,136, forward strand.
GCCATACTTGGCCCTTTGTCCATATTTTGATCCATTCACCATTTATTCCATCAAATTTCCAATTTCCACCATTAAAATAAATAATGGCCACATATATATTGATTTACAAATTCCGGGCCATTACAATACAATCCTCTTTTGAAATTTTCGTCCCGAAAATTCGAGCGAAGTAGAGGTTCAAAACATCTCATATAAAGAGCTCCGAATGAGAGGCTCTCATCTCTGACTAAAGTTCCCAGGTGGTTTCTTCATTGCCATGTCGTTCCCATACCACCTTGACGAACTGAATGGCGCGGTTCCGCAGCACCCTTTGTTCGCTCCCGATCACTCTAATCGGCTTCTCCACATACGTCACGTCGCTTTGTACATCGATGTCTTGCACGTTCAATACATGTGAGGGGTCGGGGTTGTATTTCCTCAACATGGACACATGAAACACATCATGTAAAGATGATAACTGTGGAAGAAGTGCTAACTGATAGGCCACCTCCCCCACCCTCTTTAGGATTGGAAGCGGCTCCACAAATCTAGGCGACAGCTTCCCCTTCTTTCCGAATCTCATGTGTCCCTTCCGTGGTGAGACTTTCAAAAACACCAAGTCTCCCACCTCAAACTTGAGGAACCTTCGCCTCTTGTCGGCGTAACTCTTCTTACGGCTCTGTGCAGTGAGTAGGTGTTGCCGTATCACCTTGATCTGCACTGTAGTCTTCGCAACCAACTCCGGTCCAATCAGCGCAGGCTCACCGGCCTCTGTCCAACACACTGGCGATCTACACGGCCTACCATATAAGGCTCGAATGGAGCCATCTGGAGGCTTGCCTGGTAACTGTTATTGTAGAAGAACTCCACCAGTGGCAAATGATCCTCCCATCCACCCTTGAAATCCAGCATACATGCTCTCAGCATATCCTCCAATATTTGTATTGTCCCCTACGACTGTCCATCAGTCTGTGGGTGGAATACTGTGCTGGTCAACTCGTCGGTCCCCATAGTCGACTGCATGCTCTGCTATACTCTGATAGTGAATCGGCCATCTCTGTCGGACACAATAGTCCGGGGTACACCATGTACTCTAATAATATCTCGGATGTACCATCGACCCAAGGTCTTCGATGAATCGGTCGTCTTGACTGGAAGGAAATGTGCAGACTTGGCCAACTGGTCCACCATGACCCATATTGCATCGTTGCCTTTGGAAGACCTTGGCAACCCTGTCACAAAGTCCATGGAGATGTGCTCCCATTTCCACTCCGGTACAGGTAAGGGTTTGAGTAAACCCGGTGGCTTCTGATGTTCCGCCTTAACCTGCTGACAAGTTAGGCAACGGGCCACAAACTTTGCTACATCTTTCTCGAGTCCACGCCACCAATAGTGCCTCTTAAGATCCTTGTACATCTTGGTCCTGCTCGGATGGGTAGAGAGCTTGGTTTGGTGTGCCTCAACCAACAATTCCCTTCTGCAGTTCTTAGGCACATACGTCCTTCCTCGGAATACAAGACCCTGTCCCGGTCGTAATTCCCATTCCAGTACCACCTCGCCTGTAGATATCTTGGTCCATATCTCCTCCATTTCTGGGTCTATTCATTGTTCCCGTTCAATCGTGTCAAGTACCTCTTAATTACATCAACACCACTCATATCAACCTATGAGTTTCATTCTTGTAGAATTTACTCTGTCTCATGTTATCTTTTTTCCTCATGAACCCATTTGCGATCTTATGTAGATTAATGTATTCTATTTCACTTTATCTGCTACCAAGACATTTCCCATACGTACACATTCAATACGTTCTTTAGTCTACTCTCTGTGTGAGGTAGTCTGCCAGTACGAGCCTATGCTCAAGTCCTTTGCTGATTCCATTTCAACTAGGTTTCTAGTTGTACTCTCCTGGAACTCCATCGGCTAACTACAGAGTCAGCTAGCTAGACTAAGTCGGCAGTCGCCCGTAGCTTCCCATTCGAGTTTCACTAGACTTTTATTTTTCCCATTAATTACATCTCCAAAATTTTGCACCTCTTCATTTGCACATAGTCACGATGTGACTAACCCCTTTGTTCATAACTTCTACGATACCAATACCCGACATCTGTAATGGCCTGGAATTTGTAAATCAATGTATATGTGGTTATTATTTATTTTAAATGGTGGAAATTGGAAATTTAAGGGAATAGATGGTAAATGGATCAAAATATGGACAAAGGCAAGTATGGCCCAATGGACCATGGATTGGATTTAAAATCATTTAAATGGTTAATTGGGCCAAGGATGGTCAAATTGGGCCCAATACCCATTTGGGACCCAATGGATCAAGATGATGTAAGCTCTAAGGTAAATGGGTCAGAGGTGAGTGTGATTGGGCCATGGGTCCAATGGTGATCCAAGTAGTTGAAATGGATTTAATTAAATCACCTAAGTTGGAATTTATTTAAAACCTAGGTGAGATGGCCAAATGGGACCCACCTCCACCTCACCAATTCAGGTGGCGTGTGGACCAAGGATTGGTGGGGCCGGCCACCATGGTTGAATTGGTCAACCATGGGTGTATGCATGAAGGGAATTTAAGCAAATGGAATTAAGTTAAATGGAATTAATTACCTAACGATCTAATTAATTAATCAATTACGCTAATTAAATGAGGTGGTCAAATGGTCAAGTGGAGGACCCAAAAGCCATCTTATTTTCAAACACACAAAACGTTGGCTAGGGTGGTGGTTATCCCAACCACCACCATAAAGCATAGAAAATATCTTATGTGGTTGGTGGGAAAATTTATGGTGAAGTGTAGCTTAAGCAAGCCTTGGGATAAGATGGGTTTTCTTTTCATTCTCTCCCATTTCTTTCTCTTCCTCTCTTTCCCTCTCTCATAGCCATCCCACATTAAGAAGAGAAAGAAGAAGAAAAGCTTGGGAGAAAAAAAAAAAAAGAAGGAAACTTAGAAGAGAAGGGAAGAAAAGTGCAAACTTTGGGCCACGTCTTCAAGACCAAAGCTTGAGGTAATTTTTCCATCCCATCCTCTCCCTCTCTCTCTCAAGTACACCCCATGGTAGATGATTGATTTATTTATTAAGGTTTATAAGAATGGAAGCATGGAGAATGATTTAGGGTTTTAAGTTTTTAAATGATTAAATGTGGGTAATTTTAAAGGGTTTTAAATGGAAGCCATGGAAGGTGATTAGGAATTTAATGGGGTTCTTAAAGAATGGAAACCATGGAATATGATTAATGGTTTTAAAGGTTTTGAATGATTAAATGCATGATTAAATGTAGTGATCTTAAATGAGGAAATTCATGGGAGATATGAATGGTGTTTATGGCCTTGAAAGGCATAGATGGGAATGAACCCTATGGTGATGTGGTGGTGGTTTTTAATGGGTTTAGAAGGATGGAAATGTGGAGTAATGTATTAATAATTTGGAGGCTTAAAAGGGTGATGTGTTTGTAAATTTAAAGGGTGTAAGAAGAGAGAAGAATGATTAAGAATGTTAATGGTTTGAAATGGATTTTAAGCATAGATTCTAATGTTTTAAAGGGGCTGATTTTAATGGAGATTAGGTTAGTTAAATGGCTGGTTTCTAATGTTGCTATGTAATGGTTAATGAGACATCAATGGACCCATTTTGTGAACCAATTGATGGGCTAAGATTAAGATCTATGTATGTGCATTAATAAATGGGAATGTGGCTAAGTTAATGGACTCAAGTATGATTAAGAGTGATGGTTTAAATGCATGATGTAAATCTCCCCATGGAAAGAATTATGGTGGATCTAAATGTTATGAATGGATCCAAGAAAAATGGCCATGGCCGAACCCATGACCTATTTTACAAGCCATTTGATGGGCTAGGTATGGAGATAAGTATGTGATTAATTAATGGGGAATTAAGTTAATTTAAGGACTGAATTTTAATGTGTTCATGTCATGATAGATGGATCATTAATGGATCTAGGTTTGTGGATCAATTATGGACTTATTTATGCATGGATAAATGAGTAATTAATCACGGGAAGGAGTAGTGGCAAAATCGTAAATAATGGCCAAATTCAAGAACTCTATGGGAAATGATCATGGACTTAAGTGCAATTATGGTAACCTTAAGTATGTGATTAATAAAGCCTAGGGTGGCTGATTTTTAGACTCATGTAATTATAATAATTAGTGAACTTAAATGGTTAAAAACAGGGACTGATTATTCATATGTAATAAGGTATCGGACGTCGCAAGCGGTGCGCGTATCGGTGACCGGATTATCGGAGGAAAATGAAAAAGGACACTAGTTGGTATTCAGTAGGATTCCTACCTTTCTGTAGGCCATGGATTGTGTGATGGTTTCTTTGATTTATTTTGGAAATTATATGGTCTGTTTTATGATGAGTTTTAAGATCATGATTTATGTATCTTGTATGGCATAATGCAAGGCAATGATTTATATGCTAAGTTATGAATTCTATATTAAGACTATGGATGATATATATTACATAGCATAATGCACCTACATCTCATGCATGGCATGGGCGGGAAAATAATGAAACCGGAGTCCATGCTCCGTCGGGGCAACCGAGAAGCAAACATGGGGATAGCCTGATGCGCTATAATCGGAGTCCATGCTCTGTCGGGGCGACCGAAAAGCAGACATGGGGATATTTTGATATGTTGAGATATAACCGGAGTCCATACTCCGTCGGGGCTACCGAAAAGCAAACATGGGTATATTTTGATATGTTGAGATATAACTGGAGTCGATGCTCCGTCGGGGCGACCGAAAAGCAGACCTGGGGATATTTTGATATGTTGAGATATAACCGGAGTCCATGCTTCGTCGGGGCGACCGAGAAGTAAACATGGGGATATCATGATGGTATGGATGATGGGTGGGACACATGACATAAGACACCCATGGCATAGCATTCATTTTATGGTTTTCATTATATTATTATCTGTATGCTTGTTATCACTAATCCATGTGTTAGCCCTACTCAGAGTCCTACTGGGCACGTTGTCTAACGCCCTACTTCTACCCTAGCTGATGACGCAGGAGATGGCGGAAACGGAGGACATGACGGGAGCCAAGCGTAGGAGCTTGGGAAAGAGGGCTACTGAGTTATTTAAATTTATTTTGGAATATGTAATTGAGTAGCTTAGCTCGTCGGAATGTAATATTTTAGATTACTTGCTATGTTTTGGATTTTATTTTGGACGTTGTAATTTTGAGGTATCTTAGTAATTAAATGAATGTTCTTCCCTGTTATCTAAAATTTGTAGGTTAGTCTCTATTATCATTCCGCATTTAATTTAATATTCCTCGTGCTTACTTCTACGTGTGAACCATTCTCCGTGGACTTCGTTCCGCGCACACGTAGGGTTGACCAGTTAAGGGTCGGGCTTTAGAAGCTCGGACTTAACTCGTGTCGTGACGTTCCGCGCCCTTTGTCACTTTCATTTTAAAAAAAAAAATAGACTCTGATTTTAGTGTGAAAAGGGGCGGTCATTACAACATCAATCCAAACCACCATGGGAACCCTCGTCCATGGTTATACACATCCATGATTAATAACCACCCAATAATATAACCCTCCTATGGGTATAATCCATTCATGGGCATAACTAATACCTTTGTAGGACTATTCTGTCTATCCTAGGGCTAACAGCTGTAACATACAACCCATGCGTCGACTTACGAAATCAAATGTCTATCATAAGACCCATGCTTCAACCTATGGAACCAAACTGTATCTATCGGAGAATCGATATACCCACTAATGGTCGTCATCGTCTACCAATAAAGAATACTATAGTAAGTTCAGTGGACATTTATTGTGCTAAAGTGCTAGTAACAGATGTGAAAGCAGTATGTACAAGAGAGTAGAATGTTCCCAAGCTAAATAATGCATAAGCATATGAACTACAAACTACTGTCATACCTTGAATCACCGAATGATCCATTGTCTCTAGAGGAGAAATCATAGTATTCAGCTGTCCCGATTCTGTTGGAGTAGGTGCCCTTCCTGTCGGGTCATGTGCTTTAGATCCCTGTGGCTGAGCTGACCTAGTTGGACGATGGAAGGAACCCCTAAAGTGAGAAGATTTATAGTTCGGAGGACACTCCCTTTTGAAATGCCCCTGCTGACCACACTGGAAACAGGAACTTCCAATAGAGGCTGAAGGTCTCTAAAAGTTGGGTCTGAATCTCTTGTGAGGGCGAAAGGTATTTACCCCACTCTGACCTCTTCGGTCCTGTGTTTCATTTCCGTTCAAGAGTTGTTGTAAAACCGAAGTGACTATAACTTGCACTAAGCTTTGTAGCTCGGGGGTTATCACCAGAATATTTATGCCATTCTGCTCCTTTTCTTGGCGTGGCTGCTGCACTTCTTTCCCCTGATGAGGTCGCTGTACCTCTTTATTGGGATGAGGAGATTGTACCTCTTTTTCCTAGTGAGGTGGTGGTACCTTTTCCTCTACCCGTGGATTTCTGCAAGTCCTTCTCTTCGGAGGCATTTCCTAAGTTATCGAAAAATATTGACTCTTCGGAGGCATTTCCTAAGTTATCGAAAAATATTGACTTAGTTCCTTCATAAAATTGTCATGTTCATATTTTGGGGAAAATTTTCCTAAGTATTCAAATATTATTTCTCATTTTGGGGGAAATCACCAAACAATCATACTTAGTTTTTGGGGGATTTTTCATGTACAGTACAATGTATCTTTGTTGGGGAAATTGCCAAATAAGCACACTTGGTTTTCCTTTGTTTCTGGGGGGGGGAATCTCTAAGTTCCTATTGTTTGTTGTTCAATTTGGGGATATTGGGGAAGCACATCCTACTTTGTTATGTTTGATAAATCCATCACTGTTTCATCAATTTGGGGGGAAAGTCTAGATCTTTCTCAATTCGGGGAAAAATAAGCCCTATTGCTATGTTTGCTAAATCCTAACTTAGAGTGATTGTCCTTCCTTTGCCTATCATTCCTTTCCATCGAATATTGTTCTCAGATTGAATGCTTCAGTCTGAGTCTAACGAAGTAGATTAATCCGGCCCCCATGCAGCGAACTCCGAAGAGTCGGTCAGTTGGGATTCTTAGCTGTCAGTGAGACATGCAACCGTCTTAATCCTACTTCGAAAGATTCATTCTTCCGATTTCGCTCTGATACCAACTGTAACGCCCGCCCCTTTTCACCGAAATCAGAGTCTATTTTTTTTTTGAAATAAAAGTGACAAAGGGCGCGAGACGTCACGACGCGAGTTAAGTCCGAGCTTCTAAAGCCCGGCCCATAACTGGCCAACCCTACGTGTGCATGGAACTAAGTCCACAAGTACGGTTCACATGTAGAAGTAAGCTCGAGGAATATTAAACTAAAATGTGGAATTGTAATAGAGACTATCCTACCAATTTTTAGATAGCAGAGAAGATACATCATTTAAATTCCTAAAATACCCCTAAATTCATAATTATGTCTCAAAATGATAATGTCCAAAGTAAAGACCAAACCATAGTAAGAAATCTACATTATTACAGTCCGACGAGCTACATTACACAAATTACATTTCCAAAATAAATCTTAAATAAACTAAGTAGTCCGCCTTCCCAAACTCCTAAGCTTGGCCTCCGTCTCGTCCTTCGTGTCCACCATCTCCTGCGTCATCAGCTAGGGTAGAAGTAGGGCGTTAGACAACGCGCCCTGTAGGACTCCGAGTAGGGCTAACACATGGATTAGTGATAACAAGCACATAGGTATAATATAATGAAAACCATAAAATGAATGCCATGCCATGGTGTTTTATGTCATATGTCCCACCCATCATCCATACCATCATTGTACAATGTCCCTTTTTCAACCATACATAATGTCCCCCTTGATGGCAAAGCCTCATCAAGGTCTAAGTACAAATACAAATATCCCCTTTGATGGAAGAACCATCATCAAGGTATAATAATGAAAATAACATCTCCTTGATGGAAGAACCATCATCAAGGTATAATAACAAATACCACATCTTTGTTTGAATAACCTTATCAACATATCATAGAGCCCATAGTAACCTCCCTGATGAATCAAACACATCGAATATCCCCATGTTTGCTTCTCGGTCACCACGACGGAGCATGGACTCCGGTTATATCACATCAAGCTATCCCCATATTTGCTTCTCGGTCGCCCCGACGGAGCATGGACTCCGGTTTCATTTCATCCTTCCCATGCCATATCCCTCCCATGTCATGCACGAGATGTAGATGCCATATGCCATGTAATTATATGATAGCACAAACCATGGCATTTAAAATCCCATCAATAAAACATATAATTTGATCATCAAAATAGATCAAGCAAAGCATCAATATACACATCATAGCCTTAAAACCCATCTTAAAACAATCATATGCGTACCAAAATAAATCAAGGAAAAACCCATACATCACACATAATCCATAGCTTACAAAAAGGTAGGAATCCTACCGAATACCGACTAACGTTCCTTGGCGTTTCTCCGTCCACAAACCCGGTCGCCGATTACGCACCGCTTGCGATGTCCGGTACCTTATTATACATTATCAATTAGACTAACATTTTAATCATTTAAGTCCATTAAGCATACCTTAGCGGGGTTCGGCCATACACCATGGCCGAACCTCACTAACTAGGTTTGTGGGTCCCATTTTAATCCATTGATTATCTCAATTTTGTGAGTTTAAAAACTTGCACCCTAGGCTTTATCAACCTACACATAAGGTTATCTTAAAAGCTTTTAAGTCCATGATCATCCCCCATGGGGTTCGGTCATGTACCATGGCCGAACCCATGGTTCTTCATTTTGGCCATTATTTACGGTTTTGCCACTACTTCTTTTCCATGACTAATCACTCATTCATCCATGCATAATTAAGTCCATAACTGATCACAAACTTAGATCCATTAATGATCCCTATCTTAGATCCGTTAATGACCCATCAACCATGTCATATGATCATTAAAATTAGCCATTTAATTAACCTAATCCTTATTCACTTAACCACATACAAAACCCCGTTCTTAGCCCATAATTGATCCATAATCTTGGATCCATTAACGTTCCATCAACCATGATATGTTCATTAACAAATCAGTCCTTAACTTACCTAATTTTCTATTCATCTAATCACATACATAATCCCAAATTTAACTCATAAAATGACTTACAAAAGGGGTCATGGGTTCGGCCATACACCATGGCTAAACCCATGATGTCTTTTCCCCAATTTTCTTGGACCTTTTTTTTTTTTTCCCCTCATTTAGGTCCACCACAAGTCCCTCCATGCAATTAAATCATTAATTTTGATCCACTTAAAATCCATTAAGGTTGCCAACATTCCCTCATCATCACTATGGTCCAAATACCTCTAAGTTCACCAATCACTCTCCATCAATTTCCATAATTTTACACCCATTAAAACTCCAAATACAACACCATAGGGGTCATCTTCCTCTACTACCTTTGAGGCCATTAAAAATCATTAATACCGTCCATGATTTTTCTTCACTAAGATCCCTTTAAAAATTGCAAACATTTGACCCTTTTTAAGCCTCCAATTCATTAACACCTAACTCATCCTTTTAAACCCATTTAAAACCATCAACATTCTTAATCATTTTCCCTCTTTTTATACCCTTTAAATTTACAAACATATCACCCTAGGGTTCGGCCAAACACCATGGCCGAACCCATGGTTCATGTTTCATTCCCATCTACCATTTTTGAGGCCATAAACATCATTCACATCTCCCATGAATTTCCTCATTTAAAATCACTACATTCATTCATTTAAAACTTTCAAAATCATTAATCACTTAACATAGTCTCCATTCCCTAAACCCATTAAAATTCTAACACCATCACCATAACTTCATGGTCCATCATTCATTCATGCCTTTTAAGGCCATAAACCCATTTACATCTTCATGAATTTCCTCATTTAAAATTCTTATAAAAATCACTACATTTAGTCATTACCACCTTAAAATCATAATTCATCCTCCATGTCTTCCATTCTTTATAACCTCATTAAAATCATTCAATCACCTACCATGCTTAAGTAAATTTTAATACATAAAATCCTTAATGCATCCTTTTTTTTCTTAACCTAATTTACCCATTAGGGTTTGCCCATTCTTCCTCCTTTCATTGGATGGATTTGAGATCCAAGGCCCATGACAATTTGGCCACCAACCAATCCAAGAAATGGGTTCCATAATTACCTCTTAACCCTTAAAATGTAAAATTCTTGTTTAAGAATTACTTACAATCCGACGACTCCTCCGGCTTTTCTTTCTCCTCTTGATTTCCTTAGCCCTTTCTCTTCTTCTTCTCTTTGATTGGTCGGCCAAGATGAGCTTGATCAAATGAAAAACATCAAAGCTTGGGTCGGATAAGATGGAGTAGATTTTGAGAGAGGAAAGGAGGAGATGATGAGATCGAACCCCATGAAAGGTTGTTGGTTATTTTATGGGAGAAAAACCATGGAATAATTATGGGATTTTGAAGGATGAATCCCATGGAAAGGATAATGATTTATTTTAAATGGATTCTTGTTGATGTTTTCTTAGATGCAATTAAATCATGAAAACCATGGAGGGTTATGTAGTTTGAATTCATTTAAAATAGAACCTTGTGAACCATAGGGTTCGGCCATGGTGTATGGCCGAACCCCATGGAGTTGTAATGGTATTTTTAATGTAAGATAATTATTTTTGGAAAGTGGAGTTTAAATTAGAAACTTTCTAAATACGGAAGTTGTATATTAATTTAGAAAGGATCTAAGCATGGTGATTAAAATAGAAGGTGGAGATTAAATTTGGAAACCTTCTAATTATGGAAGGGTGGATGATTAATTTGGAAACTATCTAATTATGGATTGGCTAATAATGGAAGATGATGGAAAAAGGAAACTTAGACATCATAGGGTTTGGCCATGGTGCTTGGCCGAACCCCATGAATTAATTCTATGGGTTTAGATTTATGTGTTAATAAAGGAAGGTCATTGGTTATTCTTATGGAAGATTGGAGGATCAAAATTATAGAATTATGGGTCATGTATGGATGTAATACTTTATATGAATGGTAGACCAATTGGATTATGGGTTTTGCTTAGGAAGTTGGACCTAAGATTATGATCTTCTAAATGGAATTAAGATATCATAGGGTTCGGTCATGGTATGTGGCCGAACCCCATGAATCAAGTTAAATGGATTTTATGAACTTAATGTGATGATTGAATTAATGGAGAGACATGAACATAAGGTAATGGCAATCTTGAAAATATGTGAAAATATTGGACATAGGGTTCGGCCATGAAGTAAGGCCGAACCCCATGAACTATTGTATGGATTGGTTATGGAATTAACATAGTGATTGATTAAATATTAAATGAAAGATACAAATTTATGATTATCAATTATGATATGGGTTATGATAGCCATGGATGGCATTTTGGTAATTAGGTGAAAATAAGGGACCATGGGTTCGGCCATGGTGTATAGCCGAACCCCATGGGGAAGGTTTGCTGGACTTAGATGTTTATGATCTATGTATTTGGATCTAAACATGGGTGAATAAATGAAGGTGACTAACCATGGAAGGCGTAATGGCATTATTGAAATTAATTGAATTAAATGACCATGGGTTCGGCCATGGTGTATGGCCGAACCCCATGGTAATAGTTTGGTGGACATAGGGACTATGTTTGGCATATTAAAATGAAATATTAAATAAAGATTAGACTAATGGCAATTTGGTAAATAAGTATGAAAATGATAAACCATGGGGATTGGTTTATAGACTTAAAAATATTGTGAATCAAGTGAGACTTGGTTTTGATTGATTGTTATATTTTAAGGTAACGGGAGCTCACAAGGTGTTTACGATCATGAACGGTTACCGGACGAAAGACGCAAGGACACGTAGCTGTCTTTGGTAGGATTCCACCTCTTTGAAACCATGGGTTTATGTACATTGTTTTTATCTTAATTTTGATGAATTTATGTTGCAAAGGATATGTTTCAAATGGTGATTTTAAATGCTATGTTTATATGATTAAAATAGCATGTGTTGAATACGTTTCAAAATGTGATTTTTAATGCTATGTTTATATAATAAAATAGCCTGTGTTTTCATTGGCATTTGCATCTCATGCATGGCATGGGAGGAATGAACTGTAGCCGGGGACCCACACTCCGTCGGGGCGTCCATAAAACACTCGTGGGGTGATACCTTGATGAGGAGAATTCCATTAAGAGAATACTATGCAGCCGGAGATCCATCACTCCATCGGGGCGTTCGTAAAAGAATCGTGGGGGATACCTTGATGTGATTTCCATCAAGAAGATTCCAGAGATCCACCACTCCGTCGAGGCGTCCGTAAAATAATCGTGGGGGATACCTTAATGAGGAGCTTTCCATCAAGAGGATGTTTTGTGATGGGTGGGACTCATTGCATATGATAGCATGGCATGGCATTGATTCGGCATGATTATGATCTTTATTATCATGCAAGGTTTCTGGTTTTTGTCGGTATGATTGGATCTCTATTATCATACACTGTTTTGGATACGATGCTTTATAAGTATGGCATGATTTATTATAACTGGTTTTAATATATATTATATTGGAATTTTGGTACTAACCCATGTGTTAACCCTAATTGGAATACCTACTGGGCGCGTTGTTCTAATGCCCTACTTCTACCCTAGTGGATAATGCAGGTAACGAGGGGAACAATGAACTCGTAACGGGCCAGGCATAGGAGCTTGGAGGATGATAGTTTATATTTTGTTTAAGATACTCATGGGCTTGTATTTTGAGTATCTAGAATTCGGATTGTAATAACTTAGATGAATTTGCTATGGTTGGATATTTTGTTGGATAATTGCGTTATGATAATGATCATTAAAGACTTGACGTACTTTGCTATTTGAATGGAATAGAACTGTGTTCTATTATGTTTCCGCATGTTATGATTTTTATTTCGCATGTTTATATTGCTATGTGTGAATCATTTTCATGGACTGAGTCCATGCATACATAGGGTTGGCCAGTTAAGGGTCGGACTTTAGAAGTTCAAACTTAGCTCGCGTCGTAACGTTCCGCGCTCTATCACTCTACTGTGTTATAAAAAAAAATAGACTCTAATTTACGGGAAGAAGCGAGTGAAAAAGGGTGGGGCGTTACAGCACATCTCCATGGATTTTGTTATAGGGTTGCCAAGGTCATCAAAAGGCAACGATGCGATATAGGTCGTGGTAGACCGACTGACCAAGTTTGTACATTTTATTCCCATTAAGATGACAGACTCATCTGAGACTTTTGGTCGGCGGTATATCAGGGATATCATCAGATTGCATGGTATACCTCGGACTATTGTGTCTGACAGAGATGGTCGATTCACAGGCAGAGTATGGCAGAGTATGCAGTCGGCCATGGGAACAGATTTATTGAATAGTACCGCATTCCATCCACAGACTGATGGACAGTCTGAGAGGACAATACAGACATTGGAGGATATGCTGAGAGCATGCATGTAATACCCTAGATTTTGCAATATATCAATATTTACGAAATTGCCATTGGAGTTATGAATTAAAGTGTTATGATCGTAGATGAGTAAGTTGTGGGGTCCATTGTTCAATTAAGACTCCATGGCTATGAGTTTTGTGTTTGAAATAAAATAAATGAGTAATGTATGTTTAAATGGGTCAAGATTACTAATTTGGTCAAAATTCGTGAATTGGGTCAAAATGGCCAATTTGGACTCAATGGGTCGGGTTTGACTTGGTTGACCATCAAGTGAGTCCAAGATTGATTAAGTTGGGGCTGATTGGAATTTGAAATGGAATTAAATAGTTGAGTTAAATGAGTGAGTTGGTTGGAAATAAATTGTAAGTGAGTGAGTTGATTTGAAATAAATTATGAGTGAGTGAGTTGTTTGAAATAAATTATAAATGAGTGGAGTATGAGGTTGAAAGGCTGGTGTTTCAAATTCAGATAAGTGGTCCACACGTTGGAGGAAAAGAAAGGGAGAGTTTCATCTCAAAGATGAAACCCCCACATAGGGCATTGATGGGAAGATTGGAGAGGTGGCGGTTACTCAAGCCAAACATTGGCCACAACGTTGGATGCATGGGGATTATTGCTTATGCATGAAACTCCAATAGGACCAATAATGGAGAGGTGGCTGTTATACATGCCAAAGCAATGAGACACCGTTGGAGCCTTGGGAGTTTCATCCCACGTATGAAACCCCCAAGTAAGCATAAAGAATTTTGGTTAAGGCAAATGGGAGTTACAAGTGGTGCCACCAAGAGACACCACCCCTTGGGCTGAATTTGATTAATCAAAGAGGTTTCATTCCACTCTCTCTCACCATCTCTTAGCCGATCAGCACTCAAGGAGAAAGAAGACCAAAGAAATAGAGTTCCATTTCCAAATATTTTCACACAAGGTCGACCACCTCCAAGACAAAGACTTGGGTATTTTCATCCCAAGTTTCTCTCTCATTTTCTCTCTCAAATCTATACCTTGGCCGAATTATTCCAAGGAGTTTGCAGCAACGTCAGTCTCAGCCAAAAGAACAAGAGGGAAGAAGGAGAGGCTAAGGAAGTAAAGGATCAAGGAAGGAGTGAAAGAACCGGAGGAGTCGTGTTATTGGTAAGTGCACTATGAACCCTTGTTAAATAAATTGGTTAAGGGAATATGATCTGGCCTTTGTATGGCCAAATCTATCAAGAGGAATCCGGAGGCCACACTCTGTCCGGGCATCCGAAAGACCACTGTGGGGTATCTTGATGATGAGAATCCCATCAAGAGGAATCCGGAGGCCACACTCCGTCGGGGCGTCCGAAAGACCACTGTGGGGTACCTTGACAATGAGAATCCCGTCAAGAGGAGGCTATGTATATTTGTGATGGGTGGGACTCATTACATGAGCATAACATACATAGCATTGTTTTTATGAGATTTTGATGAACATGTATTATTCTATTATTTGCATGTTTTGTTACTAACCTTGTGGTAGACCTAATCGGAAACACCTACTGGGCGCGTTGATCTAACGCCCTATCTCTATCCTTAGTGGATGACGCAGAAAGGGGAAGAACGAGGATCGTGAAGGAAACCAAGCCTAGAAGCTTGGGCTTGAATGGATTTTTAATGGATTGACTTATGGACTTTTTATAGGGACAATGTAATTTGATAGTTAGATGATGTCGGCATGTAATAATGTAGTTAACTAGTTACTATGGTTTGGTTTATTTTGGATGGTTTGGAATGAATGTTAGTCTAAGGTTATTTTAGTAATTTTGGAGAATATGATTATGTGCTTTGCTATCTAAAGATGCAAAATGGAGTAGTCTTAGGATCTATTATAATCCGCAGTGAGACTAAGATTAAGTTTATTCTGCAAGTCTCATTGGTACCATGTGTGGATCAGTTCTTATGGACTTAGTCCATACACACATGGGCTTGCCAGTTAAGGTTCAGACTTTAGAAGTCCGAACTTAACTCCCGTCGTGACATCCCGCCCCGATCACTTGTTTATTATTAAAAAAAAACTCTGATTATTAGAGTGAAAAGGGCGAGGTGTTACAGTTGGTATCAGAGAGAAACGGGAAATTGAATCTTCCGAAGTAAGATTAAGACGGTTTCATGTCTCACTGACAGATAAGAATCCCAACTGACCGACTCTTCGGAGTCCGCTGACTGGGGGCCGGATTAATTTACTTCGTAGACTCAAACTGAACAATCAATCTGAGAACAACAGTGAAAGATAGCAAACGTACAGTCATTATAGTCGATCTACCAAACGTAGCAAAATAGGATATACTTACCCAATATTCCCCAAATTGAAAAAGATAGCAAACAATAGGTATTTAGAAATTTCCCCCAAAAACAAAGGAAAACCAACTTTGCTTATTTGGAAATCTTCCCAAAATAGTAAAAAACACAAACTGTACGAAGAAACTAAGTCGTTAATGTTTTCATGACTTAGGGAAAATGGCTCCAAAGAAAAAAATCCCTCAGAACCAGAAGGGGAAGGAAAAAGTGCTACAAATCATTCAACATGAGAAAGTGGTATCTCAACATGAAAAATCTATACATGAGAAGGAACCATCTATACATGAGAAGGAGGTAACTCAACCTGAGAAGGAGCCATCTTTTCATGAAAAATCACGCAATGAAGAAGAATCACATCACTCCCTGCGAGAAGAGAAGGAGAGTGAACACTCATCTTGGAAGGAGGAAGAGGGGAACAACGGCGTACATATACCACATGTGTCGCTTGAACTACAGAGTTTGGTTCAAGCGGTGGTGACTTTTGTACTCCAGCAGCATATGAATGGAAGTGAAAGTTCCAAGGATACCAATGACTGGAGTATGGTCCGAGAATTCCAGCAACAGCGCCCTCCTACTTCAAATGGAAGGAAGGAGCTGTCGGAGCCGAGCATTGGCTGAAGAAGATCACTCAGATCTTAACTTTACTTAAGATCTCGAGTCATGCTGGCAGGATTCTACTGGCTACATCACAACTAATTGAAGATGCCGGTAAATGGTGGGAGGTAATGGAGAAACAGCGGGCACTCGTACCAATAAGGGAGAGGACGGCCATGACCTGGGATGAGTTTTCAGCGACCTTTTTGGAACACTACTTTCCAGAGGAAGAGAAAGAGCGTCAGACTCAAGCCTTTCTGTCATTGGTACAGGGCTATATGGCAGTGGCAGAGTATCACCGGGAATTCCTCAGTCTATCCTGCTATGCATTTTATATGGTGGACACAGAGCATCACAGGGCACGGAAGTTTGCGAGGGGTCTACGGCCAAACATCAGGGCTAAAGTGACCATATTCAAGGTAGCCACACTGGCTGAGGTGGTCAGCAAGGCCACTATAGCAGAACGAGAGTTAAATGAGATGGTACAGTTTGACAACCACTGAGCTCCAAATGGGAGGGGTGGGTTCCAGCTTGACAAGAGGTTCCGACCAAACTTCAGCAGACCCTCACCATCTACAGGGTCCATAGGGGGCTTTCGTCCCAACCAACCCTCCCCATCTTCATCAGTCACTCAGTCATTCAGAGGGGTGAACAACTGCTTCCACTGTGATTAGCCGGGTCACTTCAAGAGAGATTGCCCAAAGCTCAACAAGCTCTCATATTCCAGAGGATCTTTCCGTCCACCAGTTAGGCCAGTTAACTCCCGAGGAGACAGGACTTATAATCAGGCAGGTCGGGCGCCTAACCCTACTGGATCTGGACGTTTGTTTACTCTAGCACCTCTTGAGGATGTGGATCATTCTGTGATTCAAGGTATGGCTGTTGTCAGCAGTTTCTATGCATATGCACTATTTGATTCTGGAGCTTCACACTCCTTTATATCTACATCATTTATAACTGCCACTGGAAATTTAGCTCAGAAATTGTCCACATCACTCACAATTGTATCCCCTGTCAGAGACACGTCATTGGGACTCATATGCACGGCTGTGAATACTGAACTAGCTGGGCTCAGATTTGAGTTCAATTATCTGGTACTCGATATGTTTGAGTACGATATTATTTTCGGGATGGACTGTTGGCTAGCTTTCAGGCCAACATTGACTGTTATCACCGCAGAGTGACATTTTGGTCACCCGAAGGGAAGCAGTATATGGTTCGTACAAACAAGCAGAGCAGACTGCAGGAAGGGTTGAACCATTTCATATTGAACAATATCATCATAAACAAAGTACTAGTCACTGAACTTCTGGCAATTGTGCAAGAATTTGCGGATGTGTTCCCAAAAGAACTCCCTGGTTTACCACCCATGAGGGAGCTCAACTTTGAAATCAAGCTGTACCCTGGCACTTCACCAGTGTCATTACCCCAATATCGGATGGCACCAGCGGAGATGTCTGAGCTAAAGAAGCAGATTGATGAACTGCTTAGACTGGGTTGTATCCGAAACAGCACATCGTCTCGGGGAGCACCAGTGTTGTTTGTGAAGAAGAAAGACGGTTCACTCTGAATGTGTGTGGACTATCGGAAATTGAATCAGCTAACTGTCCGGAACAAGTACCCTTTTCCTAGGATCGATGATTTATTCGATCAATTGAGGGATTCCAGTCACTTTTCGAAGATTGATCTGATGTTCGGTTATCATCAAATACAGGTTAGGGAGGAAGATATAGAGAAGACAGCCTTCAGGACGCGGTATGGACTATATGAGTTTGTAGTCATGCCGTTTGGACTCACCAATGCACCGGCTGTGTTCATGGATCTAATGAACATGATCTTCCGTCCGTACCTGGACCAGTTTGTGATTGTGTTTATGGATGATATATTGATATTTTCCAAAAGTAAGGAAGACCATGCTGAGCACTTACGGATAGTCTTGAACACTTTGAGACAGAACAAGCTGTATGCCAAAGCAAACAAATGTGAATTTTGGCTATCTGAGGTCAAATTCTTGTGGCATGTCATAACAGCAGATGGTATAGCCGTTGATCGGGCTAAGGTGGCGGCAGTGAGTGAATGGAAGGCACCAAAGAATGTCACTGAAATCTGTAGCTTCCTGGGTTTGGCTGGTTATTAAGGAAATTCACCATGGACTTCTCCAAAATTGCATCTTCATTGACTCGACTCACTCAGAAAGGAGTCAAATATGAGTGGACAGATCTGTGCAATCGGAGGTTCGAGGAGCTGACAGATAGACTTACAACTACTCCTATCTTAATTTTGCCAGAAAGAGGCAAAGGTTATGAAGTACAATGCGATGCTTCAGGAGAGGGACTGGGGTGTTCACTCATGCAACGTCATCGTGTGGTGGCATATGGTTCAAGAGAATTAAAAATTCATGAATGTCTCTATCCCACACATGATCTGGAATTAGCTGCAGTGGTCTTCGCTCTGAAAAGCTGGAGACACTATCTATATGGCGAGAAATTTGAAGTGTTTCCAGATCATAAGAGCTTGAAGTACTTATTTGATCAAAAAGAGCTCAATCTGAGGCAACGTAGATGGATGGAATATCTGGCGGATTATGAGTTCGCACTACGATATCATCCGGGTAAGGCAAACAAGGTGACAGATGCTCTCAGTCGCATATCACATGCATCAGTGGCATGTCTGATCAAAACAGAATGGGAGATGTTGAACACCATTCGAGAGTTCAATCTATATATCACAAACCATGGGAGTATGTACAATTTAATCATACGGTCTAACATGGTTACCAAGATTGAACAAGAGCAACGAACAGATCCGGAAGTAGAAGATATATGGGCCAAAATGTCTACTAGCATAGTCATACCGGAATGGGAGTTGCGACTAGGATAGGGTCTTGTATTCCAGGGAGGAATATATGTGCCAAAAAGCTGCAGAAAAGAGTTATTGATTGAGGTACATCAGACCAAGCTCTCCATACATCCGGGCAGCACCAAGATGTATCACGACATGAAGAGGCATTATTGGTGGCACAGACTCAAAAGAGATGTGGCGAAATTTGTGGCACACTGCTTAACTTGTCAACAGGTTAAGATGGAACATCAAAAACCACCAGGGTTACTCAAACCCTTAGCAGTGTCGGAATGGAAATGGGAGCACATTTCCATGGATTTTGTAACAGGGTTGCCTAAGTCATCAAAGGGCAACGATGCAATATGGGTTGTGGTAGACCGATTGACCAAGTCGGCCCACTTTCTACCCATCAGGATGACAGATTCGTCGGAGACATTGGGACGGTGGTACATCTGGGATATCGTCAGATTACGTGGTATTCCTCGGACTATAGTGTATGATAGAGATGGCCGTTTCACCGGCAGGGTATGGCAGAGTATGCAGTCGGCCATGGGGACCGATCTACTGACTAGCACAGCATTCCATCCACAGACTGATGGACAGTAGGAAAGGACGATACAAACACTGGAGGATATGTTGAGGGCGTGCATGCTAGACTTCAAGGGTGGATGGGAGAATCATTTGCCACTGGTAGAGTTCTCATATAACACTAGCTACCAAACAAGCCTTCAGATGACTCCATTCAAGGCTTTGTATGGTAGACCATGTAGGTCACCAGTGTGTTGGACCGAGGCCGGCGAGCCTGCGCTGATTGGACCCTAACTAGTCGCAGAGACTACAGCACAGATTCAGTTGATTCGTCAGCACTTATTGACTGCACAAAATCGGCAAAAGAGTTATGCTGACAAAAGGAGGAGGTTTCTCGAATTTGAAGTGGGGGACATGGTATTCTTGAAGGTCTCGCCACGAAAGGGGCACATGAGGCTTGGAAAGAAGGGGAAGCTGTCACCAAGATATGTGGGACCGTTTTCCATCATAAGAAGGATGGGGGATGTAGCATAACAGTTAGCACTTCATTCACAGTTGGCATCACTACACGATGTGTTTCATATATCGATGCTAAGGAAGTATAATCCTGATCCGTCTCATGTTTTGATGTGCAAGACATAGATGTACAAAGCGACGTCACTTATGTCGAGAAGCCTGTCAGAATAATAGAGACTGAGCAAAGGGTGTTGTGGAATCGAGCGATTCAGTTCGTCAAGGTGGTATGGGATCGACATGGTGTTGAGGAAGCCACTTGGGAACTAGAATCGGAGATGAGAATAGCTCACCCTGAATTGTTTGTATGATTTATTTTGGAATCCTACTTCGTTCAATTTTCGGGACGAAAATTTTAAACAGAGGATTGTATTGCAATACCCTAGATTTTGCAATATATCAATATTTACGAAATTGCCATTGGAGTTATGAATTAAAAGGTTATGATCGTAGATGAGTAAGTTGTGGGGTCCATTGTTCAATTAAGACTCAATGGCTATGAGTTTTGTGTTTGAAATAAAATAAATGAGTAATGTATGTTTAAATGGGTCAAGATTACTAATTGGGTCAAAATTCGTGAATTGGGTCAAAATGGCCAATTTGGACTCAATGGGTCGGGTTTGACTTGGTTGACCATCAAGTGAGTCCAAGCTTGATTAAGTTGGGGCTGATTGGAGTTTGAAATGGAATTAAATAGTTGAGTTAAATGAGTGAGTTGGTTGGAAATAAATTGTAAGTGAGTGAGTTGATTTGAAATAAATTATGAGTGAGTGAGTTGTTTGAAATAAAATATAAATGAGTGGAGTATGAGGTTGAAAGGCTGGTGTTCCAAATTCAGATAAGTGGTCCACACGTTGGAGGAAAAGAAAGGGAGAGTTTCATCTCAAAGATGAAACCCCCACATAGGGCATTGATGGGAAGATTGGAGAGGTGGCGGTTACTCAAGCCAAACATTGGCCACAACGTTGGATGCATGGGGATTATTGCTTATGCATGAAACTCCAATAGGACCAATAATGGAGAGGTGGCTGTTATACATGCCAAAGCAATGAGACACCGTTGGAGCTTTGGGAGTTTCGTCCCAAGGATGAAACCCCCAAATAAGCATAAAGAATTTTGGTTAAGGCAAATGGGAGTTACAAGTGGTGCCACCAAGAGACACCACCCTTTGGACTGAATTTGATTAATCAAAGAGGTTTCATTCCACTCTCTCTCACCCTCTCTTAGTTGACCAGCACTCAAGGAGAAAGAAGACCAAAGAAATAGAGTTCCATCTCCAAATATTTTCACACAAGGTCGACCACCGCCAAGACAAAGACTTGGGTATTTTCATCCCAAGTTCCTCTCTCATTTTCTCTCTCAAATCTATACCTTGGCCGAATTATTCCAAGGAGTTTGCAGCAAGGTCAGTCTCAGTTAAAAGAACAAGAAGGAAGAAGGAGAGGCTAAGGAAGTAAAGGATCAAGGAAGGAGTGAAAGAACCGGAGGAGTCGTGTTATTGGTAAGTGCACTATGAACCCTTGTTAAATAAATTGCTTAAGGGAATATGATCTGGCCTTTGTATGGCCAAATCTATCAAGAGGAATCTGGAGGCCACACTCTGTCTCGGCATCCGAAAGACCACTGTGGGGTATCTTGATGATGAGAATCCCATCAAGAGGAATCCGGAGGCCACACTCCGTCGGGGCGTCCGAAAGACCACTGTGGGGTACCTTGACGATGAGAATCCCGTCAAGAGGAGGCTATGTATATTTGTGATGGGTGGGACTCATTACATGAGCATAACATACATAGCATTGTTTTTATGAGATTTTGATGAACATGTATTATTCTATTATTTGCATGTTTTGTTACTAACCTTGTGGTAGACCTAATCGGAAACACCTACTGGGCGCGTTGATCTAACGCCCTATCTCTATCCTTAGTGGATGACGCAGGAAAGGGGAAGAACGAGGATCGTGAAGGAAACCAAGCCTAGAAGCTTGGGCTTGAATGGATTTTTAATGGATTGACTTATGGACTTTTTATAGGGACAATGTAATTTGATAGTTAGATGATGTCGGCATGTAATAATGTAGTTAACTAGTTACTATGGTTTGGTTTATTTTGGATGGTTTGGAATGAATGTTAGTCTAAGGTTATTTTAGTAATTTTGGAGAATATGATTATGTGCTTTGCTATCTAAAGATGTAAAATGGAGTAGTCTTAGGATCTATTATAATCTGCAGTTAGACTAAGATAAGTTTATTCCGCAAGTCTTATTGGTACCATGTGTGGATCAGTTCTTATGGATTTAGTCCATACGCACATGGGCTTGGCCAGTTAAGGGTTGGACTTTAGAAGTCCGAACTTAACTCGCGTCGTGACATCCCGCCCCGATCACTTGTTTATTATTAAAAAAAAAAAAAAAAACTCTGATTATTAGAGTGAAAAGGGTGGGGTGTGACAATGCATGCTAGATTTCAAGGGTGGATGGGAGGATCAATTGCCGTTGGTAGAATTCTCGTACAACAACAGTTACCAGGCAAGCCTCCAGAGGGCTCCATTTGAGGCATTATATGGTAGACCTTGTAGGTCACCAGTGTGCTGGACAGAGGCCAGTGAGCTGCACTGATTGGACTTGAGTTTGTTACAGAGACTACAACGCAAATACAGTTGATACGTCAACATCTATTGACTGTGCAGAGTTGTCAGAAGAGCTATGCTGACAAGAGGAGGAGGTTCCTTGAATTTGAAATGGGAGACATGGTATTTTTGTAACACCCCAATTTCTCAATGATATGAATATTTATGAAAATGCCACTAGAATGGTAAATTTAATAGATGTGATTGTAAATGAGAAAATGGTGGGGCCCATTGTTCAAATTAAGACCCTATGAACATATTATAAGGATCAAGTTTAAGTAAAGGGGTAATGTACATCAAATTGGGTCAAAGGACCCAATTGGGACCCAATGGGTCATGGTGGACTTGTTTGACCGTTGAGTAAGCTCAATTTTATTATCGTTAAGCTAAATTGATTGGAAATGAGGTGAATGATAAATGGGTAGGTTTCATACAAGTGTGTAAACCACATGCAAAGGGCTAAACCACCCATAAATAGGTCATGGCGTCAAATTGGATCCATGGGCTAAAGGGGGACCCAATGGGCCGAGTTGACCTTGGTTGACCGTGTGGACCCTCAAGTGAGCTCAAATATAGTTAAATCAGGTTGAGTTAGGACTGAAGTGAGTTGGAATTAAATTAAGTAATAGAGTTGACTCAATGCATTAAATGAATGGCATTAAGTGAGGTGAGTTGGGCTAATGAGTTGGGGAGTTAAGATTGGAACCCAAAGAGACCATTAATTCCATTGAGTCAAGTGGGGAGGTGAGTAGTTCTCTTGATCTCAAAGACTCAAAGACAAGTAATGGCACATGCTGGAATTGAAGTGGTGCCTTGGCCAAGCCAAGGGTCACCATGGTTGGGTGCGGCTTTAATGAGGAAAGATGGAGGGGTCTTTCCATCTCAAGGGATGCATTGGTTGGTGCCAAGGGATGTCTTGGTTCGTGCCAAGTATCTCCTTGGTTAAGCCATAGCAAGGTACCAACTTATTACATGTCCATAAAAATGTAACTCATAAGACAGTAATATAAAAGTCATTCCAACATCAAGCTCTTAAGCTTGGCTCCCCTCCTGGTCATCGTCCTTCTCTTTCCTCTTCCTTGTTCCTGCATTATCCTCTAAGGATAGAATTTGGGCGTTAGATCAATGAGCCCAGTAGGTTTTCCGATCAGGGCTACCACATGGTTAGCATATAAAACATGCATATATATCATAGTACATGATTATCAATAAAACATTTGAAAACAATGCTATGTATGTAAGTGCATATGTAATGAGTCCCATCCATTACCAATATACATAGCCATCAAGTTCTTTCAAAGTGTTCTTTCATTGGGACTCACACAATAAGGTAATCCACAGTAATCGTCATTTCCTGTGGAAAGACTCTCATCATTGAGTTGTTTCACAGTGTTCTTTCATTGGGACTCACATGATAAGGTAATCCACAGTAATCGTCATTTCCTGTGGAAAGACTCTCATCATTGAGTTGTTTCACAGTGTTCTTTCTTTGGGACTCACACGATAAAGTAATCCACAGTAATCCTCATTTCCTGTGGAGAGACTCTCATCATTAAGTTGTTTCACAGTGTTCTTTCATTGGGACTCACATGATAAGGTAATCCACAGTAATCCTCATTTCCTGTGGAAAGACTCTCATCATTGAGTTATTTCACAGTGTTCTTTCATTGGGACTCTCAAGTCAAGGTAATCCATAATCATCACCCCATGCCATGCATGAGATGTCAATGTATATGTATGTCATTTGTAAATACATATCTCATCATTCAAAACCAATTTGAAACATAATATCAATAACAACATAACTTATAAAAACCATGATAAAACCAATATAACAGTGGTTACAAGTAGGTAGGAAACCTACTGAAGATTAGCTTCGGTGTTGTTCTTTTTCACTTGATCACGACTCGCATTCCGTTCACGTTCCGTTACCTTGTTATGTAACAGAAAATCAATCATACTATCATTTTAAATTTCCATTCACGGCTTAAGACCCAAAAGCCATCCTGTGGGGTTCGGCCATACCCATGGCCGAACCTCATCAACTTAGGATTTAACCTCCCTTTTCATTTGATCTCTCTTTTATTTAATCCTTATTGAACATCATATACTGCAAAAATACCTTGGTAGGGTTCGGCCATACAACATGGCCGAACCATACCACTTTGGTTTGGGTCCATATATCCAATTCTATGATCATTTCATCTTTGATCATTTCTTCCATAATTACCATAATGCCATTTAGTCTAACCTTTTGTTTAATTTTCCTTAAACACCAAGGTCCATATCCAAACCACCTTAGTTTGGTCCTTTACATCATTCATACATACATATAAATTAACCACTAAGTCCATCCATCAACATTAGTAACTACACACTAGGGTCACCAATGACCATTAGTGGGGTTCGGCCATACTTCATGGCCGAACCTCACCAATCTGATTTTTGTCCTACTTTCCATCATTATCATGATTGATCAAATTAATATTAGATCAATAACTAAGCATAGATGTTTCTTAGAACAAAAGCATAAAACAAACCTTAGCTTCCAACATGATTTTAATCCAAATCTCCCATCAAAACAGTCCATGGGGTTCGGCCATACACATGGCCGAACCCTTATGGTTCTTTTGTTCACTGATTCCATTATTTATATACCAATTGGACTCTACCCTTTAGCCATGTTAACCATATGGTTCAGCCATCCAATGGCCAACCCAAAACAGCAAACTTATATTCATTTAATTCCCATAAAAACACCATAATCTTGTATGGTTTTTATCTCTCAAAACCATCAAAATCACTATACAATAATCATATGATTTCATGGGGTTCAGCCATACTCATTGGCCAAACCCTATGGCCTTTGGTTTTAACCTCTTAAACATTTATCTTATGTCTAATTTAATCATCCAAAACAGTCCATCATTTGCATGGTTTTAACTTACAAAAGCCATCAACATGACCATAACATTTCATGGGGTTCGGCCAACCAAGGTGGCCGAACCCTATGGCCCATATTTTCTAACTTTTAAATCTCATCATACAATTTTTAAACCAATGATTAATTCGGCCATACATGACCAAATCATGACCTTTAAATCCCTGATTCATAATCCTTTATCTTGCATCTTAAACACATATAATTCTCCATAGTTTATGCATGGTTTTTAGCCTCCAACACCATCAATCTTAACCAAATAATTTCATGGGGTTCTGCCATCCAAGGTTTAAACCTTGATGCATTCGGCCATACCCATGGCCCAAAACATGTTCCATTTAACCCATATTATTAAACAAAATACCACATAAACACTTACCAAACTTCCTTTGCCTTTGCTCCTTGCCTTCCTATCTTTCTTAGCCTCTTTTCCTCCTTTCTCTTGCTTCTTTTGCCGAGATTGACCTTGCTGGAATCCCTTGGAGTGATTCAACAAAATGAGGTTTTGATTGAGAGAAAAACAGAATTTCAGCCTTGATGTGAACGATCACCACTTTGAGGTGCAACTTCTTTGTTCTAAGTCCACTAACCTTGGTGGTGTGATCGGCCAAATGAGTGATTTGTGGGAGAGAACCAGCAGCAACGGTTTTGTCTCTTGGAAGGTGAAAGAATTATAAAAGGAGAGAGAGAGATAAGATGAATGTGCTTAAGTGTTGGGAGTTAACCAAAGGTGGTGACCCTTGATGGCACCCCCTTGGTAACTCCCCTCCCCATCATGTCTTTCATTTATTCCCTTTGGGGGGTTTCATCCTTGAGATGAAACCCACCCAACGGTTGTGACCCTTGGATTTCCATCTAAGATTGGAAACCCTCAAGCTTCCAAGTCCAATCGGCTGCACCATTGTCCAAGTACAATGTGATCGTCCAACTCCCCATGGTTCCTCATTAATACCTAGGTGGGGGTTTCATCATTGAGATGAAACTCCACCCCCCCCCCCCCCCCCCCCCCCCTCCCTCTCTTGCTGCCCTCGAACGTGTGGAGTGGTGTGTGTTTAAGATCAAGAAACCATTCATATACCACTTGACTCACTTAAACTCAAGGCCCCTTTGATTTCCAACTCAACTCACCCAACTCACTACACTTAATGCATTTCATTTAATGCACTTGAGTAAACTCATTTCTAAATTCAAAACCAACTCAATTCAGTCCCACTCAACCTGATTTAACTCACCATTGAGCTCATTTGAGGGCCCACTCGGTCAGCCATGGTCAACCCGACCCATTGAGTCCCCATTTAGCATGTTGACCCGTTTTGACGCCATGACCATTTATGGGTTGTTTTAGCCATTTGTATTTGGTTTTCACATGTGCATCAAGCCTACCCATTTATGCTCCACTTAATTTCCAATCAATTCAGCTTAACCCCATTAAATTTGGGCTCACCCAATGGTCAAACAAGTCCATTATGACCCATTGGTCCCAATTGGGTCGTTTGACCCAATTAACCTTTTTGAACCAATTTGATGCACACCACCCATTCATTTTTAATTGACCCTTATAATATGTTCATACCATCTTAGTTTGAACAATGGGCCCCACTATTTTCTCATTTAACATCATAGTTATTAAATTTACCAATCCAGGGGCATTTTCATAATTATCCATTTCATTGAGAAATTGGGGTGTTACAATATAACCCTCTTTTTAAAATTTTCATCCCGAAAGTCGAGCGAATTAGGGTTCTAAGCGATTACATAAATATCTCAGAGTGTGCTATTCTTATTTCCGATTTCCAGTTCCCAAGTGACTTCTTCATTACCATGTCGGTCCACACCACTTTGACATATTGAATCGCTCGGTTCCGTAACACCTTTTGTTCTGTCTCATGTTATATCTTTTTCTCGTGAGCCATTTGTGATCTCACATAGATCAATCTACTCTGTTTCAATGTCACGAAAGGATAGACGGGTTGGTATTTCTTGACATGTCGATGCAGACCGATCATTAGTCACGACCTATCGGTGAGACAGAAAGATTAAGTTACAATGTCTCTTTCTGCGAAAACGACAGATCATTTCAAAATCATCGTTTCTCCTCCCGCTAAGCTCTAGTGATTTCCTTTCTCCTCCCATGCCCTACACCAGTCGACGCGACCTTTTGAAGTGATTTCTCACTGGAAAACCATAGGGTTTTTGCTCCTCTTGTCTCTAAAAGCCTGAAAATCATGGTTTTAGTGATATCCTTAGATTATTTTAGGCTCAATCTTCACCTCATCCACATCCAAGCCATTTTTTGAGGACCTTCTCGGGAAAAACCATGCCCAGAAATATGGTAGCCCAGTCTCGCCCTCAGACCTCTGAAGAACAAGGAGAAACCAGTCAATGATATGATATGGTTTGCTATGGTCAGATGTGTGTATTGTTGTGTTTGAATGTCTTCTATCTCTTGTCTATGGTTAACATGGTTTTTGTTAAATAGACTAACATGCAAGTTTGAATAAGTTGGTTTTGTATTTGACCACTCAGTCCAAAAAATCGAGTAACTTGGACTTGTGATGAAATGACTATTCACTTTACTTAAACACTAGTTGTTTTCATCAGTGTTGAAAATCACAAGAGACTAAAAGAATCCACCAAAAAAATTGTCTCGTCTAGCCCAATGGATGAAATCACCTATCTTGACCAATTAGTGTACCAAGATAAAAGTTGACTAATTAAGTTCATCCATTGAAGAAGTCCAAGTTGAATCCTCTAAAGAAAAAGATGATGGAGTAAAGGAACTTGATGAGGGTGGTGACCTCCAAGTGTCCAATAAGGCCGTGTACCAAGAGAGTTTAAAGTTGTAACGCCCCGCTTTTTCTCACTCGCTTTCTGAAAATCAGAGTCTATTTTTTTTTAAATAAAGAGTGAGATAAAGAGCGGGACGTCACGACGCGAGCTAAGTCCGGACTTCTAAAGTCCGACCCTTAACTGGCCAACCCTATGTATGCATGGATTAAGTCCATGAAAACGGTTCACACATAATAATATAAACATGCTGATTATAATAGAACCTAGTTCTATTCCATTTTAGATAGCAAAGTACTCCGTCAATTATAAATGATTAACTTAACTTAATTAACCAAAGTAACCATTCACAAACCATAGCAAATATCTAAACTATTACATGCCCGAAGTCTAGCTACTCAAATTACATGTCCATGAGTAACATAAATAAAAATAATCCACTCACATATCCAAGCGCCTATGTTTGGCTCCGATCACGTTCATCGTCCCTTTCCTTTCCTGTATCATCCACTAGGGTAAAAGTGGGCGTTAGAACAACGCGCCCAGTAGATATTCCATTAGGGTCTACACATGGTTAATACAAATCATAGATAATATCATAATGTCAAAAACCATATAAACCATGCCATGTCATGATGTCAAATGCAATGAGTCCCACCCATCACAAGTACATATAAGTACCCCCACATAGGTCTTTCGAACGCCCCGACGGAGTGTGGCCCCTCCAGTTTCTTCTTGATGGAAATGCACATCAAGGTATCCCACATAGGTTTTTCGGATGCCCCGACGGAGTGTGGCCCCTCCGGTTATATATACTTCACCCCATGCCATGCATAAAATGCTAATGAAACACATGTTATTTTATATTATAAACATAGCATTAAAACTCACATTTGGAATATATCTTTTACAACATAAATTCATCAAAATAAGAATAAACCATCATACATAAACCATGTTTCAAAAAGGTAGAATCCTACCAAAGACCACTAAAGTGTCCTTGCTTCTTAAACCGGCAACCACTCATGATCGCTCACCATTTATGAGGTCCCGTCACCTTGTTACATATCAACAAATCAATCCCATACTCCATTTGATTTAATATTAGGTCTAAGTCCATAAACACAACCTTGTGGGGTTCGACCATACACCATGGCCGAACCTCACTTACTTGACTTTTATCCTTCCTTTTATTTATTGCTCAATCATCACTTAGCTAATTACTTAACCCTTAGTCCACCAAAATCCACCTTAGTGGGGTTCGGCCATACAACATGGCCGAACCTCACCATCTTGGTTTTGGTCCCTCTTTCAAGCCCTTTGATCTTTTAATTAAGTCGAAGATCAATCATCCCTTGATTCACTAATCTCATCACTTACAACAACTATTTAGCATCGTTAATAATCCAAGTCCATAAAATATTCCTCATGGGGTTCGGCCATACACCATGGCCGAACCCATGGTCCATCATTTTCACCCTTAATTACATCCTTGCCATTGTTTTATCTATGGTTGTCCATTGTTCTTTTTCACTTGATCACGTCGTGCCCGCCGTTCAACTTTCGTTACCTTATTTCATGTCAATCAATCAATACAACATACCATCTGATTTCTAACTAAGTCCAAAACCCCATAAATCATGGTCCATGGGGTTCGGCCATTCATATGGCCGAAGCACCTTTGAACCTTCATGTCACAACTTAGCCATAGTAACCCCCATGACTTATCCAAATGTTCACTTGGAACCCTTTTTAAACACATCATATTGTTCCATGATCTTCAAGTTTGAAACCATTTGAATCCACAAAACAGTCCATATAAAATGGTCGATGGGGTTCAGCCATACACATGGCCGAACCCAATGGTTCCCTTGGTTCAATAATTTTAACCTATGTACTTAACTTAAGATAAATACATGGTTCAGCCATCCAATGGCTGACCCAAAATAGAAACCATAACTCCAAGTGAATCACATAAAAACTCCATAAGATGACCCATGGGGTTCGGCCATTCACATGGCCGAAACTTATGGTTCTTTTGATGCAATTTTCCAACACTTCTACATTATTTATCCACTGCATTTTAACCATAAAAACAGCAAGGTTAAACATTCATTGCCGATCCCATACAATTAATTAATTCCATTTTTTTTTCAATCCTTTAAAAATCTTCACACATGATATGGTTTTTATCCCCCAAAAACCATACCATTTATCAATTATTTTCATGGGGTTCGGCCATCCCAAGTGGCCGAACCCTATGCTCTAAATTTCCATCCTTTTAAACCTCATCATCATACTTTACATCATTACTTAATTCGGCCACAAGATGACCTAATTAACACATATAAAAATACCATGGTTTGACATGGTTTTTGACCTTCAAAATCATCAACTAATCTACTCTTTTCATGGGGTTCGGCCAACCAAGATGGCCGAACCCAATGACATATTTTTCCCCTTTTTAGCAACCCTTATCCAAGGTTTAATTCCTTGATGTATTTGGCCAATCCATAGCCCAACACATGTCACTCAAAACCATGATTTAAAACTTTTCAAAACATATACTTAATCTAATTTAACATCTAAAGCAGTCCATGGTTTTATCTTACAAAAAACCATCCAAATTAACCCATTCTTTCCATGGGGTTCGGCCATCCAAAGTGGCTGAACCCAATGATTCATTTTCCATCTCATATATGAAATACCATCCATGATCTAACCCTTGATGGATTCGGCCAAGCAATGGCCAAATCATACTCCATTCTACACCTTTATTTAACTAAACACTTATGTAAGAAACTTACCAATTTCCTTGCTTCTTCCCCCTTGCTTCCTTTCTTTCCTTCTTCTTTAATCCCTTGCCGAAATGGTGCTTGATATTATGGTGAAACACAGCAACTGGTTCGGCCAAGAAGTGGTGTTCTTGAGAGGGGAGAGGGAGAGATGGAAACCAAACTCTTCAAGGTGTAATCAGCCAAGTGTTGGTGTTTCTTCCCTTTTGTTAATCAGCTTAAACTCCCTCATCTCTCCTCATTAATCCTTGATAAAACCAAGGGGGCATTGGGTGCCATCCAAGGCACCCCTTGGTACCAACCGTTGCACCCATTCAATTCAGCCCATGCATCTCATGAGATGAGATGATGCCACCCATCCTTGGTGTCCCTTGGCTTTGCCAAGGCACCCTTTCACTCCAATGGCTGGGATTGATTTCCCTAAGTGTTGTGTGAGATTAAAACACCTTTCCATATCCTCTAGACTCACTTGATTCATGGCCTCTTTTATTCCAACTCAACTCACCCAACTCAACATACTTAATGCATCATATTTGAGTCAACTCAATTCTTAATTAAAACCCAATCCAATTCAGTCCCAACTCGAGCTGAACTAAGTCACACTTGAGCTCAATTGAGGGCCCGCACGGTCAGCCGTGGTCAACTTGGTCAACCCGACCCATTGGGTCCCCATTTAGCTCCTTGACCCATTTTGACAACATGACCCATTTATGGGCTGATTTAACTATTTGCAGGTGGTTTTCACATGTACATAAAGCCTACCCATATTTGCTCCACTTGATTTCCAATCAATTTAGCTTAACCCCTTTAAATTTGAGCTCACACAAGGGTCAAATAATCCATTATGACCCATTGGGTCCCAATTGGGCCCTTTGACCCAATTACCCATGTTGACCCAAATTGATGTACATTACCCATCCAATCAAATTTGACATTTATAATGTGCTCATAGGGTCTTAATTTGAGCAATGGGCCCCACTATTTTCTCATTTAACATCATAATTAATAAATTTACCAATCTAGGGGAATTTTCGTAATTATCCATTTCATTGAGAAATTGGGGTGTTACAATTTCTCCCTTGAATTAGTTACCCTCCTTAGGTCCATTAATCAATTCTATCATTGAATCCTCCTTTTAATCATCCATTCATTAAAACTTGCATAGATCATAACATCCATAATCAGTTCTTCCATGGGGTTCGGCCATCTTGGTCCATCATCTTCCCTTTAAAATTACTTAGACCCATAAAATTTCCTTTTTATTCTTCAAGAACCCATAAAATAACCAAGGTCCCTCCATGGGGTTCGGCCATGCTCTATGGCCGAACCCTATGGTTCATCCTTTCCATTAAAATACCATATGTTTCCCTTAATTTTTCTTCCATGGGGTTCGACCATACATCATGGCCGAACCCTATGGCTTCTTACTTTAAACCAAATTAAATCAAAAATACCTACCGGCTCCGCGACTCCTCTGGTTTTCCTTTGCTCCGGCTTGTTCTTCCGATCCTTTCCTTCCTTAGCCTTTTCCTCCTTCTTTTTGATCCTTTGGCCGAGTGTGAGAGCTTGAGAGAGAGATAGAATTCGGCCTTGTGTGAGAATGATAGAACTTTGAGATGAAAATCTATGACTTTGGTCTTGAGGAGTGATCGGCCAAGAGAGGGTTTGAATTTGAAATGTGTAACCGTCCACCTCCATTTGTTTGAATTTTGAATTTGAAATGTGTAATCGTCCACCTCCATTTGTTTGAATTTGAAATGTGTAATCGTCCACTTCCATTTGTTTGAATTTGAAATGTATAACCGTCCACCCCATTTGTTTGAATTTGAAATGTGTAACCGTCCACCCCCATTATCTCTCCATGTGGGAGTTTCATCCATGAGATGAAACTTTAAGGCTCCAACGTGTATGCCATTATTTGAATTTTGAAACAACCAACCACCTTCATCTTCACACTCCACTCACTTGAGATGAATATCCCCATAACTTCCCATCCAACTCATTTTACTCAACTCATTCATTTAACTCAACTCACCTCTTTAATTCAACTCATTTAATTCACTTGAATCAACTTAATTATTTGATTCCATTTCCAACTCAAATCAGCCCCAACTAAGTTAGGCTTGAACTCACTTGGTGGTCAACCAAGTCAACCAAGACCAATTGGGTCCCAATTGGGCATTTTGACCCAATTAACAATCTTGACCTAATTGAATACATCTTACCCATTTATTTCAATTGCAACCATATCCACAATCCGTTGGGCCTTAATTGGGCAATTGACCCAATACTTTACCCATCTAAGGTTCATGTCCATTGATTCACAATTAAAATGGCAAATTCCGTAAATATTGGTAACATGGAATTCCGAAGTGTTACAAAAATAGGCTAAAGACCTTCACACGGTAAATTTAAAAAATGCCTAATTCTCTAATCAACTTCAAAATGGCAAATGAAGTTGGAAAATGTCTTGAAGTTAATAATCTAAATTTGGGTTCAGATTTGAAGTTGTTTCAAGACATGGTTGCCCAAGGTGATTGTCCTCTCATGTTGGGATAACCTCACGGTACAAAATCTGGTTTTTTTATTCACAAAGTTAAGTGGGAAGGCATCCAAGATCAAAATCAGATTTGATAAAAGGCCATCATGGTGTTGTGGACTTAGATTCCAAGTCCCACAATGTTTGTTCAAATGTGTGGAGGGATACCATTGTTGGTATTTGAAAGTTCCCTTTTCAAGGTGCTAGAACAATACGATTGACCCTAGAGGAGGAGAGGGGGGGGGGGGGGGGCGCGGGGTGAATAGGTCAATCTAATTTCATTGGTCCTTTCTGAATTTACTTGATTGATTATTTAAATGCAGCGGATATAAAAATCGAGAGTATGTGTGTGAACAATTGTGATTAAACAAATAACACAAGAAAATACTCTAACACCACAAACACAAGGACACAAGATGTATAGTGGTTTAGTTCGCCAAGCTAATCCACTGTTAGGACTCGTCCAACCTTGAGCTATGCCCAAATTCACTATGTGTGGACTTACAGCCTCACAATTAAAGTAGGAATTCCACCTCACTCAATTGGCTGGGAATTACACCCACCACTGTGCTAGAGACGACGCTGTAGGGTTCTTTTAGTGGTTTCAGAGCAAATCCTGTAACGCCTCGCCCTCTCCGAGAAATCAGAGTCTAATTTTTTTTTAAATAATAATAGAATATCACCGGAAGAGAGCGGGCGGTGTCACGGCGCGAGCTAAGTTCGGACTTCCTAAGTCCGACCCTTAACTAGCCACCCATGTGTGCATGGACTAAACCCACGATAACAATCCACACATGGAACTAAATATGTTATGCGGAATAAACTAGACTAACTGCGGAATTAGACTGAATAGATAGCAAGTACCAGTCTCAATTATTTAAAACAGTTTAATCCAACCATCCATTGTCAATGTCATAAACAAACCATAGCAAGGTATCAACTTATTACATGTCCATAAAAATGTAACTCATAAAACAGTAATATAAAAGTCATTCCAACATCAAGCTCTTAAGCTTGGCTCCCCTCCTGGTCATCGTCCTTCTCTTTCCCCTTCCTTGTTCCTGCATTATCCTCTAAGGATAGAATTAGGGCGTTAGATCAATGCGCCCAATAGGTTTTTCGATCAGGGCTACCACATGGTTAGCATATAAAACATGCATATATATCATAGTATATGATTATCAATAAAACATTTGAAAACAATGCTATGTAAGTGCATATGTAATGAGTCCCACCCATTACCAGTATACATAGCCAGCAAGTTCTTTCACAGTGTTCTTTCATTGGGATTCACACGATAAGGTAATGCACAGTAATCCTCATTTCTTGTGGAAAGACTCTCATCATTGAGTTGTTTCACAGTGTTCTTTCTTTGGGACTCACACGATAAAGTAATCCACAGTAATCCTCATTTCCTGTGGAGAGACTCTTAGCATTGAGTTGTTTCACAGTGTTCTTTCATTGGGACTCACACGATAAGGTAATCTACAGTAATCCTCATTTCCTATGGAAAGACTCTCATCATTGAGTTATTTCACAGTGTTCTTTCATTGGGACTCTCAAGTCAAGGTAATCCATAATCATCACCCTATGCCATGCATGAAATGTCAATGTATATGTATGTCATTTGTAAATACATATCTCATCATTCAAAACAAATTTGAAACATAATATCAATAGCAACATAACTTATAAAAACCATGATAAAACCAATATAACAGTGGTTACAAGTAGGTAGGAAACCTACTGAAGATTAGCTTCGGTGTTTGTTCTTTTTCACTTGATCACGACTCGCCCGCCGTTCAACTTCCGTTACCTTATTCACATAAATCATGAATCAACTTTAATCCCATACTTCATTTGGATGGGGTTCGTATATCCAATCCTATGATCATTTCATCTTTGATCATTTCATCCATAATTACGTTTATGCCATTTAGGCTAACCCTTTGTTTAATTTTCTTAAAACCAATAACCATAACTAAGCATAGGTGTTTCTTAGAACAAAAGCATAAAACAAACCTTAGCTTCCAACATGATTTTAATCCAAATCTCCCATCAAAACAGTCCATGGGGTTCGGCATACACATGGCCGAACCCTTATGGTTCTTTTGCTCAATGATTCCATTATTTGTATACCAATTGGACTCTACCCTTTAGCCAGGTTAACCACATGGTTCAGCCATCCAATGGCCAACCCAAAACAGCAAACTTATATTCATTTAATTCCCATAAAAACACCATAATCTTGTATGGTTTTTATCTCTGAAAACCATCAAAATCACCATACAATAATCATATGATTTCATGGGGTTCGGCCATACTCATTGGCCGAACCCTATGGCCTTTGATTTGAACCTCTTAGACATTTATCTTATGTCTAATTTAAGGATCCAAAACAGTCCATCATTTGCATGGTTTTAACTTACAAAAACCATCAACATGACCATAACATTTCATGGGGTTCGGCCAACCAAGGTGGCCGAACCCTATGGCCCATATTTTTTAACTTTTAAATCTCATCATAAAATTTTTAAACCAATGATTAATTCGGCCATACATGACCAAATCATGACCTTTAAATCCATGATTCATAATCCTTTATCTTGCATCTTAAACACATATAATTCTCCATAGTTTATGCATAGTTTTTAGCCTCCAAAACCATCAATCTTAACCAAATAATTTCATGGGGTTCGGCCATCTTGATCCTTTTTATCATTTTTAAACCACCATTACCCAAGGTTTAAACCTTGATGCATTCGGCCATACCCATGGCCCAAAACATGTTCCATTTGTCCCATCTTATTAGACAAAAATCCATGGAAATGCTTACCAAATTCCAAGCTTCTCTTCTTGTCTTAGCTCTTTGCCTTCTTCCCTCTTATTTCCTTCCTTCTTCCTTAGCTTCTAGCCGAATTGACCTTGCTGGAATCCTTTGGAGTGATTCAGCCAAATGAGGTTTTGATTGAGAGAAAAACAGAATTTCAGCCTTGATGTGAACGATCACCACTTTGAGGTGCAACTTATTTGTTCTAAGTCCACTAACCTTGGTGGCGTGATCGGCCAAATGAGTGATTTGTGGGAGAGAACCAGCAGCCACGGTTTTGTCTCTTGGAAAGTGAAAGAATGATCAAAGGAGAGAGAGAGAGATAAGATGGATGTGCTTAAGTGTTGGGAGTTAACCAAAGGTGGTGACCCTTGATGGCACCCCCTCGGTAACTCCCCTCCCCATCATGTCTTTCATTTATTCCCTTTGGGGGGTTTTCATCCCAAGGATGAAACCCACCCAATGGTTGTGACCCTTGGGTTTCCATCTAAGATTGGAAACCCTCAAGCTTCCAAGTCCAATCGGCTGCAACCTTGTCCAATTACAATGTGACCGTCCAACTCCCTATGGTTCCTCATTAATACCTAGGTGGGGGTTTCATCATTGAGATGAAACTCTCCCCTCCCCCCCCCCTCTCTTGCTGCCCTCCAACGTGTGGAGTGGTGTGTGTTTAAGATCAAGAAACCATTCATATACCACTTGACTCACTTAAACTCAAGGTCCCTTAGATTTCCAACTCAACTCACCCAACTCACTACACTTAATGCATTTTACTTGAGTCAACTCATTTCTTAATTCAAAACCAACTCAATTCAGTCCCACTCAACCTGATTTAACACACCATTGAGCTCATTTGAGGGCCCACAAGGTCAGCCATGGTCAACATGGTCAACCCGACCCATTGAGTCCCCATTTAGCTTGTTGAGCCGTTTTGACGCCATGACCCATTTATGGGTTGTTTTAGCCATTTGCATTTGGTTTTCACATGTGCAACAAGCCTACCCATTTATGCTCCACTTAATTTCCAATCAATTCAGCTTAACCCCATTAAATTTGGGCTCACCCAATGGTCAAACAAGTCCATTATGACCCATTGGTCCCAATTGGGTCCTTTGACCCAATTAACCATTTTGAACCAATTTGATGCACACCACCCATTCCTTTTTAATTGACCCTTATAATATGTTCACACCATCTTAGTTTGAACAATGGGCCCCACTATTTTCTCATTTAACATCATAAATATTAAATTTACCAATCCAGGGGCATTTTCGTAATTATCCATTTTATTGAGAAATTGGAGAGTTACAAATCCCCCTTAATCCACTTTCGGATAACAGATTTTAAAAACAAAATTAAACAAAGATGCACTTGCCTTAAATGTCTTTGTCGCTAATGTGTGCTTCTTGAAGATCCCACCCAAGTTGTGTCGATGCTTCTCCTCATAGCCGTCGTAATGCAATCACAATCTCTGGGTAACAATGAAACTTGGCTCAACCAAAGCTTTCCTAGTTTATAGCTTTCTCATTTGCAAACTCAATCCGAAGATTGGTTGTTTATGATCTTTCTCTCATCTTCTCTTTTTCACTTGCAAACACAACCATTGGATTGGTTGTTTATGATCTTTGCCACAAAAGTGTTGATCGTTTCTTAGAGTGTATAACTTTTTTCAGCTCAAGGAATATGGTAAAACTATCACACAACACTCATATTTATAAAGGAGTTTTAATGGTCATTTAGACTGTCCAGGACCGACAGGTCGGTGGCACCGATGGATCGGTGTTCATATTTATTACCGTTCAGCCACCCGACCATTGCGCATTAAATACACCCCCAACGGTATAATTACTTCGCGGCCGACATGTCGGTGTCTCCTATGGGTCGACAATTATGGCATCAATGGGTAGGTCCATACGAGAGGCTCGTTCTAATACAAAAACAAGTTTGACATAGTTTCCACTTTGGAAACGTATTACCTAAAACGACATGCCGTCCTTTACTGAGGGCTCGGTCATGTTACTGTCGATCGGTTGTGATATACCAAGATGTCTGCTTTATCGAGAGCCTTTATGATTTCACAGTCCAGAACTCATAAGTTTTATACTGACGAGTCGTCGACCATGAGGGACCGTTCAAGTTCATCACCGAGGGGTCGGTGCATACGAGACTCTCGGTCAGAGACATATCTAGAATGACAGTTCGAAGTTCCAGAACTTATATCAAATTGGACGACCACTCTTCGACTATGATGGGTCATTGCTGACTACACCAAGAGGTCGGTGCGATGGACTGGTCTTGCTGACAGTGAATATAATTCATGTTTCCAAGTTCACTTCCAATTCACTGTTCAACATCCTCTCTAGGCATGTTATGTTTATTACCAACATATGCAACTAAGCCTAGGATTAGTCCTCTCTCAGGTGTGGGTTCCACCTAAGGTCATCTATGTCCATATCCTTGTTTTTGTGATTGCTATGACGATGAACTTTGAGCTTGGTGGAGCATAATCTTCTTCTTTGATCATCTTGAGTCTTCAAGCTTCTTGGCAAGAGCTTCTACCCGAGTCAAGAAATTGACAACAATGGACTTGGCCAAGCGAGGGTAGTAACAATTTTCCCCTTTGTCAATTTAATGACAAAACTTAGAAGCTAACCCATTTACAAGCCCACATTTTATTACAACACATTTAAATACAAAATATTACATCAAATACATGTATACTCAAATGGATAACAAGATTATGGTCTTCATATTCTTGCACAGGATTAACACTCGATCTCCCCCATGCATCAAAGATTTGCTAGCCTCCCCCAATCTCCTTGAGTTAGATCTTCCACCAATTATTCTCCTAATTGGTTTTTATGTCGTATAACTTCTACTAATTTCTCCCCAATTTTGTCACATAACTGACAAAGAATTAGTAGGCAAGCATCAAGATTAAACACTCCCCCATGCTTCTTGCATTAGTGCTCAACTGAGATCTATTCTAACTCATGGTCTCCCCTATGGTTCAGTGCACACTTTCGTACAACAAGGTCTATTTGCCCTTGCTCAAGTTGATTTTCAGTTAATTTCTTCAGGGGGTAGGCTAATGTCCTTAACTTCTTCGAGTTTCCTCCCCCATTCTCTGAGCTATCTTCTTAGTTTTTTCTCCTCAGCTCCCCCATGACTTAGTTACCCCTAAGTTTAAGCTTCATTCTAAGCTTGCAATC
This sequence comes from Chimonanthus salicifolius, assembly GCA_013350335.1. Taxonomy (NCBI): domain Eukaryota; kingdom Viridiplantae; phylum Streptophyta; class Magnoliopsida; order Laurales; family Calycanthaceae; genus Chimonanthus; species Chimonanthus salicifolius. Next base: position 59,028,196 of record CM023540.1, read on the forward strand.
ATCTTTTCACCCTTAAGCTATCATGACCAGTGACAGTAGCTAATTAGCACATATTCTGTGCTCCCCCATACTCCAAGGATGTGTGCAGCATTACAGCCTGATCCCTTATCTCCCTAACATGCCAAGAAAAAACCAACTTATTCAAACTTGCATATTAGTTTATCATATACAAGAGATATACGGCATTTATACAGAGCAATACACACATCACATTAAACCAAACCATATCGGATGCATATTTATGTTTTGGACTAACCCCTCCAATGATTTTCTAGTGTTGCTTGCTTATGTGCTGAAATAGGTAAACATGAATGGAAGGAAGCTGAACAAGAATATGCAAAGATCATAGTCTTGCTTTCCTATTTGAATATGTACATGTAATCAATGTAATATTTTGTATTCAAATGTGATGTCATAAGGGTGGGTTTGTAATTGGGTTAGCTTCTAGGTTTTGTCATGAAAATGACAAAGGGAAAAATTGTTAGCGCCCCGGCTTGCCGAGTTCCTAAGTTTGTCAATTCCATGACTCAGGAAGAAGCACTTGCTAGAAGCTTGAAGAATCAAGTGATCAAAGGATGAAGATCAACTCCACCAGGAACAACCTCTCGGTGCCATGACTGTCGACCCATCGCGACACAAACATGTTGGCCGGGTATAAATTATGCCATTGGCAGTGCATTTAATGTGCAACGGTTGAGTGGTTGGACTGTAATATTCTTAGTCACCGACCCCTCGGTGTGCCCTACCTATTGGTACATGACAGTTTCTGAAACAGGTTGCCTTCTCTATAAATACCAATCATTGTGCAACCTATTTCACATCCTTTGACAAATCCGTTGGACCCTCATCATTATCAGTGATCTTAAATAAGGGCCAACAAAAGCTTCACTCTCTCTCTCTTGTGATTACCCTTAAGAAATCTAATACAACCAATCATAGTGATTGAGGTTGTGAAAAGAGAGAGAGGGGAAATGATATACAACTAGGATAGATATTGCTAGAACCAATTTCCTAGCCACCCTGAGATTGTGATTGCTCAACAACGGCTACAAGATAGAGCGTCGGGATTAACTCAGGCACACATTGGGTGGATCATTGAGAAGCACACATCATCGAGAAAGAGCTACAAAGGCAAGTCCTTCTTGGTTTTAATTTTGTTGTTAAAACTTTTGTCCTGTGAAAGTGGATTAAGGAGGCTTGGCTCTGGAACCACTATAAAAAATCTAGATTGTAGTCTTTGGCACACGTGGTGGGTGGAATTCCCAGCCAATTGAAATAGGTGGAATTCCTATTTTACATGTGGTGGGTAAAATCCCCAGCCGATTGAGTTAGGTGGAATTCCTATTTTACATGTGGTGGGTAAAATCCCCAGCCGATTGAGTTAGGTGGAATTTCTATTCTAATTGTGAGGGTGTAAGTCCCCACTTAGTGGATTTGGGGATAGCTCAAGGTTAAACTAGTCCCAACAGTGGATGTAGGTTGGCTAACCGAACCACTATATATCTTGTATCCTTGTGCTTGTGGTATTAGAGCTAATTTATTATGGGATTGACCTATTCTGTAACGCCCGCCACTTTTCACCAAAATATCAGAGTCTATTTTTTTTTAAAAAATAAAAAAGAAAAGTGACAAAGGGCGCTGGAAGTCACGACGGGAGTTAAGTCCGAGCTTCTAAAGCCCAGCCCTTAACTGGCCAACCCTACGCGTACGTGGAGCCAAGTATTTAATTAATTTGGTAATTAACTTAGGTTAATTCATTTTTATTTAACCTAATTCCCATTATTCCACCCATGGTTGACCAAGTCAACCATGGTGGCCGGCCCCACCAATCATTGGCCCACACGCCACCTCACTTGATGAGGTGAAGGTGGGTCCCACTTGGCCACATTACCTTGGTTTACTTCCAAATAACTTAAATGATTAAATTTTATTCCATTCATTCTAAATGGATCCCCATTGGGCCCATGGCCCAATTACATTTCCATCTAGCCCATTTACCTTGGAGCACAACCATCTTGACCCATTGGGTCCCAAATGGGTATTTGACCCCATTTGACCATTCTTGACCCATTTAAATAAATTTAAATCCAAACCATAGTCTATTGGGCCACACTTAGGCCTTTATCCAATTTTGGCCCATTTACCATTTACTCCACCAATTTTCTAATTTCCATCATTAAAATAAATAATATTCACATTTATATTAATTCCCAAATTCCGAGACCTTACATATTCACCCCCCCTCTAAGGTCAATCTTGTTTTAACACCCAAGGGAGAACTTTTCGTTGCTACTCCTTATCACATGTAAACTAGTGGTCTAGTGAAAATTTCGAATAGAGCGATTAAACACATTCTTGAGAAGACAGTTAATCTCAGCAGGAACGACTGGTTTTTCAAACTCATTGAATTGTTTTTAAAATGCCCATGGGGATGTCACCCTACAGATTGGTTTATGGGTAGCCTGTCTTATGCAAGTAGAATTAGAGCACAAAGCATTTTGGGCTATCAAACGTTATAATTTTCCTTTAGACTCTGCTGGACAATAGAGGAAGCTCCAGCTTACTAAGCTGGAAAAGTTGAGAAATGAGGCATATGACACTGCGAAGAGACACAAAGACCGAATGAAAATCTTTCATGACAAGTGTATCTTGAGAAAATCATTCACTGTCGGTCAAAATGTCCTGTTGTATAACTCTCGGTTGCATCTTTTTCATGGAAAATTGAAATCCAAGTGGTCGGGTCCGTACATTGTTAATTCTGTCTTCCCACACGGAGCAGTTCAAATCAAGCATCCTAAGAGTGGTCATGTTTGGAAAGTCAATGGTCAAAGATTGAAACCATTCTTAGATTTTGGAAAACCTGGAGGAGAAGTTGAGATTCTATTTGAAGATCTTGATCACCGTGATTGATATGAAAACCCATTCACCAAGATTCATCTACCCAACCACCCCACCCATTTCACTCATCCACCTCTTCACCCAGACCCACCTATCCATCTGTCTATGTCAAAGTCGGTCTAAGTCCTTAGTGTTTAGTTTAGGTCTGCATTGAGTTAGTCTAGGATTTTAGTTAATTTGTTAGAGTCAGTCTAGCCTAAGAATTTTATTTGAGTCAGTTTAGGAATTTTGTTCTTAGGTCTGTTTCTAGGTTTCGTTTTGTGAGCAATTTAGGTACATCCAAACCCAGTTAGCACTATTTCGATATTTTTTTATTTGCACCTGATCACTGTAGATTAAGGAACTTTGAAGATAATATTCAATTCAAGTTTGGGGGTATTGAGGGGTTACACTTGATTCCAAAAAAAAACATGTTTTCTTAGGTAAAGAGAGACAAAATCATTTTTAGAGAAGAGTAAGTTCGGACTGAGACTTCTTGGGGCTTAAACACTGTCAATTTTAGTTTGAGAGAGATTACCCGTGTATTGACGATCTGAGGTAAAAAGAGTCACATTTTTAGCATAAATACTTAGATAGAGATCTTTATATCATACTTTTCAGGAATTTTTTTTATAGGATTTATAGTTGGAATGTAACGACCCATCCCGCTATGGGCACGTTGAAACTGATACGAACTCCTAAACCGATCCAATACAATTTCGGATATACTTTTTTTTTTTTAAATGGAGACACCGCTTCCGCAACCCACACTAACCATAGCAATCCGCCAATAAATCAAAAACTGTAAGCATCAGTCGTAATTACAAATTATAGCATCATCCCATTATTACATTCATCCAACTTAATGAAATGTACACATATCTCAAATACATTAGCAAGTCTCCAATTACAAAATAGAACCATGACAAGTACAAAGCTGCAACTGTACGCCCAATGTCTGATTGAGTGTCCCGCCGACCCTTCCTATATGAAGTACCTGTGAGGCAAGGGGTGAGCTCTACATGCCCAGTGAGGGCAACACATGCATCACAGGTCATCAAGCATATACTGCACATAATCATATGGACACATCAATGTCTAGGATGTCTACATGCATGACCATACAAACGTGTGCCCTACCCCTAGAACACGGGCCCACGTCCGCGAGCCTCTAGAACATCCTCTAACCAACCCAATGCAACTCTTTTATGTGCCCAACCGCAACAGTCCACCCATCCACGGGTACGCAGACTGATCCTCAGTCTGATCGAGGTCTCTAGTCCTCAACTAGACCTATGACCCTCTCATGACAACCCCCACACATACCACGACCAACCCAAGAGTTGGACTCACTCGAGTCCCAAACTGATTACCACACGGGAGTAACCACCTCACCAGTCCTCAACAAATTGCCAACCAAACTCATCTATGGTCTCATCAACCAAGCACCAGAGTCTCGATAGCCAAACCTATGACCTTGGACCCCATATGTTGGTCTCCATACGATTGGCGTATCCACCAAACTCACTCGTTAAGCGCCCATAAATTTCTGGTGAGTCAACGCCCACAACACAAGTCTCAACAATGAATCCCAAAATCAACCACGGATAAACGCACTATCACATCACACCACATGATGTCCCCACCATACAGGTGTCCTAGCCTAGAATACCATACCTAAGACTGTACCCACCCTGCAGGTGTCATAGCTTGGACCACAATACCTCAGACTGTACCCACCTGCAGGTTTCATAGCCTGGAACATCATCTCACACCACACCGCAGGCTGTCCCCACCCTACAGGTGTCCTAGTCTGGAATATCTCATTACATCCCATCACAGGCTGTCCCCACCCAACAGGTGCCCAAGCCTGGAATATCTCATCGCACCATCCCTCGACCAATGAGCGAGCGAGCACATCCTCAGCCTACTCGGTCATCCAGGAAATCACAAGTCATACTAGCTGGAGCTGTCCCTCACCGTATCATCCCTCGACCAATGACCGGGCGAGCACCTCCTCACCCTACTCGGTCATTCGGGGATCACAGGTCATACTAACGGGAGCTGTCCCTCACCGCATCATCCCTCGACCAATAACCAAGCGATCGCCTCCTCAGCCTACTTGGTCATTCTAGGATCACAAGTCATACTAGCAGGAGCTATCCCTCACCGTATCATCCCTCGACCAATGACCAGGCGAGCACCTCCTCAGCCTACTTGGTCATTCGGGGATCACAAGTCATACTAGCGGGAGACGTCCCTCACCGCATCATCCCTCGACCAATGACCAGGCGAACACCTCCTTAGCCTACTCGATCATTCGAGGATCACAGGTCATACTAGCGGGAGCTATCCCTCACCGTATCATCCCTCGACCAATGACCAGGCGAGCACCTCCTCAGCCTACTTGGTCATTCGGGGATCACAAGTCATACTAGCGGGAGACGTCCCTCACCGCATCATCCCTCGACCAATGACCAGGCGAGCACCTCCTTAGCCTATTCGATCATTCGAGGATCACAAATCATACTAGCAGGAGCTGTCCCTCACCGCATCATCCCTCGACCAATGACCAGGCGAGCACCTCCTCAGCCTACTCGGTCATTCGAGGATCACAAATCATACAGCGGGAGTTGTCCCTCACCGTATCATCCCTCGACCAATGACCCGGCGAGCACCTCGTCAGTCTACTTGGTCATTCGGGGATCACAAGTCATACTAGCTGGAGATGTCCCTCACCGCATCATCCCTCGACCAATGACCAGGCGAGCACCTCCTTAGCCTACTCGGTCATTCGGGGATCACAAATCATACTAGCGGGAGTTGTCCCTCACCGCATCATCCCTCGACAAATGACCAGGCGAGCACCTCCTCAGCCTACTCGGTCATTCGGGGATCACAAATCATACAAGCGGGAGCTATCCCTCACCGTATCATCCCTCGACCAATGACCAGGCGAGCACCTACTCAGCCTACTTGGTCATTCGGGGATCACAGGTCATACTAACGGGAGCTGTCCCTCACTGCATCATCCCTCGACCAATAACCAGGCGATCGCCTCCTCAGCCTACTTGGTCACTCTAGGATCACAAGTCATACTAGCGGGAGCTATCCCTCCCCGTATCATCCCTCGACCAATGACCAGGCGAGCACCGCCTCAGCCTACTTGGTCATTCGAGGAATCACAAGTCATACTAGCGGGAGACGTCCCTCACCGCATCATCCCTCGACCAATGACCAGGCGAGCACCTCCTTAGCCTACTCGATCATTCGAGGATCACAAATCATACTAGCGGGAGCTGTCCCTCACCGCATCATCCCTCGACCAATGACCAGGCGAGCACCTCCTCAGCCTACTCGGTCATTCGAGGATCACAAATCATACAGCGGGAGTTGTCCCTCACCGTATCATCCCTCGACCAATGACCCGGCGAGCACCTCCTCAGTCTACTTGGTCATTCGGGGATCACAAGTCATACTAGCTGGAGATGTCCCTCACCGCATCATCCCTCGACCAATGACCAGGCGAGCACCTCCTTAGCCTACTCGATCATTCGAGGGATCACAAATCATACTAGCGGGAGTTGTCCCTCACCGCATCATCCCTCGACAAATGACCAGGCGAGCACCTCCTCAGCCTACTCGGTCATTCGGGGATCACAAATCATACAAGCGGGAGCTATCCCTCACCGTATCATCCCTCGACCAATGACCAGGCGAGTACCTCCTCAGCCTACTTGGTCATTCGGGGATCATAGGTCATACTAACGGGAGCTGTCCCTCACCGCATCATCCCTCGACCAATAACCAGGCGATCGCCTCCTCAGCCTACTTGGTCATTCTAGGATCACAAGTCATACTAGCGGGAGCTATCCCTCACCGTATCATCCCTCGACCAATGACCAGGCGAGCACCTCCTCAGCCTACTTGGTCATTCGGGGATCACAAGTCATACTAGCGGGAGACGTCCCTCACCGTATCATCCCTCGACCAATGACCAGGTGAGCACCTCCTTAGCCTACTCAATCATTCGAGGATCACAAATCATACTAGCGGGAGCTGTCCCTCACCGCATCATCCCTGGACCAATGACCAGGCGAGCACCTCCTCAGCCTACTCGGTCATTCGAGGATCACAAATCATACAGCGGGAGTGGTCCCTCACCGTATCATCCCTCGACCAATGACCCGGCGAGCACCTCGTCAGTCTACTTGGTCATTCGGGGATCACAAGTCATACTAGCTGGAGATGTCCCTCACCGCATCATCCCTCGACCAATGACCAGGCGAGCACCTCCTTAGCCTACTCAGTCATTCGGGGATCACAAATGATACTAGCGGGAGTTGTCCCTCACCGCATCATCCCTCGACAAATGACCAGGCGAGCACCTCCTCAGCCTACTCAGTCATTCGGGGATCACAAATCATACAAGCGGGAGCTATCCCTCACAGCATCATCCCTCGACCAATGACCAGGCAAGCACGTCCTCAGCCTACTATGTTATTTGGGGATCACAAGTCATACTAGCCGGAGTTGTCCCTCACTGTATCATCCCTCGACTAATGACCAGGCGAGCACCTCTTCAGCCAACTCGGTCATTTAGGGATCACAAGTCATACTTGTAACGTCCCACCCTTTTTCACTCTCTAAGCCTTCCGAAAATCAGAGTCTATTTTTTTTTTTTTTATAAACAAAGAGTGATAGAGAGCGAGACGTCACGATGCAAGCTAAGTCCGAACTTCTAAAGTCCAACCCTTAGTTGGCCAACCCTATGTGTGCATGGAAACGGTTCACACATAGCAATATAAGCATGCGGAATTAGAAACATAACTGCGGAATTATAATAGAACCTAGTTCTAATCCATTTCAGATTACAAAGTACGTCAAGTCCTTAATCGTTATTAACATAACATAATTATCCAAAATAAACATCCAACCATAGCCAATCTTCTAAATTATTACATGCCCGAAGTCTAGTTACGCAAAATACAAGTCCATCAGTAACTTAATCAAAATATAAACTAAATCATCCAAGTTCCTATGCTTGGCCCTTTCACGTTCATCGTTTCCCTCGTTTCCTGTATCAACCACTAGGGTAGAAGTAGGGCGTTAGAACAACGCGCCCAGTAGGTATTCCAATTAGGGCTAACATATGGTTAGTACAAAACAAGTATATAACATAATAATAAATCCATATGAAAACAATTCCATGACATGTGTAGTATGCAATGAGTCCCACCCATCATAAACACATGTATCCTCTTGATGGAATTCTCATTATCAAGGTACCCCCACATAGGTCTTTCGGACGGCCCGACGGATTGTGGCCCCTCCGGTTTCTTCTTGATGGAAAAGCACATCAACGTATCCCACATAGGTTTTTCGGACGCCTCGACGGAGTGTGGCCCCTCCGGTTACATATCCTTCACCCCATGCCATGCATGAGATGCCAATGAAACACATGCTATTTTATCATATAAACATAGCATTAAAACTCACATTTGGAAACAATATCTTTTACAACATAACTCATCAAAATAAGATAGAAACATCGTACATTAAACCCATGGTTTCAAAGAGGTGGAATCCTAGCAAAGATCACTAATGTGTCCTTACGCTTTCGTCCGATAACCGCTCACGGTCGTACACACCTTGTGAGGTCTCGTTACCTTATAATATATCAATCAATTAAAACCATGCCCCATTTGATTTACCATAAAGTCCAAGTCCATAAAACATTCCTCATGGGGTTCGGCCATGGTATGGCCGAACCCATGATCTTTCATTTTTACTTATATTTACAACAATGCTATTCATACCACTTCATTCATTTAATATGCATAAACCTTAAGTCCATCAAACCTTCCCCATGGGGTTCGGCCATACACCATGGCCGAACCCGTGGTCCATTAATTCTACTTATTTACAACATTGCCATTATACCTATCCTTAGCCATTTACCTTGCTTATTTTCATAAGGTTTATGTTCCAAAATAATCCATACAAATAGTTTATGGGGTTCTGCCATACACCATGGCCAAACCCTATGTCCATTATTTTCACCTATTTACGTTTCTGCCATTGTTCTATCTATGACTTTCCATTTCATTCTTTAAAACATGCTAATAATAACCTAAGTCCATAAAAGACCTCAAGGGGTTCGGCCATACATCATGGCCGAACCCATGATCCTCCAAACTTCCATTAAAAAAAATCACCAAAGTCCTTCCATGCGGTTCGGCCCTTCATCATGGCCGAACCCTATGGCTCATCAACTTCTCTTAAATCATTTAAACCCATATAAATTTCTTATTAATTTTCCATTAAAATACCATATGCTTTCCTTAATTTTTCTTCCATGGGGTTCAGCCATACACCATGGCCGAACCCTATGGTTCCATATTTCCTCTTTTAAATCCGATCAAAACATCCTAACCGTCCGTGGTTTTCAACCCATAAAAATACACCATGTCTTTCCATGGGGCTCGGCCATGGTATGGTCCATCGTTTCCATTAAACTTGCTATATTCATCTCCCAATTTTCTTCCACGGGCTTCGGCCATACACCATGGCCGAAACCTATGGTTCTTTTCTTTAAACAAAATTATCGAAACTACTTACCGGTTCCGCGACTCCTTCGGTTTTCCTTCGCTTGTTCTTGCTCTTCCAAACTTCTTCTTCTTTAGCCTCCTCTCCTCCTAGATCTTTCACTCGACTGGCTGCTCTTTCCTTCTCTTGATATGCCGAGACTGATCTTTGATGAAACCCCTTCAATGTGTATGCCGTGCACCCCTCTATGTCTTTCTTTTATAAAACATTCCACTCAATCCAAATTAGAAGGTGCCAAGATCCTCTTAACTTAGCAATTCCCTTGTACCGTTTTTAACCAAAGGAAGAATCCCTTTTGGTGCATAACTCCCACACGGCAAGCAATCCTATCTTTATTTGGACACCTTATTTATTTAGCAATCCCCTAGTTTCACTCTTTAAGAAAGGAAATGACTCCTTTTTAAAATACTCCAACACATCGTGCGCATATCTCATACATGGCCAATGTAATCTTTATTTAATTTTTAGACATCTTCTTGGATATGCAAATCTAATATTCAACCATGAACAATATCCCATTCCTAGTCTCTTTATGCGGATAATAATTAATTATAGACATAATGCATTACTAATTTAATTAAGCCCCATTTAATTCTATTGAAACCATTTCCACAATCCGTTGGGTCTTAATTGGGCAATGACCCAACACTTTGCCCATATAAGGTCCATATCTAATAATTCACACTTTAAATGGGTAATTTTTATATATATATATATTAATAACTCAAAAATCTGGAGTGTTACAATACAACCCTCTTTTTAAAATTTTCGTCCTGAAAATCGAGTGACGTAGGGTTTCAAACATTTACATAAATAGCTCAGGATGAGCTGTTCTCATTTCATACTCGAGCTCCCATGTGGCTTCCTCAATGCCGTGTCGATCCTGTAACACCCCGATTTCTCAATAAGATGAATATTTACGAAAATGCCCCTGGATTGGTAAATTTATTAATTATGATGTTAAATGAGAAAATAGTGGGGCCCATTGTTCAAATTAAGATCCTATGAACATATTATAAGGGTCAAATTATAATGGATGGGTAATGTACATCAAATTAGGTCAAAATGGTTAATTGGGTCAAAGAATTCTCAACGGTTGGAATAATTACGAAAATGCCCCTGGATCGGTGAATTCAATAAATGTGATTGTAAATAAGGAAATAGTGGGGCCCATTGCTCAAATTAAGATCATATGAACACATTATAAATGTCAAGTTTGATTGGATGGGTAATTTCTCAATGAAGTGGATAAATTACGAAAATGCCCCTGATGTGTTAAATTAATTATTTTGTGATGTTAAGTAAGGAAATGGTATGGCCCATTGCTCAAATTAAGATCATATGAGCACATTATGAATGTCAAGTTTGATTGGATGGGTAATTTACATCAATTGGGTCGAAAATGGCTAAATGGGTCAAAGGGCCCAAATGGGACCCATCGGGTCTTACTGGATTATTTGACCGCTTTGTGATTTTAAATTAAATGGGGTTAAGCCTATTTGATTGGAAATCAAGTGGAGAAAAAATGGGTAGGCTTGATCCATATGTAAAAACCAATTAGAAATGACCAAAATACCATAATTGGGTCATGGAGTCAAAAACGGGTCAAGGAGCTAAAAGTGGACCCAACGGGTCGAGTTGACTATGGTTGACCGTGTGGACCCTCTAGGGAGCTAAAACACGAGTTAAATCAGTTGAGTGGGACTGAAGTGAGTTGGAATTAAATCAAGGGTTGAGTTAACTCATGTGCATTGAATGAAATGCATTAATTATGGTGAGTTGGACATTGAGTTGAGTGAGTCAAAAATGGAAGTCAAATGGGCATGAAAATTCAGTGAGTTAAGTGGAATATGAGGAGGTGTGGTGATCTCAAACAAACCAAAACAAGTCCCACACGTTGGGGACTTGTTATGGAGAGTTTCATGCAAAACATTAAATGGAATATGGGGGGTTTCTATTCTATTTGGAAACCCCAAGCCTTCAATGTTGGAATGCCAATGGGTGCATTTGTTGGCAACAAGTGTCCCATTGGTTTAGGCAAGAATTGATGAGGAAGTGGAGGGGTTTTGAGGGCTGAATTATTAAAGGAAACAAACACCATCTTAGCCATTTTTCACCATTGAAAAGCCAAGATTCTCCATCTCTCTCTCCCTCTCTACAATTCATTTGCTTAAGTGGAACAGCAGAGGTTTTTAGCATCAATTATTCAAGCTTAAACCAGCAAGGAATTAAGAAAAACGGAAGGAAATAAGAAGGAAAGGAAGCAAGGATCAAAAGGCAAGACAAGAGCTTGGAATTTGGTAAGTGTTTCATGGACTTTTGGATTAATAAAGTGGGGTATGTATTGGGCCATGGTCATGGCCGAATACACCAGTGTTTAACCTTGATTATGAAGGATTTAAAATGGTAAAAAAACCATTGGGTTCGGCCACCATGGAGGGCTGAACCCCATGTAAGAGATGGCTTGGTTTTCATGTTTTGAAACATGAAAACCATGGATTTTGTGGACTGTTTTTGGGTTTTGATTTAAGATTTAAATACATGTTTTAGAATGGTTAAAAAACATGGATCTGATTGACATAGGGACTGAAGTTTATATGGTCTAAAATCAGTGGATTAAAAGATGGAAATGGACCATTGGGTTCGGCCACTTAGCATGGCCGAACCCCATGAAAACAAGTGGCTAGTTTCGATGGTTTTTAGAAGTTAAAACCATATAAGTTGGGACTGATGTTAGATGTTTGTAATAGATTTAAAATACATATTTTAAAGAGGGTTAAAACATGGGTTTGGATATCAGAAAAGGTGGAAGTTATGTGGTCTAAATCAGTGGATTAAAATTGGAAAAAATGGACCATGGGGATCGGCCATCTTGGATGGCAGAATCCCATGGAGTTGTGTTGATTTTGGATGTTTGTTTGAAAGGTAAAACCTGATTTTTATTTACTGTTATTACATGATTATCTGAGGTTTAAAAACAGTAAACATAACCATTGGGTTCGGCCACCATGGAGGGCCGAACCCCATGTAAAAGAATCTTGGTTTTCATGTTGGGAAACATGGAAACCATGGACTTTTATGGACTGTTTGGATGAATTTAATTAGAGGGTTTCTAAGAGATATAGGGGCAGCAAAAGGGTACTGATATTGCATGATTTAAATAACACCTAATGCATGTTTGAAGGATCAATTCATGGACATAGGGTTCGGCCAACTTGAATGGCCGAACCCCATGAAAGAGATTGATGATTGTTGTGAAATCAAAGAGTTAGAAACCATGCAATACCATGGGGTTTCTATAGGAGTTTAAATAGAATTAGGTTTACTGTTTTTATGCCTAAGATACAGGATAAATGATGAAAGATTATTAGAAGAATTGAATCCCAAAGAGCCATGAGGTTCGGCCATGTGAATGGCCGAACCCCATGGGTTGCTTTATGGTTTTTATTTTGTTTACTTAGTGTTATGGTTACTGATTTGGGTCAGCCTTTGGATGGCTGAACCATGTATTGATCATGGTTGAATTAGCATGATTAAACCATGAGTGATCATGGTGATAATCAGATCAAGAGAACCATTGGGTTCGGCCATGTGCATGGCCAAACCCCATGGGGCTAGCTTTGGGATGAATGGACCAAGATTTATGGGTTTTCCTATGTATGTTAAATGAAATAAGCTTGCTGTTTTGGGTTGGCCATGGGATAGCTGAACCTTGTAGTTAATATGGCTAAATGGTAGAGCCTAACTTGTAAACAAATGATGGGATCATTGTGTAGGAGGATCATAGGGTTCGGCCATTGATTGTTTTGTTGGAGATTATGACTTGGTTGTATGAGTTGGATTAAGTAAACATATGGATTTATCTTTGGACTTAGTGATAAGTAAATAACCAGCCACTAAGGTAGATTACTTTTATGAACTTTGATTATGAGCAAGATTAGACATTGGTTATACCAATGGCAAATCTGTGAATACAAGTCAAACGAAGGGATTGATCAAAGGACTCACATGATGTAGTTGGGTCTTAGATATGAATGAACAAGTAAGTGATAGTATGATTTATTGATTGTTATATGGATAAGGTACCGGAAGTTGAACGACGTGCGAGTCGTGACCGGGTGACGCGAAAGAAAGATCAAGTACTGAAGTGAATCTTCAGTAGGTTTCCTACCTTTATTGTAACCACTATTTCATATGCTGTTTTATGTTGATTTCGATAACTTATATGATTGTAAAGTTATGTTTCTAAATGACATGTTTGCATAGACATCTCATGCATGGCATGGGATGATGGTGTTGTAACCGGAGGCCACACTCCGTCGGGGCGTCCGAAAGACCACTGTGGGGTACCCTGATGATGAGAATCCCATCAGGAGGAATCCGGAGGCCACACTCCGTCAGGGGCGTCCGAAAGACCACTGTGGGTTACCTTGACGATGAGAATCCCGTCAAGTGATGGCTATGTTGAATGGTGATGGGTGGGACTCATTACATGTTCATTTCATACATAGCATGTTTTTATGGAATTTTGTCTCACATGTATTATTATTATGTATATGCATGTTTTATATGCTAACATGTGGTAGCCCTGATTCGGGAACCTACTGGGCGCGTTGATCTGACGCCCTAATTCTATCCTCAGAGGAGATTGCAGGTACAAGCAAGGGGAAAGGAAAGGTCATTGACCAGGAGGGGAGCTGAGCCTAAGTGCTTTAAGTGATGGATTTGGATTACGTTATATTACTGTCATTTGAATACTATTGTTGGACATGTAATAATTCATTATTTGCTATGGTTTGATTAGGATAATAACCTGTGGATGGTTGATCTATGTTATTTAATATTTAAGACTGTTACTTGCTATCTCGTCTTTCTATTCCGCAATTATCTAGATTATTCCGCATGTTGATATTAGTTCCATGTGTGATTCACTATCATGGTCTATTCCATGTACACATGGGTGGCCAGTTAAGGTTCAGACTTGGGTAGTCTGAACTTAACTCGCGTCGTGACGCCGCCCGCTCTCTTCCGATGTTTATTTTAAAAAAAAAAATTAGACTCTGAAATTCTCGGAAAGGGCGGGGTGTTACAGATCCCATACCACCTTGACAAACTAAATCGCTCTGTTCCATAATACCCATTGTTCTATGTCCACCACTCGGACAGGCTTTTCGACATATGTAACGCCCGCCCCTTTTCACTGAAAATCCGAGTCTATTTTTTTTTTTTTTGAAAATAAAGAGTGACAAAAGGCGCGGACGTCACTGACGCGAGTTAAGTCCGAGCTTCTAAAGCCCGGCACTTAACTGGCCAACCCTACGTGTGCGTGGAACTAAGTCTACGAAGAACGGTTCACACGTAGAAGTAAGCTCGAGGAATATTTAAACTAAGTGCGGAAATATAATAGAGACTATCCTACCAGTTTTAGATAGCAGGGAAGATTACATCATTTAAATTACTAAATTACCTCAAAATGATAATGTTTACAATAAAATCCAAACCATAGCAAGTAATCTAAAGTATTACAGTCCGACAAGCTAAGCTACTCAAGTTACATTTCCAAAATAAATCTTAAATAAACTAAGTAGCTCGCTTCCCCAAGCTCCTAAGCTTGGCTTCCGTCTCGACCTTCATTCCCGCCATCTCCTGCGTCATCAGCTAGGGTAGAAGTAGGGCATTAGACAACGCGCCCAGTAGGACTCCGAGTAGGGCTAACACATGGATTAGTGATAACAAGCACATAGGTAATAATATGATGAAAAACCATAAAATGAATGCAATGCCATGGATGTCTTATGTCATGTGTCCCACCCATCATCCATACCATCATGATATCCCCATGTTTGCTTCTCGGTCGCCCTGACGGAGCATGGACTCCGGTTATATCTCAACACATCAAGATATCCCCATGTTTGCTTCTCGGTCGCCCCGACGGAGCATGGACTCCGGTTATATCTCAACACATCAAGATATCCCCATGTTTGCTTCTCGGTCGCCCCGACGGAGCATGGACTCTGGTTATAGCATATCAAGCTATCCCCATGTTTGCTTCTCGGTCGCCCCGACAGAGTATGGACTCCGGTTATAGCATATCAAGCTATCCTCATGTTTGCTTCTCGGTCGCCCCGACGAAGCATGGACTCCGGTTCCTTTATTTTCCCGCCCATGCCATGCATGAGATGTAATTGCGATATGCTATATAGTATTTAAATCATTGTAAATGTAATATGCCATATGCCATATAATATAGATAAATCTTAAAACCCATCATAAAACCAATTATATAATTACCAAAATAAATCAAGGAAACCATCATAGAATACGTAATCCACGGCTTACAAAAAGGTAGAATTCCTACCAATTACCGACTAGCGTCCCTTTACGTTTCCGTCCGATATTCCGGTCACCGATACGCGTACCGCTTACGATGTCCGGTACCTTATTACACATTACCAATTAGACTCATGTTTTAATCATGTCCAAGTCCATTAATCATACCTTAGCGGCGTTCGGCCGTACATCGTGGCCGAACCTCACTAACTAGGTTTGTGGGTCCCATTTAATCCATTAATTATTTTCATTACATGAGTCTATAAACCAGCCGCCCTAGGCTTTATTTAGCCATACATAAGGTCATTTTTAAAACACCTAAGTCCACGATTAATCTCCATGGGATTCGGCCATGTACCATGGCCGAACCCATGGTTCTTCTTTTTGGCCTTTATTTACCATTTTGCCACTCTTCCTTTCCACAATTAATCATTCATTTATCCATGCACACTTAAGTCCAAAATTGATCCTTAACTTAGATCCATTAGTGACCCACCAATCATAACATGAGCACATTAAAAAATCAGTCCTTAATTTAATCTAAACCCCATTAATTTTAAACACATGCCTATACCTTAATCTTAGCCCAAAAATGACTCTCAAATGAGTCATGGGTTCGGCCATATACCATGGCCGAACCCATGATGTCTTCTCCTCATTTTCCTTGGGTCTATTTCACCACATTTAGATCCATAATAAGTCCTCCCATGAGGGGTTTAACATCATGCATTTAAATCACTCCTTTTGATCAACATTAAGTATATTTTGAGTCCATCAACTTAGCTACATTCCCCATTAATTAATGCATATACATAGATCTTAATCTTAGCCCATCAATTGGTTCACAAAATGGGTCCATTGATGTCTCATTAACCATGACATAACAACATTAGAAATCAGCCATTTAACTAACCTAATCTCCATTCATTTTTCCATCCTTAAAATCTCTCCATGGTTTTCCTCATTTAAAAACCCTTTTAAAATCACTAATTCATTGAAAACTTTAAAAATCATTAACCACTTAACATAGCCTCCATTCTCTAAACCCATTAAAATTCTAACACCATCACCATAAGGTTCATGGTCCATCATTCATTCATGCCTTTTAAGGCCACAAAAATCATTCACATCTCCCATAAATTTCCTCATTTACAATCCCTTTAAAAATTACCACATTTAATCATTAAAACCCTAACAATCATAAATCATCCTCCATGGCTTCCATTCTTTATAACCTCATTAAAATCACTTAATCACCTCCATCATTCATTCAAACATCACATACATCCATGCTTAAATAAATTTTAATACATAATGTCCTTAATGCATCCTTTATTTTCTTAACCTAATTTACCCATTAGGGTATGTCCATTCCTCATCCTTTCCTTGGATGGATTTGAGATCCAAGGCCCATGATAATTTGGCCACCATCAAATCTAAGAAGAATGGACCCCAAATCTTAAACCCTAAAAAAAAACCCAATCTCTTGTTTAGAAATACTTACAATCCGTCGGCTCCTCCGACTTTCTTTGCTCCCTTCGGACTCCTTGGCCTCCTTTCTTCTTCTTCTCCTTTGTTGGTCGGCTAGGATGCTTGATCAAGATGAAAAACCTTCAAGCTTGGGTTCGGCCATCATGGGGTATGTTTGAGAGAGGGAGAGGAGGAGAAGAGGATGGTGAGGAAGAAGATACTATGGCTTTATCTTGGGGTGATGGCCAAGCTTGGCTTCTTTCTTCTCTTCCTCTCTTTTTCTTCCAAGCTTTTCTTCTCCTTTTCCCTTGGGTGTAGGACGGCAATGTGGGAGAGCAAGAGAGGGAGAGAGTGAAATGGGAGAGAATGAAAATAAAAACCCATCTTATCCCAAGGTTGCTTAAGTTATACTTCAACCACTAATTTTCCCACCAACCACATGGGATATTTTTCATGCTTTATGGTGGTGGTTGGGATAAACCACACCAAGCCAACGTTTTTGGGTGTTAAAGATAAGATGGCTTTTGGTCTTCCACTTGACCATTTTACCACCTCATTTGATTAGCTTAATTAATTAATTAATTAGATCATTAGGTTAATTAATTCCCATTTAACTTAATTCCATTTGCTTAAATTCCCTTCATGCATACACCCATGGTTGACCAATTCAACCATGGTGGCCGGCCCCACCAATCCTTGGTCCACACGGCACCTCACTTGGTGAGGTGGAGGTGGGTCCCAATTGGCCATGTCACCTTGGTCAACTCATCACTAACTTGGGCGATTTAATTTAATCCATTTTCAACTACTTGGATCACCATTGGGCCCATGGCCCAATTACATCCACCTCCTACCCATTTACCTTAGAGCTTAAATCATTTTGACCCATTGGGGTTCCGGATGGGTATTGGGCCCAATTTGACCATTCTTGGCCCAATTGACCCTTATTGACCATTTAAATGAATTTGATCCCATTCATGATCCATTGGGCCATACTTGGGCCTTTGTCCAAACTTTGATCCATTTACCATCTATTCCATAAAATTTCCAATTTCCACCATTTAAAATAAATAATAACCACATATACATTGATTTACAAATTCCGGGCCATTACAACATATGTCACGTTGCTTTGGACCTCTATGTCTTGTATGTTCAGTACATGAGAGGGATCAGGATTATACCTCCTCAACATCGATATATGGAACACATTGTGCAAAGATGGCAACTGTGATGGGATTACCAATTGATAAGCCACGTCCCCCATCCTTCTTATGATTGAAAACGGTCCCACATATCTTGGTGATAATTTCCCCTTCTTTCAAAATCTCATATGTCCCTTTCGTGGCGAGACTTTCAAGAACACCATGTCCCCCACTTCAAATTCAAGGAACCTCCGCCTCTTGTCAGCATAGCTCTTCTAAAGACTTTGCGCAGTCAATAGGTGCTGCCGTATCAACTGTATCTACACTGTAGTCTCTGCAACCAACTCAGGTCCAATCAGTGCAGGCTCACCGGCCTCTGTCCAGCACACAAGTGATCTACATGGTCTACCATATAATGCCTCAAATGGAGCCATCTGGAGGCTTGCCTGGTAACTGTTGTTGTATGAGAATTCTACCAAGGGCAAGTGATCCTCCCATCCACCCTTGAAATCTAGCATGCATGCTCTTAGCATATCCTCCAATGTTTGTATTGTCCTCTCAGACTGCCCATCAGTTTGTGGATGGAATGTTGTATTAGTCAGTAGATTTGTTCCCATGGCCGACTGCATGCTCTGCCATACTCTACCGGTGAATCGACCATCTCTATCGGACACAATAGTCCGTGGAATACCATGTAGCCTAATGATATCCTTGATATACTGCCGATCCAAAGTCTCAGATGAGTCTGTCATCTTAATGGGAATGAAATGCGCAGATTTGGTCAGTCGGTCTACCACGACCCTTATTGCATCGGTGCCCTTTGAAGACCTTGGCAACCCTGTTACAAAATCCATGGAGATGTGCTCCTATTTCCATTCCAGCACTGGTAAGGGTTTGAGTAACCCTGGTGGCTTCTGATGTTCCGTCTTAACCTGCTGACAAGTTAAGCAATGAGCCACGAATTCTGCCACATCCTTCTTGAGTCTATGCCACCGGTAATGTCTCTTCAGGTCGTGATACATCTTGGTGTTGCCCGGATGAATAGAGAGTTTGGTTTGATGTGCCTCAATCAGTAACTCTTATCTGCAGCTCTTAGGCACATATATCCTTCCTCGGAATACAAGACCTTGTCCTGGTCGTACCTCCCATTCCGGTATGACTTCACCAGTAGACATATTAGCCCATATCTCCTCCACTTCCAGGTCTATCCGTTGTTCCTGTTCAATCTTAGTAACCATGTTGAACCGTGTGATCAAATTATACATACTCCCATGGTTATTGATATATAAATTGAACTCTCGTATGGTATTCAGCATCTCCCATTCTGTCCTGATTAAACATGCCACTGTTGCATGTGATATGCGGCTGAGGGCATCTGCCACCTTGTTCGCCTTGTCAGGGTGATAACTAAGCACGAAGTCATAATCCTGCAGATATTTCATCCATCTGAGCTGCCTTAGGTTGAGCCCTTTCTGATCAAACAAGTACTTCAAGCTCTTATGATCTGAAAATACTTCAAATTTCTCGCCATATAGATAATGTCTCCAGCTTTTGAGAGCGAAGACCACTACGGCTAGTTCCAGATTGTGTGTAGGATAGAGACGTTCATGTATTTTCAATTGTCTTGAACCATAAGCCACCACACGATGACTTTGACTGAGTGAACACCCCAGTCCCTCTCCTGAAGCATCGCAATATACCTCATAACCCTTGCCTCTTTCCGGTAAAATTAAGATAGGAGCAATTGTAAGTCTCTCCTTCAATTCTTCAAATCTCTGATTGCACAGATCTGACCACTCGTATTTGACTCCTTTCTGAGTGAGTCGAGTAAGTGGAGATGCATTTTTGAGAAGTCCATGATAAACTTCTGATAGTAGCCAGCCAATCTCAAAAAGCTACGAATCTCAGTCACATTTTTCGGTGCTTTCCACTCTCTTACCGCCGCCACCTTGCCCCGATCCACAGATATACCTTCTGCTGATATAACATGCCCCAAAAAGTTGACCTTAGATAACCAAAATTCACATTTACTGGCTTTGGCGTATAGTTTGTTCTTCCTGAAAGTGTCCAGAACTATCCTCAGGTGCTCAGCATGTTCTTCCTTACTTTTGAAATAGATCAGGATGTCATCAATAAATACAATAATAAACTGATCCAAGTGAGGACAGAAGATCCTGTTCATTAAATCCATGAACACAGTCGGTGCATTGGTGAGTCCAAACGGCATGACTACAAACTCATAGAGTCCATACCGCGTTCTAAAGGTTGTCTTCTCTATGTACTCCTTCCTAACCCGGATTTGATGGTATCTGGACATCAGGTCAATCTTAGAGAAATAACTGGAACCTCTAAGTTGATCAAATAAATCATCGATCCTGGGTAGAGGGTACTTGTTTCTGACCGATAGCTGGTTCAGTTTTCGGTAATCCACACACATACGGAGTGAACCATCCTTCTTCTTCACAAATAAAATCGGAGCTCCCCAAGCTGATGTACTGTTCAGGATGCAACCCAGTCTGAGCAGTTCATCAATCTACTTTTTTAGCTCGGACATCTCTGGTGGTGCCATCCAGTAGTGTGGTAATGACACTAGTGCAGTGCCAGGGTACAACTTGATTTCAAAATTAATCTCCCTCATGGGAGGCAAGCTAGGGAGTTCTTCTGGGAATACATCGGCATAGTCCTTTACTATTGTCGGAAGTTCAGCCACCGGTGCCTTGTTGATTTGGATATTGTTCAATACCAGATGATTCAACCCTTCATGCAGTCTGCTTTGTTTGTCAGTACGCACCACATGTTGTTTTCCCTCGGGTGACCAAAATGTCACCCTACGGCGATAGCAATCAATGTTGGCCTGAAATGTAGCCAACCAATCCATGCCGAAGATAATATCATACTCTGTCATATTGAGTACCAAATAGTTGAACTCAAATCTGAGTCCAGCAAGTTCAGCATTCATTGTTGTGCATATAAACCCCAATGATGTGTCTCCGACGAGGGATACAATGGTGAGTGATGTGGACAGTTTTGTATTAAAGTTCCAATTACAGATATGAATGCAGCAGATGCAAAAGAGTGGGATGCTCCAGAATCAAATAAAGCAAAGGCGTAGGAACTACTGACTACTGCCATACCTTGTATCACAGAACGATCCTTTGCTGCTGGAGGAACTAAGGTAAATAACAGTCCAAATCATTTAGGCGCCCGTCCCGCCTGATTAAATGTCCTGCCCCCTCGTGAATTAGTTGGCCTAGCTGGTGGACGAGGTGAACCTCTGGAATAAAAGGGTTTGTTGAGTTGTGGGCATTCCCTCTTAAAATGGCCCAGCTGATCACAATGAAAACAGTTGTTCACACCTCTGGGAGCCTGAGTTATTGATGCAGATGGGGAGGGATGGTTGGGACGAAAGCCGCCTGTTGACCCAATGGATGGTGAGGGTCTGCTAAAGTTCGGTCGGAACCTCTTGTTGGGCTGAAATGTACCCCTCCCACTCTGAGCTCAGCAGTTGTCAAAACGCACCAACTCAGCCATCTCTTGTTCTGCTATAGTGGCCCTGCTGACCACCTCTGCCAATGTAGTTGCCTTGAATATGGTTACCTTGGCCCTAATACTTGGCTGAAGGCCCCGCTCAAACTTGCGTGCCCTTCGATACTCTATATCCACCATATGGAATGCATAGCAAGACAAACTGAGAAACTCCTTGTGGTACTTTGCCACCGTCATGGTACCTTGTACCAAAGTTAGAAAAGCTTGGGTCTGGCGCTCCTTCTCCTCCTCAGGGAAATAATGGTCCAGGAAGGTAGCCGAGAACTGATCCCAAGTCATTGCAGTCCTCTCTCCTTCCAGAAGAAGTGCTCACTGCTTCTGTATCACCTCCCACCATTTACCGACATCATCAATCAGTTGTGACGTGGCCAGTAAAATTTTGTCAGCATGACTCGAAATCTTAAGTAGGGTCAGGATCTGAGTGATCTTCTTCAGCCAATTTTCTACTCCGACAGCCCCTTCTCTCCCTTTGAAGTAAGGAGGGCATTGTTGTTGGAAGTCCCTGACCATGCTCCTGTCATTGGTCTCGTTGGTGGTTCCATTCCCGTTCAACTGCTGATGAAGCACCGAAGTGACCACCCCTTGAACCAAGTTTTGTAATTCAGGAGGCACCACCGGTATATTCACACTGCTTTGTTCTTCCTCCTCTTGGTGGGATGGTTGTTCTTCTTCATGTCGAGATTGTCATTCCTCCTCTTCATGTTGAGATTTTTCTACCTCCCTTTCATGTTGAGAGGTTTCTACCTCCTCTTCCTTCCTTTTCTGGTTTTGTCGGGTATTCATCTTTGGAGGCATCTTTCCCTAAGCCATTGAAAAACATCATGACTTAGTTTTCATCGTAAAGTTTGTATTCTCTACTTTTGGGGCAATTTCCAAATAAGCACTCTTGATTTTTCTTTGTTTTCGGGAAAATATATCCTATTTTTCTATGTTGGATAAATCCAATTATTTTGACTGTACTTCCTGTGCTATCATCCATTGATTCTAACGAAGTAAATTAATGCACGAGGGTCGGATTAATTTACTCCGAAAGATTCAATCTTTCTGGTTCGCTCCAATACCAACTGTAACGCCCCGCCTTTTTTCACTCGCTAAGCTTTCGGAAAATCAGAGTCTATTTTTTTTTTTATACACAAAGAGTGATAGAGAGTGGTACGGCACGACGCGAGCTAAGTCCGAACTTCTAAAGTCCGACCCTTAACTGGCCAACCCTATGTGTGCATGGACTAAG
The DNA here is from genome assembly GCA_013350335.1 of Chimonanthus salicifolius. NCBI lineage: Eukaryota > Viridiplantae > Streptophyta > Magnoliopsida > Laurales > Calycanthaceae > Chimonanthus > Chimonanthus salicifolius. The sequence goes on from CM023540.1 coordinate 59,051,404, forward strand.
TCCATGAAAACGGTTCACACATAACAATATAAGCATGCAGAATTAGAAACATAACTGCGGAATTATAATAGAACTTAGTTCTAATCCATTTCAGATAGCAAAGTACATCAAGTCCTTAATCGTTATTAACATAACATAATTATCCAAAATAAACATCCAACCATAGCCAATCTTCTAAATTATTACATGCCCGAAGTCTAGCTACTCAAAATACAAGTCCATGAGTAACTTAATCAAAATATAAACTAAATCATCCAAGCTCCTATGCTTGGCACTTTTCGCGTTCATCGTTTCCCTCGTTTCCTGTATCAACCACTAGGGAAAAAGTAGGGCGTTAGAACAACACGCCCAGTAGATATTCCAATTAGGGCTAACACATGGTTAGTACAAAACATGCATATAACATAATAATAAATCCATATGAAAACAATTCCATGACATGTGTGGTATGCAATGAGTCCCACCCATCATAAACACATGTATCCTCTTGATGGAATTCTCATCATCAAGTACCCCCACATAGGTCTTTCGGACGCCCCGACGGAGTGTGGCCCCTCCAGTTTCTTCTTGATGGAAAAAACACATCAAGGTATCCCACATAGGTTTTTCGGACTCCCCAACGGAGTGTGGCCCCTCCGGTTACATATCCTTCACCCCATGCCATGCATGAGATGCTAATGAAACACATGCTATTTTATCATATAAACATAGCATTAAAACTCACATTTGGAAACATCTTTTACAACATAATTCATCAAAATAAGATAGAAACATTGTACATTAAACCCATGTTTCAAAGAGGTGGATTCCTACCAAAGATCACTAATGTGTCCTTGCACTTTCGTCCGGTAACCGCTCACGGTCGTACACACCTTGTGAGGTCCCGTTACCTTATAATATATCAATCAATTAAAACCATGTCCCATTTGATTTACGATAAAGTCCAAGTCCATAAAACATTCCTCATGGGGTTCGGCCACACACCATGGCCGAACCCATGATCTTTCATTTTTACTTATATTTACAACAATGTCATTCATACCACTTCATTCATTTAATATGCATAAACCTTAAGTCCATCAAACCTTCCCCATGGGGTTCGGCCATACACCATGGCCGAACCCATGGTCCATTAATTCTACTTATTTACAACATTTCCATTATACATATCCTTAGCCATTTACCTTGCTTATTTTCATAAGGATTATGTTCCAAAATAATCCATACAAATAGTTCATGGGGTTCGGCCATACACCATGGCCGAACCCTATGTCCATTATTTTCACCTATTTACGTTTCTGCCATTGTTCTATCTATGACTTTCCATTTCATTCTTTAAAACATGCTAATAATAACCTAAGTCCATAAAAGACCTCATGGGGTTCGGCCATACATCATGGCCGAACCCATGATCCTCCAAACTTCCATTAAAAAAAATCACCAAAGTCCTTCCATGGGGTTCGGCCCTTCATCATGGCTGAACCCTATGGCTCATCAACTTCTCTTAAATCATTTAAACCCATATAAATTTCTTATTAATTTTCCATTAAAATATCGTATGCTTTCCTTAATTTTTCTTCCATGGGGTTCGGCCATACGCCATGGCCAAACCCTATGGTTCCATATTTCCTCTTTTAAATCCGATCAAAACATCCTAACCGTCCATGGTTTTCAACCCATAAAACTACACCATGTCTTTCCATGGGGTTCGGCCATGCACCATGGCCGAACCCTATGGTCCATTCTTTCCATTAAACTTGCTATATTCATCTCCCAATTTTCTTCCATGGGGTTCGGCCATACACCATGGCCAAATCCTATGGTTCTTTTCTTTAAACAAAATTATCGAAACTACTGTAACACCCCGATTTTCTAAGTTATTAATATATATGAAAATTACCCATTTAATTGGTGAATTTTAGATATGGATCTTAGATGGGTAAAGTGTTGGGTCATTGCCCAATTAAGACCCAACGGATTGTGGAATTGGTTTTAATAAAAATTAAATAAAGGTTGCGTGGCAGTGTATGAGATATTGCTTGGCCGAATATGAGATTTGCATATCCAAGTTAATGCACATAAGATCATTTAAAAATGGGTCTTCCTTTGCTTAAGAGTGATACAAGGGGATTTGCTAAATATAGAAGATGTCTTAGCCGTGTGTGGGAGATATGCATATCCATGAGGATGAGCATAAGATCCTCTAAAAGGTGTCCATTTCCTTTGTTAAGGGTGAAACTAGGGGATTGCTAAATATAGAAGATATCTAAGATTAAAAATGGGATAGTACCTTGCGGTGTGGGAGTTATCCGCAATCCATGATCATGCGCCAAAAGGAGTCCTTTCCTTGGTGAGGGCGGCACCAAGGCAATTGCTAATTTGAAAGGATCATGGCACTTTCTAAATTAAGACACAAAGGGCCGCATGTCACCTTCTAAGTTAGGACCAAGTGGAATTTTATAAAGGAGAGACACAAGGGGCGCTCGGCTTACACACATAAGGCCGAACTCTCTTTCCCTCCCAAGTCTCATTCTCGGTATTATTCAAAGGAAGAGAAGGCAGCCAGCAAGTGGCAAAGATCAAGAAGAAGTGGAAAGAGGCTAAGGAAGAAGAAGATTGGAAGAGCAAGAACAAACGAAGGAAAAATCGGAGGAGTCGCGGAACCGGTTAGCATTTTGATAAATTTGTTTAAGATAAGGAACCATAGGGTTCAGCCATGGTGTATAGTCGACCCCATGGAAGAGAATTAGGGAATGATTATGATATTTTTAATGGAAAGGAGAAACCATAGGGTTCGGCCATAGTGCATGGCCGAACCCCATGAAAGAATATTGGGTAATTTTAAATGGAGTTCGAAAGTGTAAAAATCATAAGTTTATATATATGATTTAAAAAGGAATTAATGGACCATAGGATTCGGCCATGTTGTATGGCAGAAGCCCATGGGAGTTTGTTGGTAATGGTATATGTTTTTTGGAGGCATGAAAACCATGAAAGATATTAGTTATTTTAATGGAATTGAAAGATGAAAATCATAGATGTAGGTTTATGATTTTAAAGGGTTTAAATGGAAGGATATTGGTTTTGTTTAATGATTTTTTTAAAGAGAATATTTTGAACCATAGGGTTCGGCTATGGGGTATGGCCGAACCCCATGGAAGATGCTTATTAAATTAGAAAGTTTTTAATTATGGACTTGTGGATTAAAAAAGGAAAAAACCTTGATTTATGGATTCAAGAATGGGAATTGTTATAATTGGAAAGTTAGACATCATAGGGTTCGGCCATGCTGTATGGCCGAACCCCATGAACCAATGTTATGGATCGGTTTTGGACATAAACATAAGGTAATGGCAATATTGTAATAAAGGCTAAAAATCAAAGATCATGGGTTCGGCCATGGTGTATGGCCGAACCCCATGAAGAATGTTTTGGTTATGGATTTGAACAATGGCAATGATGTAAATAAGTGTGAAAATGATAGACCATGGGTTCGGCCATAGTGTATGGCCGAACCCCATGGGGAATGATATATGGTTTTAATGAATGAAGGGCTAGAATAATGGAATGGTAGCCATGGATGGAAATATTGTAAATAAGTAAAATTAATAGACCATGGGTTCGGCCATGGTGTGTGGCCTGTAACACCCCAATTTCTCAATGAAGTGGATAATTACGAAAATGCCCCTGATGTGCTAAATTAATTATTTTGTGATGTTAAGTAAAGAAATGGTGGGGCCCATTGCTCAAATTAAGATCATATGAGCACATTATGATTTTCAAGTTTGATTGGATGGGTAATTTCTCAATGAAGTGGATAATTACGAAAATGCCCCTGATGTGTTAAAATAATTATTTTGTGATGTTAAGTAAGGAAATGGAGGGGCCCATTGCTCAAAATAAGATCATATGAGCACATTATGATTGTCAAGTTTGATTGGATGGGTAATATACATCAATTGGGTCAAAAATGGCTAAATGGGTCAAAAGGCCCAAATGGGACCCAACGGGTCTTACTGGATTATTTGACCATTGTGTGAACTTAAATTAAATGGGGTTAAGCTGATTTGATTGGAAATCAAGTGGAGTAAAAATGGGTAGGCCTGATGTACATGTGAAAACCAATTACAAATGACCAAAATACCCATAATTGGGTCATGGAGTCAAAAACGGGTCAAGGAGCTAAAGGGGGACCCAACGGGTCGGGTTGATTTTGTTGATCACAGCCGACCATGTGGGCCCACAAATGAGTTCAATGGTGAGTTAAATCAGGTTAAGTGGAACTGATTTTATTTAATTTGAATTAAGATTGAGTTGACTCAATTACATTAAATGATTGTCAATTAATGAGGTGAGTTGGACATGTGAGTTGGACATGTGAGTTGGGTGAGTCAAAATGGAAGTCAATGGGACTGTAAATCAGTGAGTTCAGAGGGAATAGGAGTAGTTTGGCTCAGTCATAACCACCAAAACAAGTCCCACACGTTGGGGACTTGTTGGGGTGATTTTCATGGTGGGTTTTTAAATGAAACACATGGAAATGGGAGGTGTTGCTTGGGGAGCTGAAAGGCTGCATAGGCAGGTACCAAGGGGTGCCTTGGATAGCACCCAAGACCCATCGTTTTTGGTAAGAATTGATGAGGGAATGGAGGGGTCTTGGGGGCTGAAGTACTAAAGGAAACAATCACCAAGGTTGGCCGACTTTTGTTATTGCAAACCCAAGATTTTCCCATCTCTCTCTCCCTCTCTCCAATTCGTTTTTCCTAGCTGGAATATCAGAGGTGTTTGCACCAGTAGATCAACCACAAAACAGCAAAAGAAAGGAAGAAATAAAAGGGAGAAACCAAGGACCAAAGGCAAAGAGAAAGATTGGAAGTTTGGTAAGTATTTATATGTTATTTTGGTTTAATAACATGGAGCAAATGGGGTGTGTATTGACCATGGTTATGGCCGAATACACCAAGGTTTTAGCCTTGATTAATAGAGGTTTAAAAATGGTAAAAATAACCATTGGGTTCGGCCACCATGGAGGGCCGAACCCCATGTGAAAGATTGGTTGGTTTTCATGTTTTGAAACATGGAAACCATGGAGTTTTATGGACTGTTTTTAGATGATTTAAAGTGTATGTTTTAAAAAGGTTAAAACATAAATAAGGAAGTCTGATTTAGACCTAGATGAAGATTAAGAAATTCAAAACAAAGGTCATAGGGTTCGGCCACCATGGAGGGCCGAACCCCATGCAAATGATGTTTGGTTTTGATGTTTTTGAAACATGGAAACCATAGAGTTTTGGTGGACTGTTTTTGGGTTTTATTTAAGATTCAAATGCATGTTTTAGAAAGGGGTTAAAAACATGGATTTGAATGACATAAGGACTGAAGTTAACATGGGTCTAAACAGTGGATTAAAATTGATGGACCATTTGGATCGGCCATCTTGGATGGCCGAATCTCATGAGGTGTTATGGTTATTTGGACAAAGTGATGAATTTATTGGATGGTTTTGAGAGGTAAAAATGCAGCAATAATGTACTGATTTTTATATGAATAAATGAAACCTAAAGCATGTTTGAAAGACCAAAACATGGACATAGGGTTCGGCCACCTTGGATGGCCGAACCCCATGTAACTTTTTGATGATTTTGGTGAGTCAAAAACCATATGAAGATATGGTGTTCTTATGGCAATAAATGGATTAACATGTTACTGTTTTGGAGGAATACTATGCGGCTCAACCATGTTTAATTCATGGTTGAGTTAGCATGATTAAACCATGAATAATCATGGTGATAATCAGATCAAGAGAACCATTGGGTTCGGCCATGTGCATGGCAGAACCCCATGGGCTGTTTTTGGATGAATGGACCAAGTTTATGGGTTTTCTTATGTGTTTTAAATAGAGATAAGCTTGCTGATTTTGGTTGGCCAATAGAGGGCTGAATCATGTAGCAATCATAAGTAAAAATTATGCATGATTATTGGAGTTATGGAACCAAGGGAACCATTGGGTTCGGCCATATGTATGGCCGAACCCCATGGACCATTTTATTTGATTTAAAAGTTTCTAAGTTATGAAATTTAGTGAACTTAGTGCAAACAAATAACAAATCATGGTTGATGAAGGAAAGTGGGATAAAAACCCATAGGATGTGGTTCGGCCATGTGGCATGGCCGAACCCATCAATGAGTATTTGATAGAATTGGGTTAAGTGATAAATGGGATTAAAGGTGATGAATGAAGAACCCAAATTAAAAAGGTGAGGTTCGGCCAAGTTGTATGGCCGAACCCCATCAATGAGTATTTGATAGAATTGGGTTAAGTAATAAATGGGATTAAAGGTGATGAATGAAGAACCCAAATTAAAAAGGTGAGGTTCGGCCAAGTTGTATGGCCGAACCCCACTAAGTTGGTTTAGATGTGGTTAAACTAAAAGGTTATCCTAAATGGCATAAAAGTAATTATTGATGGAATGATCAATGATGGAAATGATCATAGGGTTGGATGTACGGACATGAACCCCACATAGTATATTTTGGGAAATTGACTAAGTTGGAACTACATGATAAACGTTTGGTTTGATGCTATTTAAATAGGGTATCCAGACTTGTGTATATGGCATATGAGTCGTGATTGGCTGACGATTAAGAGAGCTCAAGTACTGAAGTGAATCTTCAGTAGGTTTCCTACCTACTTGTAACCACAGTTTTACCCTAGTTTTCTTTATGAGACTCTTGTATATTTTTATGTGGTTTCGAATGATATGTTATGCATTTACAAATGGCATACAAAGCATTGGCATCTCATGCATGGACATGGGATGATGACTGAGGTTCTACAGTGTTGCAATTATGAGTTATGTCCTCCTTACGCGATGAGAGTCCCGCTAGGAGGAGTAACATAATGATCATAGTCACAATGGTCTCCTTAGGCGATGAGAGTCCCGCCAGGAGGACTAATATGTGATATGAGTCAACTCAATGATGAAGAGATGGAAGTGTATTGTGATTTACCTTGACGGTGCGAGGCACGTCAAGTGATGGCTATGAATGTACATGATGGGAGAGACTCATTGCATGTGCATACTTCATAGCATTGTTTTACCTGTTTTTGATGATCATGTAATATGATATATATATGCATGTTTCATATGCTAACATGTGGTAGCCCTGATTCGGGAACCTACTGGGCGCGTTGATCTAACGCCCTAATTCTATCCTCAGAGGAGAATGCAGGTACAAGGAAAGGGAAAGAGAAGGTCGATGGCGGGAGGGGAGCCAAGCCTAAGTGCTTGAATGATGAACAGGATTACTTATCTACTGTTATTTGAATTATATATTTTGATGGACATGTAATAAGTTAATACTTGCTATGGTTTGATTAGACTATTAACTATGGATGGTTGTTTATCTTAATTATCATTTGGGACTGTTACTTGCTATCTTTTCATATTATTTCTGCAGTTAATCTAGTTTATTCCGCATGTTGTTGTTAGTTCCATGTGTGATTCATTATCATGGTCTACGCCATGTACACATGGGTGGCCAGTTAAGGTTCAGACTTGAGTAGTCTGAAATTAACTCGCGTCGTGACGCCGTCGCTCGCTTTCGATGTTTTATTACTATTATTTAAAAAAAAAAATTAGACTCTGATTTCTCGGAGAGGGCGGGGCGTTACATGGCCGAACCCCATGGGGTAGGTTTGACGGGCTTAGGGTTAATGTATGTTGGATTAAATAAAATGGGCAACCATAGATTAAGCAATAGCATGGATGTAATAAAGGGTGAAAGTGAAGGATCATGGGTTCGGCCATGGTGTATAGCCGAACCCCATGAGGAATGGTTTATGGACTTAAATCTAATAGGAAATCAAATGGAACATGGTTTTAATTGATTGATGTATTATAAGGTAACGGGACCTCATAAGGTGTGTACGATCGTGAGCGTTTACCGGACGAAAGCTCAAGGACATGTAGTTGTCTTGTAACGCCCATCCCTTTTCATCGAAAATCACAGTCCATTTTTTTTTAAAGTGACAAAGGGAGCGGACGTCACGACGCAACTTAAGTCCGAGCTTCCAAAGCCCAGCCCTTAACTGGCCAACCCTACGTGTGCGTGGAACGAAGTCCACGAGGAACGGTTCACACGTATAAGAAAGCTTGCGGAATGTTACATAAAACGCGGAATGATAATAGAGACTAACCTATAAATTTTAGATAGCAGGGAAGATTACATTCATCTAACTAATAAAACATCTCAACATCATCGTATTCAAAACAAAACTAGAATATAGCAAATAATTATACAGTCCGACAAGCTAAACTATACAAATATACACTTCCCAAAATAAACTTAAACAAAATAATTAGTCCGCCTTCCCAAGCTCCTAAGCTTGGCTCCCGTCTCGTCCTTCTGCTCAGGCATTTCCAGCGTCACCAGCTAGGGTAGAAGTAGGGTGTTAGACAACGCGCCCAGTAGGACTCCGAGTAGGGCTAGCACATGGATTAGTGATAACAAAGTATATAGAAAATATTATATCAAAACCATGCCATTTGATACAATGTACTGCAATGGGTGTCCTATGTCATGAATCCCACCCATCATCCTTACTATCCCGATGCCATATCCCCCTTGACGGTAAGGCCTCGTCAAGGTGTAACCACAAATACAATATCCCCCTTGATGGAAGAACCATCATCAAGGTATAACAATAAATACAACATCCCCCTTGATGGAAAAACCATCATCAAGGTATAACAATTAATACAAAATCCCCCTTGATGGAAAAACCATCATCAAGGTATAACAATAAATACAACATCCCCCTTGATGGAAAAAACCATCATCAAGGTATACTAATCCATACATCATCCTTGATGGATCAAACACATCATAATGTCCCCATGCCTGTTTATCGGTCACCCCGACGGAGCATGGACTCCGGTTTCACTTCATCCTTCCCTTGTCATATCCCTCCCATGCCATGCATGAGATGTAGATGCCATATGCCATGTAATGAATATAATAACAAACCATGACATTTAAAAAAATCCCATCAATAAAACATATAACTTGATTATCAAAAATAGATCAAGCAAAGCCTCAATAATCACATCATAGCCTTAAAACCCATTTTAAACCACTCATAGGCTTACCAGAATAAATCAAGTAAAAACCCCTACATAATACATAATTCAAAACAAATCTTAAAACAAACCATTAATTTCCAAAATAATTCAAAGAAACCATCACTCAATCCATGGCTTACAAAAAGGTTAGAATCCTACCGAATACCGACTAGCATTCTTTCTTCCTTTTCCGTCCGACAGACCCGGTCGCCGATCACGCACCACTTGCGATGTCCAATACCTTATTACATACACATAATCAGTCCATATTTTAACTATTTCTATGCCCATTAATCATTTCCAAGTCCACATGAATAATAGGTCACCATTTAGGTTTTGCAGGTCCCATTTAATCCATTAACCCCTTTAATTTGTGAGTTTAAAACCAACTAGCCATCCTAGGCTTTATTTAGCCATACATAATGCTATTACTTTGAATCCCCAAACCCATGATCATCTCCCATGGAGTTCTTCATTTTATCCATTATTTACGATTTTGCCACTACCCTTCCATGGTTACTCATTTACTTAATCCATGTACATTATGGTCCATAATTGATCCATCAACCATACAACAAGACCACTTACCTCAACCATCTAATTAACCTAATTCCATTAATTTTTAAACAAATGCACACACCTTAAACCTTAGCCCAAAGAGGACTCTCAATGAGTCATGGGTTTTATTAAAACTAGCCCCTTTAATTCAACCTAATCCCCATTTTTCCTTGGGTCTTTTTCACCACATTTAGATCCATAATAAGCCCTCCCATGAGGAGGCTTACATCATGCATTTAAATCATCAACTTTGATCATCATGAAATACATTTTGGTCCATTAGTATAACCATAACTCCCATTTATTTTTTCATGGTTCCAAAACACCAAATTCATCCAAATCTCCCCCATGGGGTTCGGCCATACACCATGGCCGAACCCATGGTCCATGGTTTTACTTTTAAAAAAAACCTCATTTCCACCCATTTAAAACTTCAAAATCATTAACCCCTTCCATGGTTCCCATTCTTCAAAACCCCATTGAAATCACTTAGCCACCTTCCATGATTTCCTTCCCTAAAAACCCCTTAAAATTTACAAACCTTTGACCCCTTTTAAAAAAAATCACACACATTTACTCATTTACAACCCTAAAAATCATAAACCCTCTTTCCATGATTTTTCTTATAAAACCCCTTTAAACTTAACCACATTTAATCAATAAACCTTAAACCCTAAACCATCCTCCATGGTTTCCATTCTTCATAAACCCTAACATTCCATTAAAAATGTCCAAAATACCTTCCATAACCTCCATTCCTTAAAACCCTAAAAAAAATCATACATTACCTACATTTAATCATTAAGCACTTAAAACCCTAAACCATTCTTTTTGAGGTCATTAAAATTATCTTCCATCTCCTATGATTCTCTCATTTAAAACCTCTTTACAAAATTCACCACATTCAATTATTTACAACCCCAAAAATTATAAACATTCTCCATAGCTTTAAACCTTAAAACCCTACTTAATTCATCAACCCTTTTTCCATTAATCCATTTAAAACCCCCACTTCCATGCTTGATTAATACCTAATTACACAATGCACTCAATCCATTTATTTTTCCTTAACCTAACCCTAATTTATCCATTAGGGTTTTGTCCACTTTCCATCTTTCAAATTGATGGATTTAAAATCCATGGCATAAAATCATTTGGCCACCATTAAATTTACAAAATGAATCCCAAATCTTAAACCCTAAAAATCCAAAATTTCTTGTTTAAGAAATACTCACAATCCGTCGTCTCCTCCGACTTCCGCCACTCCCGTCGGCTTCCTTAGCCTCCTTTCTCCTTCCTTTTCTTGTTTGATCGGCTAAGATGCTTGGTCAATGGTGACAACCTCCAAACTTAGGTTCAGCCATAGTATGGTTTGTTTGAGAGAAGGAGAGGAGAGAATGGAGATGATGAGGAAGAAGATCCCAAATTTGACCTTAGAGTGGTAAGCCCTTGCTTTAAATCTTTTCTTCTCTTCTTCTCTTCTAAATTTTCTTCTTCTCTTCTTGGAGTGTGGGGGATGGCCATGAGAGATGAAAAGAGGAAGAGAGTGAAAGAGCTCGTTGGAGTGGAGAGATGAAAAAAAAACAAGACAAGCCATTTACCTTAAAGCTTACATCATCTTGATCCATTGGGTCCCAAATGGGTATTGGGCCCAATTTGACCATCCTTGGCCCATTTGACCATCTTTGACCCTTTAAGTAAACTTAAATCCAATCCATAGTCCATTGGGCCCTAGTTGGGCCTTTGTCCATATCTCGATCCATTTACCCTCTATTCCATTAGATTTCCAATTTCCACCATTAAAACAACCAATAACCACATATATTTTGATTTACAAATTCTGGGCCATTACATTAATCATTATTGACCAATTAAATGAATTTCATCCAACCCATGGTCCATTGGACCATACTTGGGCCTTTGCCCAAATTTTGATTCACTTAACATTTATTCCATTAAAATTCTCAATTTCCATCATTAAAATAAATAATAACCACAGATATACTGATTCACAAATTCCGGGTCATTACAGGTCTTTGGTAGGATTCCACCTCTTTGAAACCATGGGTTTATGTACAATGTTTTATCTTATTTTGATGAATTTATGTTGTAAAGGATATGTTTCAAATGTGAGTTTTAATGCTATGTTTACAATATAAAATAGCATGTGTTTCACTAGCATCTCATGCATGGCATGGGGTGAAGGATATGTAACCGGAGGGGCCACACTCCTTCGGGGCATCTGAAAAACCTATGTGGGATACCTTGATGTGTATTTTGCATTAAGAAGAAACCGGAGGGGCCACACTCCGTCGGGGCGTCCGAAAGACCTATGTTGGGGTACTTTGATGATGAGAATTTCATGAAGAGGATATATGTGTTTATGATGGGTGGGACTCATTGCATACTACACATGTCATGGCATTGTTTTTATATGGATTTATTATTATGTTATATGCATGTTTTGTACTAACCATATGTTAGCCCTAATTGGAATACCTACTGGGCGCGTTGTTCTAACGCCCTATTTCTACCCTAGTGGATGATACAGGAAACAAGGAGAGTGATGAACGCGAAACGGGCCAAGCATAGGAGCTTAGATGCTTTTAGTTTATATTTTTGTAATTTGAGTAACCAGACTTCAGACATGTAATAACTTAGATGATTTGCCATGGTTGGATGTTTTATTTGGATAATTATGATATTTTAATTATGGATAAAGACTTGATGTACTTTGCTATCTGAAATGGAATAGAATTAGGTTCTATTATAATTTCGCATGTTTTAATTTTAAGTCCGCATGTTGATATTGTTATGTGTGAATCGTTTTCATGGAATAGTCCATGCACACATAGGGTTGGCCAGTTAAGGGTCGGACTTTAGAAGTTCGGACTTAGCTCGCGTCGTGACGTCCCGCTCTCTATCACTCTTTGCTTATAAAAAAAATAGACTCTGATTTTTGGAAAACTTAGAGAGTGAGAAAGGGCGGGGCGTTACAACTACTTACCGGTTCCGCGACTCCTCCGGTTTTCCTTCGCTTGTTCTTGCTCTTCCAAACTTTTTCTTCTTTAGCCTTCTCTCCTCCTAGATCTTTCACTCGGCTAGCTGCTCTTTCCTTCTCTTGATATGTCAAGATTGATCTTTGATGAAAACCCCTTCAATGTGTATGCCGTGCGCCCTCTATGTCTTTCTTTTATAAAACCTTCCACTCAATCCTAATTAGAAGGTGCCAAGATCATAGTAACTTAGCAATTCCCTTGTGCCATTTTTAACCAAGGGAAGAATCCCTTTTGGAGCATAACTCCCACACGGCAAACAATCCTATCTTTATTTGGACACCTTCTTTATTTAGCAATCCCCTAGTTTCATTCTTTGAGAAAGGAAAGGACTCCTTTTTAAAATACTCCAACACATCATGCGCATATCTCATACACGGTCAATGTAATCTTTATTTAATGTTTAGACATCTTCTTGGATATGCAAATCTAATATTCGGCCATGCACAATATCCCATTCCTAGCCTCTTTATGCGCATAATAATTAATTATAGACATAATGCATTACTAATTTAATTAAGCCCCATTTAATTCTATTGAAACCATTTCCACAATCCGTTAGGTCTTAATTGGGCAATGACCCAATACTTTACCCATATAAGGTCCATATCTAATAATTCACAATTTAAATGGGTAATTTTTATATATATTAATAACTTGAAAATCTGGGGTGTTACAATACTAGCGGGAGCTATCCCTCACCGCATCATCCCTCGACCAATGACCAGGCGAGTACCTGCTCAACCTACTCGGTCATTCGGGGATCACAAGTCATACTAGCGGGAGTTGTCCCTCACCGCATCATCCCTCGACCAATGACCAGGAGAGCACCTCCTCAGCCTACTCGGTCATTCGGGGATCACAAGCTGCCATCCCACCCTCTGGTCTCCACGCGGACGAAACACTCAACCCATTAGACCACTGGAGATGCCTCATCCGCCACGTACTCAGGTAGCGTGCATGTGATGACCTTTAAGTCGACCTTGGGCGAGCTAACACCCAACCCCAAAACTTCCTAGAGGTTTCCATGACCACCTCCAACATGTCCCTCTTAGGACTCTCGGGCACCTCATCCTCCGAACCGGACCACACCTCCCTCATAGGCGTGTTTAGAGATCACACCTGACAATCTAACCCATGCCAGAAAAGACTTCAATCCATGTCCAACCACCGGGTAGCCCACATACGTTAGTTATATGTATGCACAATTACCACTACGCCTACACATGCTATTAACATAGTTCATCACATAACAATCAGGTGTATACATCATTGTTTATCGCGAGCTGCCATGTTAACATCCAAACATATTATAATGTCTAGCAGTTCAAACTAACTATCACATAATGACACAGCATATCATCAACACAACATATCACACCATAATCAAGCTTATATCACCACATATCATATATTCGCATGTTGGCATCTTAACATATTATTAATAAAAATAAACCCTAATCATGTCAACACACAACCAATCAATCATGACATCAGATAATCAACTTGTATATGTGTAATACCCCGAATTTTCAAGCTATGGATATATATATATATATATGGAAATTGTCCATTTAATTTGTAAATTAATGGAGATGGACCTTAGATGGGTAAGGAGTTGGGTCAATTGGTCAATTAGGACCCAACGGATTATGAATAAGGTTCAATTGAAATAAATGGGTAAGATTTATTTAATTGGGTCAAGATTGTCAATTGGGTCAAATGCCCAATTGGGACCCAATGGGTCATGGTTGACTTCATTGACCACTAAGTGAGTTCAAGCTTAGTTAAAATATGGCTGAATTAAGATGGAAATGGAATCAAGTATTTGAGTTGATTTTAAGTGAGTAAATGAGTTGAATAAAGTTATGAGTTGAGTTAAAGAGATGAGTTGAATGGGAAGTTAATGGGACTTTCATCTTAAGTGAGTTAGGTGATAAGATGGAAAGTTGTACCTCATGAAACCCAAATCAAGGTTACACACGTTGGTGGTGGGAGTTTCATCTCATGGGATGAAACTCCAGAGGAAATATTAATGAGGGTTAATGAGGAGGTGAAAGGTTTTTGGTGGTTATACAAGGCATACACGTTGGAAGATGGAGGGGTGTTCCATCGTCAAGTGGTGTCTTTATGAGGAAGTTGGAGAGTTGTGTTGTTACACAAAGACACACAAGGCTACACGTTGGGAGATGGAGGGTTTCCATCTCATGATGGAAACCCAAGGGTCATATGGTTGGAGTTTCATCTCATGGGATGAAACCCCCAAAGGAATTATCAATGAGGAGGTGAAGGGTCATGGGAGTTACAAAAGGGGTATCAACCAAAGGATACCACCCTTGGCTGAACTACATTGGGCAGCAAAAAGAATTATTTACTTTAACTCACTCTCTCACTCAAGGCCGACCACTCTCAAGACAAAGGACTTGGAGTATTTTCTATCCCAAGCTTCTCTCTCTCTCTCAAACCTATACCTCTTGGCCGAACCACTCCTAGAGGATTTTATCAAGATCAATTTCGGCCAAGGATTAAGAAGGAAGGAAGAAGAGGCTAAGGAAGGAAAGGAGCAAGAAGGAGTGAAAGAAACCAGAAGAGTCGCGGAATCGGTAAGTACTCGATGAGATTTATTAAGTAAGATGGTCAAGGACATGGTTCGGCGATTACATGGCCGAACCCTAATCTTGTTATGACTAAAGATCTCTTGCATGAACCATATAAGGATTATGATCATGGATCATGGGTTGGCCTTGCATGGCCGAACCCTAATTGTGATGGATATATGGAAAGGACCTCATGCATGTTTAAGACAAGGTTTATGATCAAGATCATAGTTTGGCCTTTGCATGGCCAAACCCTAGATTTCTATGTATATGGATCATGAGAGCTAAAAAGGATTTGGATGAGGTTCGGCCATGATGTATGGTCGAACCCCATCAAAGGATATATTCATAAGTAAATGATTTTAAGAGAAGATGTTGAACCACCATGGCCGAACCCCATGGAAGGTTATTAATAATTTTAAAAGGTTTTATATGGATTTATGTTGGTGACTTTAAAGGGTTCTAAAGGAGGGAAACAATGGAGTAATGTTAATCATTTTAAATGGTCTCAAAGGTTGTAAATGGATAAGAATCATGGATCATGGGTTCGGCCATGGTGTATGGCCGAACCCCATGAGAAGATATTGATGGACTTAGATGTTTTGGACTATGAAAATGATGGGAGAATATTGGTAATTTTAATAGGTTGTTAAATATGGTTAATGATGATCTAAAAAGATGAGCCTAAGCGTATTATTAACCACCCCCCCCCCCCCCCCCCGGACCATTTTAATGGGTCATGTGGAGATTTATACATGGTTAAATGAATGAATGATTAAGCTAGAAAATGGAGGATTCATTTATGGATCTATGTTTGGTTATGGATCATGTATGGATCTAAGTATGGATAAGTAAAATTAGGTGATTACCTATTGAAGGAAAGAATGGCTAAATGGTGAAATTCCCCCACCCCCCCCTCCCCACCCCCCCCCCCCCCCCCCCCCCCCCGGCCCCGCCCCCGGGACCATTTTAATGGGTCATGTGGAGATTTATACATGGTTAAATGAATGAATGATTAAGCTAGAAAATGGAGGATTCATTTATGGATCTATGTTTGGTTATGGATCATGTATGGATCTAAGTATGGATAAGTAAAATTAGGTGATTACCTATTGAAGGAAAGAATGGCTAAATGGTGAAATTAAAGGACCATGGGTTCGGCCATGTAACACCTCGGATTTTCAATTAATTATTATATATGAAAATTACCCATTTAAATTTGTGAATTTTAAATATGGATCATGGATGGGTAAAGAATTGGGCCATGGCCCAATTAAGACCCAATTGATTGTGGAATTGGTTTCACTAAATTAAATGGGCTGAAATTAATTTAGTAATGCAATCCATGATTATGCACATGGAGAGAATATTATAGATTTCCTTGGCCGAAGTTTAGATAATAAATCTATATGTTATGCGCATGGAATGGAAGCCAAGGAAGTTATCTAATCTAAATAAAGAAAGGATTAAGGGAAAGTTTGAAAACAAAAAGGGAGGTCGGAATGGCTAAAATTAAATAGCAAGGAGCTCACGGCCCTAAGGGAAATGGGTATCTTAAGCACCTTCCAAAGTTGGGACCAAGGAAAGGCTTTATATAGAGATGCATGGGAAGGGCACACGGTTTACTCTCCATAGTCGATTTTCCTCTCCATCTCAAGCTCTCATTCACGGCAACACATTCAACTTCAAGATCAGTTCCATTTTGTGAAAGATCAAGAAGAAGAAGTGGAAAGAGGCTAAGAAAGAGAAAGATTGGAAGAGCAAGAAGGAGTCGCGTAAATGGTTAGTATCTAATTGATAAATTTATTTTGAACTAAAGAACCATAGGGTTCGGCCATGGTGTTTGGCCGAACCCCATGGAAGAAGATTGGGAAAGGTTTTTGAGAGTTTTAATAGGACCATGAACCATAGGGTTCTGCCACAATGCATGGCCGAACCCCATGAAAGAAGACATAGTAGATGTATGGATTTTTTTAATGAGGTAAAAACCATGGGAGTTGGTTAATAGATTCATACGGTTTTGATAGATGTTGTTGGTCATTTTTAATGGAAGATTATTGGATATATTGAAGGAATGGAAACCATGGAAAGTCATGGTTTAAATGATGGGTTCTTGGTTTGGAATAAGATGAACCATAGGGTTCGGCTATGGGCATGGCCGAACCCCATGGAAAGGATATTGATAAAAAAAATAATGGATTTAAATTAATGGTCAAGATCATGAACCATAGGGTTCGGCCATGGTGTATGGCCGAACCCCATGGAGTGGAATTGGTAATTATTTTGATGAAGGTTAATTGGTTTTAAATATGGAAGACCATAGACGAATGGTGATTGATTAAATGGAATCATGAACCATAGGGTTCGGCCAAGGGTATGGCCAAACCCCATGGAAGGTGAATGGTTATTCATGATATCATATTCTGATGTAATTATGGAAGGAATGCATGCTAAATATGAAACTACCTAATATGAAAGGTTGCATGCCTAAATTTGGAAACTATCTTAACATGGAAGGTTATTGATGGTTAATTAATTTTGAAAGTTTCTAATTATGGAAGCATGGATACTAACTTAGGAAACCTTCTAATTAAGGAAGCTTGGATTTAAAAAGGGGAATGAATGGATTGGTTGCCATGAGTAAGGTTCGGCCATGGTGTATGGCCGAACCCCACTAGGGTTTATTTATGGAAACCTTTTCATTATGGAAATGGTATATTAAATTTAGAAACCTTCTAATTATGAAAGGAGATTGCTAAATTTGGAAAGCATTCCAATTATGGAAGATGGTTACTAATTTAGGAAACTATCTAATTATGAAAGGAGACTGCTAAATTTGGAAAGCATTCCAATTATGGAAGATAGTTACTAATTTAGGAAACTATCTAATTATAGAAGGAGGTTGCTAAATTAGGAAGCTTTTATTTATGGAAGTTATGTTAAATTAGAAAGTGAATGGAAAGGATTAGATTTATTTCTATAGGTGAGGTTCGGCCATGGTGTATGGTCAAACCCCACTAAAGTTCATTTATGGAAGTTTGTTTAATTTTGGAAGGTGAAAACTAAATTAGAAAGTTTTAGTTAAGAACTTTCTAGTTAGAGAATTTTAATTTGGAAACCCTCCATTTATGGAAAGAGGTTGATAAATTTAGAATGTTTTTATTTGGGGACTTTCTAAGTATGGACTTAATAAGGTGAATGGATTAATGAGGAAACATAAGCATAAGGTAGTGGCAATTTGGTAATATTGGCAAAAAAATAGAAGATCATGGGTTCGGCCATGGTGTATGGCCGAACCCCATGAACTTGGATTATTGGGTTAATTATTAGTCTAAGTACTTGGTGATTGAAAATAATGGGTTATGTAATCCATGAGTGGCAAAGTTGTAAATACTTGCTAAAAATGGAAGGTTAGCCTTGTATGGCAATGTGGTAATCATATGAGAATTAATGGACCTATGTTTTGGAACCAAAAACTTAGGTGATGAGAGTAATGGCAATTACGTAAATAGGTGAATTAATGGACCTAGGGTTACGTATGTTGGAATAAAATGAAAAGAATATTAATTAAGGTTAGACCAATGGCATTTTGGTAATATTGACCGAAAATGACAAACCCCATGGGAAATGGTTTATGGACTTAAATATTGCAAATCAAGTGGGACTTGGTTTTGATTGGTTATTATATTATAAGATAATAGGATCTCGTAAGAGGTGCGCGACCGGTGATCGATTCTTGGACGGAAGCGCAAGGACTCGTGAGCGGTCTTTGGTAGGATTCCACCTCTTTGAAACCATGGGTTTATGTACATTTGTTTTATCTTATGTTTGATGAAATTTATATTTCAAAGGATATGCTTTATATGAATTTTAAATGCTATGTTTATTTGTTTAAATAACATGTGTTGGATATGTTTTAAAAGGTGGTTTTAAATGCTATGTTATGTGATAAAATAGCATGTGCTTCATTGGCATCTCATGCATGGCATGGGGTGGAGGATTTGTAACCAGAGAGGTCACACTCTTTCAGGGCGTCCGAAAAACCTATGTACGGTACCTTGATGTGATTTCCATCAAGAAGATTCCGGAGGGTCCACACTCCCTCGGGCCGTCCGAAAGACCTATGTGGTGGGTACTTTTATGTACATGTGATGGGTGGGACTCATTACATTTGTCATCATTGCATGGCATGGATTTATATGGTTTTTGACATTACGTTATTATATATGTTTTGTACTGACCATGTGTTAGCCGTAACTGGAATACCTACTGGGCGCGTTGCTCTAACTCCCTACTTCTACCCTAGTTGATGACACAGGTAATCAGGGGAACGAGGAACGCAAGACGTACCAGGCTTAGGAGCTTGGATGATTTATTTTATATGTTTTGAATAAAGTTACTTATGGACTTGTAATTGAGTAACTAGTTTTGAAATGTAATAACTTAGATGGTCTGATGTTTAGTTTGATGATTATGACGTTTTAATAATGATTAAGGACTTGACGTACTTTGCTATCTAAATGGAATAGAACTTGGTTCAATTATGATTCCGCAATTTTGATGTTATGATTCCGCATGTTATGATTTTTATTCCGCATGTTGATATTGCTATGTGTGAACCATTTTCGTGGACTTAGTCCATGCACACATAGGGTTGGGCAGTTAAGGGTCGGACTTTGGAAGTTCGGACTTAGCTCGCGTCAGTGGCGTCCCTCGCTCTATCACTCTACTCTGTCATAAAAGAAATAGACTTTGAATTTACGGGAAGAAGCGAGTGAAAAGGGGAGGGGCGGGGCGTTACAGTTCGTATCAGAGCGAACCCGAAACATTGAATCTTTCGGGGTAAATTAATCCGGTCTCCGTGCATTAATTTACTTCGTTAGACTCAGACGGATGATAGCAAAAGAAGTACAGTCTAAATAATCGGATTATCAAACATAGCAACATAGGATGTATTTCCCCCGAAAACAAAGCAAAAAAATCAAGAGTACGTATTTGGAAATTTTCCCCAACATGTAGGAAATATAAATTTTTTGTTTATGGAAACTAAGTCTTGATATTTTCAATGGCTTAGGGAAAAATGGCTCCAAGGGGAAGGCCAAGGAGAAATACCCGACAAAACCCAAATGGGGGTGATGAGGAGGAATGACAATCTCATCATGAGGAACAACATTCTCATCATGAGGAAGAAGAACATCAATCCCACCAAGAGGAGGAGCATCAAAGTAGCGTGAACATACCAGTGGTGCCTCCTAAATTGCAGAATTTGGTTCAAGCGGTGGTCACTTCGGTGTTTCAACAGCACCTGAATGAGAATGGAACCACCAACGGGAACAATGACAAAAGCATGGTCAGGGATTTCCAGCAACAGCGCCCTCCTTATTTCAAGGGGAGAGAAGGGGCTGTTGGAGCAGAAAACTGGCTGAAGAAGATTTCTTAGATTCTGACTTTATTGAATATCACGAGTCATGCTCACAAGATTTTACTGGCAACCTCACAGCTAATTGATGATGCTGGTAAATAGTGGGAGGTGATAGAGAAGCAACGAGCACTTATTCCAGAAGGAGAGAGGACTGCCATGACTTGGGAACAGTTCTCAGCTACCTTCCTGGAACATTATTTTCCTGAGGAGGAGAAGGAACGTTAGACACAGGCTTTTCTATCTTTGGTATAGGGTACCATGACGGTGGCAGAGTACCACCAGGAACTTCTCAGTTTATCTGTGTATGCATTCTATATGGCGGATACTGAGTATCGAAGGGCACGCAAGTTTGAACGGGGCCTTTGGCCTAGCATACAGGCCAAGGTAACTATATTCAAAGTAGCCACATTGGCAGAAATGGTCAGCAGGGCCACTATAGTAGAGTAGGAGATGGCTGAGTTGACGCGTTTTGACAATCACCGAGCTCAGAGTGGGAGGGATACATTCCAGCCCAACAAGAGGTTCCGACCGAACTCTAGCAGACCCGTACCATCTACTGGGTCAACAGGGGGCTTTCGTCCCAACCATCCCTCCCCATCTGCATCAGTCACTCAGGCTCCCAGAGGTGGGAGCAATTGCTTTCATTGTGATCAGCCTGACCATTTTAAGAGGGAATGTCCACAACTCAACAAACCCTCTAATACCAGGGGTTCATCTCGTCCACCAGTTAGGCCAGCTAATTCTCGTGGAGGTAGGACATTTAATCAGGCGGGACAGCCACCTACAGGATCTGGACAGGTATTCACTTTAGCACCTCCAGCAGCAGACGATTATTCAGTGATTCAAGGTATGGCAGTAGTCAGTAGTTCCTACGCCTTTGCATTATTTGATTCGGGAGCATCTCACTCTTTCATATCTGCTGCATTGATAATTGCTACTAGTACACTGGTACAAAAGCTGTCCACATCATTCACCATTGTATCCCCCGTTGGAGACACGTCATTGGGACTTATATGCACAGTAGTGAATACTGAACTTGCTGGACTCAGATTTGAGTTCAATTATTTGGTACTCGATATGTCAGAATATGATATTATTTTCGGCATGGATTGGTAGGCTAGCTTTAAGGCCAACATTAATTGTTATCATCGTAGGGTGACATTTTGGTCGCTCGAGGGAAAACAACATGTGGTGCGTGCTGATAAACTAAAGCAGACTGCATGAAGGGTTGAATCATCTGGTATTGAACATTATCAGAATCAACAAGGCAACGGTAGTTGAACTTCCGAAAATAGTAAGGGACTATGCAAATGTTTTTTCCAAAGGAACTCCCTGGTTCACCTCCCATGAAGGAGATCAATTTTGAAATTAAGTTGTACCCTGGCACTACACCAGTGTCATTACCACATTACCGGATGGCACCAGCAGAGATGTCTGAGTTAAAGAAGCAGATTGATGAACTGCTCAGACTGGGGTGCATTCGGAACAATACATCGGCTTGGGAAGCTCCGGTTTTATTTGTGAAGAAGAAGGATGGTTCACTTCGTATGCGTGTGGATTACCGAAAACTGAACCAGCTGACAATCAGAAAAAAGTACCCTCTACCCAGGATCGATCATTTATTTGATCAACTTAAAGGTTCCAGTCATTTTTCTAAGATTGACCTGATGTCCGGATATCACCAAATCAGGGTTAAGGAGGAGGACATAGAGAAGACAGCCTTAAGAACGCGGTATGGGCTATATGAGTTTGTTGTCATGCCGTTTGGACTCACCAATGCACCGGCTGTGTTCATGGATTTAATGAACAGGATCTTCAGTCCTAACTTGGACCAATTTGTTATTGTATTTATTGATGATATTTGATTTACTCCAAAACTCAGGAAGAACATGCTGAGCAACTAACAATAGTTCTGAACACTTTGAGGAAGAACAAACTATATGCTAAAGCCAGTAAATGTGAATTTTGGTTATCTGAGGTCAACTTTTTGAGACATGTTATATCAAAAGAAGGTATAGTCGTGGACCCGGCTAAGATAGCGGCAGTAAGAGATTGGAAAGTGCCAAAGAATGTAACCGAGATCCGTAGCTTTTTGGGATTGGTTGGTTATTACAGGAAATTTATCATGGACTTCTCAAAAATTGCATCTCCACTTACTCGACTCACTCAGAAAGGAGTCAAATATGAATGGTCAGATTTGTGCAATCAAAGGTTTGAAGAGCTGAAGAAGAGACTTACCACTGCTCCTATCCTAGTTTTGCCCGAAAGAGGCAAGTGTTATGAGGTACAATGTGATGCTTCAGGAGAGGGACTGGGGTGTACCCTCAGTCAAAGTAACCGTGTGGTGGCATACGGATCATGACAGTTGAAAATACATGAACGTCTCTATCCTAAACACGATCTGTAACTAGCCGCAGTGGTCTTCGCTCTCAAAAGCTGGAGACATTATCTTTATGGAGAGAAATTTGAAGTGTTTTCCGATCATAAGTACTTGAAGTACTTGTTTGATCAAAAAAAGCTCAACTTGAGGCAACGCAGATGGATGGAATATCTAGCGGATTATGAGTTTGCACTTCGTTATCACCCTGGCAAGGCAAACAAGGTGGCAGATGTCCTCAGTCGTTTATCACATGCATCAGTGGTATGTTTGATCAGGACAGAATGGGAGATGTTGAATACCATTCGAGAGTTTAAACTTTACCTCAATAACCATGGGACTATATACAATTTGATCATACGGTCCAACATGGTTACCAAGATTGAACAGGAACAGCGGACAGACCCAGAAATGGAGGGGATTTGGACCAAGATGTCTACTTGTGAAGTCATACCAGAATGGGAATTACGACCAGGACAGGGTCTTCTATTCCGAGGAAGGATTTATGTACCTAAGAGCTGCAGAAAAGAGTTATTGGTTGAGGCACATCAGGCCAAACTTTCTATTCATCCGGGCAGCACTAAGATGTATCACGACCTGAAGAGACATTATTGGTGGCACGGGCTCAAAAGAGATGTGGCAAAATTTGTAGTACATTGCTTAACTTGTCAACAGGTTAAGACGGAACATCAGAAGCCACCAGGGTTACTCAAACCCTTACCAGTGCCGGAATGGAAATGGGAGCACATTTCCATGGATTTTGTTATAGGGTTGCCAAGGTCATCAAAAGGCAACGATGCGATATGGGTCGTGGTAGACCGACTGACCAAGTCTGCACATTTCATTCCTATTAAGATGACAAACTCATCTGAGACTTTGGGTCGGCAGTATATCAAGGATATCATCAGATTGCATGGTATACCTCAAACTATTGTGTCTGACAGAGATGGTCGATTGGCAGGCAGAGTATGGCAGAGCATGCAGTCGGCCATGGGAACAGATCTACTGATTAGTACGGCATTTCATCCACAGACTGATGGATAGTCTGAGAGGACAATACAGACACTGGAGGATATGCTGAGAGCATGTATGCTAGATTTCAAGGGCGGATGGGAGGATCACTTGCTGTTCATAGAATTCTCATACAACAACAGTTACTAGGCAAGCCTCCAGATGGCTCCATTTGAGGCATTATATGGTAGACCATGTAGGTCACTAGTGTGCGGGACAGAGGCCGGTCAGCCTGCACTGATTGGACCTGAATTGGTTGCAGAGACTACATCGCAGATACAGTTGATACGGAAGCACCTATTGACTGCACAGAGTCGTCAGAAGAGCTATGCTGACAAAAGAAGGAGGTTCCTTGAATTTGAAGTGGGAGACATGGTGTTCTTGAAAGTCTCGCCACGGAAAGGACACATGAGATTTGGAAAGAAAGGGAAATTGTCACCAAGATATGTGGGACCATTTTCAATCATAAGAAGGATGGGGGACGTGGCTTATCAATTGGCACTCTCATCACAGTTGGCATCTTTACGCGATGTGTTCCATATATCGATGTTGAGGGATCCTTCTCACGTGCTGAAAGTACAAGACATAGAGATCCAAAGCGACGTGACATACGTCGAGAAGCCTGTCCGAGTGGTGGACAAAGAACAAAGGGTGTTTCGGAACCGAGCGATCCAGTTTGTCAAGGTGGTATGGGATCGACATGGCATTGAGGAAGCTACATGGGAACTCGAGTCGGAAATGAGGAAACCTCATCCTGAGCTAATTAGGTAAATGTTTGAAACCCTACTTCACTCGATTTTCGGGACGAAAATTTAAAAAAAAAGGGTTGTATTGTAACACCTCGGATTTTCAATTAATTATTATATATGAAAATTACCCATTTAAATTTGTGAATTTTAAATATGGATCTGGATGGGTAAGGAATTGGGCCATGGCCCAATTAAGACCCAATGGATTGTGGAATTGGTTTCAATAAATTAAATGGGGCTGAAATTAATTTAGTAATGAAATCCATGATTATGCGCATGGAGAGAATTATTATAGATTGCCTTGGTCGAATTTTAGATAATAAATCTATATGTTATGTCCATGGAATGGAAGCCAAGGAAGTTATCTAATCTAAATAAAGATAGGATTAAGAGAAGGTTTTAAAATAGAAAGGGAGGTCGGCAATGGCTAAAATTAAATAGCAAGGGGCGCACGGCCCTAAGGGAAATGGCTATCTTAAGCACCTTCCAAAGTTGGGACCAAGGAAAGGCTTTATATGGAGATGCATAGGAAGGGCACACGGTTTACTCTCCATAGCCGATTTTCCTCTCCATCTCAAGCTCTCATTCACGTCAACACATTCAACTTCAAGATCAATTCGGTTTTGTGAAAGATCAAGAAGAAGAAGTGTAAAGAGGCTAAGGAAGAGAAAGATTGGAAGAGCAAGAAGGAGTCGCGTAAACTGTTAATATCTAATTGATAAATTTATTTTGAAATAACGAACCATAGGGTTCGGCCATGGTGTTTGGCCGAACCCCATGGAAGAAGATTGGGAAAGGTCTTTGAAAGTTTTAATGGGACCATGAACCATAGGGTTCGGCCACAATGCATGGCCGAACCCCATGAAAGAAGACATAGTAGATGTATGGATTTTTTTAATGAGGTAAAAACCATGGGAGTTGGTTAATAGATTCATACGGTTTTGATAGATGTTGTTGGTCAGTTTTAAGGGAAGATTATTAGATATATTGAAGGAATGGAAACCATGGAAAGTCATGGTTTAGATGATGGGTTCTTGGTTTGGAATAAGATGAACCATAGGGTTCGGCTATGGGTATGGCCGAACCCCATAGAAAAAATATTGATAAAAAAATAATGGATTTAAATTAATGGTCAAGATCATGAACCATAGGGTTCGGCCATGGTGTATGGCCGAACCCCATGGAGTGGAATTGGTAATTATTTTGATGAAGGTTAATTGGTTTTAAATATGGAAGACCATAGACGAATGGTGATTGATTAAATGGAATCATGAACCATAGGGTTCGGCCAAGGGTATGGTCGAACCCCATGGAAGGTGAATGGTTATTCATGATATCATATTTTGATGTAATTATGGAAGGAATGCATGCTACATATGAAACTACCTAATATGGAAGGTTGCATACTAAATTTGGAAACTATCTTAACATGGAAGGTTATTGATGGTTAATTAATTTTGAAAGTTTCTAATTATGGAAGCATGGATACTAACTTAGGAAACTTTCTAATTAAGGAAGATTGGATTTAAAAAGGGGAATGAATGGATTGGTTGCCATGAGTGAGGTTCGACCATGGTGTATGCCGGAACCCCACTAGGGTTTATTTATGGAAACCTTTTAATTATGGAACTGGTATATTAAATTTAGAAACCTTCTAATTATGAAAGGAGATTGCTAAATTTCGAAAGCATTCCAATTATGGAAGATGGTTACTAATTTAGGAAACTATCTAATTATGAAAGGAGATTGCTAAATTTGGAAAGCATTCCAATTATGGAAGATGGTTACTAATTTAGGAAACTATCTAATTATGGAAGGAGGTTCGCTAAATTAGGAAGCTTTTATTTATGGAAGTTATGTTAAACTAGAAAGTGAATGGAAAGTATTAGATTTATTTCTATAGGTGAGGTTCGGCCATGGTGTATGGCCGAACCCCACTAAAGTTCATTTATGGAAGTTTGTTTAATTTTGGAAAGTAAAAACTAAATTAGAAAGTTTTAATTAAGAACTTTCTAATTAGGGAATTTTAATTTGGAAACCCTCTATTGATGGAAGGAGGTTGAAAAATTTAGAAAGTTTTTATTTGGGGACTTTCTAAGTATGGACTTAATAAGGTGAATGGATTAATGAGGAGACAAAAGTATAAGGTAGTGGCAATTTGGTAATATTGGCAAAAAAAATGGAAGATCATGGGTTCGGCCATGGTGTATGGCCGAACCCCATGAACTTGGATTATTGGGTTAATTATTAGTCTAAGTACTTGGTGATTGAAAATAATGGGTTATGTAAGCCATGAGTGGCAAAGTTGTAAATACTTGCTAAAAATGGAAGGTTAACCTTGTATGGCAATGTGGTAATCATATGAGAATTAATGGACCTATGTTTTGGAACCAAAAACTTAGGTGATGAGAGTAATGGCAATTACATAAATATGTGAATTAATGGACCTAGTGTTGCGTACGTTGGAATAAAATGAAAAGAATATTAATTAAGGTTAGACCAATGGCATTTTGGTAATATTGACCGAAAATGACAAACCCCATGGGAAATGGTTTATGGACTTAAATATTGCAAATCAAGTGGGACTTGGTTTTGATTGGTTATTATATTATAAGGTAACAGGATCTCGTAAGCGGTGCGTGACCGGTGATCGATTCTTGGACGGAAGCGCAAGGACTCGTGAACGGTCTTTGGTAGGATTCCACCTCTTTGAAACCATGGGTTTATGTACATTTGTTTTATCTTATGTTTGATGAAATTTATGTTTCAAAGGATATGCTTTATATGAATTTTAAATGCTATGTTTATTTGTTTAAATAGCATGTGTTGGATATGTTTTAAAAGGTGGTTTTAAATGCTATGTTATGTTATAAAATAGCATGTGTTTCATTGGCATCTCATGCATGGCATGGGGTGGAGGATTTGTAACCGGAGGGGTCACACTCCGTCGGGGTGTCCGAAAAACCTATGTACGGTACCTTGATGTGATTTCCATCAAGAAGATTCAGAAGGGTCCACACTCCGTCAGGCTGTCCGAAAGACCTATGTGGTGGGTACTTTTATGTACATGTGATGGGTGGGACTCATTGCATTTGTCATCATTGCATGGCATGGATTTATATGGTTTTTGACATTACGATATTATATATGTTTTGTACTGACCATGTGTTAGCCGTAACTGGAATACCTACTGGGCGCGTTGCTCTAACGCCCTACTTCTACCCTAGTTGATGACACAGGTAATCAGGGGAACGAGGAACGCAAGGCGGGCCAGGCTTAGGAGCTTAGATGATTTATTTTATATGTTTTGAATAAAGTTACTATGGACTTGTAATTGAGTAACTAGTTTCGGAATGTAATAACTTAGATGGTCGGATGTTTAGTTTGATGATTATGACATTTTAATAATGATTAAGGACTTGACGTACTTTGTTATCTGAATGGAATAGAACTTGGTTCAATTAGGATTCCGTAATTTTGATGTTATGATTCCGCAGGTTATGATTTTTATTCCGCATGTTGATATTGCTATGTGTGAACCATTTTCGTGGACTTAGTCCATGTACACATAGGTTGGCCAGTTAAGGGTCAGACTTTGGATGTTCGGACTTAGCTCGCGTCGTAACGTCCCGCGCTCTATCACTCTACTCTCTCATAAAAAAAATAAACTCTGAATTTACGAGAAGAAGCGAGTGAAAAAGGGCGGGGCTTTACAGGCCATGGTGTATGGCCGAACCCCATGGATTATGTTTTTGGATCTAGGTTTGTATAAGAGACCTAAGTGTATTATTGAACCATGGAAAATGTTTAGTCATGAACCTATATGTTTGGACCTAAACATAAGGTGATGGAAATAATGGCAAGGAAGTAAATATGGGTAAAAATGAAAGATCATGGGTTCTGCCATGGTGTATGGCCGAACCCCATGAGGAATGTTTTTGTGTACTTAAGTGGTTATTAATGTTAAATGATTAATCTATAAGTGATTAGATTAATGAAACAAAAATGGCATGATCTTGGACTTAATTTAAAAGATCAAAGGATTGAAAAGAAGGGCACAAAACCAAGGGAGTGAGGTTCGGCCATGTTGTATGGCCGAACCCCACTAAGGTGTTTATGGACTTAAACATGTTTAGAAATCAAATGGAACATAGGTTTGATTAATTCATATGTAATAAAGTAACGGACCTCACAAGCGGTGTACGATCGGTGAGCGATTTCGGACAGAAACGCAAGGACACGTTAGTTGGTCATTGGTAGGATTCCTACATCATTGATACCATGGAATATGTATGATGGTTTTTAATTCCTATTTGGATGAGTTATTTTGTATAAATGATATGTTTCAAATATGAGATTTTAATGCTATGATTTGTATAATTGCATAGCATGTGGACATTTGCATCTCATGCATGGCATGGGAGGGATGATATGTAACTATAGTTGTGGGGGTACCTTGATGTGCATTATCCATCAAGAGGTAACCGGAGACCACACTCCGTTGGGGCGTCCGTAAGGCAACTGTGGGGATACCTTGATGATGAGTTTTCCATCAAAAGGATGTTTGTGATTGTGTTATGGCTGATGGGTGGGACTCATTGCATATGGCACACATGGTATGGCATTATATCAGCATGATTATGATCTCTATTATCATGCACGGTTTCTGGTTTTATCTGTATGATTGGATCTCTATTATCATACACTGTTTTGGATATGATATGATGTATTGTATCTGGATTTTTTTATACTAACCCATGTGTTTGACCCTAATTGGAATACCTACTGGGCGCGTTGTCTAATGCCCTACTTCTACCCTAGTTAATGACACAGGGAATGGACGGAACAAAAGATGTGATTGGAGCCAAGCTTAGGAGCTTGGATGATTAAGTTTCATTTTTTTTAAGTTACTCATGGATAATGTATTTGAGTAATTAGTTCGTGGGGCTATAATAACATAGATTATTTGCTATGGTTTGGAATGTTAATATTGGATATTTTAACGTAAGATAATTATGATTAAGTGATGGACATCCTTGCTATCTAAAATGGAATAGAATTATTATTTTATTATATTTCTGTATCTATGACTTATTCCGCATATTTAACTTGAGTAGGTGTGAACCATTTTACTGGACTTGGTCCACGCACTCGTATGGTTGGCCAGTTAAGGGTTGGACTTTGGAAGCTCAGGACTTAAATCGGGTCGTGGCGTCCTGCTCTCTCTCTCTCACTCTTCTATTAAAAAAAAAATAGACTCTGATTTTCAGATAGTGAAAAAGGGCGGGGCATTACAATATGCCTCTGTGGGCATCGGATACAAATACACCCGGATGGGGGCCCGCCACATAATGGTATCAACAGTTCCCTTGCCAAGTAGCTCATAATATCGAGGACCCCATTCACCGCATTTCGTACCCGCACATTTGAAGAGTAAGATGCAGAGATGCATGCTAAAAGCGGTGATAAGTTCCCTCACCTGTGTGTGTCCTTGAAATCCAATGCAAGAAAACGAGTCCGGGGGTTGAAGGGGCTCAATCTGTTGAAACAAGAATACAAGGAAAAGTAACTGGGCAAAATGGGTCAAATTAAGTCTGGACTACAAACGGGCCCGAAAGCGAGTTGGGTCCCAACTGAACTGAAGTGGGCCTGAAACTGAAAACTAGGTCCAAAATTGGGCCTGGCTTGAAACTGAGCCCAAAACTGGAAACTGGGTCGGGCCCGAAATTGAGTCGAAACAGGCAGGGCCTGAATCGAGCCAGGCCAAAGGTGGGCTGGGCCGAACTGGCTGAGTTGGGTCTGGGCCTAGCTGAGCCGGACCAGATCTGGGAAATTGGGTCAGATCCGAGAGTCGGGCTGGGCCTGGTCTGCTTGTCCAACAGCGAAATGGGCCTGGGCTACCAAGCCCAGAATCGAACCCGACCGAGTCAACTCAGTGACTCGACTAAGTTGGCTCGGCACATAGCTGAGAGACCAAGAAAAGAAGGGAAGAGGAAGGAAACCAGAGAGAGGGAAAGAGAAAGAAGAAGATCAAGGAGAAGAGAGGAGGAACTCGAGTACCTGGTAGCATCGGAGGAGGATTCAGCGGTCGGGGCAGGCGAATCCGAACTTCGACGATGGCGGGAATGATGGAATCCGACGGATCTGGAGAAGAGAGAAGAAGGACGGCAGCGGCAGCCGAAGCTAGGTTGAGAGGGATTTAGGGTTTCAGAGGGAAAAAGAAGGGCGAGGTGGAGGCGGCGGTGAAAAGGGGCTTTAGGGTTTGCTCGGGAAAGAGGAAGGAGAGAAAAAGAGAATCGAGAGAGCTGAGAGAAAGATGAGGGAAAGGAGGGTCGAAGCAGCAGTAGACGCGACACTGTAGCACATTGCTACAATGCGGCGCAAAGAAAGGGTTTTGAAGGGGAGAAGTTTAGCATTAGGTCTAGGGTTTTCAAAACATGTAAAAAAATTCATAAATCAAGTTTGTTTTTCCAAAGTAAGTGAATTTAAAACCTGATAAAACTCGAATATCGAAAATCGGACATCAGAGAAAAATGTGTGATTTCAAAATGTTTTGGAATGACAAATTCTTGAATAATCCAAAATCACCAAAATGCCCTTTGAATCTCCAAACTCAAAACGGGACAACCCAAGGCCCACCATGGAGCCCACACTCTCCCTACTGTTACCAAACCTCTAAAATCCAGAAGAATCGGGTTGGGTTGTTACATGGAAACTCTTGTACACAGCCATATTTAATTTATTCTGAAAAGGAAAAATATTCACGAGTCAAGTGATCACTAGATTGAGGGTAATAAGTCAATTCCATTTTCTTTGGTAGCACAATTGAGTCGTTGTTGATCTCATTATTCTTCATTTTGGTCATATTACTGAGAACGCCATCAAAATTGAGTTAGTATACTTGAAATTTTTCAAAATTTATTTGAAACAAGGAACCACCTATTGAAACTTAGGATATGATTTAGGCCATTTTTGGATCGTTTGAGCCTGAAAGCCCACCTATATTTGGTCATCTAATCTTGATAGTTCCCTAGTTGAGCATTTAAAATAGCCTATATTCTTGACTAGCCATGTTTACCATACCCAACTCCAGTCAAGGAGTATGAGCCAATTGCAAATATCCATAACCTATTCTTATAAAAGGTTAGAGATGAAAAATTGAGATGGTACTCTAAAAACAAGGGAACAACAAAGAAAAAAAAAATAGCATCCTAAAAGGGAAACATCAAGATACCAAAAGAAAGATGTTAAAAAAAATACTTTGAAAAGTGCTGAAAAGAAAACTAGAGAAAAAACTGTAACGCCCTGCCTTTTCCGAGAATTCAGAGTCTAATTTTTTTTTTTATAATAACACCGGAAGAGAGCGGGCGGCGTCACGACGCGAGCTAAGTCCGGACTACGCAAGTCCGACCCTTAACTGGCCACCCATGTGTGCATGGACTAAACCCTTGAAAGACAAACCACACATGGAGCTAATCAAGTCATGCAGAATAAACTAAACCAATTGCGGAAATAAACTGATTAGATAGCAAGTACAAGTCTCATCTATTAACATTAAATAATCCAAATATCCATGGTCAAAACCATAAACAAACCATAGCAAAGTTTACTAGCTATTACATGTCCATAAAAATGTAATTCAAAAGACAGTAGTGTAGAAATCCCAATCATCATTCAAGCGCTTAAGCTTGGCTCCCCTCCAGGTCCACGACCTTCTCTTTCCCTTTTCCTTTTTCCTGCATTATCCTCTAAGGATAGAATTAGGGCGTTAGATCAACGCGCCCAGTAGGATTTCCGATTAAGGCTACCACATGGTTAGTATATAAAACATGCATATATCATAGTATATATGGTCATCAAAAACAGATAAATCAATGCTATGTATGTATGCACATGTAATGAGTCTCTCCCATCACACATATACATAGCCATCACTTGACGAGACTCTCATCGTCAAGGTAAGTCACATTACTCTTTCATTTCTTCTGGATGATATTCCTCCTGGCGGGACCCTCATCGCCTATGGAGGCCAATGTGGCTCTCATCATCATAATATTTCTCCTGGCGGGACCCTCATCACCTAAGGAGACCAATGTGGCTCACATCATCATAGTATTTCTCCTGGAGGGACGCTCATCGCCTAAGGAGACCAATGTGATTCTCATCATTATAACATTCCTCCTGGCGGGACCTTCATCGCCTAAAGAGGCCAATGTGATTCTTATCACCATGATACTACTCCTGGCGGGACCCTCATTACTCTCATCAAATCTTGTTTAAACCAATGAGGCACTTGCTGCCAAGCAAAGCACCGCTTGGCACTCCCAACGCACCCTTTGGCACTCCCATGCATCTCATCCAATTCCCATTCATTTCATTTAAAACTATGCATGGGAAACCCACTCCACAAGTCCCCAACGTGTGGGACTTGTCTTGGGTGGCTTTAGACCAAAGCAACCTTTCATCTCCCATTTGACTCAATGAATTTACAAGACCCCTTTGGTTTCCATTTCAACTCAACCAACTCATAAGCCCAACTCACCACATTAAATGACACTCATTTAATGCACTTGAGTCAACTCCATTTCTTAATTTAAACCCAACTCAATTCAGTCCCAACTCAACCTGATTTAACTCACAATTGAGCTCACTTGAGGGTCCACACGGTCAACCATGGTCCATATGGTCAACACGACCCATTGGGTCCCCATTTAGCTTATTGACCCAATTAACGCCTAGACCCAATTATGAGTGGTTTAGCCCCTTTGAATGTGGTTTACCCATTTGCATCAAGCCTACCCATTTATGCTCCACTTAATTTCCAATCAATTCAGCTTAACCCCATTAAATTTGGGCTCACCCAATGGTCAAACAAGTCCATTATGACCCATTGGTCCCAATTGGGTCCTTTGACCCAATTAACCATATTGACCCAATTTGATGTTCATAACCATTCATGATTTATTGACCCTTATACTATGTTCATAAAGTCACAATTTGAACAATGGGCCCCACCATTTTCTCATTTACAATCACATTTATTAAATTCACCAATCCAGTGGCATTTTCGTAAATATTCATCTTATTGAGAATTTGGGGTGCTACAAAAACATCCCATTCAAAAATCATGAAGACCTCTAACCATTTCTATTCAAAGTATTTATTTTTAGAGTCTTCTATCCTTCTTTGATTTGACCCGATCTCAAGCCACGTTTCGTCCTAATAGGAAGTCATATTGATCTTAGGTCTAAATAAGGTGTTTGATGTGCAGATCACTTATTTTCTTTGAATTGAGTCATCTTTGATAATACATATGTGAGATATTTTGATGTTGAATACATAATTTCCTCTCACATATACCTTGAGAAAAAATGAACCCAAACCTCTGAGTGTTAATTTTTCTAAGAGATATATCCAGTAAGGTTTGAAGTCAAAACGCACTTTCCAACGGTGTGAATAAAACTTGGGTCTATTTGGAAAATGAAATCTATCTTAACATTGGTTAAGCACACACACACTACGAGTATAAGCCTTGTAAAATGAAATTTAGAATTGTATGATGTTTAGACCCCTTGTCTGTGTATTCTTATTAAAGATGTTGATATTTGTGGGTATTATTACTAAAAGCCCTCACGAGACTATAAGTCGTTCACTAGGGGAAAGCTAAGGGTTTAAAGGCTTGTTGCATATGCTAAATGCAATAAAAAATACTAGCGAAAGTGGGGTAGTTTTTAGGTTTAGTTTAGGTTTTGATTCAATATAGGTGTAGACTAGGTTTAGGATTACATTTGGATTTTTATTAGGTAGTTTTGCTCGAGGACTAGCAAAATCTAAGTTTTGGGGTATTTGTTGAGATATGGAAAATGACAATTTTACCCCTGATTATTGGACTAGTTAGCTCTCAATCTTGTATATATTAGGTACATTTAATACAATTTGTGAGTTTTGTAGATAAAAAGGGAAAGTACGTGAAACCAGTTTAAATCCAAAAGAATTGCAAGGATTTGTGCTTAAAATGGAAGACCCAGAATTTTTATAATTAAATTCTAACCACTTTTAGGGACATTATTGTAAATTGAATAATCTGAATCCAATTATCAGAGTCTAGATTAATTCGATTTTTAAGTGGTGAATTAATCATTTAATTCTAGAAGAGAGAAGTTGCAATTCAAGGGCCAAAGTCTGAATTTCAAATCAATGGGCCATAGATCCACTCCAATTGGGCCCAGCATTTGGCCAAGCCACAGGGAGTCCATGCGTATTTCACACAGTGGACCAACCTAGTGAGAAACTCAAGTGCAAGTTCTCAAGTCCAAGTTCTCAAGCTCAAATCCAAGTTCAAAAGCCCAAAGATAAGTCCAAGAGTTGAGGTCAAAGCCCAAAGTCCAATGCTCCATGGATCAAGTTCGAATTTCGCCTAAACCCATGTCCAATTTCCCATGGCGGAAATCCATAACCCTAATCCTTATCTTTCTCATGCACATTTCATCTCCACCCTCCATTCTCTAATCTCAACCATCAATCCATCCATACATAAACCATGTTAGATCTAGGCAATCTAATTCATCCATCATGTAGGATAACCTTATATGCATTGCCTATTCATTCATCCACTTAGATCATCTATCACATATTAGAGGCACTAGATCTTGACCAATCCATCACAACTATTCACTTCATACATGCATATTAGGTAACATCCTAGAGCCTCCATGCTAATCCATTTCATAACACACTTTGCATTAAATCTAGGCCATCCATCACATCATCTAACTTGATCAACCATTCAATCACAATCCTCCATTAGAAACCCACCTTTTATAGATCTTGATTTTATCAAAATACATTAGAGCCATTAGATCTAAACCCAAACCAATCATGGTCATTCATTCACTAAACCCTAGGATTAAACAACTTTCATCCTAAGCTAGCCTCCATGCGCATTTTACACATCATCATCCACATGATTTTGCAACTAAATTCTCTCAATGTATTTGAACCAAAATCCATCCACATTCATTCCCATATCTTTTCCACCTCATCAAACTCAATCCATCCAAGTTATACACAATTTTGACACTTCTAGAAAGGCAGCCTCCATACGAATTTCACAACCCTAGGACATGTTTATCAACTCATCATCTCATCCATCCATTTACATCAACTCTAGATCTTAGCCATTCATGCATTGCGTTAACTTTGAACCAAAACAACCCTAATCTCCATGTCAAAATCGGCCAACCCTATTTCCTCTCCTAAATCCCAAATTTCTCTCCTCCATGACTTAGCCACCAAACCAAGCCACACCTAATTCGTGTACACCATAATAGAAGTCCTAATTTTCAACTTAAAATCTCCACCATTCACCATTAAGTTAGATCTAATCCAAACCTTTGATCCATCAACTTAGACCTAGATTTAATCCCACCCGTTCATCCAATTTTTTAGCCTATAAATACCACCTTTCACCATGCAAAATTCAAATTTGGACTAAGGACATTGAGGCTAGGCGTGGACCAGAGGAGAGAAAGAAAGAAAAGCAAGGAAAAGACTTGGAGAAATTGAGTACACCGAGAAGGATCCACTAGTTTAATTTAATTTCTAATTTCCAATTGTTTAATTCTTGTATTCTTTCATTTCAAATCCAAGCACTGTAAATTTGAATCCAATGTATTCAATAAATTCTAAGTGCAATGAAATATTAGTCTCCGGTTTTCCAATTGAATAGTATTTGTGTTATGATTGTTTGTTATTTAAAAATTAATTTTGAATCTAATACTATGATGGGTTTCAATTATGTATACTCTAAAATTAGATGGAATGAAATATTTAGGCTTGGACAGTCCTTCCGTTTCGGGGATCTAAGGATTTTTGTCTGACAAACAAAAGTGCAATGAAGTATTTGGGACCCGAATCCGAACAGTTGTCCAAACTAAGTTCTAGTTTTTAGGTATTTGTTTAAAATTCATAGAATAGCTTCCAAATGATTGTAAATAATCAACATGAATTCAATATTTGTATTATGATTGTTTAGCTGTTTAGTTTTATTTTTAAATTATATCTCATGTTCGGATTTTATTGTGTGCTTAAGAGTTAGATGCAATGAAATATTTAGATCTAAGAAAGGCCTTTGCTTTGGTTTCTAAGGCTCTTGATTTCAAGGGTGCAATAAAATATTTAGTGCCAGAGGTGAACCTGCTTAGACTAAGCTCTGACTTTTTGAGAATATTTATTGGAACACATGAGTTTAATTTCTGAATAATTTTAAATAGAAAACTTGAATATGATATTATTCAGTTTACGTGACCTCTGGAGTTTAGGCTTAGATTTTGTTGTCAATATTTGAAACACGATGCCTTCTTAATTTCTTAGATCCAATTCCAATGTATCATATGTATTTCATATTGTTTGATTCTTTATCTTTCTCTTTATCATTTCTGTGTTTTCTAATTAGAACCACCAACATAAGTTTCAAAGTTAGATTTTACTTTTATTAATTAATAAATAATTGTAAATATTTTATGGATATATTTTCCGTAATTCCATTGGGTTTGACCTCGCTCTCACATTGCTATACTATGAATGGTTTGCGCACTTGCGAGATTTACAAACTTAAAACATCAACACCGACGATCTATGAGAAGCCTATAACAATCTTTACATTGAATGGAAGAAAATGGCAACAAGATATAACGATCTAAAGATGGGGAATGCTCGACTAAAAGATGTTTGAAAAATGAGATTGAAGAGAAAGTCAATCAAGACGACAGCTTTATAAAGTCTAAAGTTACAATCAACTCACTAGAGGATGAAATGATGAATCTTAAGAGTGAGTTAATCAAAGAAAAGAAGAGACTGGCAATGTAAGGAAGGAACTCATTGAAGAGAGAAGTAGATTGCCTCAATATGAAAATGAGCTTAGAATGGAAAATCAAAAATTAATGCAAGATGTGAACCAACTCAAATGACACAAAAAAAAATGATCGAAGAGAAGTTCACAAATATTGAAGAGAGATTGGAAAATTTGTTGAAAATTGGGAAGAGAGCAGGTGATAGAAGTGGTTTAGGATATAATCCTACTTATGCAAAACAAAACCCAACTCCTATTGTATTTGTGAAGAGTAGAACGGAACAGGTAAGTCACATGTTTTTACTGCGGTAAAAAGGGACATTACAAGAATGAATGTAAAATGCATAAGGAGCATTGAAAAAAAGCTCAATCTAGACTATATACAAAGGATGTTTAAAGAAATTCAAGGAGGTACACTCACACGAATCATAGATTTGTGAATTATAAGAAAGTGAGAGATAACCGAACGCACAGTTATTAACAACACACACAATTTTATCCCTCAAATGGTACATCTTATAGGGATAATCAAATGGACACTCCCAATCAAATTGGAGAACATTATTGAGTTGAGTGTTTTGTCCAAGGTTATTGGACATGGGCTAGGATCTTACAGTGTATACTATCAAAATGCCAGATATTGGAATGCTAGGAACCCACCAGATCAAAACTTGAGATGGTTACCTAAAACGCTGAAGTGATCTTGGATCCTATTACAATTTGTATCATTGAAGATATTTGGTATTGATCTAGCTGCACAAATGATTTAGGATTGAAGGGATGGTGTGTGATTAATAGTATGGAAATTCACTGAATTTGTGCTTTATTTTTTAACCTTCGAATTTGTACGCTTGCACGTCTGAACTGACGTTGTTCGCAACAGGTATGGTTTATCTTCTATTCCCGCATGATAATTCCTCATTTGGTTTCTTCGGAGCTCTTAACAACGGCAACGTCCTCAAACCTTCCTCTCTGACTGTATTCCTTGGGGAAAAATAAAGCAAACGTGATCTAGAGTGTGGCAGAGATCTTGGAGAGGATGGGATGGTCATGTAATACCCCAGTTTCTCAATGAAGTGGAAAATTACGAAAATACCCCTAAGTTATTAAATTAATTATTTTGTGATGACAAATAAGGAAATAGTGAGGCCCATTGCTCAAATTAAAATCATATGAGCACATTATAAATGTTAAGCTTGATTGGATGGGTAATTTTCATCATTTGGGACAAAAATGGCTAAATGGGTCAAAGGGCCCAAATGGGACGCATCGGGTCTTACTGGATTATTTGACCGTTTTGTAAATTTAAATTAAATGGGGTTAAGCCTATTTGATTGGAAATCAAGTGGAGAAGAAATGGGTAGGCTTGATCCATATGTGAAAACCATTTACAAATGACCAAAATACCATAATTGGGTCATGGAGTCAAAAACGGGTCAAGGAGCTAAAAGTGGACCCAACGGGTCAAGTTGACTATGGTTGACCGTGTGGACCCTCAAGGGAGCTAAAACACGAGTCAAATCAATTGAGTGGGACTGAAGTGAGTTGAAATTAAATCAAGTAGTGAGTCAACTCATGTGCATTAAATGAAATGCATTAAGTATGTGAGTTGGGTGAGTTGAGATGGAAATCTAAATGATCTTGAGTTGGGTGAGTCAAAATGGAAATCCATGGAACTGCAACTCAGTGAGCTAAGTGTAAATTTGAAGAGGTTGGCTGGTCTTAAACCAACCAAAACAAGTCCCACACGTTGGGGACTTGTTTTGGTGAGTTCCATGTTGAATCATGAATGCAAATGATGGGTTTGAGGTGAGTTACATGGAAATCTGAATAGCTGCATGGGTAGGTGCCAAGGGGTGCCTTGGATGGCACCCAATGCCCATCGTTTTGTGCATGAATTGATGAGAAGTGGAGGGGTTATGATGGCTGAAATACAAAAGCAATGAACACCAAGGTTAGCCGACTTTTGTCATTGCAAACCCAAGTTTTCCCATCTCTTTCTCCCTCTCTCCAATTGGTGTTCTTGGCTGGAACAGCAGAGGTTTTTGGTACCAAATATTCAAGCTTAAACCAGCAAGGAATTAAGGAAGAAAGGAAGAAATAAAAGGAAGAAGACAAGGAGCAAAGACAATAGGAAGAGCTTGGAATTTGGTAAGTGTTTCATGGACTTTTGGATTAATAAAATGGGTGTGTATTGGGCCATGATCA
This sequence comes from Chimonanthus salicifolius, assembly GCA_013350335.1. NCBI lineage: Eukaryota > Viridiplantae > Streptophyta > Magnoliopsida > Laurales > Calycanthaceae > Chimonanthus > Chimonanthus salicifolius. The sequence goes on from CM023540.1 coordinate 59,091,357, forward strand.
TGGCCGAATACACCAATGTTTAACCTTGATTTAATGGAGATTTAGAAATGGTGAAGATGACCATTGGGTTCGGCCACCATGAAGGGCCGAACCCCATGTGAAAGATTGCTTGGTTTTCATGTTTTGGAAACATGAAAACCATGGGTTTATGGACTGATTTTTGGGTTTTTTATTTGAGAATTAAATACATGTTATTAAAAGGATTATAAACCTGTATCTGAATGTCAGAAAAGGTTGAAGTTTATATGGTCTAAATCAGTGGATTAAAAGATGGAAATGGACCATTGGGTTCGACCACTTTGCATGGCCGAACCCCATGGAAACAAGTGGTTGTTTTTTATAGTTTTTGGAAATTAAAACCATATAATTTGGGACTGATATTAGATGTTATTGTTGGATTTAAAATGCATGTTTTAAAGAGGTTAAAACATGGATTTGGATGTTGGTTTCAGACCCAAGATAAAGGGTTAAATGTTCAAAACCAAAGGTTATGGTGTTCGGCCAATGAGCATGGCCGAACCCTATGAAATTGGGCTAATTTTTGGATGTTTGTTTGAAATCCAAAAGCCTGATAATAATATACTGTTATTACATGATTATTTGAGGTTTAAAAACAGTAAACATAACCATTGTGTTCGGCCACCATGGAGGGCCGAACCCCATGTAAAAGAGTGTTGGTTTTCATGTTGGGAAACATGGAAACCATGGACTTTTATGGGCTGTTTGGATGAATTTAATTAGATGGTTTCTAAGAGGTTTAAAGGCAGCAATATGATACTGATATTGCATGTTTAAATAATTCCTAAAGTATGTGTGAAAGACCAAAACATGGACATAGGGTTCGGCCACCTTGGACGGCCGAACCCCATGTAAGTAAGTAATGGGTTTTGGTGAAGTTTAAATGACTGTTTTGGTGGTTGGTTATGTGGCTGAACCATGTGTAATTCATGGTTGGGTAAGCATGATTAAATCATGAATAACCATGGGAAGTGAGGGATCAATCAGATCAAGAGAACTATTGGGTTCGGCCATGTGCATGGCCGAACCCCATGGGGCTAGTTTTGGGATGAATGGACCAAGATTTATGGGTTTTCTTATGTATGTTAAATGAAATAAGCTTGCTGTTTTGGGTTGGCCATAGGATGGCTAAACTATGGGTTAACATGGCTAAGGGGGTAGAGCCAATTAGTATTTAAATAAAGGACATTATTGAGCAAAGAACTATAAGGGTTAGGCCATGAGTATGGCCGAACCCCATGGACTATTTTCATGGGTCATTTTATGGATGTGTATGTGATCAAAGATGGAATTATGTTTGCTATTTTGGTCGTCCAAAACATGACTGAACCACGTTAAGGTTGCGGTTAAGGTTGTAGAGTTTAGTCAAGGTATTGGTAGCAATGGCATGTTTGTGAATAAGGGTCACAACCATGAGTTGGTATTTGTGGACTCAGACTCAAAAATGGGAATCAAATAAAGTAAGGGATTAAAGTTGGTCCATGATTTATGTGAATAAGGTGACGGATCTCTGTGACGGTGCACGACTGCGAGCGGTGACCGGATAAAGCCTAAGAAAGAACGGACGCTGAAGTGATTCTTCAGTAGGTTTCCTACCTACTTGTAACCACGATTTTACCCCAGTTTTCTTATAATACTCTTGTTTTATTTTATGTGTTTCAAATGATATATTATGCATTAACAAATGGCATATAGGCATTGGCATCTCATGCATAGACATGGGATTATGAATGAGGTTCTACAGTGTTGCAATTTATGGGTTACGTCCTGCCTCGGTGGTGCAAGTCACGCCAGGAGGAGTAACATGATGATCATAGTCACATTGGTCTCCTTAGGCGATGAGAGTCCCTCCAGGAGGACTCATACGTGATATGAATCAGTCAATGATGAAGAGATGAAAGTGTGTTGTAATTTACCTTGACAGTGCAAGGCACGTCAAGTGATGGCTATGAATGTACATGATGGGGGATGCTCATTGCATGTGCATACTTCATAGCATTGTTTTACCTGTTTTGATGATCATGTATTATGATATGTAAATGCATGTTTTATATGCTAACATGTGGTAGCCCTGATTCGGGAACCTACTGAGCGCGTTGATCTAACGCCCTAATTCTATCCTCAGAGGAGATTGCAAGTACAAGTAAAGGAAAAGAAAAGGTCATTGACCGGGAGGGGAGCTGAGCCTAAGTGCTTGAATGCGGGAATGAATTTCTATTTGCTGTTTATTTGATACTTTATTATGGACATGTAATAAAGTAGTTACTTGCTATGGTTTGCTTAGGATATTGACAATGTATGGTTGATTTATGTGATTATTATTTGAGACTGGTACTGGCTATCTTTTCATATTATTCCGCAGTTAACTTATACTATTCCGCAAGTTGATGTTAGTTCCATGTATGTTCATTATCATGGTCTAGTCCATGTACACATGCGTGGCCAGTTAAGGTTCAGACTTGGGTAGTCTGAACTTAACTCGCGTCGTGACGCCGCCCGCTCTCTTTCGATGTTTTATTATTACTTTAAAAAAAAAATTAGACTCTGAATTCTCGGAGAGGGCGGGGCGTTACAGGTCAAACTTACTACAGTGGGGCGGAGATGCATACCCTTCTCTAGTTAAGGGAATGTATCACTCTAAATATACGTATGGACTTTCTCCACCGATTTTCACTGTTGAATTTACGAATGGAGAGAATTATGTGGTCATCCCCCAAAATTGAAAGTTCCCGATGCTAGAACAAGATTGGTCCTAGAGGAGGGGGAAGTGAATAGGACAATACCCGATTTTTATGGACCTTTACAAATTTCTTAATTAATCAATACAAATGCAAAGGAATAACAAGATTAATCAAGTGTTCTTGTGATATCCCACCCAAAGTCCCACATAGGTTGTGGACTTGGGTGGTAGGGGCTTTATATGAGGAGGCAAGCCCCTCCCCATCACAAGGCCTTTTGGGCCTAGCCAAGTGGGCCAAGGCCCAAAGTAAAGTCGTGCGGGTCCAAGTGGGGTCCAAAGCAGACAATATTGTGATGGGTAGGGTAGGGTCGTCACAAGCGGTATCAGAGCACGATTCAACACTCGAACTGTATGGCCTCTACTTGCATGACGTTGCCTGCCTGTATGTGTGGACCCCCTCTCAGTGTGACATGACAAAGCCAGGGATGGCTCTGGTCTTAAGGGGGTAGATTGTGATACCCCCACCCAAAGTCCCACATTGGTTATGGATTTGGGTGGTAGGGGCTTTATATGAGGGGGCAAGCTCCTCCCCATCACATGGCCTTTTGGGCCTGGCCAAGTGGGCCAGGGCTCAAAGCAAAGTCAGTGCGGGCACAGTTGGGATCCAAAGTAGACAATATTATGATGAGTAGGGTCAGGTTGTCACAATTGTGTGATAGAAGAGTGTGAAAATTATGAAGCAATCACAACAACAAACCAAACACCCAATATATAGTGGTTCAGAGTAAATCTCTCCTACATCCACTGATGGACTCACCCAATCTTGAGTTATCTCAAATTCACTAGTATGGGAATTACGCCCACACAAATAGAGTAGGAATTTCACCTACACAATCCCATCTAATTTTGAAAGGTTCGACCACCTTGGTCTAATCCTTATCCCTCTATTTTTTATATTGGTTCAAGCACCTTGCTTTAATCCACTTCATAAAGATGATATTCAATGTAGCACAAGAATAAGAACTTGCCTTTTTAGCTCACTTGAAGTAGATGTTGTGCTTCTTGAAGAGTTCTCCCAACTTTGATCTCTTGATGGAAGATGTACCAATTATGCACAATCACAAGCTTTGGGAGATGTTTTCTAGGATATGAGATTTGACTATGGATCTTAGATCTATTTCTTCTATTTCTCAATCTCAATCAAAGCCTTGATAGGATTTCAAATGATTTACCAATGTAAAGTGCTTAGAAAGAGGTTGAGAGAGGTTGGGATTCTCTCGTATTTCCTTAAGATTTTCCAAGTGTAAGGTCCAAACAAACTCTCCAAAACCCGGAGCTTAAATAGGCAAAACAGTGATTTCCCAACAACTAGTTGGCGATGGGTCGCAAGCTGGCAATGGATCCCAACTTTTCAAAAAGCCTTCAAACCATATGATCGTTGTACGTTTAATGCATTTCCAATGGATAAAAAACGATCACCTGCGATGGATCGCCACTGGCAAGTGGCTCTCCTTGAGACCAATTTTAAAAAACAGAGTTCTCTCATCCAGAACTCTGGAAAACCCAAGTGATGCATCATATCCTGCGATGGGTTGCGAGGCACCTGGCGATGGATCGCCAACCACTAGTGGCTCGTCCTGAGAACAGACCAAATTGACAATATTTTCCAACCAGAACCTTAGATTTTCTAGGCGATGGCTTAGTCAGCTTGCGATGGGTCGTGAGGCACTTGACGATGGATCTCCAGACCACGATGGCTCACGCCTAACTGATATCCAGATTTTCAAGTTTAAGTCCAAAGGTTCTGTGGCTTGGTCCTGGTCCACTAGGCTTGATCAATTTTACCAATATGAATACTAAGCTGAGTCAGGGTCTCTATAGGTGTGTTGGGTTCACCCTAGAGTCATCTATGGCCAATTTACCTAAGTGATTGCCATACACATGGTGATGCTTGAATATTTAACTTGATCTTTCATGTTTGAACTCTTGATTCAGTCTTCACCGCTCTTGAGTCTTGATTCATGTCTTCTATCTTCCAAGGCAATGCTCTTCTAGGTCATGGAATTGACAACAAGGTGACTCGGTCAAACTGGGATACTAACAATTAGTGATCTGATTATCATACCAATGAACATGAATGTGTTAGGTGTGGTGAGAATTTAAAGTTTCCAAATGGAAGGTGATGTTGGAAGCCTCCAACTCATGCAAGGCTCTTGGAATTCACATTAATATTGGAGAGAAAATCTCTCTCTAAAGGACATGGCACGCCAGCGTTGGACTACAAGGAAATAGGAAAGCCAAGATGTGTACACGATAGTTGTAACATGTGGAAGGGAGAGAAAATCTCTTCTAACTCATAGAAGAGAAGGACGGGTGCTAAGTTTGGATTGCCTTTTGGCCATGGGCCTTTTCTGTTGGTTGTATGCGCATGTTGTGCGCTTCAAAGAGAGTCGCCTCTAGCTGCGTGCATCATGGTGGAGGGATTTTTGTTGGTCACCACAGGAGACACCAATGAAGACCTAAAATACACAACAGCAAGCATGGTGAATGCTTGAGTCTTGTGCCGTGCATGCATGATAGATGCATGGTGGTGGACGGAAAATGCATGGTGTTGACTGCATGCATGGAGGTGGTTGAAGGTGTTGTGGAGGAGTCACAACAAGAAGCACATCAAGGAGCGAGTTAGAAGACATGTAATTTCTTTTGGATTGAGAGTGCAAGTTAGAGAAGGGAAACTGCAATTCAGTTGTGGGTTGCGGGTAGCAACGATGTATTGTACAAGGGACTCTGAATTTGGATTTGGGACTTAAACTCAATGGGGTCATTTGCATCTTTTACGAGTATTATCTCTTTACTCTCAGAGTGGATTATTCACGCCTTGGACGTAGGTAGTATTTGCCGAACCATGTAAATCTCTTAGTTGCGGTATACTTGTTATTTTTTCACATATTTATTCCTAACAGAATGATGTGTCATCCATTTCAAAAAAATATATCTAAAGGGCTAGGGAAAGAGTGTACACAACTTTTGTGTGGCAAAGACGAATCATGGCACAAAAGTGCTCTGCCTATGTCAAGACTTCATCTTGAATACAGGATATTACAAAATATTTTTCTTCACAACTTATATCCTAGACAAGGGTAGCAAAACTGATCTCAGTGGAGGAATGGCATACTTCCTTTATTTAGTAGCCACTGGTGGAAATATATGTCTACCTTCCTGAATCTACACCACTGTGGTGAAGTCTCTCTTAAATCCAACTCGTACTGTTGCTGTAACACCCCAATTTCTCAATGAAGTGGAAAATTACGAAAATGCCCCTGAGTTATTAAATTAATTATTTTGTGATGATAAGTAAGGAAATAGTGGGGCCCATTGCTCAAATTAAAATCATATGAGCACATTATGAATGTTAAGTTTGATTGGTTGGGTAATTTACATCAATTGGATCAAAAATGACTAAATGGGTCAAAAGGCTCAAATGGGACCCATCGGGTCTTACTGAATTATTTGACCATTTCGTGAACTTAAATTAAATGGGGTTAGGCTGATTTGATTGGAAATCAAGTGGAGGAAAAATGGGTAGGCCTGACCCATAAGTAAAAACCAGCTACAAATGACCAAAATACCCGTAATTGAGTCATGGAGTCAAAAACGGGTCAAGGAGCTAAAAGTGGACCCAACGGGTCGAGTTGACTATGGTTGACCGTGTGGACCCTCAAGGGAGCTAAAATATGAGTTAAAGCAGTTGAGTGGGACTAAAGTGAGTTGGAATTAAATCAAGTAGTGAGTCAACACATGTGCATTAAATGAAATGCATTAAGTATGTGAGTTGGGTCAGTTGAGATGGATATCTAAATAGCCTTGAGTTCAAGTGAGTCAAAAGGGAAATTGTAGGGGCTGTAAAATCAGTGAGTTGAGTGGAAATTTGAAGAGGTTGGCTGGTCTCAAACCAACCAAAACAAGTCCCACACGTAGGGGACTTGTTTTGGTGATTTCCATAATGTATTTTAAATGAGAATACATGGGATTGAGATGAGTTACATGGAAATCTGAATGGCTGCATGGGTAGGTACCAAGGGGTGCCTTGGATGGCACCCAATGCCCATCGATTTTGTTAAGAAGTTATGAGGGAATTGAGAGGTCATGGTGGCTGAAATACAAAAGCAATGAACCCCAAGGTTAGCTGATTTTTATCATTGCAAACCCAAGTTTTTCCCATCTCTTTCTCCCTCTCTCCAATTCGTGTTCTTCCCTGGAGCAGCAGAGGGTTTTGGCACCAGTTATTCAAGCTTAAACCAGCAAGGAATTAAGGAAGAAAGGAAGAAATAAAAGGAAGAAGGCAAGGAGCAAAGGCAATAGGAAGAGCTTGAAATTTGGTAAGTGTTTCATGGACTTTTGGATTAATAAAATGGGTGTGTATTGGGCCATGATCATGGCTGAATATACCAAGGTTTTAACCTTGATTAATGGAGGTTTAGAAATGGTAAAGATGACCATTGGGTTCGGCCACCATGAAGGGCCGAACCCCATGTGAAAGATTGCTTGGTTTTCATGTTTTGGAAACATGAAAACCATGGGTTTTATGGACTGATTTTTGGGTTTGATTTAAGAATCAAATACATGTTATTGAAAGGATTATAAACCTGTATCTGAATGTCAGAAAAGGCTGAAGTTGTTATGGTCTAAATCAGTGGATTAAAAGATGGAAATGGACCATTGGGTTCGGCCACTTTGCATGGCCGAACCCCATGGAAACAAGTGGTTGATGTTGATGGTTTTTGGAAATTAAAACCATATAATATTGGGACTGTAATTAGATGTTAGTGTTAGTTTTAAAATCATGTTTTAAGAAGGTTAAAACATGAATATGGATGATTGATTCAGACCTAAGATAAATGATTAATTGTTTCAAAACCAAAGGTCATAGTGTTCGGCCAATAGCATGGCCGAATCCTATGAAATTGGGTTGGTTTTAGATGAATTTTTAAAGGGTTGAACTCGGTAATAATATGCTGTTTATTACATGATGATTGGAGGTTTAAAAATAGTGAACATAATCATTGGGTTCGGCCACCATGGTTGGTTTTCATGTTGTGAAACATGGAAACCTTGGACTTTTATGGACTGTTTGGATGAATTTAATTAGATGGTTTCTAAGTGGTTTAAATAACGCCTAAAGCATGTGTAAAAGATCAAAACATGGACATAGGGTTCGGCCACCTTGGATGGCCGAACCCCATGTAAGTAAGTAATGGGTTTTGGTGAAGTTTAAATGACTGTTTTGGTGGTTGGTTATGTGGCTGAACCATGTGTAATTCATGGTTGGGTTAACATGATTAAATCATGAATAATCATGGGAAGTTGAGGGATCAATCAGATCAAGTGAACCCCATGGATTGCTTTAGGGTTTTTATTTGATTTACATGGAGTAGTGTTGGTAGATAAAAATGAGGATTGGAACCACGTGATTTGAATGGTTGTGAAGGGATTAAGAAATACAAATTGGATTGGTAGGGTTCGGCCAAGTAGTATGGCCGAACCCCACTAAGGTAGATTACTTTGATGAACTTTGATTATGAGCAAGATTAGACATTGGTTAGACCAATGGCAAATCTGTGAATACAAGCCAAATGAAAAGATTGATTATGAGCAAGATTAGATGTTTTAGGTCTCATATGTGAATGGACATGTAAATGAGAGTATGATTTACTTATTGTTGCATGATAAGGTACCGGAAGTCGAACGATGAGCGAGTCGTGACCGGGTGACGCTAAAGAGAGATCAATTACTGAAAGGAATCTTCAGTAGGTTTCCTACCTACTTGTAACCACAGTTTTACCCTAGTTTTCTTATGAGACTCTTGTTTTATTTTATGTGTTTCAAATGACATATTATGCATTAACAAATGGCATACAGGCATTGGCATCTCATGCATAGACATGGGATTATGAATGAGGTTCTACAGTGTTGCAATTTATGAGTTACGTCCTCTTTCGGCGGTGCAAGTCACGCCAGGAGGAGTAACATGATGGTGGCTATGAATGTACATGATGGGGGAGGCTCATTGCATGTGCATACTTCATAGCATTGTTTTACTTGTTTTTACTAATCATGTACTATGATATATATGCATGTTTTATATGCTAATCATGTGGTAGCCCTGATTCAGGAACCTACTGGGCGCGTTGATCTAACGCCCTAATTCTATCCTCAGAGGAGAATGCAGGTACAAGTAAAGGAAAAGGAAAGGTCGTTGACCGGGAGTGGAGCCAAGCCTAAGCGCTTGAATGATGGACTGGACTTCTTTATATTACTGTCATTCGAACTATATTTTGTTGAACATGTAATAAGTCACTACTTGCTATGGTTTGATTAGGTTAATAACTTTGGATGGTTGATTTATGATAATTAGTGTTTGAGACTGTTACTTGCTATCTAGTCTTTCTATTCCGCAGTTAATCTAGGTTATTCCGCATGTTGATGTTAGTTCCATGTGTGACTCATTATCATGGTCTAGTCCATGTACACATGGGTGGCCACTTAAGGTTCAGACTTGAGTAGTCTGAACTTAAGTCGCGTCGTGACGCCGCCTGCTCTCTTCTGATGTTTTATTATTATTTTCAAAAAAAAATTAGACTCTGAAATTCTCGGAGAGGGCGGGGCGTTACAGTTGCTCCCTTTGGGTATCTTGTGCCTAAAATGACTCTTAATAAATGTCAATCCCATTCCTAACGAGAAAGCTGTAGAGAGCACCCCTATCAGCGGATATACCCAAAATAGAATGATTCTTGGTGCCCTTCCTCATCAACTTGATGGTTTTCAAGAAGCCGAAGCAGCAGTGTACTCGGCGGATGTACCTGGGCCTTTCACACACTTGAGCCAAGCTGGATTGCCCTTTGGAAATGATCCAGCTCAAACCAAGGTATTATCATATACTTCCTCTCCTAATTTTGTTGTCTTATATGAATTTTGGAATTGTTCTAAAATAGTTGTCCCATTTATATTGAAATAGTATAAAGTGTATTGAAAATAGATGAGATCATATGGACTGCTAGCTTTATATAGAGAGTTCCTTAAAAAATACAAATGTTTCAAATGAGACAACTAAAATGGGACAGAGGGACTATTATTTATGTATGAAATAGTTTTAATTTTTATACACTTTTTATGTGAAGCTTGATTCCTCTGATTAGCGGAAGTCCAATACGAGCAGAATCTATGCCATGAAATAAATATAGGCCGCCCATCCTAACACGAGTGTTTCTTGTTAGAAGACATGGGTTTCAAAAAAATTATGTGAAAACTCCACTTTACCCTTCTCCCTTCCTAACTTTTTAAAAAACGAAATTATAGGTGCACCGCTCAGAATTATAGGTATACCGCTCATAGGTACACTGCTCATAATTAAAGGTGCACAGTTATTGATGAGTTCTATACGCCAAAGTTATAGTTAATTTCAAAATTGTAAGTGCATCGCTCAGAATTATAGATACACCGCTCAAAATTATAGGCGTACTGTTGTGGATGGGTTCTGTACGTCAAAAGTATAGTTAATTTCGAAATAATCAGTGCACCACTCATAATTATAGGTGCACCGTTCATAATTATAGGTACACCGCTCATATGTACACTACTCATAATTATAGGTTCACTATTGTGCTCTACTTAAGATTTGTATACAGAAAGACGGAGGTAAATTGAGAATTTCACTTTATCCCGTGTTTTCTAGCAAAAAAAACACCCGTATTAAGATGGGTGGTCATAAATATGCTGGGCTGAGTCTCATGTTAGCACTGGAACTAATTCACCAGACAAGCATGGACCGCCCCAATGTCATTTTCAGCTTCAAAAATCTTCACCCGTTTTGTATGATTTAGAAATGGAAGGATGGTGGGTTGCCAAGTCATTGACAAGAAGTCAGGACAAATTGCTTCATCAAGACTTTATCCCTAGTAGAAGATAGAAAGGAACAAACCCATGTGAAGCTCAACATTAAAAAACCAAAAATTCTCCAACGGACAATGCGGAAAAATCGAATAAAGTAAAGTTTTTTTCCGTAATCTCCGCCTTTCGATTTCTTGACCAGTGGCCTCCACTTCCATCCGAAAATATTACGAGATATTTACAATTTAGGGGTCTTATCTATTTTGAGAGAGAAAAAATTTTAATTCGACTATGACACATCTAGCACACATAGGATAAATAATTATGGAAAATGATCCAAAAGGTTGATAAGCGTGAATCGATTCCAAAATCTTCCTTCCTAAGGAAAATGTCTTAACCGTCAAGTCAACTCTCTCTTGACCAAAATGTTATTAACATGTTATTACCCTGTCAACTTAAGTATGAAACCCTATCAAATGAAATATCATGAATTACTGAAATAATATTTTCTTCAATATGTTATTCACCAAAAATCACTTTTATTGGATTGGTCAAGCCATATTATTAAATCTCTTAAATTTTTTTTTTCTAATTTTTAGTCTTTAAAAATTTAGCTAAGGTGATTTTTATGAACAATATAATTGAGAAAAAGGTCATTGCAACAGGGTCCATCACCATGCAATGTAGTGGGCTCCGCAATTAGGTGCAAACGGTTTGCGTTTATATATACTCATGAGATTTTCAAGGGAATAATAACCTATAGATGTTACTGCGTCCACGTGAAGGGGTGAATTGAAAAGTACAGTACTCATGTATATAATATATATAAAATTTAATTTTGATGGGATAAGAAAAATCATATTTTTAAGACCTTCGAAATTTTATAGTTATCTAATAGTAAAAACTAATCTAGATCAATAGACTTTGAAAGTCAAATTGATATCAAATTAAATGAGTTCTCACATGGACCCCACAAACCTAAGTTCTCATGAAAGACTCATTTGAACCATTCGGATCATATGTGAAACTATAGAAGACCTTACATTTTTTTTTACACCGGAGCACAAGGTCCCTATATGAGGCCCACTCAATATTAAATCTAGTTTATTAATTTTTTTATCTGAAGCTTAAATTCAACTGTTTATAATTTTTGGTTAATTCATCGTCAATGTTAGATTAATCATAATAAGTTAAAATATTTATCTACTTATTCATTTTAATCTTAAAAAATTAAAAATAATATAATTTAATGGATCTCATTTTTCGCAGTACAATAGATCACATGATAATTGATCGATTTGTATAATTTTTATGATGATAGGCTAAAATCCACAACTCCCTCTGTCCCAATTTATTTGTCTTATATGGATTTTAGATTTGTCTTAAAATAGTTGTCCCATTTAACATTAAGTGTGTTGAAAATAGATGAGATCATATGAAGTGCTAGCCTTATATAAAGAGTTCTTTAAAAAATACAAATTTTCAAATGAGACAACTAAAATAGGACTGAAAGAATATTTGAGAATCCATCAAAATACCCAAACATCTCAAACCAGACATCCGCTAGACTTGCCCATATTTGATGACAACATAGTTCAGCAACTCTCAATCTCATTCTTACATTAAAATTGGACCTTCCATTACAATCATCTTAGACGACATAATATAATTCTTTTATTAAAGAAACAATATACATTCAATTTTTAAAGTCATAAATTATATTTTAAACAAATTACAACTCTGAAAAGCAGTCTTCAAGTTTTATTAACCCTTGGGGTAATTCAGTGAATTTCGACCCAATTGATGGTCAAAACTCAAAAGCACTAAAAGGTGGACTAACAGAAACAAGAAGAGATCCTCGGATTCTATGGAGCAACAACCGCAACCTAATATGGGTCCCAGTCCCACAACAGGTAACGTGTTGGACAACCAATGAATCTTCCATTGTACATGAACAAACATGGCAACCTATCATTATATTATTTATTCTATTATATTATATTATAGTTAACTGTTCGCCTAGTAATTTTCACTTAAAAAGATATTTTTCGAATGAGAAGACAACTTTTGAACGGCTAAACGCCTGTTTGTGCTTGTCATATAATCAAATAATGTGCAATCAATTTCCAACTTTTTTTAAAGGAATTTCCAACTGAATGCACTTCAACCCACCCAAACGCATAATACAGCAAACAAAACAACAACAACAAAGAAAGAAAAAAAAAATTGAATCTCAACTGCTAGACTTACAGATACCCGTTGCCGAAAGAATGAGCATTTAGGTCCCTCCATTTTCTAATAAATAATCATCCGATTCCATAGAAAATCTATGGAAAGCTGGATTTCAAATTCCTGCAAGCTCTGTTGTTATTGCAATCAAGTTGAGAGGGAGAGAGGAAAAAGATAACAAACAATTTGACGCGGTGGTGTATCTCATGGGCTTCCACTGAAACCTCGACTGCTTTTATTCATCTTCCCCATCTCCATTTCACGGGTGTTTTGGCCTTCGCTGCTAGATGCAGATGGGTTGAGACCATACTCACTGGTGGCCTGTCCACTGTATTCACTGCTTCCATGTTCCTGGCTTTCCAACGCCATTTTCCTGAATTTTTTCATGTCTTCATTGTAGTGACCTGTATCATAATCTGAGCTTCCATATGAGCTGTAAACCGTGCTGTGCCCAGGTCTGACTCCTTCATTCAAAGAATCTAGAGATACATCCCCTTCCAAGGCTCGGACTACCTGTTCAGTTTTGACCGTAAAAATTGTTGATAAACATTAGATGGCATGCATTAAAACAACCAATATTCTACCACTCTTGTAAAGAATATAATTTCAGTCAAGATGTTGAGTTCTTCATTAAAAAAAAAAAAGGAACACAAGGCAGAAAGACAAAATGGCGGAACTCCACCCCTCTAGAAGACAGGCCCACATTAACATATAATATGGAAGAATAATTGGGAGAATATCTAAATATGCCTAGGAAGCCTAGAGAACCTTGAATAGAAAAGTTATATATTTCAATTGCACAGGGAGAAAGAAGTGGTGCTCCCACTTTTAGGTTCTGATTGCATGAAATGATAAAAGCATTGACCTTAATCATTAGTTAGAAAATGAGAGATTGTGAGACCAAAAAAATACCTGACTCATCCGTGGTCGACGTTGTGCAGAATGGCGCACGCATGCAGCAGCACAATTGACCATTCGAGCCATTTCATCGGGATTGCAATTGTTTTGCAATCGTGGATCAACAAGTGAATCATACTTGCCATCTTCCAATGCACGTGTGAGTAAAGACCTTGCCTGTAAGATGCCAAAACAACCAAACATCTATCAATCTTGCACTACATTCACAGATCCAAACTGCAAGGAGACAATGTGAAAACAATAATTTGAAGTAAGCTCATTTACAATCCTTTATATGTCTGTAACATCCAAAGAGCAGCAAGAAAAGTAAAGATGACAAATCATGCATTCACCAATTACAAGGGAAGAGAGAGGTAGAAGAGAGGCTGACCCAGTCCACTAAGCTATCATCCATGAAAGTATTAGTTGAATCAACTGGTCGGTGTCCAGTAATAAGCTCTAGAAGCATCACTCCAAAGGAAAACACATCTGATTTCTCAGTGAGTTTACCACTTGCTGCATATTCGGGAGCTAGATACCTGTCCATGGTAAGCACATTCTCATTCATGAGAAAACCTGAAAGTATTTTCCTCTTGGAACATCTGGACTCAATTAATTTAAGCTATGACCATTTCAAGTCCCATCAAAGCACAAAAACTTGTTTTCTCCATAATGCTAGGGTAGATGGATGTCATCATGAAATGCCAACAGAAAAATGACATCCATAGTAATGATAGAATCCAAATTAAATCATATCATCTAAAACATGAAAAGCCATATTCCTGAAATGATAAATAAGAGAATAGTTCTTACCCAAAAGTCCCCATGACTCGGGTAGAAACATGGGTATTGTTATCAGAAGAAAGTTTAGCAAGTCCAAAATCTGCAACCTGCAGAAGAAGTCACAGTTCATTAATTTTAAGCATACAATACAAAACATTTTTTAAAAAAAAAGATATAACCATCAACTGTTACCAAAAAAAAAAAAAACAACCATCAAAACCAGGCTGCCATGTAATTTGTTTGATTCTAAATGAATTCTCTCCAGCACCATCTTTGCATTCTCTTCCAAGATAACAAAATTTTACATATTCTACAAAATAGCGAAACACTTTTTGAGCAAATTTTGTACATTAGAAGTGTTAATTTTTTATGTTATTCTTATTTTAAGGTAAATATTTGCATAAATTTATTCAAATATTATGCCAAATCAATGAATCTTATGTTTCAGGATTTGCCAAATCAAACGTCTCACAGCAATGTTGGATTTTGAAACAACTGTACCCATGCAATATAGAATTTTCTTGTCCTTGAATAAAGATGATCTGATCCATTGAAATTACTTTAAAAAAAAATGTCCTATATCCACAGACAACTAAAGATGGAAAGACTACCTTGGCGTCAAACTTAAAATCAAGAAGAATGTTTGATGCCTTAATATCACGGTGAATAATCTTAGGATTGCCTGAAAAGTAAAATTATCTCAGTATAAAGAATGCAATCAAAACATTTGGTCACAAAAATCAAAATATTTTTTTTCCCTTGAATAACTGCTAAAAAGGAAAAAAATGAAGATAGAAAACACACAATCCTCATGTAGATATGCAAGGCCTCTTGCAGCACCAAGGGCAATTTTTAATCTCGTAGGCCACTCCATGGTTGGCCTTCCCTTCCCTGCAATGAGACAAGTTAGGACCAATGGCCCAAATCAGAGTCAGACATCTCCAACTACTGTTTTATATAGAAAAAAACAAGTTTGAATGTGCATCAACAACAACAATGTCCAAAGAACTATATGCTGATATGGGTGCAACTACAGATGAAACGTTAATCCCACTAATACCAACTAAGAAAATGTCAAAAGGTCAATGACAATTGTTTGGGGTGGAAGGGAGAGGTATCTAATTTTACAATACACGAGAGGCATAAAGAAATTTTCAAAAAAATAGATAATAAATAAATGAATTGCTCTCCAGCATTATGGATCATTATTATTTATTTGAAAGCTGTCTAACAATTGAACTTACATGTAAAATAAAATAGAAAACCTACAATTCAATATATGCAGAACGCACATTGTGTATATATCAAAAACTATTTTCAAACCCAATAAATGATAATTATTATTATTGTTATTTTTAAAATTCATTATTATTGTTATTGTTATTATTTGGAAGAACATTTTTTGTCTTTTCTTTCTCCTTTTTTTCTTAGGGGGTTATCATTTGAAAAAGTTTCTGACTGAATTCCAATACAAAGACAACTCAAGGCTAGAGGAGACAATTCAAGTAAAAGATTCTTGCTACTATACCACCCCATATAATTTGGTTGCAGATAAAAAAAAAAGGAAGAAAAAAACTCAATGGCACCTTTTGACCCAATACTCAGGTCAGATTTTTTTTTTTTTTTAATATCATTAGTATCTCCACCCCAAGTAATGGAAAAAAAAAAAAGACAAATAGACAAGGTTAGAACTATGGAGATGTGTATGCTACGTTGGATGAAGTAGTTTCATCCTAAAAGATAAAGTTGGAAACGAACATATTAGGAATAGTTTAAAAATAGCCTCAATATATTACAAATTGAGGGAAACTCATTTGAGGTGGTTTAGTAATGTTAGTACAAGACCAGACCGGGCCAGGTGTGTAGAGTTGATAAGCTACAGATTGAAGCCACTAGGAGGAGAGAGAGATATTGAAAACATGGAGAGAAGGAATAAATAATGACATATTAAATTGTAGAGTAACTGAAGGTGTTGTTCATGATAGGGTCAATTAGAGAAGAATTTATAAAGCCGACTCCAGATAGACGAGATTCTGGCCTATAATGATGATGATGATGATGATGAGTATCCCACCACACATTAGAGGTGAGACCAATCCCACAAATACATAAGACCACCCAAAAGCCTCATGTATCACTCTAAGGGGAGTCAACACTTTGGTCAGATGTTATACATGCCAAAAGCATGGAAAGGAGTATATCTGCCTGGCTTACCATGTAAGTGGAATTCCAATGTATTGTTAGGAACAAACTCATAAACAAGCATTCTTTGGCCTCCAGCAATGCAATATCCAACCAAGGACACCAAGTGTTTGTGATGTACTCTACTGATGATTTCTACCTCTGCTTGGAACTCACGCTCACCCTGCCCGCTACCAGATTTAAGTGACTTTACAGCGACTTCCTTTCCATTTGGAAGAATTCCTTTATGGACATAGCCAAAACCTCCTTGCCCAAGGAGGTTGGCATCCGAGAATCCATCTGTCGCCCTTGCCAGTTCTTCAAAAGTGAAGGAGTTTTGTGAAAATCCAAAAGAAATTCCAGGTGATGGTGGTGGGAGAGGGTTGTCAGAGCCTGAATAATTAGAACCAGAACCTCCACTGCTGCTGATGGCCGGTGGTGGAGCAGCTGGTGGCAATGTCGGACCACGGTTTGGTGACTGTGGAGGCCTAGATGCATATGCAGGTGGGAGAGAAGGATGAGGCGACATTTTGACAACATGATCTGCAGGTGGAGGTGCATTCTGTTGCCAATTCTGAGGTCGGCCACCATAAGGATCATCTGCAGCACGAAGACATTGTAAGAACCAATTAGTGTGTTCCAACAAAAGGAAGACCCACTAATGCAAATATTGGCAAAGTTTAACATGTATGTAGCTTCTCGAGTAATGAAGTTCTATGAAAGAATGATAATGCCGCCATCAACAATACCAACAATACAACCAATCCATGGGTTGGCCCCATAGTCCTGTTTTAAGTGATCAATGATAAATGACCATAAGTTCCACACGAGTATTTTATAAACCTCACTGCAGGTTCTACATTTTGCAAATAGTGTATTATTTCTGAACAGTAAATTTTGGTAATCGGGCACCATACCACCTGATTATGGAACCATGACAAATCGATATAGTCCATCAATTGGAACAATAATATTTTCTTTTGTTGGGACACGATATTTTTAAAATACGAATGTGCCCTTTCTTTTAATTCAAATGGCATTTTATAGAAAAAAGGCAGAATTGCAATCATTACCATGTAAAAGAAAGGGTACTTTTGATATTTAAAAGTATGGTGTTCCAACAATAGAAAGCAATAATGTCCCAATTGATGGCCGTCAATATATGTTAAAAGAATATGCACTAAAATATTACATGTATCAATGTGAGAACGGGTCATTTTAATGCCTGTGTCAAGGTTTTAGTTAGAAATGATTAGTGCTGCCAGTTCAATAATCGACAGATGGTGACATTACCATCAGATAGATTTCTCTTGATATAACCATCAGATACTCACATGCATTTGAGTTATACTTAGAAGTTTCTATCATCATTGCAAAGGCACTTATGTATAAAGTGAAAGCAAGCCTATTTACGAGTTTTAAACCTTTCTAGTAAACTGTAAGTGCAATAAAGCTTTCAATATTTGTTCTAAAGAGTTCTGGAACTTTGGAGTTGTCTAGATCTCAGGGAATTAAATGGACTGAATGAAACACTGTACATTTCATATGGTTTGGGTCATTTGGATGGTGTCCTAGAAAGAAATAGCAGATTCTTGTTGGAAGCCAATTGAGGGGCCATCCAGAAAATAAGCTCCTCCCTACTTCCTTTTAGAGAGGCTGCAAAAACATGGAAGACTGCCAAGAACAATACTTTTCAGTTGTAAAGCTCTACTCAAGAGACTTATAGATCAACAGCACAAAATGAGGTGGTTACAACTGGACTGGAATAGTGGGTGCAGAACTAAGTGCAGCAGGACCATGCATGCAGAGGCTGCAACCTTGAAATCTTTGCAAGTAGTAGCATGGAGGATCAAATTAGAATCAGTTATATGATGGGTTAATTATAGAATTTCTGTAGAATGGACAGATAAGATGGGGTGTACAGGTGAAGGGGAGTATCATAGAAGCAAATCCTGCTTTAGATGGTGACATAAGGATAATGTGCTCTAGAGTGAAGATAGACCACACAAATGATCCTATATAAAATGAGATGTAGCAAATTAGGAATCAACCAATATCCATCCAATCTAAGGATTTGAAATAGACAATTAAATTAGTTAAAATTTTGGATTCCATTGGATTGGATCTAATGGTTCAAATGACAAATGACCTATTTTTTGTTCACAAATAACTTTTAGGAATCAACCAACATGGCGGGGCTAGTGGCCCACTAAAGTGTTAAGGTTACTTTACATATAGACAGTGAAAAACATTTGCCAAATTTAATTTAAGTGGCAAGTCCAAATGGATGAGATAAATTATACTCATGATTATGATGATGATTATTAGATATCACATTGTAAATCATGATTATCAACATATGATGGTTATAGTAATTTCTTATTACTACTTCATTTTTATATACTTTTACATGGACTTTAATATATTTTGATTAATCACAAAATTTTAGGGTAAAATATGTAAAGTAATTATTCTACTACTAAATAGGGTTTGAATAGGTTAAATATATATGGAGATTGTTCAAAATTCTAGCATTTAAAAAATTTCAAATATTTTTAATGATCAATGTTCAAAAAAGTTGCATCCAAATAACTTTGCAGCATTTAAAAAAAAATAGTCATAAATCAAAACAGTTTTTTAGCATTTCAATGAAATGATTTTTTACCAGGAATTCATAAAGGTATTCACGTGCAGTAGCAGAAAATACATGTACCACATCTTGGTCGAATTTGCTTGAGACAAATGACAGCTTAGTTAGTGCAAATGGAACAATGGTAAGGCATGGACCGAGACAAATATTCCCAACTTATTATATTCACCATATAATGTCTTTTGCGCATTTTGAAATAAAAGAAGTTTTTGCAGCACTTCACACGCAATTTTTGTAAGCATCACAGCCTTTTATTTTCCTTTATGAATCAATCTTCCAAAGAAAGAACAATTCCAAATTCACAGATTTACTGAAAGTAAATATTTTTTCCTTCATTAGCTGTCAAAAATTGTTAGTTTAAAATTTCTAATATCACATACAATCAAATTCACTGGAAATGGGTTGAACTCTCAAATGACAGCTTCTATGGAGAAACTAATCTAAAAACGTGGATTGTCTTATCAGAAAAACAGAAAAAAAAAAAAAGGAAAAAAAAAAAAAAGCAGCAGTGGTAGCAGCAGCAACAACAACAATATACCAATTCCAATATGAGAAAATTAAAGACCGAAACAAAAACAGAAACAAAAAGGAGAGGACAGGATGTGGAAAACAAACCTTTCCGTGGTGGAGGAGGTGGTACGTAATAATCCATTTCATGGCGTCTTCTCCTCCTCTTCTTCTTGCAGCAGACGAACAGAAGACTCAACACCAAAAGAACAATGCCACCGACGACTGCAATTCCAACAATGACCCCTGTTGACATGCCATTATTTGATGAGTCATTCGAGGATCCAGATGCTGATGGAGGCGGAGGTGGGGACTGGTTAGAAGAAGATGAGGACTTTGGTGGTGGTGGAGATGATGTACTAGGAGGGGGCGGTGAAGAATTAGACCCTGGAGGTGGTGGCGAAGATCCCGTTGCTGGAGGAGGAGGCGTGGATCCTTCCGCTGGCGGAGGAGAAGATCCCGACGCAGGCGGAGGTGGAGGAGATGCGGTAGGTGTTACTGTTGCAGGTGGGGGAGGGGATGGAGTCACCGCAGGCGGAGGCGGTGGAGAAGATGCCGGTGAAGGTGATGCACCCGGAGACGGTGACGACATCGCCGGATTTATTCACCTCCGACAATTTGTGTCGAAAACCAACGGAAAAGGCAGATCTTCTTTGCCTGAAAGCTAATCTCCGTTTTCTCTTCGACTGTTTGCGTCGATTGGGTAGAAAACTGAAATCCAGTCCAACCGTAGGCCGGAAATCTAAGCTCTGCGGTCTTTCTCTGCTGATTTGCGTCAAATCACGGACAAAGCTAGCTGCTTCTAGCCGGAAACCTATTTTCCTCCGGCCGAGGTTTGGGCAAAAATTCGCCGGGAACGTACATTTTCGTTGGGGACGAGGAATTTCTGTCGCACTTTTGTTTTGTCGAATTAAGAATTTATTACAGTGAGAAGTTAAAGTCAGCTGCAGTAGCGATTCGGAGTGAGGAACTGGTGTTTGTTATTTCTGGTATTATTTTTGGTATGGTATTTGGTGCAGTTACGAATTAACATCTATACGTTATTTATTAATTTACTTATAATTAAAATAATTAATTAAAAACAATATTTATTTAAAAGATTAAAATTACATTAATGAATTATTTTTTGTAATATTAATTATAAAATATATAATATATTAAATAAAGATTCTATTTGGAAAAATAAAATTAAAAAATAATTTATTTATAAATAGAATTTCTTATGTACATCCAAATAAAAATTGTATTAAAACTCGTAATCTCTTTAAATCGTTTGAGGCTCCAATTGGTTCAATCAGATCCAATTGAATCGTGCAAATCAGATTAAACCATAAATGCAACCAAAAAATATTTTATGAACCCTTTAATTTTTTGTCTTTAAAGTAATACTTCATATATCTAATTAAGATAATTAAATGATTCTTTATGAGTTACAAATTTAAAAATATATTTTCAATAGTTAAATCATCAATATAGGTGAGCCTCATATAGGTAGTCTCACAAATCTACGCACATTTGTTCTTGGAAATAGGTTTATTGAAAAAATGTCTCTATCTATCATACCTTTTGATTATTCGGGAATATCTATCTTGATATCAAAGGAATCAAAGTCAATGTTATCAAAATCGGACTGGAATCGACTTCTTTGTGATTCAGTCTGATTAAAAAACCTTCTAAACAGTTAAATCGCAAAAAACCGCAGTGAACCATGTTGAACTGTGGACCGTGAACCGAGGTTCACTATGTATAAATTTAATTTTTTTCCTAATTTTTCATTACATTAGTTGGTGATATTTATAAGATTTAGCCATTTGGGACTTGTAGCAATGTGTTATAAAATTATGATATTAATTATTATGATAGCAATATTATCAACCTAATAAATATTAATTAACTAATAATGTATAAATAATGATGTTGGCCATTTATGACAATTATCTTAAAAGATATGTAACATTATAATATTATTAAAATGAATATGTTATTAATATGATTATTTGTATTCATTCTTACGTTATCAATAGTGTCAATATTTATATATTTTTTATGTAAATATTACTTTTCCAATAATATTTATAATTAAGATCAATCCGTAATTAATACATATATGTATCTTAGAATTAATTAAAGATTATTATATGTTGATATCTTATAATTTAAGTGAATGTAATAATTTCATATCTAAATAATAATTTTTTTTGCTTAAAATTTTACTCAATTTATTAGTTAAATATTAACTAATACTCCCTCTGTCCCACTTTAGTTATCTCATTTGAAAATTTTTTTTTTTTAAGGAACTCTCTATATAAAGCTAGCACTCCATGTGATTTTATCAATTTTCAACATATTTTATGCTAAATAGGACAACTATTTTGGGACAATTGTAAAATCCATGTAAGACAACTAAATTGGGACAGAGGGAGTATATCAATATAATATATAATATTTATATTAAGGGTACGCGTTAGACCGAGTTTAACCGCGGTTGATGTAATGCCCCTCCCTCTAACCACCATCATCAGAGTAGAGTTAAATGAATATTTGAGTGGAGAGAGAGGCGAGCGCCACGACATGAAGCAAGTTCAAGTCCGAAGACCCGACCCTTGACTGGCTCAACTAGTGTGTGCGCGATAACATTTGCACACACTAACATAAACCTATAGAAATTTAAATTTTTATTTCATTGCATGAATAGCTAAACACATCTCAAAGTAAGATAAGGAATTCCGACATACTAGAGTCAAATACAAAACAACTTAAATTCATAAATTCCACAACTATAAATGTTACATTTCCCGAAAGATAACATTCTTCAAATTACATTTTCTTCTAATTTCCAAATTACAAGTACATTAAGCCAAGCTAGTCGAACTTCAACTCTCGTGTCCATCTCGCTCATATTCGACCATCACATGATTTGATTTCATCTACGCACTTCAACCTGCATACACAATCTGGAGGGGAGAAATTTATGGGCTTAGTCAACGCACCCAATAGGAATTCCGATCACATAATATGCACTACAATGTGTCATACTAAGACAATATACATACTTGTACTCTTATCGAATCTCGATTTTATCGTATTTCAAAATTATATAAAATCCATGCTTCAAAACATACTATGTCATTATAAGTGTTTCAATACTTTATCCAAAATCATACTTAGGTCTTAAAATCCACATCTAGGTCACAAGCCATCTTTTTTCAAGATATACGTAATACATTCCTTAAACTATTTATCATGATACAAATCTCATATTTAACTCATTATATAAAACTCGTACTTGAAAATATAATACATATTTCATTATAAGGTATTGTACTCATATCTAATTCATCTCATAATTTTTTTCTCAAAAATAATGTTAAATTCGTTCTTATAACGAAATCATATTCACTTGACCTTTCAAAATATCATATGTCAATCACGTATCATAGTACATTTTTCAAGACACATTAATATATCATTTTAGGAAAAACCTCTCCTTCAAGACATACATAATATATACTTAAAACCTTTCACGAAAACCACATTCGTTTCATCATTTCAAATACCATATTCAGTTCATGTAAATGTTCATCAATATACAATATATTATGCCATGGGTACCATGATACATGCATACCTTTATCATGCCCCATGCGTAGGTGGTTCAATATTTCCTTTAGAACAACGGGGCATTTCATCCTCCCGTAAACTCATTTCATATTCATCCTTTGGGGTGTCCTGTTACATGTCATCATAAAACTCAACCGGTTCCACCGGTGAAACATTCTTTCTTGGCCATACATACACGACATCAAAGCCTACCCGGGACAATTCAATACTTTGATTCGTCAATTATAACATGACACTAAAGCCTGTCTGGACATTCGGCACTTTGGTTCGTTAACAGTAACCCATAACAATAATCATGACCCTAAGGTCCATTTGGACAATCGGGTCCTTTGTTTTCTTTTCATGTCTTTCCCATCCCATGCTTCATGCATGAGGAGTATGAATGCAAATGAATGCTTAATGTCCTAACATATATCATATCTTTAATCATTTTCAAGAACATGAAAAATATCTTTTCATCTTAGATACTTTATACCTTTAAAACACATCAACTCTATTCAACATAATCATATAGATTCTTTATGTATGACTTATAAGTCCCAAGGTAGTTCAAAACCCCACGTAGTTGTAGTCTATAATTTACATTTCAAAATACCTCATAGATTGCGAAATAGTCCGAAGTACTTCAATTGAAAATAAACTCAATTTAATAAATCAAGAACACATGATTTTCAAAGGGACTTAAAGCATCATTTTCTTATTATTAATAGGGTATTAGATTCATACCCATTGCACTTCAACGAAGTAGGAAAACCTACGTGATTGGAGATAAATCTACGGGGAGGACGAATCATGAAACGACTTGTACACCTCTAAGTCACCTTCGGGTCCTTCGTTATTTCCATGGATTAAGACACAAAAATCACACCACTAGTTAATGTCCTTGGTTTCCAAATCTAATATTTAGTACTTTTATTAATTACCATTGAGGGCGTCAGATTTGGAGAATGTTACTGGTGTCTTATTAATCCCACATTAATTATCAAAACCAGAGTGTGGGGTTAAGATCAAAACAGTCTGTCACTGTCAATTCGGAACTTGGGTCACTTTGTTCTGAACTTCCGAAGCTTCGGAACATCTAGGTTATCCTTCGGATCGTCCGAAGTATACAATCACGTTGGTCTGCTCGGAACTTGGTTTCGGAACCTCTGAACAAAGTTTCGAGACTTCGGAACTTCTAGGTCTTCTCTCGGTACTTCCGAGACATGTAGATTTTCAATTCACACTAGGTTGCTCAGAACTTGGTCTCGGTACTTTCGAGCCAGGTTCTAAGACCTCGGGTTCTCTTTTGGACTTAACAGATTTTTTTTTTATTTTTCCTAATTATTTAGTCCTTATGGTGGTTCATTGGTCTTCTCAGAACTTGGCCTCAGAACGTCTGAGCTAGGTTCCGAGACCTCATACCTTGCTATAGTCTTTGGAACGTCATCCGTTCCTTCAGACTGTCCGAATATTCGGAAGTTGTCTCGGAATGTCCGAGATAGGTTCTGAGACCTATCTTTTTCAGACACTCACTTGCAGAAAACTGCAAGATTGATTCCACATGTGATTTATCACATTTTAGAAAGTTAATACTCATGATTTGATTAACAAATACATGGATCTTAAATCAAATTCCATGAGTTGTGGGAATCCCCAAAAATCCCCAAATTTTCCAATTTCCATTTTCTTAACCCAAATTTATCTTGGGTTGAATCTAAACCATCCGGATCTTCAAATTAAGTCTTAATACTATATATAGAGAGAGAAACCAACCTTTTCTGAAGCTTTTCCAAAGATTTCTCTTCTTGCTTTCTTCTTCCTTTCTTCCCTTCTTCTCTTGCTTTCTCCCTTGGTTGAGTTTCACTAATGGAGGAGAAGAGAGGACGAGGAAAACCGTGTGGAAGGTGGAAGAAGGGGGTGCACAGTGGTGAGAAATGGAGAAAAGGGTGTGTTTGCCGTGAGAGACAGGGAGAGCAATGGAGTGTGCCGTGTGGGAGAGAGTGAAACAATGAGAGTGTCGTGTTAGTGGAGTGGAAAAGAGAGTGTGGAGGCTTTCCCCTTTGGTTGCCCTAAGTTATAGGGAGTGGGGTTGAGTGTGGTGTTGGGTCACACTTTCTCAAGTGGCATGCCATGTCATCTCTTATGTGGCACACCCGCCACATCATTAATTAGTTTTTATTAATTAAAAATCCATTCCATCGAGTATTATCAAATTAAATTAGTAACTTAATTAAATCACCCTTAATCTCTTATAATTAACTAATCACCAAATTTTTCATCAATTAATTTAATTAATTATATTTCACTCAACTTTCAAAATTATTTAACTAAATCATCCCTTAATTTAGTATTTCTTAAATTTCGCTTAATTACTCCATCATCCCTCTAATCTTACATGCTTACTTAATTTTTTCTTTCCTCATTTGACTTGATACATAGTATCAGCCCTATTCATTCCTCATCATTAAGGGAAATTATATTAATTTACTGGATTGAAATTCTGGGGTGTTACAGTTGAACCTTATTTAACCCAACCTTCCCCTAGAGATGGTTCGATAGACAGTCTGGTTCTAATAACATTGATCAAACTCATTGTATTGTCATCTTTCGAGCTTTTTCTCCACATGTCTTGGCCGTTGCCTATTGTGGTAGAAAATTTTGTCTAAATCTTCTTCGGACACTTCATGGATGATGCTTTAGAAGTTCTCGAACGAACCAAAAGAGAAAACGGGTGGATGATGTGGATTGGGAGCTCCTTATTGAATATCGGTTCTCAACAAAGCTCACTCCCTTGTAAAATTTGCAAGTAGCTCATGCATCTCACCTTGAAGAGTCTTAATCTTGTCGCCATTTCCTGCCCACTTTCGATGCCTAAGATAGGATTGGGAATCATCATCATCTCCGCCCAGCTGGTTCCGTCTGGTATTGAAACGCCCCGCCCTCTCCGAGAAATCAGAGTCTAATTTCTTTTTTAATAATAGAATAACACTGGAAGAGAGCGGGCGGCGTCACGACGCGAGCTAAGTCCGGACTACCCAAGTCCGACCCTTAACTAGCCACCCATGTGTGCATGGACTAAACCCACGATAACAAACCACACATGGAACTAAACAAGTCATGTGGAATAAACTAGACTAACTGTGGAATTAAACTGAATAGATAGCAAGTACAAGTCTCATTTATTAACATAACTTAATCCAACCATCCATTGTCAATATCATAAACAAACCATAGCAAAGGTATCAACTTATTACATGTCCATAAACGAAATCCGATTAAGAGTAAATTATAAAAATCATTCCAATAACAAGCTCTTAAGGTTCGCTCCCCTCTTGGTCATCGTCCTTCTCTTTCCCCTTCTTTGTTCCTGCATTATTCTCTAAGGATAGAATTAGGGCGTTAGATCAACGCGCCCAGTAGGTTTCCGTTCAGGGCTACCACATGGTTAGCATATAAAACATGCATATATATCATAGTACATGATTATCAATAAAACATCTGAAAACAATGCTATGTATGTAAGTGCATATGTAATGAGTCCCACCCATTACCAGTATACATAGCCATCAAGTCATTTCACAGTATTCTTTCATTGGGAATCTCACGATAAAGTAATCCACAGTAATCCTCATTTCCTGTGGAAAGACTCTCATCATTGAGTTATTTCACAGTGTTCTTTCATTGGGACTCTCCCGATAAGGTAATCCACAGTAATCCTCATTTCCTGTGGAAAGACACTCATCATTGAGTTGTTTCACAATGTTCTTTCATTGGGACTCTCACGATAAGGTAATCCACAGTAATCCTCATTTCCTGTGGAAAAACACTCATCATTGAGTTGTTTCACAGTGTTCTTTCATTGGGACTCTCACGATAAGGTAATCCACAGCAATCCTCATTTCCTGTGGAAAGACACTCATCATTGAGTTATTTTACAGTGTTTTTTCATTGGGACTCTCAAGTCAACGTAATCTATAATCATCACCCCATGCCATGCATGAGATGTCAATGCATTGTATATCATTTGTAAATACATAACTCATCATTCAAAACCACATTTGAAACATAATATCAAATACAACATATCTCATAAAAACATGATAAAACCAAATCATAACTGTGGTTACAAGTAGGTAGGAAACCTACCGAAGATTAGCTTCGGTGTTTGTTCTTTCTCAAAGCGTCACTTGCTCACGACTTGCACGCCGTTCAACTTCCGCTTCCTTGTTTATACAATGACAAGTTAATATCATAACCATTGGATTTCTTATCAAGTCCAAATTCCATATTCCATCTTGTGGGGTTCGGCCATACCCATGGCCGAACCTGATCAACTTAGGATTTAACCTCCTTTTTTATTTGATCTCTCTTTTATTTAATCCTTATTAAACATCATATACTACAAAAATACCTTGGTAGGGTTCGGCCATACAACATGGCCGAACCATACTACTTTGGTTTGGGTCCATACATCCACTCCTATGATCATTTCATCCATAACCAGGGTCCATGTTACTCACCATCCTTTCCATCCTTGAACTCCATATGAGATGGTCCATGGGGTTCAATGATCCCATCCTATGTACTTAACTTAGGCTCTACCATTTTAACCATGATAACTACATAGTTCAGCCATCCAATGGCTGACTCAAAACAGTAATCATATTTCCATTTTAAATCACATAACATCCCATAAAATGACCTATGGGGTTCGGCCATGTCATATGGTTCTTTGGATGCAATTCTTCCAATAACTGTACATAATTTATCCACTGTGTCTAAGCCATAAAAACGGTAGGATTCAGCCATCCATAGCCGTCCCCATAATAAGAACTTAATTCTATTTTTTTTCAGTCCTTTAAAATCTTCACACATGGTATGGTTTTTATCCCCCAAAAACCATACCATTTATCAAATTACTTTCATGGGGTTCGGCCATTCAAAGTGGCCGAACCCACTGCTCTAAGTTTCCATCCTTTTCAACCTCATCATCATATTTCAAACCATTGATAAATTCAGCATAACATGCCCTAATTAAAACATGTAAATACTTCCACCACCGGTATGGTTTGTGGACTTCACAACCATAGCCCAACCAAATGAATTTCATGGGGTTCGACCAATCATGGTGGCCGAAACCAATGGTATATTTTATTTATCCTTTTTAAGCAACCTTATCCAAGGTTAAATTTCCTGATGTAATCGGCCATTCTATGGCCCAAAGTATGACACTTAAGACCATGATTTAACCTTCCAAAAACATGCATCCTAAGTCTGATTTAACATCTTAAACAGTCCATGGTTTTATCTTTACAAAAACCATCCAAATAAACCCATTCTTTTCATGGGGTTCGGCCATCCAAAGTGGCCGAACCCTATGATCCATTTTTCATCTCATTTATGAAGTACCATCCAAGGTCTAACCCTTGATGGATTCAGCCAAATAATGGCCAAATCATACTCCCTTCTACACTTTTATTTAACCAAATATTTATGTAAAAGCTTACCAATTTCCTTGCTTCTTCCCTCTTGTTTCCTTTCTTTCCTTCCTCCTTAATCTCTTGCCGAAATGGTGATTGATCTATGGTGAAACACAGCAGCTAGTTCGGTCCAAGAAAAGATGTTATTGAGAGAGGGAGAGGGAGAGATGGAAACCAAATTCTTCAAGGTGTAATCGGCCAAGTGTTGGTGTTATTTCCTTTTGTTAATCAGCCCAACCTCCCTCATCTCTCCTCATTAATCCTTGATAAAACCAAGGAGACATTGGGTGTCATCCAAGGCACCCCTTGGCACCAACCGATGTATCCATTGGAATCAGCCAATGCATCTCATGAGATGAGATGATGCCGCCCAACCTTGGTGACCCTTGGCTTGGCCAAGGCACCCCTTCACTTCCCAACGTGTGGGATTTATTTTTCTAGGTGATGTTTGAGATTAAAACACCCATTCATATCCATTTGACCCACTTGACTCAAGATCCTTTTTATTCCAACTCAACTTACCCAACTCACCATACGTAATGCATTTCATTTAATGTAATTGAGTCAACTCATTTTCTTAATTTAAAACCAACTCAGTTCAGTCCAAGCTCGACCTGAATTAACTCATACTTGAGCTCATTTGAGGGCCCACACGGTCAGCCGTGGTCAACAAGGTCAACCAGACCCATTGGGTCCCCATTTAGCTTGTTGACCCGTTTCGACTCCATGACCCATTTATGGGTTGTTTTATCCATTTGCATTTGGTTTTCACATGTGCATCAAGCCTACCCATTTATGCTCTACTTGATTTCCAATCAATCCAGCTTAAATCCATTAAATTTGGGCTCACCCAATGGTCAAATAAGTCCATTATGACCCATTGGGTCCCAATTGGGTCCTTTGACCCAATTAACCATTTTGAACCAATTTGATGCACACCACCCATTCCTTTTTAATTGACCCTTGTAATGTGTTCAAACCATCTTAGTTTGAATAATGGACCCCACTATTTTCTCATTTAACATCATAATTATTAAATTTACCGATCCAGGGGCATTTTCGTAAATATTCATATCTTTGAGAAATCGGGGTGTTACAGGTATATCCTTCCATCATTGGTGAATGTACTAGACGCTTTCTAATAAGATAAGATGGCTTGCTACAAGAAACACAAACACGTCTCCAAGCAAAAAATAAATATAATGCACAATGAAAGTATATGTATGTTGAACACAAGTACAATGGAAACAAGCTGTTGAAACATGAAAAATGACATTTTGTACCCTTGTTATTTGGATTAGTTAGACTTTGATTTTGTATATATAGATGCATGTAATGATATTTTTAGTTTTGTAGAGAAAAATGGGAGAAAACAGGAAATCAGCCTACAACTCGGAATAATTGCAAGTATTGTGCTTAATTTGGATGATCTGAAATTCTGATAATTATTTCATCGCTTTAGGAATTTAATTGCAAATTAGTTAGTGTGGATCCAGTTATGAGAGTCTGGATTAGTCCAATAATTTTTAGATAAGTGGTGGATTAACTATTAGTTTCCAGAAATTGAAGAAAACCTGCTGAAGTTTGAAGAACGTGAAGAGAAGAGCCTATGAGCCAGAATACCAATTCATTTGGGCCAGGCTTGAGTCCACAATCCACAGGCCAGAGTCCAAATCCATGAGAAGTCCAAGTCCATGAGTCAAGTTAGAATTTTACTTAAAGCCCAAATTGCTCAAAACCCAGTCGAGAATCCATCTCCATATGGCCCACACCTCTCCATTCGACATAGAAAACCCTAGCTTTTTCTCCACTCCATACGATCCTACATTCATCCACACATCCATTTCTAGATCCCAATCCCTATAACTTAGCACCCTCACACGATTTCCACCTCATCCAACCTATCCTAATCCTTCATAACTTGTTACACAATCCAAGTCCCTACATTCACTCCTTCATACGGACATGTTTATCCCAATCCATCCATATCTCATACGATCACAACCCCTAAAATTTCTCACCCATGCGCATAACACCTATCCAAGATCCCTAAGCTTTTGCTCCAAGCCAAATCCCTAAACCTTCTCTCCAAGTCTTATCACACGATTTTCATCTCTAATCCTTTCATTCATGAGCATAAAATAAACACTCTATCATTCCATTCATCTAGGCTTACATTAGATCTAAACCATCCATTTATTCATGCATTAAACACAAAACCCTAAACCCTTCAATTGGCCACCACCCTATATTCTCTCCATCTATTCTCATATTCCAATCCATACACGACACCTTCTTTTCCATAACCTTAGCCGATCCTAGTTGTCCACTCCTCAAGTCTTTCCACTTTAGTTGTTTAAATCCAAGCCATCCACTTGTCCACCCTAAGTCTTAATCAATCTCAACCATCCATCCATAGCCTAAACCTTATAAATAGATGCATTGGGCTAAGGTGAAATTCGAATTTGACTCTAAGGAACTCAAGCATAGGCATGGACCAAGAGGAAAAGAAGAGAAGAAAAGCCAAGGAAAATCAAGTGCAAGGGTTAGTGGTTTGATTTTTTAGTTTATTTTCCAATATTTCTTTTATTCAATTCCAAGTTTTGTAATTTGAATTTCAAAGTTTATTAATAAAATTCAAACTGTCACTCCATTTTTAGTTTCCGGTTTTCTAATTAATCTATGTTTATATGGTGATTGTTTTGAATTTGTTTTTATTTTAATAATTAACTTATGGTTAGATTTATTATGTTGATTGCAAGATTAGATGTCACACCAAATTATTTATCTTGATTGATCCCCAATTTTAGTTTCTAAGGCTCGTAAGAGTGTCACAACTGTTTAGTGTTGAAAAATGGGCCGAGATAATCATTCAAGTCTAAGGTCTATTCTTATGAAAGGCATTCTAATGAATTCCATGGATTTATTTGGTGAAATAATTATGAATCAAAACATGAATGTATACATAATTAGTTTACGTGAGCTCTGGATTCTAGTCTTTAATCTTAGTATTAAATTTTGGGAATTAATGCCATCTTGAAATCCTAGATTCAATTCCAATATATCATATGTATTCTATTCAATTCATTTGATTCACTCTTTATTCTTTAATTCTTTGATTTATCCAACTCCTCTCTTAAAGTTGAACTAGCTTGAGAATAATTTAATTGCCTTTTAATTTTGTTCTTTAAAATTGCTTTGAGATTATTTATAAATTATAGATATTTGCCATTGCTTTAATTTGAATAATGGAATTGGTTAAATTTTAGATTTGAATAATGTTCTAAGTTTTAGATTTGTTTATAAAAACTAAATTGTTACTAATTTAAAAATTATATTTTTAAGAATAAAATTTGATTTTCATAATTAGATTACTTTTAAGATCTATATTTTCATAAAATCATAACAATTTTAATTACATATATTTTGAATGTTCCTTTTGGGATCGACCTCGCACTCATACTGTTATACTATTTTAATGGTTCGCACATTTGTAAGTTATAAATTTAAAATTTGCACAACACAAGCTCTAATGACCAATTAATGTAGCCTAAGGTAGCAATCAAATTGAACTATCTTTGAACGACACAAGCAATACGTAGACGTATTCAAAGTTGGCCGAATGTGCTCCAATCCAAAAGGAATGCTGCATATACCCTTTAGGAAAAAGTAGTCCTAGAGCTCTAGTATGTGTGATTGAAACAAATAAACAAATTGCAATAAAAAAATGGAATGTAATGAACTTAGCTATCCAATTGAACTATTTCACACCCCACCCAGACGTAAGCCCGAGACGCGATAGCTTTTATTTTATTTTTTATAATCACACAGGAAAGACCTACTATTCTACGTTTATCCATTACCGCACGACAAAAAATTCAAATACAAATGTCTTTCATGCTCTTTACATGTGGACTCAAACATATATCATAAGCATCACAAAGGATACACAACATCAGAATCGCACATTAAAACCATAACGGTTTTATTACATGTTTAGTTGTGCCTCAGGTTGGCACAATAATTATTACAACATCGAGTTTGTGAAAATAAACATAATAGATAAATTCCCCATTAGTGGGAAATACTAAGGGTCCCACCTCTATTGCACCATCGGGGGTTCGTTGATCCCCTCCTCGAGAGAGTTCCCTAAAATGTAAAGGATATGAGCTAAATAGCCTAGTGAAGAGAAAACAACAAACATGAATAACATGTTATCACCTAAGCATGTTATCAAACTGTGAGACCCTAACCCTTGATTTGGTCTAATCTCAGTGTTTTAGACCGTTAATCTAGTTTTTTACTGGTTAATAGTAAAAAGCACTGTGTGAGCTTTCCGAAAAACTCAAATTTGAACCAATCTGAGCTTGTTAGCTCAGTGATCCGACTCATTAAAGTCTGAAGGGCAAAATACTCTTTTCACAATGTCGTTTGTCTTATATTGAAACACCATGAATAGTACCTTGGAAATTATCTGAGTGTGCAAAACCACTCTTCTGATGATATCAGACCTTGAAACTCACACACACGCTATGTTTTTTAGTATTCCACTTATTGGATTTTTCACAAGATTTCCTGAACCACGTGTTTTTAACGAGAAGTAACGAATATTTCTGCAAAACCCCGATTTTTCAAATACCCGGTGGACCAAAAATTTGCAAAAGTTAATCATAGTTAATTTGTATCTTATCAAACTATGTGGCACTTTTATATTTTCAATTCGATGTTTTAGACACCCAATTCAAGATGTCAAACTTTCAAAAAATGTTGACCGTCAATTTATTAAAATATTCATTTTCGCCAAAATGACGGACTTTTTGCATCGAAACAAAAAGCCTAAGTAAAACCCATGTTCTTAACCCAACTGCTGTGTCGGATTTTATCGAATGAATTTCTAAAATATCCTAAATTACATAACTTGGTAACTAAGTTAAGTTTGGATTTTAATTGTATTTTGGTTTTCTAGAAAAAAGAAAAGGAAGAAGAAACACAACAGAGGCAAGCAACCCCAACCATCCATTTCAGATGAAGATCCAAGGGTTGAGGAGTATTTGAAACCTCTATAAATAGAGGCCTTGAGATAAATTTTAAATCCAGTTCCATCATTCTCTGCTTGTCTCTTTCATTCTTTTTGGTTCTTAGTTTCTTCCTTAGTTTTTCTACTTCTACAACAGCAGAACATTAGTGTTCTATCAGTGACCTTGTGTTGATTTTCTCAAGACCTTAGGTGTGTTTTCTTCCCTAGTTATTATTTTTCATTTATAGATCATACTTAGTAGAAGCTTTGTTTAAATTTTGCTAGAAAATACCCGATAGAAATCTCAGAAAAATTCTAGCAAGAAAATGTAGAAAAATTGGAAAACTACTCCAACAGGTGGAGGCCACTCGACCTGTCGAGTTTTTGCATCTGATGAGCAATTGACACTGTTTCACTAGTCAACCATGGTCGACTACTCGAACTATCTGGTGAATTTTGGGAGATTTTTCAAAGTGAATTATTGAGGGGCAAAATGGTAATTTTGGAAATTTCAAAAAGTTGGAAAATTGATTTAGTTTTAAGAAAATTCATGTATTTGACCATTTTGGTGTTTATTTTATGCAATGAGTGTTTAAATACTATCTATTTTATTTTTGCCAAAATTGGTCAAAATTCTACCTATCTCAGGAAACTTGCAGCACTCTGTGTTTCCGTGGGTACCGCATGAAAAATAGGTCCATTCTTTGACTCTGTTCCGAGGGATAAGCTTTAGAGTTACGAACACCAGTTCAGAATGTCTCAGAGTCTTGTGCAGCTGGTACTTGCAGAATTTCTCCATCTGTAGACCTCCTAGTCCGTTTGCCATCTGAGTGATGACCAGATTCTAATGACTAACGTTCTGCTCTAAATTAGGCTAGTGCAACAGGTAGAATTATGTATAGTGATATATCAACTGCTTTACTTTCTGTACCCTCTAGGTCAATCTCAATACCTCTTCTGTGACGTTCGCCGGAGAGAATACGAGACGGATACTGAGTACTTTATGTAATTTTGGTTCTTTCTGTGTTTTGATTGCCAAATCTACTTAGAACACTTGCTCTTGGTGTTATTTTATTTTATTACTTTTTGGTCAGTTTTGCTCTCACTTGAAAGCTTTTATTCATTTAACGTGTATTATTGCACGCATTGTCACCGAGATTTTACTTTTTAAACGTATACTTGCACATCTTGACTTTCTCGTTAAATAAAGGACTAAAAAGATGAAAATATAAAAGACTGTTTCGTGTATAGATATAAACTTGTGCCGACTATTTATATAGTTTTAACGTTTTTATAGTTCGCCAAAACACTAGCCAGTTTAACGGTAAGGAGATTCAACCACACTACCGTATTGTAAACTGCATCGAATATTGCATTTAATATTCTGAATTTTTATACCATTAGTCCTACAGGCAATAAATGGGGGCCCTTGGATGATATATTGATGGAAAAGATTTGAATAGGCGCGATACTGACACTGTTCACACATAAAGGAATGAATTGTGTTTCTGTATGAGAAACGTGAACATAGGAAAGTGTTTGGGATGCCGAGGCCTAAGTATCTTGAAACGGAGTATAGGACCCACTTATGTTCCTAGAGGCTAACTGGTTAATAAGTTGGTGATCGTATGACAGATCAATTTCCAACTCGTGGTTCCGAATGGAACTCACGTTACTTGTGTATTTCATGTATATAATGGTATAGTGCAGGTTTAATATATTCACACTGTAACGCCCAGCCCTTTTTCACTCTTTAGAAATCAGAGTATATTTTTTAAAAAAATAAAAATTAGAGAGAGAGCGAAGACGTCATGATGCGAGCTAAGTCCGAGTTTCCAAAACCTGACCCTTAACTGGCCACCTTTACGTGTTCGTGGATTAAGTCCACTAAAACATTTCGCACGCTCTCAGAATACTTGTGGAATTAACATATGAATACAATTCATATACATGACATTAATAAGCAAGGAAGCCAATCACCATAAAATTAACTGAAATGTAAATATTATCAAACCATAGCAACTGTAACGCCCCGCCTTTCTCACTCGTTTTTCAAAAATCAGAGTCAATTTTTTTTCTAGAGTGATAGAGAGCGGGACGTCACGATGTGAGCTAAGTCCGGACTTCTAAAGTCTGACTCTTAACTGGCCAACCCTATGTGTGCATGGACTAAGTCCATGAAAACAGTTCACACGTAATAATATAAACCTGCGGATTATAATAGAACCTAAGTCTATTCCATTTTAAATAGCAAAGTACTCCGTCAATTATAAATGACTAACTTAACTTAAATAACCAAAGTAACCATTCACAAACCATAGCAAATATCTAAATTATTACATGCTCGAAGTCTAGCTAATCAAATTACATGTCGATGTGTAACATAAATAAAATATAATCTAATCACATATCCAAGCTCCTATGCTTGGCTCCGATCACGTTCATTGTCCCTTTCCTTTCCTGTATCATCCACTAGTGTAGAAGTAGGGCGTTAGAACAACGCGCCCAGTAGGTATTCCAATTAAGGCTAACACATGGTTAGTACAAATCATATATAATAACATAATGTCAAAACCATATAAAACAATGCCATGTCATGATGTCAAATGCAATGAGTCGCACCCATCACAAGTACATATAAGTACCCCCACATAGGTCTTTCGGACGCCCCGACGGAGTGTGACCCCTCCGGTTACCTCTTGATGGAAAATGCACATCAAGGTACCCCCACATAGGTCTTTCGGAAGCCCCGACGGAGTGTGGCCCCTCCGGTTTCTTCTTGATGGAAAATGCACATCAAGGTACCCCACATGGGTTTTTTGGTCTCCCCAACGGAGTGTGGCCCCTCCGGTTACATATCCTTCATCCCATGCCATGCATGAGATGCTAATGAAACACATGCTATTTTATCTTATAAACATAGCATTAAAACTCACATTTGGAACATATCTTTTACGACATAAATTCATCAAAATAAACCAAATAAACTATATTACATAAACCATGTTTTCAAAAATGTAGAATCCTACCAAAGACCACTAAAGTGTCCTTGCTTCTTAAACCGGCAACCGCTCACGATCGCGCACCGTTTATGAAGTCCCGTCACCTTGTTACATATCAACAAGTCAATCCCATATTCCTTTTGATTTAATATTAGGTCTAAGTCCATAAACACAACCTTGTGGGGTTCGGCCATACAACATGGACGAACCTCACCCACTTGAATTTGTCCCTCCTTTGATTTAACCAATCATATACAAGTAGACCACTTTAAAAACCCTAAGTCCACCAAATACAGTCCTCATGTGGTTCGGTCATACACCATGGCCGAACCCATGATCTATCATTTTCTCCCATATTTACAATATTGCCATTCTTCTATCCATGGCTAACATTCCATTCATCTAAGCATACATAAGTCCACACTTTGATCCACAAAATGGTTCATGGGGTTCGGCCATAGACCGTGGCCGAACCCTGTGATGTCTAAATCCCATTTTTCCATTGAATCATTTAACCTTCTTTGGTCCATAAAATAAGGTCCCCTTATGGAGTTTAACCATGTATTTAGATTCATTCTTTTTGACCATCATCTACCATGTTTAAACCAATTAAACTTATCACCATTCCCCATGATCTAAAAATACCTATGTCCAATAATATTACTCCATTTAATCCCTTCAAAGTCCTTGATAACCTTCCATGGTGTTCGGCCATACACCATGGCCGAACCCATGGTTCATGGTTCTTTCACCAAATATCAGTTTAACACCATGTAAAATGATTAGTATTCCTCCCTTTAAAGTCCTTTAAAAATCCTTAACATGCATCTACCAGTTTCATGTTTTGAAGCCCATTAAAATATTAAACAATCCATATAATTCAATATGTAGAAAACCCTAACTCCATAAATATTACTTGGTGGGGTTCGGCCATACAACATGGCCGAACCTCACCCTTTGGCTTTGTGCCCTTCTTTTCCATTCTTTATACCTAGCTAATGTCTTTAACAATACCTCCCTTTTAAATCCTTTTAGAACATCATAACCATACATTTATGATTTTTACCCTTCAAACTCCATTTAAAATTAACCAATGTTCTTTCATGGGGTTTGGCCATGCACTATGGCCGAACCCTATGGTTCCTCCTTTCCATTGAAATACCATAATCATCCCCCAATTTTCTTCCATGGGGTTCGGCCATACACCATGGCCGAACCCTATGGTTCCTTACTTAAACCAAATTTAATAAAAAATGCCTACCGGTTCCGCGACTCCTCCGATTTTCCTTTGCTCCGGTTTGTTGTTTCAATCCTTTCTTTCCTTAGCTGTTTCCTCCTTCTTCTTGATCCTTTGGCCGAGTGTGAGAGCTTGAGATAAAAAACTTTTCTAAATCTTTTGTCTTGAGGAGTGATCGGCTAAGAGAGGGTTTGAGGGAGAGAAACAGCCAAGAGGGAGAGTTCGGCCTTGTTTGAATTTGAAAATTAAACCAAAACTCCCCATTATCTCTCCAACGTGTAGCCTTGTTTGAATTTGAAAATTAAACCAAAACTCCCCATTATCTCTCCAACGTGTAGCCTTGTTTGTATTTGAAAGTTAAACCAAAACTACCCATTATCTCTCCAACGTGTAGCCTTGTTTGTATTTGAAAATTAAACCAAAACTCCCCATTATCTCTCCAACGTGTAGCCTTGTTTGTATTTGAAAATTAAACCAAAACTCCCCAGTATCTCTCCAACGTGTAGCCTTGTTTGTATTTGAAAATTAAACCAAAACTCCCCATTATCTCTCCAACGTGTGCCTTGCCTTTGTTTGAATTTCAAATGTATAACCGTCCACCCCATTTGTTTGAATTTGAAATATGTAACCACCTCCATTATCTCTCCAACGTGTGCCTTGCCTTTGTTTGAATTTCAAATGTATAACCGTCCACCCCATTTGTTTGAATTTGAAATATGTAACCACCTCCATTATCTCTCCATGTGGGAGTTTCATCCATGAGATGAAATTCCATGGCTCCAACGTGTGCCTTTGAATTTGAAATGTATAACCATAAGCCCTCCATTATCTCTCCATTTAATTCAAATCTATTCAACTCACTTAACTCATCATCTTAAAATCAACTCATTTAATTCACTTGAATCGAATCAATTACTTGATTCCATTTCCAACTCAAATCAGCCCCAACTAAATTAGGCTTGAACTCACTTGCTAGTCAACCAAGTCAACCACAACCCATTGGGTCCCAATTGGGCATTTTGAACCAATTAACAATTTTTGACCCAATTAACAATCTTGACCCAATTGAATACATCTTACCCATTTATTTCAATTGCAACCATATCCACAATCCGTTGGGTCTTAATTGGACAATTGACCCAACACTTTACCCATCTAAGGTTCATATCCATTAATTCACAATTAAAATGGCAAATTCCATAAATATTGATAACATGGAATTCCGAAGTGTTACAGCAAAATATTACTAAGTTATTACAATCCAAAATATCAGTCTTCCCAATACATCTTCGAAATCAAACTAAGTAATATAACATAAAAACTGCCCAAGCTCCTACGCTTGACTCCTTTCATGTCCCATATCTTTGTCATTCCCTGTTCCATCATCTATAGGGTAGAAGTAGGGCGTTAGTCAACACGCCCAGTAGGAATTCCAAGTAGGGTTATGTACACATAGGATCAATATAAAATCAATATAGAAAACATCATATCATGTTTGTAAACCATCTGATAAGTAATAAAATATAATGCATGATATCCAAAACATCATCATGCTTACTTATGCATTATGCCATGGGTGTCAATGTCAAATGATCACTCACCCACTTCCATATCCAATCACTTCATGTATAGATAGTTTCCTTGATAAATTACCATATCATGGTGTTCCGTTGGCCAATTACGTCCACAGTGTTTTGTGACGGCACCACCAGGTCACTGTTATACCTCCCCACATATGTTAATCGGAATTACCGATGGAGTGTGGACTCCTCCCTCTACGTAGGGTTTCAGGACTATATACCCAAGAGCTCTTTGGCCTAGGCTACGTCATACCCATTCCTAGCAATCCCGGACAAGGCCAAAATATTGATAGTTCACATAGCTTCATACAAGCTAGCTCAAGCCTCAAGTCATGTCCGGACAGCTCATAACTTGGCTTGCTGTCCCATGTATTCCCTCCCATGCCATGCATGAGATAATGAATGTAAGAATGCCATTTCATATCAAAATATATAATACTGTTGAAAATCAATTCATAAACATATACCATTTGATTAACCAAAGTAAATCATCATGTTTGGAAATAAAAACCAGTAACATATATATAAAATCGACAGTGTCTCAATAAGGTAGGAATTCTACCAACGTTCGATTTACTGTCCTTGCTGTTTTGTGATGATAACGTTCAACGATCACGTTGAAACGAATCGCAAACCCTTTACGAATCTCCTTTCCTTTTTAAATTCAATCGCATACATAAATCAATTTAATTATCCATTTAATTTTAATCATCCCTTACATCCTTCCAGATAGACTGAAATACCTGGAAATTATTTAAAATATAAACTTTTCAATTCAGTCGACTGAATCCGGCCCAATAACTATTCTCTACCTTACCCACAGATGTTCAGTCGACTGAATACAATATTCAGTCGGCTGAAACCCAATTCAGTACTGTTTACACTTGACCCGTAACCTTTCAGTCGGTTGAATCATAGATTCAGTCTACTGACTTTAGGTCAAACCCTTCTATGTTCTCGGTCAACGTCTTTTCAGTCGACTGAATCTGTGATTCAGTCGGCTGACTTTGGATCAGTTTATTTGTGTCTTCCGCCAGTTCACATTCAGTCGGCTGAATTATCAACCAACCCTTTTACGTGTTCGATAAGCATACCTTCAGTCGACTGAATCTATGATTCAGTCGTCTGAAACTCGCCAGATCCCTTTCTTATTTGATACGTCTATGTTTAGTCGACTAAATCCTAGATTCAATCGATTGAAACACCAATAAACCTTATATATTTTAATCTTGTCCATGTTCAGTAGACTGAATCACAAGATTCAGTCGGTTGAAAGTCCCATAAACTCTTTTCTGTTCTAGCCAACACCAGTTCAGTCGACTGAATCTAGGATTCAGTCGACTGACTGTTTGTCAGTCTCTTTTGTTTGCTTATTTGGCTAGACCCTTCCTTATGAAATCCATTCCTTATTATTTTTAAACATATATATCATCATTCAGTCTTGGTATACTTACTACACCCACTAGCCAAGGCTAAGATCTTTTCATAATCATTCCAACATTTGTACCATTACAACATGGTTTTGGATCCACTCCTTTGATTGTTTGTTTCAATCCCATTACCAATCCTTGAATGGATTTCTAGCTCTATGGCCTTGTAACAGTTTGGCCAGCCCTTTTAACCAAATATAGAACCCATTTGTTCGGCCACACCATGGCCAAATCTATAGTTTCCCTTAGTCTTAATTCTTTATTGTTAAATTTATACATACCTTCTTTCCCCGTCTCCTTCTTTCTTTTGTTCTGTCTTTCCTCCCTTAATCCTTCTTCTTCCTTTGTTCTTCACTGATTCACCAAGTATAGAGAAGGAAATGGAAGAAAGAGAAGAGAGAAATCTCTTGTGTGCAAGAGATGAGTTCGGCCAAGGAAGGTGAGCAACCTCTTTGGCTGATGTCCTTTGTATGCAGTCTTAGACTCTTCATCTACTCTCATTATGTTTAATCCAACCCATGTGTCCCTTGGTTTAACCAAGGAGACCCTTGGCTAAAACGAAGACATCCCTTTGACACCCATCGAGTCACCTTAAGATGGAGACTCCTCAACTTCCCATTTCAACTCACCTAACTCAAGAAATTTTAATTCTTTTAAACTCAATTGAACTCACTCATGGCTGACCAAGTCAACCACCGACCATGCACTACATGGCATTCAGGTCCCACCTTGGCCATGTCACTTGATGATATGGCACCCTACCTAGTTGGCTTCCATGCATGCCATGTAATACCCTAGATTTTTCAATATATTAATATTTCCGAAAATGCCATTGGAGTTATAAATTGAAGGGTTATGATCATAGATGAGAAAAAATGGTGGGACCCGTTGTTCAAGTAAGACTCAATGCACTTGTGTAAGGTTTAAATTAAGTTAAATGGGTAAGGTACATTTATTTGGGTCAAAGAGGGTAAATGGGTCAAAGGACCCAAATGGGACCCAATGGGTCGTGAATGACATGATTAATCATGGAGTGAGCTCAAAGCTTAATTGGTTTAAGTTTCATTAAATATTTGAGTTGGTTTGAGTTGAAATAAATGATGGAGTCTAGTTGAGTTGAATTTATGAGTTGAATTACATTAAATTGATGAGTTATATGGGTTGAGTTGAGAAAGGTAAATAAATTATAAATGAGTGGAGTATGAGGTTGAAGGGCTGGTGTTTCATATTCAAATAAGATGGTCCACATGTTGGGTGCATGGGAGGTTACCTCATGCATGAAACTCCAAAGATGGAGAATGAATGGAGTTGCCGTTTTTATGGAGTTACATAAGGTGGAGTGGCAGTTACACCAAGATATCAAGGGCTAGCCATTGGAGCTTATGAGAGTTCCATTTCAAAATGAAACTCTCACATGCAATGGTAATGAAAGATGGATAATGTGAGGAATGCATACAGCAAGATGGTCTTGGAAAACTGTTGGACACCTTGGGAGTTTCATCTCAAGGATGAAACCCCAAGGAAGGTATTAAACAAATGGGAGTTACAAAGTGTGTTCATATTTGGAGAGGTGATGGAGAAGGGTTGTATCTAGGGCAGCCAAGAGCCAAAACCGTTGCCCCAAATGAAATGAGTTATGGAAGTAAATGGGAGGGGAGTTACAAGTGGTGCCTTAGGCTGAATTTCATTAGCGAAAGGAGCTTCATTTTTACTCTCTCTCTCTCTCTCCCTTGGACGGTTTTCATCTCACAAGACAAAGATTATTGGCTGAATTTTATCTCATACCAATCAGTTCTTGGTTGATCCTTTCACCAAGACAAAATTCAGCAAAGGAATTTGGCAACAAGGTTATCACTCTCATCCAAGACCAAAGTTCTCTTTCTCTATCTCTCTCTCTTCAAATTTATACCTTGGCCAAATTATTCCAAGGAGTTGGCAGCAAGGTCAGTCTAGGCCAAAAGGACAAGAAGAAAGAAGGAGAGGCTAGGGAAGTAAAGGACAAAGGAAGGAGTCAAAGAACCGAAGGAGTCACGGTATTGGTAACTGCATCATAACCTTTGTTGAATAAAATGGATTAAGGATTATGATCTGCCATTACATG
This sequence comes from Chimonanthus salicifolius, assembly GCA_013350335.1. Lineage (NCBI taxonomy): Eukaryota > Viridiplantae > Streptophyta > Magnoliopsida > Laurales > Calycanthaceae > Chimonanthus > Chimonanthus salicifolius. The sequence goes on from CM023540.1 coordinate 59,134,639, forward strand.
GCTGAATTTACAAAAGGTTTAGATCAAGGATTATGCTGTCTAAAAATGGCAAAACATGGACCATAGGGTTCGGCCACTTGGGATGGCTGAACACCATGAAAAGATTTGGTAATTTTTATGGTTTTTGATAGGTAAAAACCATACCATGTTTGAAGGTTTAAAGGGCTTTTTAAATGGAGATGAGTTTACTGTTTTGGAGCAGCTATGGCATGGCTGAATCATGTTGATGCTATGGCTAAATTATTGATCAAAACCATGGACAAATATTGGAGGGTTTACATTAAGGAAACCATAGGGTTCGGCTAAACGTATGGCTGAACCCCATGGACTGTTTTTATGGATTAATTAGGGTAAGATCATGGTTGGAAATTATGGATGATGATATGATTATCTATGGACTTAGTGTAAGTAAATAACCAACCATGGTAGATGATGGAATATGGGATAAAAATCCGTAGGATGAGGTTCGGCAATGTAGTATGGCCGAACCCCATCAATGATCATTTGGTGGACTTAGTGCTAAGTTATAATGTAATTGGAGATGGGTTAATGAAGGATTTAAAGGACAAAAACTAAGTGGTGAGGTTCGGCCATGTTGTATGGCCGAACTCCACTAAGGTGGTTTGGTTATGGACTTTGGTTTTTAAACAAAAATTAAACAAAGGGTTAGTATAGTGGCATTATTGTAAATATGAAGGAAATGATCAAAGGTGAAATGGTCAAAGAATTTGAAATATGGGCCAAAACCAAGATGGTAAGTTCGGCCATGTTGTATGGCCGAACCCTACCAAGATTCATTTGGAAGTTTGAGTTATTTGAATGATTTTAGTTAAATAAAAGAGAGACCAAAATTTAAATAGGTGAGGTTCGACCATGGAGTATGGCCGAACCCCACAAAGTGGATTTTTGGGACTTAGACTAAGTTGGAATCATATAGATAAATGTTTGATTTGCTGTTATATAAATAGGGCCATGAGACTTGCTTGAATGGTGTACGAGTTGTGAACGGGTGACGGTTTAAAAGAACGGTCAACCTAAGTGAACATTGTGTAGGTTTCCTACCTTTTTGAACCACACATATATTTGTTGTTTTTATCATAGTTTTGATGAAATATGTGCTAAGTTATTATGTTTCAAAATGGTTTCGTATGATAAGATGTATTTACAAATGGCATGAACACATTGGCATCTCATGCATGGCATGGGGTGGTAATTATGGAAATCGGAGGCCACACTCCGTCGGGGCGTCTGAAAGACCACTGTGGGGTACCTTGATGATGAGAATCCCATCAAGAGGAATCCGGAGGCCACACTCCAGCGGGGCGTCCGAAAGACCACTGTGGGGTACCTTGGCGATGAGAATCCCGTCAAGAGAAGGCTATGTATAATTGTGATGGGCGGGACTCATTACATGAGCATAACATACATAGCATTGTTTTTATGAGGTTTTGATGAACATGTATTATTATATTATTTGCATGTTGTTTTACTAACCTTCTGGTAGCCCTAATCGGAAACACTACTGGGTGCATTGATCTAACGCGCCCTATCTCTATCCTTAGTGGATAACGCAGGAAAGGGGAAGAACGAGGATCGTGATGGAAACCAGCATAGGCGATTGGGCTTTGAATGGACTTTGAATTATGGACTTTTTATTTAAGTTATTTGGACAATGTAATTTGATAGTTAGACGTTATTGGCATGTAATAATGTAGTTAACTATGGTTTGGATGGTTTGGTATGAATGTTTAGTTTAAGGCTATGTTAGTAATTTTGGAGATAATGTTTATATGATTTGCTATCTAGAAATGGAAAATGGAGTAGTCTTAGGATCTATTATAACCATCAGTTAGACTAAGTAAATTCCGCAACTTCATTGTACCATGTGTGGATCAGTTCTTATGCACTTAGTTCATATGCACATGGACTTGGCCAGTTAAGGGTCAGACGTTAGAAGTCTGAACTTAGCTCGAGACGTGACATCCGGCCCCGATCACTTGTTATTATTATTTAAAAAATAAATAAACTCTGATTATTATGGTGAAAAGGGCGGGGTGTTACATGCCACATGGCAAATGCCACATCACCCACTTGCCACCTCACTTGATGAGGTGGATTTAATGTATTGGATCTTAATTGGGTAGCTGACCCAATTACTTTGACCTTACCCAATTTCCTTAAATTAAGTTCACTATGACCCATTGGGTCCCAATTGGATAATTGACCCATTTAATTAGATTTACCCAATTTATTTAAAATCAAGATTACCCATGATCCATTGGGTCTTAATTGGGTAATTGGCCCAACTCTACCCATCTAAGGTCCATTTCAACTATTTACATCTCAAATTCCATTAAATCACAATTTAAATGAACCATTCCAATGTATATATAAGTGATGAAAATCCAGAGTGCTACACACACGGTAAATGATGAATGAAGGGTAAGCGTATCCGATTGGTGATAACGGTAAATGAGATGGATATGATCTTTTTACTTTATAATGTGTTTTAAATTACAGTTGTGATGTTTTAAATTTGTAAATCTCGCAAGCGAACGGACCATTTATGTGATTAAGTGCGAGGTCGAATCCAAAGGAAACATTCAAAATATATGAAATTCAAAATACACATGCTTCAATTTTTATGTTTCTTAGAAAACCAAGATTCAAAATTAAATCTAGGGTAGAAATCAATTTTAATCTTAAAAGTATATTCCCAAACTAATCAAATCTCTATTCAAATAAATAGATCTACAATTTTAGAATGTTGATTAAAAGTTATTAAAATAATGTTTTAATGAAAAGTTTATAAACAATCTCAACATTAATTCAAGCTCACAAACTCAAAGTCTTATTAAATTAAATCTTAACTAGTTGATCAAGTTGTTAGGGAGGTTTTAAATACATGAAATAAATACACATTAAAGGAATTAAAGATTTAAAAATAAAAACTAGAATACAACGTGCAAGTGAAATAAAATAAACATGAAAAATAAATTGGCAAGAAAAATAAATGACAGAAATAAAAATGCAGTAACGTAAAAAGTGGTTGGTTGGAAAAGACCGTTCATCACCGAAGATATTTAAATAAACAAACGACCTAGATTTGAAATTCGAATAAAAATCTAAGATCCAATTCATGTTTATCATCAATATTAAATGTTATTGCCTCGGCTAGGCCAAGTCCCTATGTTTATCAATTCCATGACTCAGAAAGAAGCACTTGCTAGAAGCTTGAAGACCCAATGTGATCAAGAATGAAGATCACGCTCCACCGGATTGAAGCTCATAGTTATGGCAATTACAAAACATGTAATATGGTCATAGATGAGTTTAGGTGGTACCCACACCCTAGAGAGGACTATCCATAGGCTTAGTGGAACAAATTGTTAAATCACAAAAAGCCTATAGAAGAAGCTTGACAGTGAATTGTAATCCAACTTGGAAATATGTATTTTGGTTTCACTGTCAGCCCAACCAGTCGTATCTCACCAACTCCTCGGTGATGTCAGATTCGACCCATCGTGGTCGAGGACTGGTGGGCCAGAATGACATAGGTTCTGGAATATTGAACTGTCATTCTGAGTATGCCTCTAATCGAGAGTCTCGTATGTACCGACCCTTCGGTGAAAGGCTGAAACAACCCATCGTGGTCAACGACTCCTCGATCAAAGATCTTGAGTTCCGAAACTTTGAACTCATGTGGACTATCGAAGAAACAGACATATCGGCAATTAAAGATAGATCGAAGTACAAGGACCGACTTCTCAGTAAAGGGCGACAAGTCGTTCAGGGGTGAAACTACTGTCAACATGATTTTATCCTAGAACGAGTCTCTCGTTTGGACCAACCTCTCGGTACCATAAGTATCGACCCATCGGCGACAACGACATGTCGACCGAGAAAGAATATTACCATTGTGCCTTAAGTGCATATTGATTATCTTATATTACACATTGTGCACAAGCATTGATAATCAAACAATATGTAAAGGGTTATAATCTTAGTGTAATTGTTCAAAGAATCTATCATACTAAACAAATCTCTTGATTAATGTTCCGCTGCACTTAAGAAAATCAAGAAATTTGTAAACACCATGGAAAATGGGATTGACCTATTCACCACCCCTCTGGGGTCAATCAGAATGTTCTAGTATATTGAAATTGGGAACTTTCATTAAAAATCATAAACTTTAATTTATAAAATCAAACCTTAGTAACTTAGATTTAACATTTATAACCTAAGTTCTAATTGTTTCATGTTTAATTAAATGATTAAAGCATACAATCTTCGAAAGTAGAGAGCAAATCCCGTTTTTCTACACATGTACCATCTTGCATCTCCATTTTGACCTAGTAAATGTCCGAATCGTGAAATTTCGTAAACTAAAAAGTTGTTTCCCTTGAAGTCTTCTTTTCAATGCAACAGAACGAATGCAATCGGATATCGGAGTCGAAAGTTATGGTCAAAATACCAAAACTGTGTCAAAACTTGTCTTCCAAATCCCATTTTTTCTCCATTTCTTCCTCTACAAGGCTTCACACGAAATTGACAAGTGTCTCATTGCCTTGGGCGAATTTGGATTGCTTGGAAGAGGGGTGATGAGGTGTAGGTGATGTGGCATGAACCTAGATGGGATTTTGGGTCAAGTGCATGGAGAGATTGTAGTTGCTTGGGTTCCAATTTATTCTATATTTAGAGTTTTTATGAATGAATGGGTATGATTGAATGAGACCTAGATCTAATGGCTCTAAGGTAAGTTGATTAAAATAGATTATATAAATGGTAGGTTTCCTAATGGAGGGTTGAGATTCAAAGGATGATCAAGATGGATGATAAAATGCATGGCCTAAATCTAAGCTGATGAATGTATGCAATGGATAAGTAAGGTGGCTTTAGGGTTTTTCCTAAGTTTATGAATGAAATGGATGGTTGTGATGAAATGTCTTAAGATCTAATGGCTTAACTAATGGATGAATGATCTAATTGGAGGATGATTAGGTAATACATGTATGGTCATGATCCTAAGGTTAATCTAGATGATGTATAGTTTGGATGGCCTAGATCTAATGTTATGAATGTATGGGTTGGATTTGATAGCTAGATTTAGGTTTGACCTAATTTTAATGCATGGGATGAGTGGTTAGGATTTAAGATGGAGATTGGATGATAAGGAGATGGACAAGGCTTGGGCATGTGAATGGGTTATGGACTTGGGTTTTGGACCTGTAAATGAGCACATGGGCGGCCATTAGATCTTGGACTTGAGCTTGAGGACTTGGACCTTTGTTGGACTTGAAGTGCACATTGGTTTGACCCATCTTGTAATATGCACATGGACTGCTTGTGGCCTGATCCAATGTTAGCTTGTGGAGTTTAACTTGGCCCAATTGAAGTGGATCTCTGACCCCTTAATCTTGAATTTCAGCCTTTGCCCCTTGAATTACAGGTTCTCTCTTCCATAATTGAATAATTAACTTCACCACTTTAAAATCTAAATATTGATTTAATCTAGACTCTCATAGATGGATCTAGACTAACCAATTTACATGAAAACCCTAAAAGTGGAGTGAAATTAATCATAAAAATTATAGGTCTTTCGAATTAAGTACCAAACTTGCAATTATCCATTGTTTTAGCTTGATTTCATGAATTCTCCATTTTTAAACTACAAAACTAAAAATTATATTAAATGCACCAATATACACAGAATTGAGAGCTAATTGGTCCAATAATCAGGGGTAAAAATGTAAGATTTCAGTCCTTAACAACAGTTGTTACATACTGCAATTTATTACCCCGTTTTATGGGGGTTTGAATTGAATGTAATATGTTATTTTCAGCATAGTATAGTTTAATACAATGACTAATTTGTTGTGTATTATGATTTCATGTGGGTGGGCTTAGGAATCCATGTTAGCTGAGTGAGCAATTATCATGATCATGCGAGATGTGTTAACGGGTTAAACGGGGTGAAAGTTCCCGGTGTGCTAGAACACGATTGCTCCTACAAGGAAGGAGGGGGGTTGGGGGGTTTGGGGGGGGGGGGGGGGGGGTTGAATAGGATAATCCCAATTTTAATTGTCTTCACAAATTTCTTGATTAATTAAAATGATTTGCAGCGGAATAAACAAGATTAATTAAGAGAGATGTGTTGTGTGAAAAGAGAGTGCACAAGTTAAAGTACCAATCACACAAGCAGAAAACAAAACACCCAATTTATAGTTGTTCGGATTAAATCCCTCCTACATTCACTGATGGACTTACACAACAGTTGGGTTATCTCAAATTCACTATGTGGGGAATTATGCCCTCACGAATAAAGTATGAATTCCACCTAAACAATTGAATCGGAATTTCACCCACTCGCCTAAGATTTTGAAAGGTTCGACCTACCACGGTGGACATCATTATCCCTCTATTGGTTATAGTGGTTCAAGCACCTTGCTTTAATCCACTGTAAAAGATGATTTATAAAATCAAACACTAAGAAACACTTACCTTTTGAAAGCTCTCTTGATGTAGATGTTGTGCTTCTTGAATATTCTCCCAACTTGACTTTCGTCGAGGACGAAGATGCGACCATGTATGAGCAATCCCAAGCTATGGGAGAGGTTTCTAGGATTTGGATTTACAAATTGATCCTAGAGTTTGGTTTCTCTCTATCTCTTGATCTCAATCAAAGTATTGATTGGATTTTCAAATGAATCACCAAGTATAGTGTTTAGAGAAAGCCTAGAAGAAGTTGGGATCTCTGGGAATGCCTTTTAGATTTTCCTATGTGACAGGTTCATGGTCTCCAACATGTCCAAAAACTTTCTCCAAAATCCAGAGTTTAAATAGGCATCCAGAAAAAATCCAACTCGTGGTCACCGATGGGTCGATTTGGCCGATGGGTCGGTACTTTGAATAATGCCATTGTAATGTGACCGTTAACATTTAATACACTTCCAACGGATATAAAACAGTCACTAGCGATGGGTCGAGTTCCTTGATGGGTCATTGAACTCATTGTCAATGTGTCGATGCTGACAATGTATCGTCCTGAGGGTAACTCAAACATAAATAGTTTCATATCAGGAAACCTGTCTGACCCTGATCGACATATCAGTTTTACCGATGAGTTGGTCATGTTACTCTCGATGGGTCGATGACCACGATTGTATCGATCAGAGAGCAACACCAAAATACAAAGTGTTCCCAACTAGAACTTTGTTAACTCAGGTCGACATGTCGTGCTCACCGATGTGTCTGTCCTGTCCATATCGATGGGTCGATGTTTACGATACTGTCGATCTGAGAGTGACCCATTATTCTCCACTTAAATTTTTCATAGAAAACCTGTAAAATAGAATAAATGTATAAATTTCCTATTGAACAACATATACACACAAACTACTCCCCAAACCCAGTGTATATTTCTAGAAAAACATGGTAAATGGAAGTGAGTCACCTAGGCTCTTTCTACTCCTTTGAATTATGTCAGAGAGTTAGCTGTTAGTGCCCCGGCTTGCCGAGTCTTTAAGTTTGTCAGTTCCATGATTCGGGATAGAAGCACTTGATAGAAGCTTGAAGACTTAAGATGATCAAGATTGAAGATCATGCTCCACCAGATTGAAGCTCATCGTTATGGCAATCACAAAATATGTATTTAGCCATAGATGACTTTAGGTAGTACCAACACTTAAGAGGACCATTCCTAGGCTTATTTGAACAAATGGCAAAATCATTAAAAGCCTATAGAGTAAGCTTGACAGTGAATTGGAACCTAACTTGGAAATATGTATTTGGTTCATACCAGTCGTTCTCACCGACTCCTCGGTGGAGACAAGATCGACCCATCTTGGTCAAAGACTGGTCGGCCAGATTGACAAAGGTTCTAGATCATAGAACTGTCATTCTGGGTGTGCCTTTAATCGAGAGTCTCATATGCACCGAACCCTCGGTGAAAAGCTGAAACGACCCCTCATGGTCAACGACTCTTCGATAAAGACTTATGAATTCTTAAACTTAGAACTCAAGTGAGCTCTTGAGAAAAAAAACATATCGGTAGTTCAAGACTAATCGAGAGTACCAAAACCAATCCATCGATAAAGGGCGATAGGTCGGTCTAGGTAAGACTAGTTTCTGGACTTGAAACTCTTTCAGCATGGTGTTCCCCAGACCGAGCTCTCGGTGCCATGACTGTCGACCCATCGGTAACACAGATCTGTCTGTCAGATATAAATTGTGCCGTTGAAAGTGCATTAATGCTCAACAGTTGGGTTGTTGAACAGAAACATTTTTAGTCACGGATCCCTCGGTGCGCCCGACTTGTCGGTACATGACCGTTGCTGAAACTGGTTGTCTTGTCTATAAATACCAATCTTTGTGCAACCAGTTAGCATCCTTTGGAAAATCAGTTGGACTCTCATCATTATTAGTGAGCTTAAAGAAGGGCCGACAAAAGGATCAATATCTCTCTCTCTCTCTCTCTCGTGCTTACATATGGAAAATCTAATACAACCAATCATATGGATTGAGCTTGTGAGAGAGAGAAGAAAGGATAATGAAATAGGAAAGATTTGGTACATCCAGTCTCCTAGTCACACTGAAATTATGATTGCTTTACGACGGCTAGAAGGCGGAGCGTCGGCACACATTGGGTGGATCTTGAAGAATCACACATCAACGAGAAATAACTTCACCGGTAAGTGCTTCTTGGTTTTAATTTTATTTAAAACCTTTGTCCCAAAAGTGAATTAAGGTCTTCAGGAACCACTATAAAAAATTCTAGAGCATCGTCTCTGGCACAATGGTGGATGGAATTCCCAGCCAAATGAATATGCGGAATTCCTATTCTACTTATGGTGGGTAAACTTCTTAGCCGATTAAGTGAGGTGAAATTCCTACTCTAATTGTGAGGATGTAAGTTCCCACTTAGTGAATTTGGGGATAGCTCAAGGTTGAGCGACTCCTAACAGTGGATGTAAGTTAGCTAACTGAACCATTATAAATTTGGTCTTATGGTGTTTGATCTTTGTGTGTTTGTGTTTAGTATTTAACCACTCTTCTCAACACACATCACTTTGCACTTGATTATCTTTACTTATACATCTTGCAAAATCATAGATAATCAAGCAATATGAAAGGATTCTAAACTTAGTGTGATCATTTAAGCAATTAAAAACACTTTATCACACTAAACAAATCTCTTGATTAATATCTGCTGCACTTAAACTCCAAACAATCAAGAAATTTGTAAACACCATGGAAATTGGGATTGTCCTATTCAACCCCCCTCTAGGGTCAATCATGTTCTAGCGCCAATGGGAAGGGACTTACAATTGGTATGAAAGCCTCGTGCTCATTACAAGATCTAACCATCCGAGTTGATTCGTGCTAGAACAATGGCTATGAGTGAAAGCCATGATATTTCCAAACCTCCATTTGTGATGAAAAATGTAATCGTTTTCATCCATAAATATGTTTGGAAATAGGTGAATGGAAAATGGTCTATACCTATGACCAAATAGCTTAGACTAATGATGAAATGACTATGCACTTTAATAAAAAACTAGTATCATTCATCAGTGTTGTTTCATAATGTCTTTGAGATATTAAAAAAGATATGAAAACACAAAAGTGGCTGAAAGAATCCATCGAAAAAATTGCCTCTTCTAGCCCGATGGATGACATCACCTATCATGACAAATTTGTGTACTAATTGTAACGCCCCACCCTTTTTCACTAGTCGAAAATCAGAGTATATTTTTTTTTTATAATTAAAGAGTGAGAGAGAACGGGAGCGTCATGATACGAGCTAAGTTCGAGTTTCCAAAACCCGACCTTTAATTGGCCACCTTTACGTGTTCGTGGACAAAGTCCACTAAAACAGTTCACATACTTTACAATTAATTGCGGAATTATTATATGAATAAAATACTATCCATATCCATAATATTAATTAGCAAGGAAGCCAATCACCATTAAATTAATTTAAACCTAAATATCCAAAATATCATCAAACCATAGCAAAATAAATCTAAGTTATTATAATCCAACGTATCAACTCTCCCAATACATCTTTCAAATCAAGCTAAGTAAAATAAACATAAATCTGTCCAAGCTCCTATGCTTGACTCTCTTCACGTCCCAAGTTCTTTTCATTCCCTGTTCCATCATCTAAAGGGTAGAAGTAGGGCGTTAGTCAACGCGTCCAGTAGAAATTCCAAATAGGGATATGTACATATATGATCAATATAAAATCAATATAGAAAACATCATATCATGTTTGTAAACCATTTCATAAGTAATAAAATACAATGCATGATTTTCCAAAACATAATCATGCTTACTTATGCATCATGTCATGGGTGTCAATGCCAAATGATCCCTCACCCAATTCCATATCCAAACACATCATATATAGATAGTCTCCTTGATAAATCACCATATCAAGGTGTTCCCTTGGCCAATTACTTCCACAGTGTTTTGTGATGTACCACTAGGTCACTGTTATACCTCCCCACATATGTTAATAGGAATTACCGAATGGAGTGTGGACTCCTCCCCACATATGTTAATCGGAATCACCGAATGGAGTGTGGACTCCTCCCCACATATGTTAATTGGAATCACCAAATGGAATATGGACTCCTCCCCACATATGTTAATCAGAATCACCGAATGGAGTGTGGACTCCTCCCCTCATATGTTAATCGGAATCACCGAATGGAGTATGGACTCCTCCCTTGTGTTCCCTCCCATGCCATGCATGAGATAATGAGTGCAAGAATGCCATTTCATATCAAATTACATAATATCATTGAAATTCAGTTCATAAAACATAACCTTTTGTTTAACCAAAGTAAATCATCATTTATGGAAATAAAACCAGTACTTATATATAATCCACAATGTCTCAATAAGGTAGGAATCCTACCAAAATCCAGTATAATATCCTTGCTGTTTTGTGACGGTGATGTGCAACGATCACGTCGAAACTAATCACACACCTTTTTACGAAATCTCTTTACCTTAATGAATTCAATCACATGCACATGTCAATTTGATATCCATCTAATTCCCATCATCCCTTACATCTTTCCAGATAAACTAAAGTTTCTGGAAACATCATATAAAAATCAACTTTTTAATTCAGCCGACTGAATCATACCCAGATACAGTCCTCTGCCTTACCCGTAGACTTTCAGTCGATTGAAATACATATTTAGTCCGCTGAAATACGACTTGGCCCTGTTTGTCCTTGACTCGTTAACCTTATAGATTCAGTCGATTGACTCTCTGAGTCAAACCCTTTGTATTCTTGGCCAATCCACTTTCAATCGACTGAATCACAGATTCAGTCGGCTGACTTTGGATCAGATCATCTGTGTGTTCGGCTAGTATAGATTCAGTCGGCTGAATCATCAACCAACAGTTTACATGTTTGATAAGTAATCATTCAGTTGACTGAATCTATCCTTTTACTTATTCGTTACGTCTATGTTCAGTCGACTGAATCCTAGATTTAGGCGGCTGAACCACCAATAAATCCCATATATTTAATCCAGTCCATGTTCAGTTGACTGAATCACAAGATTCAGTAGGCTGAAACTCCCAAAAACTTTTTTCTGTTTCAGCCAATACCAGTTTAGTCAGATTCAGTCGATCGACTGTTTGTCAGTCTTCTTGTTTGCATATTTGGCTTGACCCTTCTTCATGAAATCACTCCTAATATTATTTAAACATAAATAACATCATTCATATAACTTTTAGTGAGTCCACTCTACCCTCTAGCCAAAGCTAGAGTCCTTTAATAATATACTCCAAATCTTGGTACCCTTATCACATGGTTGTGTATTCAATCCTTTAGTTGCTGGTTTCCAATACATATCCATTCCTCAAATGGATGTCCAATTCCATGGCCCTATGATAATTTGGCAAGTCCTTTCAACCAATCTAGAACTAGATTCGGCCACTCCATGGCCAAGCTATGGTTTCCTTAAACTTATTTCTATGTTACTAAGCTTTAACATACTTTATTTTCCAGTTTCCTTCTTTTCTTTACGATTTGAATTCCTTCATTAGCTTTCATCTTCCTTCCTTGCTCTTTGATTATTCACCAAGTATACAGATAGAACCGAGAGAGAGAGAAGAGGAGAGGAAACAAATCCTTTATTTCAAAGTGTGGAAGCTGGCCAAGGGGTGTGGTGTGCCCCTTGGGTTGTGTCTCTTCTATAACAGTCCTACCCTTTCCCCTTCCTCTCTTAATGAGTTATCTAAACAAGGAGTCCCTTGGCTTAACCAAGGAACCCTTTGACTTCCCAATGCATCTCTTGGCCTCCATTGAGTTCATGGGTTTCAAGTCCCATGAGATGAAAACCCTTCATCTTCCCACTCAACTCACTTAACTCAACTCAAGTAATTAATCTTGACTCTAATCTTGAACTCATTCAATTGGACTCACTCATGGTTGACCAAGTCAACCATGACTTAGCCGACCATGCACCACATGACATTTAGGTCCCACCTTGGCAATGTCATTAGATGATGTGGCCCCTTGTCTAGTTGGCTTCCATGCATGCCATATGGCAGTGCCACCTCACAAACATGCCACCTCAGTTGATGAGGTGGATTTATGCATTGGATCTTTATTGGGTAGTTGACCCAATTAATTTAACCTTACCCATTTACTTTAAAATCAGCTCACCTATGACCCATTGGGTCCCAATTGGGTAATTGACCCAATTCCTTACCCATCTAAGGTATATTCCAATTATTTAATCTTAAATTCAAACCAATTTGTAATTTAAATAGACAAATCAAATATATTTATGAAATGAAAATCTGGGGTGTTACACAAATAGAATAGGTGATTGACTATAGTTCATCCATTGAAAAAGTCCAAGGTAAATCCTCTAGAGAAGAAGATGTTGGAGTAAAGGGACTTGATGAAGGTTGTGACCTCCTAGTATCCTTTGTGGTCGTATACCAAAATGTTTGCCTCTTATATTAGTTCAACATCTTGGTACAAAATCTGGAGTTCACAAAGTCAAATGGGAAGGCATCCAAAATTAAAACCAGATTTGATAAAAGGCCATTACTGGATGATGGACTTAGATTCCAAGACTCACAATGTTATGTTCAAATGTGTGAAAGGATACCACTGTTGGTGTCACATTTGAAACATGCTTTGGAATCACATTGTATCTTGCCTTCAATCCATGTTCTTGTTTGATTGTTGGATTGATCTTATGCAAGATATTCATATGTACATGAAGGTTAGTACCACAGTATTGGATTATACTTGTCTCATTCCATTTCATACGCCATGTGATTTGTGCATCTTTTGGGAATGAATGAAGGTTGTGCACTACCTCATGTATAGGGTGTGTATAGTACACATACACAATGTCTTTTCATTCCAACTTATCTCTTGTGGAATGAATTTTGTAACGCCCCGCCCTTTTCGAGATTTAGAGTCTAATTTTTTTTTTAAAATAATAATATAATAACACCGGAAGAGGGCGGACGACGTCATGACGCGAGCTAAGTCCGGACTACCCAAGTCCGACCCTTAACTGGCCACCCATGTGTGCATGGACTAAACCCATGAAAGACAAACCACACATGCAACTAATCAAGTCATGCGGAATAAACTAAACTAATTGCGGAAATAAACTAAAATAGATAGCAAGTACAAGTCTCATCTATTAACATTAAATAATCCAAACATCCATTGTCAAAACCACAAACAAACCATAGCAAAGTTTACTAGCTATTACATGTCCATAAAATGTAATTCAAAAGACAATAATATAGAAATCTCAATCATCATTCAAGCGCTTAAGCTTGGCTCCCCCCCTGGTTCTCGACCTTCTCTTTCCTTTTTCCTTTTCCTGTATTATCCTCTAATGATAGAATTAGGGCGTTAGATCAACGCGCCCAGTAGGTTTTCCGATCAAGGCTACCACATGGTTAGTATATGCAACATGCATTTATATAGTATATGATCATCCGAAAACATCTGGAATCAATGCTATGTATGTAAGTGTAAATGTAATGAGTCCCACCCATCACAAGTATACATAGCCATCACTTGATGAGACTCCTCGTCAAGGTAAACCACAGTACTTTTTCATTTCTTATTGATGATATTCCTCCTGGAGGGACCCTCATCGCCTAAGGAGGCCGATGTGACTCTCATCATCATGTTATTCCTCCTGGCGGGACCCTCATAGCCTAAGGGGGCCGATGTGACTCTCATCATTATGATATCCCTCCTGGCGGGACCCTCATCGCCTAAGGAGGCCCCACAGATGCATCACGGGCATACCGACGGAGTGTGGACTCCGGCTTCCATATCATCACCCCATGCCATGCATGAGATGTCAATGAATATATGTCATTTGTAAATATATATCTCATCATTCAAATCCAAAATGATAAATAATAGTATAACAATGTCTCATAAAAACCATCATAAAACCAAGTATAAATGTGGTTACAAGTAGGTAGGAAACCTACTTAAACTTCGCTTATGTGTCCGTTCTTTTTGAGCTTCACTCAATCACGACTCGTACGTCGTTCAACTTCCGTTACCTTATTTCATGTCAATCGGTCAACACAACATACCATCTGATTTCTAACTAAGTCCAAAACCCCATAAACCATCTTGTGGGGTTCGGCCATTCCCATGGCTGAACCTCACCAACTTAGGATTTAATCTTCCTTTTCATTTGATCAACCCTTAAACACTTTACCCTTCAAACATATCTTGATAGGGTTCGGCCATACAACATGGCCAAACCATACCACTTTGATTTTGGATTTACGGTTTTGCCATTGGCCTAACCATATTTAATTTTGCTTCATAGTCAAAGCCCATATGACCAAACTACCTTAGTGGGGTTCAGCCATACTACTTGGCCGAACCTCACCATTTGATTTAGTCCTTTATGCACCATCTCCAATTATATTATAACTTAGCCTAAGTCCACCAAATGATCATTGATGGGGTTCGGCCATACTACATGGCCGAACCTCATCCTATGGATTTTTATCCCATATTCCACCATTTATCATGGTTGATCAATTTGTATTCATAACTAAGCATATATGATTCTTAACACAAAATCATAACACAAGACATAAATTCCAACATGATCTTAATCCAATTACCCCATGAAAACAGTCCATGGGGTTCGACCATACTCATGGCCGAACCCTATGGTTCTCTTTGGTTCAATGATTCCAACATTCATACATACTTTTGGCTATGATTACCACATGGTTCAGCCACCCAATGACCAACCAAAACAGTAAGCATATCTCCATTTAAATCACATAAAGACCCCATAATTTTGTATGGTTTTTATCTCTTAAAAACCATCACAAATTACCACATAAATATCATACCATTTCAAGGGGTTCGGCCATCCCAATTGGCCGACCCTATGACCCATGATTTGGACCTTTTTAACTTACACCTTATGTCCATTAAAAACATGTAAAACTGTCCATCATTTTGCATGGTTTTCAATTTACAAAAACCATCCAATTACCCAAGTAACTTCATGGGGTTCGGCCATCCAAGGTGGCCGAACCCAATGATCCATTTTATCATTTTTAAACAACCATTACCCAAGGTTTAAACCCTTGATGCATTCGGCCATTCCATGGCCAAATCATGACACTCAAATCCATGATTTAAACCTTTTCAACTTGCATCTTAGGTCTAATTAAAACATCCAAAATAGTCCATCATTTGCATGGTTTTAACTTACAAAAACCATCAACATAACCATAACATTTCATGGGGTTTGGCCAACCATAGTGGCCGAACCCTATGGTTCATGTTTTCTATCTTTTAAACATCAATATACATACTCCAAACCCTTGGTAGATTCGGCCATCCCATGGCCAAATCATGTACCATTTAACCCATTTTTTAATAACAATTCCATGGAGTACTTACCAATTCTCTAAGCCTTTCCTCTTGCCTTTGATCTTTGCTTCCTTCCCTCTTGCTTCCTTAGTCTTAGATGATTAGAAGCTTGAATCAATGGTGAAAACACCAAGGTATAATTCGGCCAAGGGCGTATGTTCTTGAGAGAGGGAGAGAGATGAGAATCTAAGGTTTTTGGCAATGTAAATTCAGCCAAGTGATAGTGTTTTGTTTTTGTTAAACAGCCCCATGTCCTCTCATTAATCCTCATCAAATCTTGCTCAAACCAAGGAGTCACTTGCTGCTAAGCAAAGCACCCCTTGTCACTCCCAACGTTGGGCTTTGGGTTTCCATCATGAGATGGAAACCCTCCCAATTCCCATGAGATTTTATCTCATTTCATTGGTTTCCATGCATTACACATTTAATTCCAACCCACCAACGTGTGGGACTTATTTTCCTTGGTGATGTTTGAGATCAAGACAACCCTGCATATCCCATTTAACTCACTTGAACTCAAGGTCCCTTTGATTTCCAACTCAACTCACCCAACTCACTACACTTAATGCATTTCATTTAATGCATTTGAGTCAACTCATTACTTGATTTAATTCCAACTCACTTCAATCCCAACTCAATCTGATTCAACTCACATTTGAGCTCACTTGAGAGTCCACACGGTCAACCATGGTCAACATGGTCAACCTGACCCATTGGGTCCCCATTTGGCTCATTGACCCAATTGACGCCATGACCCAATTATGGGTTTTTTTTGCCATTTGCATGTCATTTTCATATGTGCATCAAGCTACCCATTTATGTTCCATTTAATTTCCAATCCTTTCAGCTTAACCCCATTAAATTTGGGCTCACCCAGTGGTCAAACAAGTCCATTATGACCCATTGGGTCCCAATTGGGTCCTTTGACCCAATTAACCGTATTGACCCAATTTGATGTTCATTACCCATTCATGATAAATTGACCCTTATAATATGTTCATAGGGTCTTAATTTGAACAATGGGCCCCACCATATTCTCATTTACAATCACATTTATTAAATTCACCAATCCAGTGGCATTTTCGTAAATATTCATATTATTGAGAAATTGGGGTGTTACAAAACATGCGCTATGTCTTTAAATGGATATTTGGATTGGTATGAATTACCAAAAGTGTTGATCAAAATGATCAAATATGTTTATCTGTAATCCATTCATGTACCAGCTCTTTTCAAGGAATTGGAGTATGATTGAAAGAATGGTAAAAATGTTTATCATGTTTTGGGTAATAACATGATAACAGGCATGAGAGCTGTGTGGGTAGCGTCATACTTCATTTCCATATGCATGATTAATGTATTCAAAATGTGAAATGAATGTATGGTTTGCCTGCTTAGTGTCTCATTCCAATATCAGTTATATTATACATTATGTGGAATGAGTTATGTTCATAGACGCCTTGTTTTTGCTAAAGCTTGGAGATGTCGCATCTCGTGACATCACACACTTGGGTAATATGTTTGAATTGGTAAATTAAATGTGCCCAAGGTACTTGGATTGGTTTGGATCTAGGAAAAGAGACCCGTAATCCATGTTTTGTGCCTACCTTCAGAAGGATGTAATTAAATTTTCAAAACCCACAGAACCTGTGTGAATGTATGTATTTAGGCCGGCATTGAAAGGTGTATCAGCAAAGCTTGATGAACTATGGACATCGAAAGCACAAACACACACACACCCCCAGTCATCATTCCAAAAACCCGGGTCAAAGGATAGACTAGTTGGAGGAACAGACGTGTCGCTACTGTTCTAAATCAGAACTGTCTGAAAAAGGGAAAAATCGAAACGAGGGACAGGTCGATACTTATCAACATGTTGACACAAACAAGTCGTTGGTCACGACCCGTTGTAAGTCAGAAAGATTAAGTTAAAAGGACTCTTTCTGCGAAAACAACAGATCATTTCAAAATCGTCGTTCCTCCTCTCGCTGAGCTCTGGCGATTTCCTCTTATTTCCTCCCTTGCCCTAGATCAGTCAATAGGATCTCCCGGAGCATAATCTCACTGGAAAACCATAGGGTTTCTGCTACTCTCACTTCAATAAGTAAGGGTGTCACGATGTTTGTGAGATTTAGTGGTCGGGTAAGCCTTGGTAGCTCTTCCAAAGCCACCATGTCAAAAAGGGAGACTACTAAATCTCGGTCTTTGACCACACCCTTGGAGTTTGGGGGAGCACAAAATATGTGCTGATTAGCTGTGGTCACTGGTCATAACAGTGTAAGGAGGATGACTGATGGAAGCTATAAAAGATAGCTTAGAGAATGGGGGAAAAGACTCCAAAAAGAGAAGCTAAGTAAGTTAGCTTGACCTCACTGAAGAACACCTTTAAGACAACGCATATCTTAAAGGGGAGGAAGAAGAAGAAAAATAGTAATGCAATGGCAATTTGCATTGTATTATGGGGGAGATTAATGCTTGAATGCATGAAAAACATGCATTGATCAATGGAGAAGTCAAATGAGTTGGAAGTGAACTCATGAAAACACTAAATGCAAGAAGCATCGGGGAGTGCTTGAAAATCGATGTCTGCCTACTAATCTTTGTCAATTGTATGAAAAAATGGGGGAGAAATTAGTAGAAGCTATAAGACATCAAAATTGATTATGGGAAGTAATTGGTGAAGCCTAAGTGCTTAGAGCTCTAGAAAGAGAGCGATAAAGGAGAGGAATATGAAGAAGTCAATGGACATAGGGGAATGTCTATGCTTGGAGTTTGGAAGATCAAACTGAAAGAAGATGTGGGGGAGAAAATCTTCTCAACATTGATAGCTTGGATATGCTATAGGGTAGTGTTGGTTGTTAGGAAATCATTAGTGTATGGTAGAGAATGAATTCTAATCTAGTTTAGTCCATGGGTGCATATTTATGTTTTAGAACTAACTCCTCTAATGATTTTCTCGTGTTGCTTGCTTATGTGCTTGAACAGGAAAACATAAAATGAAGCAAGCTGTACAAGAATATGCGAAGATCATAGTCTTGTTGTCCATTTGAATATGCACTTGTAATCAATGTAATATTTTGTATTCAAATGTGATGTAATAAGGGTGGGGTTGTATTTGGGTGGGCTTCTAGGTTTTGTCATGAAATTGATAAAGGGGGAGATTGTTAGTGCCCCGGCTTGCCGAGTCCCTAAGTTTTCAATTCCATGACTCGGGAAGAAGCACTTGCTAGAAGCTTGAAGACTCAAGATGATCAAGATTGAAGATCACACTCCACCGGATTGAAGCTCATCGTTATGACAATCACAAAATAGGTAATTAGCCATAGATGACTTTAGGTGGTACCCACACCTTAAGAGGACCATTCCTACTGCTTAGTTGAACAAATGGTAAAATCATTAAAAGCCTAAAGAGTAAGCTTAACAGTGAATTGGAACCCAACTTGGAAATATGTATTTGGTTTCACTGTCAGCTCGACTAGTCGTTCTCACCGACCCCTCGGTGGAGACAGGATCGACCCATCGTGGTCAAAGACTGGTTAGCTAGATTGACAAAGGTTCTAGATCATAGAACTGTCATTCTGGGTGTGCATTTGATCGAGAGTCTCGTATGCACCGACCCCTCGGTGAAAAGCTGAAATGACCCCTCATGGTCAATGACTCTTCGATAAAGACTTATGAGTTCTGGAACTTAGAACTTAGGTGGGCTCTCTAGAAAATAGACTTATCGGTAGTTTAAGACCGATCAAGAGTACCAAAAGTGCTCATCGAAAAAGGGTGACATGTCTGTTTGGGTAAGACTAGTTTCTGGACTTGAAACTCTTTCAGCATGGTGTTGCCCCAGACCGAACCTCTTGTATGGACCAACCTCTCGGTGCCATTACTATCAACCCATCGATAACACAGACCTGTCGGTCAGATATAAATTGTGCTGTTGAAAGTGCATTAATGCTCAACGGTCGGGTTGTTGAACGTTAACATTTTTAGTCACCGACCCCTTGGTGCGCCCGACCTGTCAGTACGTGATCGTTGCTGAAACTGGTTGCCTTGTCTATAATTACCAAGCTTTGTGCAACTAGTTATCATCCTTTGGCAAGTCAGTTGGACTCTCATCATTATTAATGAGCTTAAAGAAGGTCCAACAAAAGGATCACTCTCACTATCGTGCTTACATTTGGAGAATCTAATACAACCAATCATAAACTAGGAAATATTTGGTTCAACCAGTTTCCTAGCATCCTGAAATTATGATTCCTTTACGACGGCTACAAGGTGGAGCGTCGGTACACATTGGGTAGATCTTGAAGAAGCACACATCAATGAGAAATTGCTTCAAAGGCAAGTGCTTGTTGGTTTTAATTTTATTTAAAACATTTATTCCGAAAGTGGATTAAGGAGGCTTGGCTCAAGAACCGCTATAAAAATTCTAGAGCATCGTCTCTGGCACAGTGGCGAGTGAAATTCCCAGCCAAATGAATATGTGGAATTCTTATTCTACTTGTGGTGGGTAAAATTCTTAGCTAATTGAGTGAGGTGAAATTCCTACTTTAATTGTGAGGGTGTAAGTCCCCACTTAGTGGTTTTGGGGATAGCTCAAGGTTGAGTGAGTCCTAACACTGGATGTAGGTTGGCTAACCGAACCACTATAAATTTGGTCGTATGGTGTTTGATCTTTGTGTGTTTGTGTTTAGTATTTAAGCATTCTTCTCAACACACATCACTTTGCATTTGATTATCTTTATTTATACATCGTGCACAATCATAGATAATCAAGCAATATGCAAAGGGTTCTAAACTTAGTGTGATTATTTAAGTAATTAAAAACACTTTATCACATTAAACGAATCTCTTGATTAATATCCGCTGCATGTAAACTCCAATCAATCAAGAAAGTTGTAAACACAATGGAAATTGGGATTGACCTATTCACCCCCCCTCTTAGGTGAATCGTATTCTAGCACCAATGGGAAAAGACTTACATTAGCTATCACTCATCTAAAACACACAATAAAAGAAAAATGTAAATTACTTAGTGCCCGGTCTTGTATTCTTTCCTGGCCAGGGAAAAGTATTGAGACATAGTTCAGAGGGTACAGGGACAGTACAATAAATAAAATATTCAGTGCCCATCATCGTATTGTTTCCTGGTCAAGGAAACATATTGAGAATTCGGCTCAGAGAGTACAATTCAGGAAAGTAAATAAAGTACTCCCCTACAATGGCAAATCTAATAGGGATAAGTGATGACCTCTAAATTCTATGAGTTGGAATATCCCAATGAGGTTCTTATCTCAATCTCCCCGACTTGGGCCAAATGTTCAAAATGGTAAAATTAAAATGCCCAACTTCCAAAGATTTACAAATGGATCCCTAATGGATAATACCTTATTCATGTCCTACATTAGTCTAAGAATTGTGCCTCATTGGAGTATCGGTAGACCATTGTAGTCGAACTCCATCTTCATTTAGGTGAGTTCAAAAAATCCTTGTACTATGGCATGATACATTTGACTCAAACAAGCCTTGATTGTACTTTCCCGACTATAGTGTATGTCATGCTTAAAGAGTCATACATTTGTGGACCTTAGATTCCAAGTCCTACAGTGTTAGCTTAGATGTGTTAATATTTGCCAAAGTGATTAACACATTTGACACATGTTTGGAATCTTATTGTGTATCTTGCTTTCATCCATGCTGCTTATTGGTATATGTTTTTTTGTGGATTGAATATGAGCAAGATATTTGTGTGGCATGATTGCTTCCTATTTATCATATGCCATGTATTTTAAAATCAAGAAGGAGATTTCAAAAGAAAAAGCTTTTAAAGGAAAATTTGTTTTGTCTTGGCGACATGTCGCCCATTTACTATAGATCGGAGACGACTGATTGTCTTCGGCGATGTCTCGTCAGTGATGAGAATGATTTAAGGTAAAAACCCCTCTTTTGAAATTTTTGCTCCATTCCTTATTTTCAATACTGTGTATTTCTTTTTGGAATGGCTGAATTTGGTATATGTGCATGCATCTCTGCTTTTACTTGGTATTGTTTTGAGAGATGACCTTGTGCACATACATAGTGTTGTCTCATTCCATGTTCTCAAATTTGTGAATCTCTTGTGGAATGAACTTTGCTCCATGCTTGTGAATGGTATTTTGTTTTTGTCGAATTTCCAAAGTTAATGATCCAAATGTGATCAAGATGTTGAAAAGAGTAATCCATTCATGTACTCCTCAATGCATATGAACATAAACCTTGTTTTTCTATTGGAATATTCAGAAATAGAAGTTCATCTTGTGTAGCATGGGAGCTAATTTTGTGAATCACAAACACTTATATGTTTCACATAGTTCATTTCTCACTTGTACCATTCCCTTGATCTAATATAGGTATATCTATTGTGATATGCTGGTGCATTTGAAATATCTTTTTTGCAAAAAGTGTTTGTTAGTATGGCATTTCATGAGCTTTTATCATTATTGCATATTTTTAAATGCCATATTTCTCTCACTTCATTCCCATTGGTATATAATGTAACGATATGCCTCGAACTTCTAGCATAATATTGTCCGCTTTGGTCCGCACCTAGGCCCGCACGGCTTTACATCTTAGGACCCACATTAGGGGAGCCCTCAAAAGGCCTTGTGCTAGATGGAGAGGAGTCAACTCTTATATACAGGGGAAACATGCCCCGCACTAGTGATGTGGGACTATTGCACAAGCCCACTGGCGCTAATCCCACATTGGCGATTTTATCTCCTTTGTGACCCTCTAGTCTTTCGGCTGGGCCCCCCTCTGGGGTGGGGTACTACATATAATATGTGGAATGAATGTATGTTTATTGTGCTTTTGGTTCTCATTCCTATTTTCATCATTGGTATATGTTATGCGGAATGTTTTTAGTTCATAAACACCAAGTTTTGCTAACCTGAGGATGCATGTCAAATGACATCACACATGGGCAATGGTCTTTCAAATGACAAATTAAAAATGCCCAGGAATCTAAGTGTGGTCTGGATCAAAGTTTTAATTGGACTCGTATAGGCAAATTAATCCAGAATCCATGAATTTGTGCAAGTGTTAGTGAAAATATTGGAATCATCGAATGGCACAAATTGGTGTCTGAATGTTTTGGCATTCATTGGCATGAGGTATTCATTTCCATGACCTTATATGGTGGATTATAATAAGAAATGGATGTGTATTATATGACTTGAGACTTCTAAATGTTTTATGAATTTTGTCATACTTTGCATTCAAGGGTTGAAATGCAAAACTAGTTGTCTTGTGGACATGCTTGCATCACAAACACACACTCCTTCATCCCCCAATTGGTAAATCTTATAGGGATGCACTTATGTTCTTTCTAATGTAAATCACTATCTTCGAAAACCTCTTAGACATTGGAAATGTGGTTGGAGAAATATTCAAAGAAAGAAAATTATCCTTTCTCCAAAGCTGTATTTGTGAAATGGTATTCACATTTTAAACCTACAAATGTATCTTGGAAATATCACATAAGGTATGAATGCAACTTGAATGGATTATGAACCTCTGATGTGGCTTTCAACAACTCTCAAAAGTAAATCTTTCAGCCAATAATCAGGGATATTAGCATAAGGAAAGCCATCATGTTTCAGTGGTCCAAATGCTAAAGGAC
Source organism: Chimonanthus salicifolius (assembly GCA_013350335.1). Classification (NCBI taxonomy): domain Eukaryota; kingdom Viridiplantae; phylum Streptophyta; class Magnoliopsida; order Laurales; family Calycanthaceae; genus Chimonanthus; species Chimonanthus salicifolius. The sequence goes on from CM023540.1 coordinate 59,158,224, forward strand.
TTGGTGCATTGTGCTCTCAAGATTGTGATGAGAGGAAAGCAAGCCTTGGAAACTTTAAAGTAAGAAATAAGGCCTCCATTTTCCAATGTATAATGGATTTCCAAGGATAGGGTAATGGTTCATTTATAATCTCTTTATTGGTACATGTTTTGTATGAATGAACTTGTTACTTTGGTTTTTGTGCTCATATTGGTAAATGTTTTTGCATCACCTTTGTTTTGTGGAGATCAACCAATTTTTTTTTTTTAAATGGTTCTATTTGTTTTAAATCCATTTTTGAATGTCATCATAGTTGGTTTCATACTGGTATTCACTTGGATTGGCTGGATCTCTCATGCATTTCATATGAACTATGAGCTCTATTGGTGTATAATTTATGTAGTTCAAAATGGTTTCAGATCTTCTTTTTAAGTATCTGAATTTGTTTACTCATAAGCCCCTTTCATAGTAAAATACTTGTATGAGTGATTCCCTCCTCGAGCATGCATGAGTTGGTTTCATATTAGCATATTTTAAGATAAAATGAATTTGGCTTTGTTTCCTCCTTCTCCATATCCAATCCAACTGTTGGGACTTGTAGAAGCACACTGAATTGGTATATCAGTGCTTAATGCCCTTTGTCAATTTATGACAAATGGGGGCAGAAATTTAGAAGCTTGGAGTAAGCTTAGAAGAAGATCTTAAGGAGAAGAAGTTTAGACAAAGGGGGAGAACATTTGGGGAGTTAGTCCATGTATTAAAAGGGAAAAAAACTTGTTTTATTGGACTAATGTTTGAGGGGGACATCTCTATGTTTCCATCTAGTGTGCTTTGGTTCTTGTACATGTATATCTGTTTTACAGGCACACCTTGAAGTAGAACAATATGAAGAAAACATCTGAAGCATAGAGTCTAGGTTTTTATCATTTGAATTTGAACTGTATTGGTATGTAATTTTTGTATTCAAATGAGATGTAAAGGGTTGGGTTATGTCATCGAGTCTGTATTCATTAGCTTCTAGCTATTGTCATGAAATTGACAAAGGGGGAGATTGTTAGTGCCCCGGTTTGACTGTCTTTTTTTTTGTCAATTCCGTGACATCAAAGTGCATTGCCTTGGAAGATTGAAGACAATGAATCAAGACTCAAGAGTGGTGTGAAGTTTGAATAGATCAAGACCATGATTCAAGCATCACCAAGTGTATGGCATTCAAAGGTAAATTGGCCATAGATGACTCTAGGTTGGACCCAACACATCTAGGAAGACCTTGGCTAGGCTTAGAGAACATATTGGTAAATCTAAATCAAGCCTAGTGGACCTTTGACATCTAACAGAACCAATGAATTCAAAATTACAAAACTGGTAAACTGTTAGGATGACACATCATGTTTGGCAACCCATCGCCAAAGACAAAACAGACCCATCGTGGTCCACGATCCATCGTTTGGAATGACAAGGGTTTTGGTTGGAAAATACTGTCAAACTGGTTCGCTCTCAAGCCGAGACCATTGTGAGTGTCGACCCATCGTAGAAAGACAGAGACGACCCATCGTTGTCCACAACTTGTCGGCACGTATTTTCAGAGTTCTTGATAGGAAACACTCTGTAAAATATAGTTGGTCTCAAGACGATACTATCACTAGTTGCGACACATTGGCACTGGGCTCGATGGCCCATTGTGGGACACGACCCATCGGGTATGGTTGGGGAACACTTTTGAACTCCCACGACCCATCGTGTGGCACGACCCATTGGCGACTTAAAGATTCAAAAATTTTTGGGTTGTCTATTTAAGTCCGAATTATGGAGAGATGGGTTGGAGATTTGAATAGGAAAATCTTAAGGCATTTCCAGAGAATCCCAACCTCTCCCAACCTCTCTTTAAGCACTTCACATTGGTGAATCATTTTGAACATCCAATCAAACTTTTGATTGGGATTGAGAGAGAAAGAGAAAAACAAATCTTAAATCCTAGAACCTTCTCCTAAACTTATGGTTGCTTATACATTTTCACGATGTCGTCTTCAAGGACATCAAGTTGGGTCTTCAAGAAGCACAACATCTACTTCAAGTGAGCTACAAAGGCAAGTGATTCTTTTTGTGTTTAAATTAACATCATCTTGTGAAGTAGATTAAAGCAAGAAGCTTGAACCACTATAGAAAATAAAGGGATAAGGAAGTAGATCGGGGTAGGTCGAACCTTTCAAAATATTAGGTGAGTGGGTGAAATTCCCATTATATTGTGTAGGCGTAATTCCTACTCTATTTGTGAGGGTGTAATTCCCTTACCTAGTGAATTTGGGATAACCCAAGAGTGGGTGTACTACTTCATCCCAGAGGGGGGCCCAACCAAAATACCAGAGGGCCACAAAGGAGATAAAATCTCCAGGGTGGGATTAATGCCAGTGGGCATGTGTAATAGTCCCACATCACTAGTGAGGGGCATGTTTCCCCTGTATATAAGATATTGACCCCTCTCCATCTAGCATAGGGCTTTATAAGGGCTCCCCTAGCGTGGGACCTCAGATACAAATCCGTGCAGGCCCGGGTGAGAGACCAAGAGGACAATATTGTGCTAGATGGTCGAGGCAGGTCGTTACAAATGGTATCAGAGCATGCTTCAACTTTCGGATGAGGGTGTGGGCTAGTGCGAGTCTCAATCGGGTGTTGAGCCTGGGGTGGCTCTGGTCTTAAGGGCAGGTAAGTAGTAGTACCCCGCCTCAGAGGGGACCCCACCCGAAAGACCAGTGGGCCACAAAGGAGATAAAATCGCCTGTGTGGGATTAGCACCAGTGGGCGTGTGCAATAGTCCCACATCGCTAGTGAGGGGCGTATTTTCCCTGTATATAAGATGTTGGCTCCTCTCCATCTAGCACAAGGCCTTTTGAGGGTCCCATGCCTTAGGTCCTCAGATGCAAAGTAGTGTGGGCCCGGGTGTGGGACCAAAGCGGACAATATTGTGCTAGATGGTCGGGGCATGTCGTTACAGTGGGTGAGTCCAACAATGGATGTAGGAGGGGTTTACTCCGAACCACTACATATTTGGTGTTTGGTTTGCTTGTGTGATTTCTCTAATATTTTCACACTCTTTTAATACACGAACACATCTCTCTTGATTAATCTTATTTATTCTGCTACATTTATTTTAATTAATCAAGAAATTTGTGAAGTTCACAAAAATCGGGCATTTTCCTATTCACCCCCCCCCCCCTCTCCTAGGAACAATCTTGTTCTAGCACCGAGAACTTTCACTCGTTATTGGATCTTGTTTGATTCGTGTAAGGCTTCGTTTGTTTCCATTGAACGGGCGGGTCATTACAGTATGGTATCAGAACTTTGGTTTAACTCTTAGTCTTTTGTAGGGCCAAGGTTAGTAAAAGTTGAATCTTTTTCCCCTTAGTTGAGTGGGGTAGAAATCCTTCTTAAGGTAGAAAGTTAGAAATTTTTGTTGTGTGGCTTAGTGAAACCTTTGAACTTGTCGTTCGAAATGGTGTTTGGAGTGTTGAAAAGGGATTGACCCAGGGGAATTACTTTGATGGATAACAAGGCTTGAAGTGGTTGGGTTCATAGATCATGGTTTGTTGTGAGTTGGAGTTAGTAGATCCACTATAGTGAGTTACATTTGTAGAATTTGTGTTATAGAAATTGGTGGAGTTAATTTAGAATGTGATTTGTTAGTTTGGGTATGTTAGGGTTCGAAGCCATTATGGGCATAGATTGGCTAGCAGCGTTTAAGGTAACCCTAGATCATGCTCTCGTGAGAAAATCCATATCTAGGGTTCCCAATGGAATTTTTCAACGGAATTTATTTTATTGGAAACTAAACTAATAGATATAATTGCTGTAAAAAATTGAGACCAAAAGAAGATGAATTGATGCCTCAAATTAGGTCTGCAAGACAGACAAAATTTCTATCCCAGATTTGAGATACAATTTGTTGTGCTTCACTAATTGGATCGTAACTTGACCCCCTGATATCGAAAGGATGTAAAATTTGTGCCTATTATGATATAGACATGGAGATATATATTAGTTAAAATTTGAGAATTTTTTAAGGAGGTTTGACACCTTAGAGTTTATCTGTAAGCCAAATCAATTTGTAAAGTCTAGAATTGAAGGTAGTTTTATAGCAGTTAGGTATATGATTTTTATCTTGAGTTTTATGAATCAAAACGGTGTGAAATTTGCACTCAAACTCATGAGAAGAGAGATATCTATCTCCAGAAGTTTTTTGAGAATTTAATAAATTAGTTTGTCAGGTCTAATTGGGTCTGTAATTTGTAAGTCAGTGATAGACTGCAATCTGTTTGGATAGTGTAACTGACGAAGTAATTTGACCATTACTCGGGCTAGGAATATCTTCTTGGGCCAAATAAGATATTTTCATAAACAATACTCAAAGACCTATTTACTAGAAAAAATGGGAATTTACTGATGAGCATGCTATTCCCAAAAAATTCTTGAAGATGAGCGAATTTTTACTCTGATATGATTTTCTTGGAAAATATGTAAATTGTGGAAACCTTGGATTCTTGGATTTTTATTTGATGCACCCGAACCTCTACAATCTTAAGAGATGGACTCATTTAATTTTGAACAATTGGGAATAAATTCCTAAGAGGTTTTGGATCTTTAAATTAATTAAAAAGAATTTGGTTTGAAAGCTTGGTGTTAAAAGCTTAGATTTTGGCGTTGTGTTGATTTGCAATTTAGGTGAGGAAAACAATTTATTTGTATGTTTGTTTCATACATGTTATTTGCTTCTCCAGATGGAGTGATTGATTATTGACTTGAATGCAAAGGTTTTGTGTTTATTGGAAGATTGAGAATTTTGCAATTGACGGGTAAATTCCGGCGGAAGCTCACTAATGTAAGGGAAATATTTTGCTAATGTTGAACACTGAAAGATGACTATTTAACCCTTGATAATTGGATTAGTTAGTCTTTATTTTCTGCATATTAGATATTTTTAATGTTGTTTTTAAGTTTTGTAGATTATTTTGGGAAATACAAGAAAAGAGAACTTGAAAACAAAAATAGAGAATATGCTTGCATCCCATGATGAAGAAGATTGGACCCCTATCCAAAATGAGTTTATTAAAAAAATTTGCACATCTTTGGATAGCCCAATCGATGGATCCACCTCTTGTAACCATTTGGAAAATCAAGATAGAGTGAAGATTTGAATTGTTTTATTGCCTCCATTGCACCCACCATTGAAGAATCCTCGAGTGAGGAAGAAGATGATGGAGAGAATCTTGATCAGGATGATTATGACCTCCAAGAGTCCTTTAATGCCTTGTACATAGAGAGTATGAGATTGGCAAATGATATTGATAAAACAAGAATTGAGAATGCCAAACTCTTTACCAAACTTCACAGTGTTAATGTTGAAAATGATATTTTCTCAATAAATTTGAAAAATGTAAATGATGAAATGCCAAATTTGAGAGAAAATCAAAGTTGCTTCAAGAAAAATTAAAGACTTATGAAAATGACATATTGAAGCTCAATGAAGTTGGAAAATGTCTTGGAGAGAGAAATGTTGAGAAATCTCAAGACATGGCTACCCAATGTGAACTAAAATTGGAAGAACCTTTTTTGGGTAAACCACATGGGTTATGGTCAAAATACTGAAGCTATGCCAAACGTTCATTCTTTTTCTCCAGTTCTTATTTTGTTTTTATTTTCCTTAATCCACTTGGAAAAATCGAAAACTCTCTTATAATGACTTGTAAATTTTGAATTTTCTCATACGTATCTTGAGACGATGAAAATATAGTTCACACATGTGGATTTCTTCATGGGCTTATCTTAATGGGCTTAATTATTGGGCTTTTCAAAGTATGGAAAATCTAATAATTTCACCACTTACAATCAATTCTAAAAGTGTACTAAATTAATCCAAACTCTCATAAATGGATTTGAATTAATTAGTTTACAAATAAAACCCTTAAAATTGTGGTAAAATAATTATTAAAAAATCCAACTTTCCAAAAATATCAACTTATGCCCATAAATTGCAAAATTCACTATTTGAATTCTCATATCTTATATTTCCTTGTAAATCCTGCAAAACATCCAAAATCTCATTAAACATATCCTCAAACACACAAAACAAGGGATAAATAGTCCAAATACAAGGGTAAAATAGTCAATTTCCTCTGCTCATCATGGACATTCACACCATTTAAAGAAAAATAAGGTAAATCAATTTGTGAATGTTCCTAGAAAACACCTTGCACCTCACTCCATGCATCATCCCTACAATGTAAAATCTATTAGGGATAAGTTAAGACCTCCTCATTCTATGAATAAGAACAACAAAAGGAGAGTCTTGTCTCAAACCTAAGGAATTGGGCCAAATGTTCAATATAGTAGAATTAAATCTCCCAAAGTTTAAGGATTTTAGAGGATAAGTCTGGATCAAAAGTTTGTATCTATCACTAAGGGACAATGACCTTATTCATGCCCTACATTGGTCTAAGAATTGAGCATCATTGGAGTATCTCTAGACCAAATGTAATTGAACTCAATCTTCATTTATGTGAGTTCAAACAACCCTTGTGTTGTGGCATGGCACTTTTGACTCTTTCAAGCCTTAGTTGTATTTTTCCTAGCTATACATATCATGCTTGATGAGTGATACACTATGGACTTTAGATTCCAAGTCCTACAGTGGTTGCTCAAATGTGTTATGGATAGGCAAAGTGGTTAACACATTTGAAGCATGGGTGGAATCACCTTGGTATCTTGCCTTCATTCCATGTTCTTGTTTGATTGATCTTATGCAGATATTTGTGTGACATACATGCTTATACTGGTAGAATCATGTTTATCATATGCCACATGGTTTTTAAAATCAAGAGGGATATTTCAAAAGAAAAAGGATTTGAAAGGAAAATTTTGTGTTTTGTTCTTTCGACACATAGTCGGAGTCAATGTATCAAGTTTTCAACTCATCGAACATCGTCGATATATCGTGTGTTCACAGAAGATTTTGGTTTAAAAACCCCTCTTCTGATTTTCCTGTTGCATTCCATATTCACAAACTAGAATATTTATTTGTGGAATGTGTATTTTACATGTAGGCTTGCACTTTATGCTTTAATATTGGACTGTACCTTGCTTCATCTCATTCCACATGTCAAATCATTTGTGTATTTTGGGAATGAATGAATGTTGTGCATTGCCTCATGTGGTGCTTGTATGTGCTTGCATTTTAAACCTCCATCTTTGTACTTAATTTGTAGTATCTTGTTTGTGAGATGATCTTGTGCATATACAAAGTGTTGTTTCATTCCAAGTTTACAAAATTTGTGAATCTCTTGTGGAATGAAACTTGCTCCATGCTTGTGAATGGTATTTGTTGATCAATATGTGATCAAATGTTTTTCATTGGTAATCCATTCATGTACCATTCTATTCTTAGTTTTTGAAGATCACTGAAGTATTCATGAATGAATGGTAAAAATGTTTGTAAGCATGGGAGCAACCCTTGGCAAACACTTGTATGCTTTACATGGAGATCATTTCTTTTGCACCTTTACTTGATCTGATATTGGTAAATCTTGGTGCAAATTGAAAATGTTGCTGCAAGTGTTTGTTTGACATGAGCTTTTCTCATTGGTGTATATTTTTGCATTCCATATGTTTTCTCATACTTCCTTTCCATATATTTGATTGGTATATTATATGTGAAATGTTTGTATGGTTTTTGTATTTGTGCATTCATTCATGCTCTCTTCATCGGTTTATGTTATGAGGAATGAATTGTGTTCATGAGCACCAAACTTTTGGTATACCTTGAATGCCTTTTCATATAACATCACACATGGCAATGGTTTTTCAAATGGTAAATTAAAAATGTCCAAGGTTATTGGATTGGATTGGATCAATGATTTCAATTTGGACTAATAATGGCCTATTGATCCAAGATCCAAGTTTTTGTGCCTATATTAGTGAAATGGTTTGAATCTTCAAATGGCACACAATTATGTGAATGTATTGGCTTACACTGGCATTCAAAGGTTGAGTTGAAAACTTGTTGTCTTGTGAACTTGCATTCATCACCAGCACACACCTTTCATCCCTCAAATTTGTAAATCTCATAGGGATGGTTTTATGTTATTTCCATGTCTTGATACACTCTATTTTGAAAAATCATTAGACATTGGAAATACGTTTTTGGAGAAGTGTTCAAATTAGGAATATTATCCTTCTCTAAAATTAGTTATGCACCTATGTTGGAGCTTTCAATTCTTAAAAGTGAATCTTAAAAATCAAATGGGTCTTGGTTATGAAAGCCAACATGGTTAAGTGGTCTAAGTGTTATTGGACTTGGTGCATTGTGTTCTCAAATTATTGAGCAAAGGAGAGCACACATTGGAAAGTTTAAGGGAAGAAATAAGTGTCCTTCCAAGTACGTAATGGATTTCCAAGGATAGGATGTTTGTTCATTCATAGATCTCTTTATCGGTGCATGTTTTGATGAATGAACTTGTTTTCATTGGTTGATGCATTTGCTTTCATATAGGTATACGTTTTTGCATCACCTTATTTTCATGAACTATATGCTCAAATTGGTGTATAATTTATTTAGTTCATGATTGTGTTCACTCATATGTTCATTAATGGAATATTTCTTATATGAATGATTCCCTCCTCTTGCATGCATTGTTTTTGTTTCAAAATTGGAAGAATATTAGAAAATGCATATGGCCCTTGCCCTTCCTTCTCCATCTCTTCTTAGTCCAACAATTGGGACTTGTTGAAGCACACTATGGTATATTTGTGCTTATTACCCTTTGTCAATTTATGACAAAAAAGGAGAAAAATCTTAGAAGCTTGATGTAAGCTTTGGGGGAGTTTTTGGTAGCTTGAAAGCAAGCTTAAGTTAAGGGGGAGAAAATTGAAGTCTTAAATAAACTTAGAAGGAGGAGAGTCTATGATTAAGGGGGAGATTAATCATATTGACTAAGGGAAAGGAAAGTTACGATATTAGTCCATATATTAAAGGAGACAAATATTGTTTTTATTGGACTAATGTTTGAAGGGGAGACCTATGCTTCCACCTAGTTTGCATTGTTTATGTGTACATGTAAATGTAGATGATCACAATGGAGCTTGCAAGCTAAGCAAGATGAAGGTCACATCTTGAAGCATAGAGTTTAGGATTTTTTGCCATTTGAATATGTACTTTAATTGGTTGGGTAAGTCATCGAGTCTGTATTCATTAGTTTCTAGGTGTTTTGTCAAGACAATTGACAAAAGGGGAGATTGTTAGTGCCCCGACTTGCCGAATCACCCATTTGTCAATTTAATGATTTAGGGAAGCATTGTCTTAGAAGGTTGAAGCCAATTAAACAAGACTCAAGTAATGAAGATTGAATCAAGAGCTTTGAAGATGGCAGATCAAGTGCAAGATTCATCATCACCAAGTGTATGGCAATCACAATAGGTAATTGGCCATAGATGGGGTTGCCATCAGATAAAGTGTATTGTGTTCACCAACCCCTCGGTAACACAGGATCGACCCATCAAAGTCATTGATACATCGACTGGAATTTGCAGTCTCTGGAAAGAACAGATTGTAAAATTAGTGTAAGGTCTCGGAATTTGGGAATTAATATAAATGTGAATATTATTTATTTTAATGATGGAAACTAGAAAATGGGTGGAGTAAATGGTAAATGGGCCAAAATTTGGACAAAGGCCCAAGTGTGGCCCAATAGACTATGGTTTGGATTTAAATTTATTTAAATGGTCAATGAGGGTTAAATGGGTCAAAAATGGTCAAATTGGGTCAAATACCCATTTGGGGACCCAATGGGTCAAGATGGTTAAGCTCTAAGGTAAATGGGCTAGCGGGAAATGTAATTGGGCCATGGGCCCAATGGTGATCCATTTAGAGTGGGCTTAATGAAATTTAATCACCCTAAGTAATTTGGAATTAAACAATGGTGGTGTGGCCAAGTGGGACCCACCTCCACCTCATCAAGTGAGGTGGAGGGTGGGCCAATGATTGATGGGGCCGGCCACCATGGTTGACTTGGTCAACCATGGGTGGAATAATGGGAATTAGGTTAAATAAAAATGAATTAACCTAAGTTAATTACCAAATTAAATAAATACTTAAATTATTAAATTGGTGGCTAAATTGGTCAAATGGGAGACCAAGCTACCCCACCTCAAAGGCAAGACACGTTGGGCTTGGTGGTGGTTTAGATAACCACCACCATAAAGAGATTAAAATATCTTAAAATATCTTTGGTTGGTGAAAAATTAATGTAAAGTGTAAATGAGGTCATCAAATGGGGATAAGTTTGATTTTTTTTTCTTTCTCATGTTCATTTTCACTAACTCCATCCCTCCCACTCCTCCATTGCCGTCCCATGTCCAAGTGAAGGAGAGAAAAAAAAAAAAAAAGAAGAGAAGGAGCTCAAGGAGAGAAGAAAAAAAAATGGAATTTGGAGGGAGTTCACTCTAGGATTAAGGTCATTATCTTCCTCTCATCATCTTTTCCTCTTTTCATCTCTCAAATTCAAACCTAACATGGCCGATTTTAAGGTTGGGAGTTGCCACCCTTGATCAAAGATCTTGACCTATCAAAGATCAAGAGGAAGGAGAGAGGAGGCTACGGAGATCGACGGGAGCGGCGGAAATCGGAGGAGACGTCGGATAGTGAGTATTTTTTTAAACAAGAAATTTTGGATTTTAGGGTTTAAGATTTAGGGCTTGTTTTTGTGAAATTTAATGGTGGATAGATAATTTTATGCTATGGATTTTAAATCCATCAAATGGAAGGAATGGAAAGTGGGTAAAACTCTAATGGAGAAAAAATTAGGGTTAGGGAAAAGAAATAAATAAATGTAGTATGTGCATTGTATAAATTATGGAATTGAGTATGGAATGGGGTGCTTGGAATAAGAATCATGGGCCATAGGGTTCGGCCATGTAGCATGGCCGAACCCCATGGTGGGTGATTAGGGTTTGATGAAATCGGTTAGGGTTTAAAGGATGGAAGGCAATGAAGGTTTTTGATTAATGCATTTAGGGTTTTAATGAATGCATGGGAGTAATGTTTAAAATGGTTTTATGATGAAAATGTAAAAGGATTTTATGGCATTGGAAGACATAAAAGAGAATAAATTATGAACCATGGGTTCAGCCATGGTGTATGGCCGAACCCTAGGTTGTTGTGTGTGTGAAGTTAATTAGGGTTTTTAAGGTTAAAGTCATGGAAAAATGGGAAGAGTAATGGATTTAATGTAACACCCCAATTTCTCAATGAAATGGAAAATTACTAAAATGCCCCTGGGTTGTTAAATTAATTATTTTGTGATGTGAATAAAGGAAATAGTGGGACCCATTGCTCAAATTAAAATCATATGAGCATATTATGAATGTTAAGTTTGACTGGTTGGGTAATTTTCATCATTTGGGTCAAAAATGGCTAAATGGGTCAAAGGGCCCAAATGGGACCTATCGGGTCTTATTGGATTATTTGACCGTTTTGTGATTTTAAATTAAAATGGGTTAAGCCTATTTGATTGGAAATCAAGTGGAAGAAAAATGGGTAGGCTTGATCCATATGTAAAAACCAATTAGAAATGACCAAAATACCATAAATGGGTCATGTTGTCAAAAACGGGTCAAGAAGCTAAAAGTGGACCCAACGGGTCGAGTTGACTATTGTTGACCGTGTGAACCCTCAAGGGAGCTCAAACACGAGTCAAATCAGTTGAGTGGGACTGAGGTGAGTTGGAATTAAATCAAAAGGTGAGTTAACTCATGTGCATTAAATGAAATGCATTAAATGTGATGAGTTGGGTTGGAATAAAAATACCTTGAGTTGGGTGAGTCAAAATGGAAATTCAATGGACTGTAAATCATTGAGTCTAATGGGAATTTGAAGAGGTTGGCCCAGCTTTAACCACCCAAACAAGTCCCACACGTTGGGGACTTGTTTGGGGTGATTTCCATGATGTATTAAATGGGAATACATGGGATTGTGATGAGATGCTTGGGGATTTGAATGGCTGTATTGGTAGCTGCCAAGGGGTGCCTTGGATGGCACCCAATGCCCACCGTTTTGAGCAAGAAGTTATGAGGAATTGAGAGGTTTTTGGGGCTGAACTACAAAAGAACAACAAACACCCATGGTTGGCCGTTTTTGTCAAAGGAAACCCAATTGTTCCCATCTCTTTCTCCCTCTCTTCAATTGGTATTCTTGGCTGGAACAGCAGAGGCTTTTGGTACCAGATATTCAAGCATACAATCAGCAAGGAGTTAAGGAAACAAGGATTAAAAGTCAAGAGCAAAAGGCAAAGGAAAGTGGTAAGTTTTTCCCATTGATTAATGGTTAATAAAATGGGTAAAATAGGACATGATTTGGCCATGTGATGGTCAAATCTATCAAAGGGTTAAAATATGATTCCTTTATGCTCAATTAGATGGAAAGCATGGACATAGGGTTCAGGCCACTTTGGATGGCCGAACCCCATGGAATTTTATGGTTAGTGTTGATGGTTTTGTAAGGATTAAACCATGAAAGAATAGGACCGATTTTAGAGGTCTAAGATACATGCTTTGGAAAGATTGAAAACATGGATTTGCATGTTATAATTTGGCCATATCATGGCCTGAATTTGACAAGGGTCTAAACCATAGAAGAAGGTGTCAAAAAGAAATGAAATGAACCAAGGTGGCCGAACCCCATGAAAAGAGTTAGTTAAAGGTTATGGTTTTTGAAATTTAAAACCATCCATTTGGGGACTGTTTTTACATATTTTATTAAGATTTAAAATACATGCTTAAAGAGGGTTAAAACATGGGTTTGAATATCAGAAAAGGCTGAAGATATGTGGTCTAATAAGTGGAGTAAAATTGGAAAAGATGGACCATGGGGATCGGCCATCTTGGATGGCCGAATCCCATGATATGGTGTTGATTTTTGGATGATTTCTTTGAGAGTTAAAACCTGATATTAATATACTGTTTATACATGTTTACATGAGGTTTAAAAACAGTAAACATAGCCATTGGGTTCGGCCACCATGGAGGGCCGAACCCCATGTAAAAGAATGTTGGTTTCATGTTGGAAAAACATGTAAACCATAGACTTTTTATGGACTGTTTTGGATGATTTCTTTGAGAGTTAAAACCTGATTTAATATACTGTTTATACATGTTTATATGAGGTTTAAAAACAGTAAACATAGCCATTGGGTTCGGCCACTATGGAGGGCCGAACCCCATGCAAATGATGGTTGGTTTTAAGGTGTTTGAAACATGGGAACCATAGAACTTTGGTGGACTGTTTTGGGTTTTTATTTAAGAATCAAATACATGTTATAGAAGGGATGATAAACATGGATCTGAATGACAAGAAGACTGAAGTTAATATGGGTTTAAACAGTAGATTTAAATTGATATTATGGACCATTTGGATCGGCCATCTTGGATGGCCGAATCCCATAAAATATTGTGGTCATTCGGACAAAGTGATTAACTTATTTCTATGGTTTTGAGAGGTAAAAATGCAGTAGTAATATACTGATTAATACTTGTGTAAATGAGGATTTAAAACATATACATAAGGACCAAGACATGGACATAGGGTTCGGCCACTTTGGATGGCCGAACCCCATGTTAGTTTTGATGAAGTTGGTGAGTTTTAAACCATATAAAATATGGTGTTTGATGTGATTTATGGAAGTTTAACTTGTTGATTATTGGTTGGCCAACATAGTGCTGAACCATGTCATTTTAAAAGGGTTAAGTGTTTAAGAGTTGATTAAATAAAGTAGGAAGTTAAATACTAAGTTGGTGATGTTCGGCCAAAGGGCATGGTCGAACCCCACCTGATGCGGATGGGTCGTAGATGTGATTGAATAAGTAAATGATGTTATGACTTGCTGATTGGTATATGGATAAGGTACCGGAAGTCGAACGACGTGCGAGTTGTGATCGGGTGACGCGAAAGAAAGATCAGTTACTGAAGGGATTCTTTGTAGGTTTCCTACCTTTATTGTAACCACGATTTAATATGCTGTTTTATGTTGATTTCGATAAATTATATGATTGTAAAGTTATGTTTCTAAATGATATATATGCATAGACATCTCATGCATGGCATGGGATGATGGTGTTGTAACCGGAGGCCACACTCCGTCGGGGCGTCCGAAAGACCACTGTGGGGTACCCTGATGATGAGAATCCCATCAGGAGGAATCCGGAGGCCAAACTCCGTCGGGGCGTCCGAAAGACCACTGTGGGTTACCTTGACGATGAGAATCCCGTCAAGTGATGGCTGTGTTGAATGGTGATGGGTGGGACTCATTACATGCTCATTTCATACATAGCATGATTTTATGGAATTTTGTCTCACATGTATTATTATGATATTATTTGCATGTTTTAACTAACCATGTGGTAGCCCTATTCGGAAACACTACTGGGCGCGTTGATCTAACGCCCTATCTATATCCTTAGTGGATGATGCAGGGAAAGGAAAGAACGTGGTTGGAGAAGAGGACCAAGCACGGAAACTTGGCCGGTTTGAATGATTCTGAATGGACTATTCATGGATTTGTTATTTGAATTGTGTGGACAATGTAATTTGGTAGCTAGATTTGTTGGCATGTAATAAGTAGATAAGTAGATGCTGTGGATTAGTTTATTTTGGATGGTTGGATTGAATAGTAGAATAATATTAGTTAGTAATTTTGGAGAATAAGATTATGTAATTTGCTATCTAATATTGAAAGAAATAGAATAAGACTAAGTTAATTCCGCAAGTTATATATATACCATGTGCGGATCAGTTTTATGGACTTAGTTCATACGCACATGGGCTTGGCCAGTTAAGGGTCGGATTTAGAGATCCGAACTTAACTCGCGTCGTGACACTCCGCCCCGATCACATGATATATTATATTTAAAAAAAAAATAAACTCTGAAAATTAGAATGAAAAGGGCGGGGTGTTACATTTAATATTTTGGCGAATGGAGATATTTTGAAGTAAGGAGTGATGAATCATGAACCATGGGTTCGGCCATGGTGTATGGCCGAACCCTATGGTGAACAATGGTGGATTTAATGGTTGTGATTTATGGAGAAATAAATGGGAAAATGTTAGTAGTTTTGATGGACCCAAAATATGTAATGATACCTTGAAATGGTGATTTAAATGCATGATGTAAACCTCTCATGGGAGGACTTGTGGTAGATCTAAAATGTACTAAAGGATCCAAGGAAAATGGGGAACAAGACATCATGGGTTCGGCCATGGTGTGTGGCCGAACCCATGACCCATTTTGTAAGTTATTGTATGGGCTAAGGTTGGGTCCATGCTTGTATCTAGATGATGGGAAATTTGATTAAATTAAGTGGATAATTTGGGGATGTTAGGTCATGGTCAATGAATCATTAATGGACCTAAGTTAGGGACCTAAGTGGTGGATCAAGTTTGGACTTAATCATACCTAGATAAATGAGTACATAATCATGTGAAGGGGTAGTGGCAAAAATGGTAATTATTGGCTAAATTGAAGAAAACCCACTAAGATATGATTTATGGGCTTGGAAATGGTAAAATATGGACTGATGTGGTAATTTAATAAGGTGTCGGATAGCGCGAGCGGTACGCGAGTCGGTAGCTGGATTGTCGGACGAATACGGGAAAAGGACGCGAGTCGGTAATCGGTAGGATTTCTACCTGCTTGTAAGCCATGGATGTGTAATGGTATATTTATCTTACTTTGGTTGATTTTGGGATTGATCTTAAAAAAAAAAAAAATTGTTCTATGATTATGGACATTATGTTTAATACTATGGTTTATTATTTTTAAGGTTATGCATTATATGGTAAGGCTATGTATGGTATATTAAGGGTATGAGATATACATATTACATAGCATAATGCATTACATCTCATGCATGGCATGGGCGGAAAAAAATAAACAAACCGGAGTCCATGCTCCGTCGAGGCGACCGAGAACAGGCATGGGGACACCTTGACGAGGCTTTCCCGTCAAGGGGGATATTTTACGGTTGGATATATCTTGACGAGGTTTTTCCGTCAAGAGGGATATGACAGTATATGGCAGGAATGATGGGTGGGATTCATAACATTGACACCCATGGCATATCATTTACTTGTATTTTCAGTATATGGTGGTTTATAGTTTTCACTGTGTTATTATCTGTATGTGGTTATTACTAACCCATGTGCTAGCCCTACTCGGAATCCTACTGGGCGCGTGTTCTAACGCCCTACTTCTACCCTAGCTGATGATGCAGGGGATGGCGAACCGGAAGGGCGAGACGGAAGCCAAGCTTAGGAGCTTGGGGAGGCGGATTAATTATTTTGTTTTACGTTTATTTTAGAAAAGATGTATTTGTATAGTTAGCTTGTCGGAAATGTAATAATTAGGTAGTTTGCTATGTTTAGGTATTATTTTGGATAATATAGTATAATGGCATTTTTGTAATTAATTGGGTATTTCTTCCCTGCTATCTGAAGAACTGGTAGGATAGTTCTATTATCATCCGCAGTTATTTTTATGTTCCGTGAGCGTACTTTCTACGCGTGAACCGTACTCGTGGACTTATGTTCCACGCACGCGTAGGGTTGGCCAGTTAAGGGCCGGGCTTTAGAAGCTCGAAACTTAACTCGCGTCGTGACGTCCGTGCCCTTTGTCACTTAAAAAAAAAAAATAAACTCTGGTTTTGGGTAAAAAGGGGCGGGCGTTACAATCAGGGTGCTCTTTGATAAGGTAGATAGATTCGTCGGTGCACACGACACATCGATGAAGAAAGATAGACCCATCGGTGGACACGACACGTCTACCTGGGTCGAGTTTGAATTCTAGAACTTAGAACTCTTTGGTGCTCTCAGATAGACACATCTATGTCATAGACCAGTCTTGAGTACCAAGACCGACTTGTCTATGTCATAGACCTTTCTAGGACTGACCTGTCTATGGATAGACATGTATATCTAGTTTTTCAGAGTTCAGGTTAGGAAGACTATGTATTTTTGTGTTTCTCTCTGATAAATAGACCATTTAATAAGTAGAGAACATGAATTTATATTTAATAATTCTAGAAGATTTCATAGTCTAGGCCAAGGTTTTATCTTTAAATGGGATAATATGGCACCCTAATTACTTGTCTCAATTCCATTGTAAATTATGTGAATACTTTATTTTATTTGTCATTCTTTTCTTTTATTCATTAACTTCTTTATTATTTTTTTTGTTTCATTTATTCAATTCTCTCAAATTCTTTGGAGCTAGGTTGGAATATTGTATTTGTGTCTTAGTTTTATAATTTTGAATTAAGTTGAGATTGTTTTATTCCAACATTGTAATAGAAATTGGATAAAAATGTGATTCCATGATTTTGTGTCATACATTGGATCTCATGTTTTGTTAATTTTAAAAGTTAGATGTTATTTTTACAAATGGAGAGAATTAGTAAAATAGGAACATCATTCCAAGATTTAGAAATTTCTCCATGTTTAGACCTAATTCCATAGTTATATTTTCTTAAATCCACATTATTTTTAATGGTACTAATTTATTTTGACATATATTTTACAAATTTCCCTTGGGTACGATCTTGCACTCATATCCTATACTATTAAAATGGTTCGTACACTGTGAGTAAATTTAAGGCACAACAAGTTTTTGGTTCCGTTGTCGGGAAATCATGGAAATAAATTGCATGCCATTAGATTTTTGTGCTTTTGTAAAAATTGTTATTTTTAGAAATTTCTAAATTAGGAAACTCATTAAAATTAGACGTTCCAATTTTTAAAAGTTCTAATTTTAGAAAGTTTCCTTAGATTAGAGATTTTTGAAAATATCAATGATTCTGGAATTAATCTATTTTTGGACGCTTGCTAAATTTAGAAACTGCTATAATTAGGATTTTTCAATTTTTTTAGAAATTCTCTAATATATGGGTTTCCTCTTTTAGAAATTTTTTCTAATCTTAGGGCTATGTTTTAATTTAGTAGTAATCTATTTTGGAAAGTGATCTATTTTTGGAAAGTTTTATTTTTAGAAAAATCTATTTTTGGAATAATGTCTAACTTTGGAGACGTTTAATTTTCTATAATTTCTAAATTTAGAAATTTTCTAAATTTAGAATTTCATCTAACTTTGGAAAGTTTCTAAATATAATTTCTAAAAAAAAAAGGAAAATTTTCATGGAAATTATGAAGTTTTGGTTTAATGTGTCATAGCCCTAACTTGATTTAAATTTTTTAATTAGGTTCCAAATATTGTCTTTCCTCCACTAGTTATAACTCTAGGAACTTGCATTTAGATTAGGTTCATGCATTTTTATGAATTAGAATCTTCACCAAGGTTTGTTTGTTTTATTTTGCAGTGTATTTTAAGTTGTACGCTTAAAATTTTTTCTGGAAAATATGCAACTGGTCAAGGTGAGTTCGAATTCCTTTATTTATATTTTTATTTTCTCCATGCATTCATATAGAACTAATTAGGGTTTCTTTTCTTTTATTTATTTCATTGCTTGCATTATTAAATTGCTCATGCATCTAGGATGTTAGTACATGCATTTAGTATAGATTGTGTGATTAATTGTTTTGATAATTGATTTCATGACGCATTGGTAAGTTAGGATTACATTCACAATATCTAGAAAAATAAGATAACAAAATTGGTTCATTCATCTCCTAAATAAAATTGATTTAGAATCATTAGTTAGATTTTAGGTTTTCATGCTCATTTGGACTATTTTTAGACGAGTGTATTTTATGTTTCCGGTGAATAGTTTTCCTTCAAGAATGGTGTTTAAGGATAATTCAGTCACCAAGACGTGAGGTCGAGCACGTCTAAGGATAAGCTGGGACGAGATATCGTCTGTGCTCCCCCACTTACCTGGGAACTTACTTGCCCACCTTATGGTTAAACTCTCCTCGGAGGCTAAAATTGTTGCAAAGAAAATTAGAAGAAAGATCTAGCTTTTAGGGTCCTTATAGTCAACCAATAAATTCGATTTCTCTAGAGAAATTTGAATCTTATACTTAGGCATGATTTGTGTGATTTTTGTTTGATCGTGTTTGATCGTGTCTGTGTCTGCATCAATGGTCTTGTGACTCCGCCAATCACTTGGTTTGAGTTACATTGCCCGTCAATTCATCGATCATTGCGTCCGGAGCCCGGTTAGGTTCAGACATAGACATAGACAGTCCACCCATCACCATCCACACCATCACCCAGAATGGCCGAAGGACCTATAACCGAGAAAGCTCTTCAAGATTACTTCTCATCGGTCATAGCTGGACACCTTCTAGTATAGTCATCCCAACAAACAATGCCTCCTATGAGCTAAAACCAGCCCTCTTACATTTCCTTCATGCGTTTCATAGGCCTTGATCATGAGGATCCGTACTTACACGTTAAGGAATACTTAGATATTTGTGCCACCATCAAAATTCAAAATGCCACTGAATAACCTGTTAAACTTCGCCTCTTTCTTTTTTCTCTCAAATAAAAAAAGAAATCGTGGCTGAACTCCCTTCCTGTAAATTCCATTAGAACATGGGATCAATTGGTAAATAAATTCTTGAATAAATTTTTCCCGATATCTAAAAAAAACGCTCTCAAGAAAGAAATTTCAAATTTTACTCAGAAAGAGGGTGAACAATTCTCATAATTATGGGAAAGATTCAAGGATGTATTGAGTAAATGTCCCCACCATGGTTTTGAAACTTGGAGACTCGTTCAATTTTTCTATGATGGCTTAACCACATCTACTCATACTTTGGTCGAGTCTATGAAGAGTGGGGCATTTTTTGAACAAAGTCAAGACGAAGGATGTAATTTCTTGTAAAACTTGGCGCAGAATTCTCAACAATGGGACTTTTCCAAAAGGGAGAATTCAGTGCAAACACCTAAAAGAGGAGGTTTGTACGAAGTTAACAATGACTTTGACGTTAGCCTTACAATTGCAAACCTAACGAAAAAACTAGAGGCTTTAGCGACAACTCAGGCGATGAACCCGTCATTAGGAATGCATGCTGAAGTTTGCGCATTCATTAGGAATGCATGCTGAAATTTGCGCATTATATTCTAACTTATGATACATTGCCCAAAATTATCCTTCCTTAGGATCGAATGTTGAGTACACAACCGAGCAGGCCAATGCACTCAATAATTTTGGAAGACGGTCTCTACCACATACAATCCTAATTGGCGGAATCATCCCAATTTCGCTTGGTGACAAAATCCACCTCCGATAAGTCAATGACCGCCTCAATACCAAGGTCAACCATACCAACCACGTTCGAGTCAATCATAACACCCACCTTAGAATCAATCATTTCACTTACCTCATCCAAATCAGTCTTATTAGTCTAATCCGTCTCAACAACGTAAGCTCTCTCTCGAGGATACGTTGCATTAGTTCATGCAATCCACACAACATGTTATGCACAAACTTGAAACACAGCATGGGCAGTTAGCTACCGCAATAGGGGAAAGAGAAAATTCCCTAGTTAGTCCATCCCGAACCCTAAGGGCCAGCCTGCAAGTCCCACTTCTGACCAAAACTGATTTGAACACCCATTTAACCATCCACCACCACCTAACCATATCCATTCACCCACCTACCCATATTCATCCATACCATTTCCCACATTCACTCATCTCACTGTCTATGTCTGACTCAGTGTGAAGTCTTTAGTGTCTAGTTTATGTTTTCATTGAGTCAGTTTAGCCTAGGATTTACTTCTTTAGTCTGTCTTGCATCATCCATTGTCAGCCTGCCTCTATGGTACGTCTAAGCCCAAGTTGTTCGTTTGATGTAATGTTTTTTCTTGTTTACACTTGGCCAGTGTAGATTAGGGAACATTGATGACAATTTTCAATTTAGGTTTGGGGGTATTAAGGGGTCAATAAAAAATATTGTCTTTGTGACCAACAGACGTTAAAGAACTAGATAGGAGTCATGCACGTAGACGGTCAAGTCTTAGTTTGCACTATGTCTGTGTAGAACACAAATTCCCCCAGATTTGTGTAGGGAAATCATTTCCTTAGTTATGAGGGTGAGGAGGTTGGAAATCCAAGAGGAGCAACCCAGACCTCTTTGTGGTCGAAGCACTTTGGCTGCAAAAAGGAAAGCTAAGAGGCTAGGATTGTGTCACAAATATTGACGAAGGAATTGTAACCGGATAAAATCTGATTATGGAGTCCGATGTGATACAACCATGAATAACCTACAAGTACAAATAAACATTTATTTGGATTTAATCAAATGTAGAGTAAGTCCGGAAAACTGAGATGCCTTGAAGTCCAAAGAATTGCTGATTTTCCCTTGTGGGAATACAAACGCCTTGGCAATCTGACATTAAATGAGTCATAATTATGTTTAGACAGAAATGGGCAGAATTATGTTTTTTTAAAGACCCGGAGTTTTAACTCCCTATTTTATGTAATTTCTTTTTAAATGAATGAAATACATGATGAGATTTTAGTCCAAATAATGTGAATAAAATTTGGTATGAAATATACATTGGAAGAAATAAGGAAAACTAATTTTCCTGTGACGATACATCGACTGGGTTGAGGTGTCGGTAAAATGAACTTTCCCAGATGATACATCAACTAGGTCGATGTAGTTCAAACGTCTCTAGCAGATGCTCTTTCTACCACCGACCGTGCACCACTTTCCGTACATGGGAATCCACCAATGTTGTTTACATCTTCCAAACGCCCATTTAAGGGTCTAGGGAAACCAAAGGGAAAATAAAGAAATAAAAGAAAGGAGAGAAAAACGAGAGAAAAACGAGAGAAAGGAGAAGAGAAAACAAAGAGAGAAAAGGAAAAGAGAGAAAACAGAGAAAGAGAGGATACCCAACCACCCCTCTCACTCCCTGAACCTCACCCTCTCTCTCACGCCCCAACCCTTAGCTCGATTGTGAACTTTATCCCCTCTCTACTGACTTCATCTTCTCCGGGAAAGGAAAGAGAAACGAGGCAAGGAAGGAGGAAAAATCAAGCTGACAAGGAGCAAAGGAAGCAAGAAGCTCATCCTTCACTCACTCGAAGTACACCCACAAATCCCTTGAGGTAGGTAGATCTATGGTGTTTCTAAGTAAACTAGTAACACTAGGGTGTTTAGAAATTATGTAAGTGTGGATCTAAGGAATAAAGGACCCAGATTATTGGACATATAAGGGGAGGAAAGGCATGGAAAATTAATCCATGGGTTCAGACTCAAACCAACCTACATATCGACTTTGTCAATATGTCGCCTGAAGCATGAGTCTTTTAAAAAGGAACCTTGAAGTATTGAACCAACAAAACCAAACCCAGGACGATACAACACTTGTGTCAATGTCTCGGCCTGGGTATGACATAAATGAAAATCGAACGAACAAATGATGAACTGATCTAGAACGACCCATCGACAACGTCGATGTGTCAGTCTGAGTATGACAGGACTAGAAATGAAATGAAAAAGGACAAACTAGTTCCAGGGTAATGTATCGACCAAATCGATATGTTGGCCTGGAGATGATCCAAAACAAACATAAAGATGGCAAAGGATGAGTGGATTTGTGGACATACCGACTGTGTCGATGTACCCACGGATCTCTGGCAAATGTATCGACCATACCAACATATCGGTCTGGGTATGATGGAAATAAATAGAAATATAACAAAGGGTGATGAACTGACCTCGGGGTGGCATATCGACGATACCGATATATCAGCCTGAGACCAAAGAATGAATGATAGTACTGATAGACCGAACCCCTGAGGACATGTCGACGAAGTCTACACCTCGGATATATGCACTAGTATATGTATCGACTGGATCGATACATATGGGTTGAGAACAGAAAACAAACACGAACAATGACTGATCACACTCAAGAGGATATATCGACACCTCAGGTATACTTAATCGTGGATGTATCGACTCGGTCGATACATATGACCAGAAAAAGGATTGGAAAATATGAAGTGAAACAGATAGAGCCAGTTGACATATCGATATTATCGATGTGTCGGCTGTGTCCAGGGATGATGTATCGACAATGTCGATATGTCGGCCTCAGACATAAATGGTTTAATAAGGCTAATGTACTTGATGATAAATCAGATATATGTGGATTCTCTTAGATTTTGAAGATCATATAGATGACCTTTAGGTCTTGGTTTGACCTAAATAATTTGAATTAGAAGAATTGTATATTTTAATGACAAAGAGTTATGATTTGAAACATGTACATGGACAAAGGAAATGAGGTTAGTCCCGACTCCATTGAGCGACTTTGAGAATAAACCCCATTTGCTAATCATTCTAGATCAGGTAGGAGTTCCTAATTTATTGAAGCACCTTAGTGGGAAATGAATTTTATATTTATATTTATTATTACTTATTCTTTCAAATTCTAAGTTTTGATTTATGAGATCAGTACTTCAAAATGTGTTATATGAATATGATGTCTTATGAAGAACTATATGATGCATGTTTTGTCATCATGATTTCATACATGATCCTCATGCATGGTTGCATGGGAGGGATTTTCATTACCGAGCCAAGAAGGAAATGTTCGGACCTCGCTTGGTCTCGTGAATAATGATAATACAAGTGTTATACTTTGGCCCCATCCATGTGTATGATTGTTATGAAATTATTTGGGCCAAAGAGATCCTGGGTAGGTCCCAAAACCCTGCGTAGAGGGAGGAGGCCACACTCCACCGATAGTCTCGGTTAATTTATGGATGGGTAACAACACCCTTCTAGTCACCTCCTCAAATACTATGGACATTGGTGGCCAATAATGAGAACCATTGGGATAAAATGAGACTTATGGTTTGATGCATGGGGATGGGATGCTATTTCATTGATGCATGACACCCATGGCATATCCTCATATGATTAGTATTAAGTATGATTTTTAATCATGAGATTTGCGTTTCTTTTGAATTCCTTTGCTTATATTTGTCATAACTTGTGATTTTCCTCAATATTACTTTTGTTATATGTTATTATGATATTACACACATAGTGCACTTCCTTGATCGGAATTCCTACTGGGCATGTTGACTAAGCCCGTTTATTTTTCCCCTCGATGTTAACATAGATCAAGGCAAGGGGTAAGAGGATGGACCCAGTGGTAGTGAGCCCTAAGCGAAGTGGAGAAAAAGATACTTGGAGATTTAGTCTTTATTTTGATACTTTTGTAGAACAATATGATTCATTGTAGAAACTCATTGGATATGTAATAATTTAGATCTTTGACATATATTTTGGGTTCGTAATGTATTTGACTTATGGTTTGATTAATTCCTATCTTTGTTATTCAAGTAATTTGGTATTATTCCCAAATATTGTAAATATTTTTGCAATTTTTTTTCTCAAATGGTACTAGCACACGCACAAATGTATTGTGGGTTGTCCCACGTGTGTGCTAGGTTGGGCCAATTGGGGGTTGGATCTTCGAACTTGGACTCACCTCACGTCGTGGCGTTTCTGTCCCTTTTTCTTTTATTTTATTTTTTAAAAAAAATACTCTGATTTAAGCATTGAAAAAGGGTGGGGCGTTGCAGTTGGTATCTGAGAGGAATTAAAAGCAAAGTATGGAATTAGCTTAAGTCAAACTTATCCAGCAAACTTAGAAGAAACTTCCCCCCAAGCAAAATATGTCAATAAAAACCCAGGAATCTTCCTCGATAATAAGAAATGATTTGACTATCAATGAATAATGAGAAGTTGGGAAGCATTTTATGAAACTACTAATTGAATATTTCATGACATAGGACGAATGCCGCCACGAAGAAGGTACACCCAAAGCAATGTAGAACGCGTCAAAGAGACGAGTGGCAATATTCCTCCCGTGCCTCCCGAGCTCCAAAGTTTTGTGTAAGCAGTAGTGAATTCAGTGCTGCAGCAAAATCAAGTAAGCGGTGGTGCCAATGCCACAACTAATTCCCAAGATAGGGCTCTGGTTAGGGATTTTCAGCAGCAACGTCCCCTTTACTTTCATGGAAATGAAGGGCCCATTGGAGTTGAAAACTGGATTGGGAACACCAATAAGATACTGAAATTGTTAAGGATAACGGGTGATCAGGATAGAATTTTGTTGGCCGCATCTCAACTGATAGATGATATGGGTAAATGATGGAAGATAGTGGAACATAGTCAGATAGTGGCAGAGATGACCTGGGAGAACTTCAAAGAGATCTTTCTTGCATATTATTTCCCAGAGGAAGAGAAAGAAATCAAGGCCCAGGAATTCATAGTCCTAGCTCAAGGACGTATTACAGTTGCTAGGTATCAACAAGACTTCATCAGAGTTTCTTGCTATGCTCCACACATGGTGGACACAGAATATAAGAAAACTCGAAAGTTTGAGAGAGATCTACACTGCAACATCAAGGCCAAGGTGACAATATTCAATTCTAGAGCATCACATTGATTTTTATCTACATCTTTAGTATCTGCTACTGGTTTACTTGTACAACGCTTATCAGCTGCATTTACTATAACATCACCAACCGACAACACATCCCTTGGTATAGTTTGCACTTTCGTTGACGCCGAACTGGCCGATTTCAAGTTCAAATTGACTATCTGGTTATGGACATGACAGAGTTCGATGTCATATTTGGCATGGATTGGTTGGCCACATTTCATGTTAATATTGATTGCTACTTCAGGAGAGTGACATTTTGGTCACAAGATGGACAACGATTTGTAATCTATGGGAACAAATAGAAAAATCCAATGTATGGTAGATCTAATGACGAGGCAAACAGGTCTTAGTGAATAGTATTATATTAGAAAAGTCACATGTACCCACATTGCCTGCATTGGTGGAAGACTTTGAAGATGTCTTTCCGACATAACTCCCTGGCTTACCTCCAAAGAGGGAGATGGATTTTGAAATTAAGTTGTTTCCCAGCACTGCACTCGTGTCACTTCCCCATTATTGGATGGCACCTGCAGAGATGTCAGAGTTAAAGAAACAAATTGATGATCTACTCAGATTGGGATTCATCTAACACAACACGTCATCATGGGGAACACCAGCACTATTTGTCAAAAAGAAAGGTGGCTCTCTACGAATGTGTGTGGATTATAGAAAATTGAACCAGTTCACTATTAAGAACAAATATCCTCTACCCCGAATTGACGATTTGTTTGCTCCACTTAGAGGATCTAGCCATTTCTCTAAGATAGATATCATGTCAGGCTATCATCAAATCAGAGTCAAGGATGAGGATATAGAGAAAACAACCTTCAAAACTAGATATTGTAACACCCTGGAATTTCAAAGATATCAATTTACATGAATTTATTCATATTTACGGAATTGCCATTGTGATTTATTTGATATGAATTTAAATGGGTAAGGTGTTGGGCCAATGGTCCAATCAAGACCCCAAAGGCTGGTAGTTTTGTTTACAAGACAAATAAATTGATGAGATTTACTCAAACGGGTCAAGATTTGTAATTGGGTCAAATTTTGTTAAATGGGTCAAAATGGTCAAATAGGACCCAATGGGCCGTTGAGGATATGGTTGACCTTAGATGAGCTCAAGTTTAATTGGTTTAAGTTTAATTAATGTTTGAGTGGGATTGAGATAAATTAAATGATGGAGATTAGTTGAGTTGCATTAAAATGAATGAGTTGAGTTGGGGAGTTAAATAAATGAGTTGGATGGAATGTGTATTTCAAATAAGTGAGGTGTGTGAATGAGAAGGTAGTGTTTTAAATTCCAATTGATAAACTAAGAAACGTTGGCTGCATGGGAGGCTTTACGTGCATGTAACTCCTAAGATAGAGATGAATGGTAATGGCATTATATGGGAGTTACATAAGTGAGAAATGCATCTCAACTTCAAGTGTAAAGCACGTTGGAGTTTAACAACGTTGGGTGCATGGGGGTTTACTGTAACACCCACCCCTTTTCACCATAATCAGAGTCTAATTTGTTTTTTTTTTTTTAACGTAAAAGTGACAAAGGGCACGGACGTCACGACGCGAGTTAAGTTCCGAGCTTCTAAAGCCCGGCCCTTAACTGGCCAACTCTACGCGTGCGTGGAACATAAATCTACGAGTACGGTTCACGCGTAGAAAGTAAGCTCGAAACACATAAAAATCAATGCGGATGATAATAGACACTATTCTACCAATTTTCATATAACAGGGAAGAGATATCCATTAAATTACTAAAATGCCCTCATACCGTACTTTCCAAAATAATTTATAAAACATAGCAAGACATCTAAGTTATTACATTTCCGACAAGCTAAATTATGCAAATACACTTTTTCCCAAAATAAACTTAAAAAAAATAATTAGTCCGCCTTCCCAAGCTCCTAAGCTTGACTCCCGTCCTGTCCTTCCGTTCCGCCATCTCCTGCATCGTCAGCTAGGGTAGAAGTAGGGCGTTAGACCACGCGCCCAGTAGGATTCCGAGTAGGGCTAACACATGGATTAGTGATAACAAAGCATATAGATAATACATAACGAAGACCATAAAATGAATGCTATGCCATGGGTGTCTGTGTTATGAATCTCACCCATCATCCATACCATCATGCTGTCATATCCCCCTTGACGGCAAAACCTCGTCAAGATACAAACAATCACAAATCATCCCCATGGACGGGAAAACCTAGTCCAGATATAAAACAATCACAAATCATTCCCCTGGACGGCAAAACCTCGTCCAGATATAAAACAATCACAAATCCTCCCCCTTGATGGAAGAACCATCATCAAGGTATCATAATTACATACAACATTCCTGATACATCAAACACATCAAAATATCTCCATGTCTGTTTATCGGTCGCCCCGACGAAGCATGGACTCCGGTTTCATTTCATCCTTCCCCTGTCATATCCCTCCCATGCCATGCATGAGATGTAGATGCCATATGCCATGTAATGAATATAATAACAAACCATGACATTTAAAGAAAATCCCATCAATAAAACATATAACTTGATTACCCAAAATAGATCAAGCGAAGCCTCCATAATCACATCATAGCATTAAAACCCATTTTAAACCAATCATATGCTTACCGGAATGAATCAAGTAAAAACCCCTACATAATACATAATTCAAAACCAATCTTAAAACATACCATATAATTTCCGAAATAATTCAAGGAAACGATCACTCAATCCATGGCTTACAAAAAGGTTAAAATCCTACCGAATACCCACTCGCGTCTTCGTTTCGTTTTCGTCCAATAGTCCCGCTACCGTCACGCGTACTGCCCGCGATATCCAATACCTTATTAAATTTCCAAATCAGTTCAAGTTTTAACCATTTCTAAGCCCATATGAAAAACCGGTTACTATTTAGGTTTTGTGGGTCCCATGTATCTATTAAACCTTTTAATCCCATAAGTCTTAAAATTCGGCCACCTAGGCTTTATTAATCACTTATAAGGTTATTACATTAGATCCCCTAAGTCCATGATCAATTTCCATGGAATTCTTGAATTTGGCCACTAATTACGGTTTTGCCACTACCTCATTTTTCATGCTTAATCACTCATTTATCCATGCATGATTAAGTCCATAATTGATCATAAACTTAGATCCCCAACTTAGGTCCATTAATGACCCATTGAACCATGTCACATAGCCATTAAAATTAACCATTTAATTAATCCAACCCCCCATTAACTAATCACATACCTACATCCTTCATTAGCCCATAAAAATTGACCTTCCATTAAATCATTACTCTTAGTCATACCTTGAGTCCATAATTGATTCCTCTACCACATTATAAGATCACTTACCTCAACCATCTTATTGACCTAATTCCATTAATTTAAACTTATACATACACATTTAACTTTAGACCCATTAATGATCTAAAATTTGGGTCATGGGTTCGGCCATACACCATGGCCGAACCCATGATGTTTCTTTCTCCATTTTTCTTGGATCCATTCATAACATTTTAGATCCACCAATAATCCTTTCTTGAGGGGTTTAAATCATGCATCTAAACCATATTCTCTTATTCATTTCATTGCTCCCAAATACCTACATTCACCAAAATATTAAACCCATCTTTTCTATCCTTTAAACCCATCATTTGATCACCATTTCATCACCATAGGGTTCGGCCATACACCATGGCCGAACCCATGGTTCATGATCCATCATTTTCTATGCCTCTTGAGGCCACAAAAATTATTCCCACACTCCATGATTTTTCTTTATTTAAACAAACCCCTTTAATTTTTCCAACATTTACCATTTACAACCCTAAAAATTCATTAGCTACCTTCATTATCTTCCATCCCTTAAAACCCTTACCAATTAAATCCAATACCAAATCACCCACCATGGGGTTCGGCCATACTACATGGCCGAACCCTATGGCCCATGATTTTATTCCAATTACATACTTCCATGCTTAATTTAATAAATTACACCATACATTTAATACTTTTACTTATTTCTTTTCCCTAACCCTAATTCACCCATTTAGGGTTTTCTCCATCTTCCACGCTTCCGTTTGATGGATTTACATTCCATAGCATAGAATTATCTAACCACCATTAAATTCACAAAAATAAATTCCAATTCTTAAACCCTAAAAATCCAAAATTTCTTGTTTAAGAAACTACTCACCATCCGTCGTCTCCTCCGACTTCCACTGCTCCCGTCGGTTTCCTTAGCCTCCTCTCTCCTTCCTCTTGATCTTTGATAGGTCAAGATCTTTAATCAATGGTGGCAACCCCCAACCTTAGGATCGGCCAAAGTAGAGCTTAAATTAAGAGAGGGAAAGGGAGAGATGATGAGAGGGGAGGTGATAACCTTAATCTTAGAGTGATCTCCCTCCAAATTCCACTTCTTTCTTCTCTCCTTGAGCTCCTCTCTTTTCTTTCTTTCTCTCCTTCACTTGGACATGGGACGGCAATGGAGAATGAGAATGGAGTGAAAATGAAGAGAGGATAAAAAAATGGGAAAAAAAAAACTCATGACTTATCCCCATTTTTCTTTACATTAAAGACCCCACCAACCCTAAGATATTTAAAAGATCTTTTATTTGCTTTATGGTGGTGGTTTAGATAACCACCACCAAGTCCAACGTGTTTCATACTTGAGGTGGGAATGAGGTGGGTTTTCACCTCTTGGCCCCACTTGACCACTTTCAACCACCACTTTAAATACTTTAATTATTTAATTAATTATATAATTACCTTAGGTTAATCCATTTGTACTTAACCTAACTCCATTACTCCACCCATGGTTATGGTGGCCGGCCCCACCAAACCTTGGCCCACACGCCACCTCACTTGATGAGGTGGAGGTGGGTCCCACTTGGCCACATCACCTTGGTTAAATTTTAACTTAACTTAGGTGATTTAAATTCCATTGAATTCATTCTAAATGGATCACCATTTGGGCCCATGGCCCAATTACATTTCCATCTTACCCATTTACCTTAGAGCTTAACCATCTTGACCCATTGGGTCCCAAATGGGTATTTGACTCAATTTGTCCACCCATGGCCCAATTGGCCATCATTGACCACTTAAATGACTTTAAAATGCAATCCATGGTCTATTGGGCCATATTTGGGCCTTTGTCCAAATTTTGGCCCATTTACTATTTATCCCACCAATTTCCAATTTTCATCATTAAAATAAATAATATTCACATATTTATTGATTTAAAAATTTCGGGCCATTACATTTACCTCATGCATAAAACTCCAAGGATGGAGATAAATGGAATTACCGTTTCATGGAGTTACATATTGGAGAGGTGGTGGTTAACTTAAGCCAAACAATGGTCACATGTTGGAATACATGGGAGTGTTATTATTTGCATGTAACTCCAAGGATGGAGAGTGAATGGAGTTGCTGTTATGTGGAGTTCCAAAAGGGGTTTTTGACATTTTAAATTCAAAATACATGACTACACATTGGAGGAGGGTGAAAGGTTTCATCTCAAATATGAAACCCCATGTGAGATGATAATGAGAGGAGGAGGAAAAGGGGAGGTTACACCAATGAATCCATGAGTGATGTTGGATACTTAGGGAGTTTCATTTCATAGATGAAACCCCCAAGTAAGCATAAAGGGCTTGGGTTAATGTGGGAGTTACATGTGAGGTTAACCTTGGGCTGGTTTTGATTAAACAAAGAGTTCTCATTTCACTCTCTCTATCTCTCTCTCTTTGCCATCTTCTACATTCCAAGATCAAGAACAGCAGCTGGTTGCTCATTTCAATCAGTCCTTGGGTGATCCTCTCATCAAGACAAAAATCAGCAAAAGAGTTTGGCACCAAGGTTTAAGATCAAATATCTATCTCTCTCTCCCTCTCAAATTCATATCACATAGCTGAAGTGTTCCAAGGAGGTTGAAACAAGGTTTGTCTCAGCCAAAAGAACAAGAAGAAAGAAGGAGAGGCTAGGGAAGTAAAGGACCAAGGAAGGAGTCAAAGAACCGAAGGAGTCGCGGTGTGGTAACTGCACTATGAACCTTGTCAAATAAGTTGGTCAAGGAAATGTGATCTGGCCATTGTATGGCCAGATCCATCAATGGTTTAGATCTAGGTTATGATGTTTAAAAATGGTAAAATATGGACCATAGGGTTCGGCCCCATTGGATGGCCGAACCCCATGGAAAAACTTGGTGATTTTAATGGTGTTTGAGGGATAAAGTCCATATTGGGTAATGAAGATTTTTAAAGGATTTTAAGTGAAGATAGCTTACTGTTTTTGAGTAGCTATGGCTTGGCTGAAACATATTATTGTTATGGCTAATTTATGGATTAAAACCATGGACAAATGTTGGAAGGATTACACCAAGAGAACCATAGGGTTCGGCCATATGTATGGCCAAACCCCATGGACTGTTTTATGGATTATGTTAATGTATGATATATGTTTATGATTTCGAAATTACATATCTCAATTATGGACTTAGTACTAAGGAGATTAAACATGAAAGAGGATGGAACTTGGGATTAAAATCTCTAGGGTGAGGTTAGGCCATGTGTGGGGCCGAACCCCACCAATTGTCAATTGATGGACTTGATGATCAATTTGTGATAAAATTAAGCAAATGAGATACATGTATGAGGGACTTAAAGGCCAAATAAAGATGGTGAGGTTCGGCCATGTGTATGGTCGAACCCCACTAAGGTGGTTTGGTGTTGGACTTTGAAGTTTAAAGAAAATTAAGCAAAGGGTAGTATGGTGGCATTATTGTAAATAAGGATGAAAAGTTCAAAGATGAAATGATCAAAGGAATGGACGTATGGGCCAAAACCAAAGTGGTAAGGTTCGGCCATGATGTATGGCCGAACCCTACCAAGGTTCATTTGGAGGTTTGGTTTAATTGTATGGTTGTAGTTAAATAAAAGAGAGACCAAATTGTAAATGGGTGAGGTTTGGCCATGGGGTATGGCCGAACCCCACAAAGTGGATTTTTGGGACTTAGATTAAGTTGGAATCTTATGGTTAAAAGCTTGACTTGCTGTTATATAAATAGGGCCACGGGGTTTGCTTGAATGGTGTATAAGTTATAAAGGGAGACGGTTCAAGAGAAGGGTCAAACTAAGTGATCATTGTGTAGGTTTCCTACCTTTATTGTAACCACATTTCTATTTGTTGTTTTATGTTGATTTCGATAAGTTATATGAATGTAAAGTTATGTTTCTAAATGGCATGTTTGCATAGACATCTCATGCATGGCATGGGATGATGGTGTTGTAACCGGAGGCCACACTCCGTTGGGGCGTCCGAAAGACCACTGTGGGGTACCTTTATGATGAGAATCCCATCAAGAGGAATCCGGAGGCCACACTCTGTCGGGGCGTCCGAAAGACCACTGTGGGGTACCTTGACGATGAGAATCCCGTCAAGAGGAAGCTATGTATATTTGTGATGGGTGGGACTCATTACATGTGCATTACATACATAGCATTGTTTTTATGAGATTTTGATGAACATGTATTATTATATTATTTGCATGTTTGGATACTAACCTTGTGGTAGCCCTAATCGGAAACACTACTGGGCGTGTTGATCTAACGCCCTATCTCTATCCTTAGTGGATGACACAGGAAAGGGGAAGAACGAGGATCGAGAAGAAAACCAAGCATAGGAGCTTGGGCATTTTGAATGGACTGTTTATGGACTTCTTATTTAAGTTATTTGGACAATGTAATTTGATAATTAGTTGTGTTGGCATGTAATAATGTAGTTAAGTACTTACCATGGTTTGGAATGAATGGTAGACTAAGGTTATTTAGTAATATTGGAGAATATGATCATGTATTTGCTATCTTAAGATATAAAATGGAGTAGTCTTAGGATCTATTATAACCCGTAGTTAGATTAAGACTAAGTGAATTCCGCAAGTTCATTGTACCATGTGTGGATCGATTCTTATGGACTTAATCCATACGCACATGGGCTTGGCCAGTTAAGGGTCGGATTTTAGAAGTCCGAACTTAGCTCGCGTTATGACATCCCGCCCCGATCACTTGAGTATTATTATATTTAAAAAAATAAACTCTGATATTTATGGTGAAAAGGGCGGGGTGTTACAGATATGGGCTTTATGAGTATGTGGTAATGTCTTTTGGACTTACAAATGCGCCAGCTATATTTATGGATTTGATGAATCAGATCATCCACCGATATTTGGATAAATTTATAATTGTCTTCATTGATGACATTCTCATTTATTCCACAAATGAGGAAGAACATGCGGAACACTTGCGAATTGTACTGAACACTTGGATAAATAACAAGCTGTTTGCCAAGGCTAGCAAGTGTGAGTTTTGGTTGTCCGAAGTGAACCTTTTGGGACATGTTGTGACGACAGTAGGGATAATAGTGGACCCAACGAAGGTAGCGGCAGTAAGAGATTGGAAAGCTCCAAAGAATATCACGAAAATCTGAAGTTTCCTTGGGTTGACAGGATAATACTACAAGTTCATCCAAGACTTCTCCAAAATTGCGGCCCCACTCACCCGATTGGCTCAAAAGGGAGTCAAGTTCGAATGGACAGATCTATGCAACAAAAGATTTGAAGAGCTAAAAGAAAGACTAATAACAGCTCCTATCTTAATCCTCCCAGAGTGAGGCAAAGGGTATGAAGTGTACTGTGATGCGTCAGGTGAAGGACTTGGGTGCACTCTTACCCAAGAACAACACGTAGTGGCCTACGGTTCCCTACAATTGAAAATCCATGAAAGGAATTACCTCGTCCATGATCTTGAATTGGCAGCAGTGGTATTTGCTCTTAAAAGTTGGTGACACTATCTCTACGGAGAAAGATTTGAGGTATACTCTGACCACAAGAGTCTGAAATACTTGTTTGATCAGAAGGACCTCAATGTGAGACAAAGAAGACGGATGAAGTATCTCTCCAAGATTATGACTTCGCCCTGCACTATCATCTGGGCAAGACAAACAAGGTCGCGGATGCACTTAGTCATATAACTCATGGAATCGTAGCAAATCTACTTATGCAAGAATCGGAGATGCTGTCAGCAATTGAGGAATTGAATTTACATATAAGTGGCAGAGGACGTGTGTACAATTTAATAGTGCACTCTACCATGATATCCCAGATTGAACAGGCACAAAGGTCAGATCCAGAACTGGCAGAGATATGGGCCAAACTATCTACAAGAGAGACAATGCATGATTGGGAACTGTGGCCTAGACAGGGTCTCATGTTCAAAGGTCGAGTCTAAGTTCCATAGGATTGTAGGGGAGCACTACTGACAGAAGTTTATAAATAAAAGTTCTCCATACACCCCAGAAGTACAAAGATGTATCACGACCTCAAGAAGCAGTATTGGTGGTATGGACTCAAGACAGATGTGGTAAATTTTGTCTCCAACTGCCTAACATGTCAGAGAGTTAAGGTAGAGCTTTGGAAGCCACCGGGTTTACTCAAACCACTCTCTATATCCGAATGGAAATGGGAGCACATCGACATGGACTTTGTGATCGGATTGCCTAGATCTACCAAAGGCAATGATGCCATATGGGTCATAATTGACCGTCTAAAGAAATCAACACATTTTGTACCTATCAAGATGATAGATTCATTTGAAACATTGGATAAGCGGTACATCAAAGACATTGTCAGATTACATGGGATACCCAGGACCATTGTGTCCGATTGTGACGGCAGATTCATGAGCAGGGTATGGTAGTGTAACACTTCGGAATTCCATGTTATCAATATTTATGGAATTTGCCATTTTAATTGTGAATTAACGGATATGAACCTTAGATGGGTAAGGTGTTGGGTCATTGGCCCAATTAAGACCCAACGGATTGTGGAAATGGTTTCAATAGAATTAAATGGGGCTTAATTAAAATGGTAATGCAATATCTATAAATAAGGGATTAGGAATGGGATATTGTGCATGGCTGTGTATGAGATATGCAATCCATGATTATGCGCTAGTGTATCTTTAGAAGATGTCTAAGATTAAATAAAAGATGCTTGGCCGTGTGTGTGGGATTTGCACATCCATGAGGTTGTGCATAAGATCATTTGAAAAGAGGTCCTTTCCTTGATTAAGAACGGCCTAAGGCAATTGCTAATTTGAAGGCATCTTCTAATTAGGACCGATTGAAAGTTTTATAATAGAGACACAAGGGGTGCACGACATATCAAGAGAAGGAGAGGGCAGCTGAGCAAAGGAAAGGAGGAATAACAATTGCAATCTTATACACACGGCTGGAATCATCACTTGTTATTTCAACAATATAGGACCGATTGGAAGGTTGATAAAAAGAGAGGCAACAAGGGCGTACGACATACACAAAGGAAGAAAGGATTGACGTTGGTGCTCTTACAAGAAGGTGTTCTCGATTGTGTGAAAGATCAAGAAGAAGAAGGAAAAGGCTAAGGAAGGAAATGATCGGAAGAACAAGTCGGAGAGAAGGAAAACAGGAGGAATCGCGGAACCGGTAAGTATTTTGATAATTTTGTTTAAAGAAAGGAACCATAGGGTTCGGCCATGGTGTATGGCTGAACCCCATGGAAGAAAATTGAGGGAATGAATATTGTGTTTTAATGGAAAGGATGAACCATAGGGTTTGGCCATGGTGCATGGCCGAACCCCATAGAAAGACAATGGGTACTTTTAATGGGAGAAAAAGATAAATCATAGGGTTCGGTCATGTTGTATGGTCGAACCCCATGTGAGAGGTTATTTATGATTTATTTTTAAATGGAAATATGGTTGATGGTTTTAGATACAATTAGATCATGAAAACCATGGAAGCTGGTTAATAATTTTATTGGGTGTCAAAGCATGAAAATTATGGATGTATGTATGAGAACCATCAAAGGATCAAACCATATCAATTTGATATATTTTTAAGGAACCATAGGGTTCGGCCATGGTGTATGGCCGAACCCCATGTAAAGGTATTAAAGATGTTAAAGGGTTTAAATGGATATCAAGAATGGAAAGAAGGGTATAAAACCAAAGGGTGAGGTTCGGCCATGTGGTATGGCTGAACCCCACCAAGGAGTATATATGGACTTAGTGTTTTAGATATTGAATTTAAGTGGACTGTTTTAATAATTTTAAAGGATGAAAATAATAGATGAAGGTTAATGATTTAAATGGTCTTAAACATTGCAAATGGTGAAGAACTATGGACCATGGGTTCGGCCATGTGGCATGGCCAAACCCCATGAAGAGTTATTGGTGGACTTAGATGTTTATGAACTTATGTGATGGAGGAAATGGCAATATTGTAATTTAAATGGAAATAAGGGACCATGGGTTCGGCCATGGTGTATGGCCGAACCCCATGGGAATTATTTGGTGGACCTAGGGTCTACGTATGGTAGGTTAAAATGAATGAAAGGTTAACTAAGGATTAGACCAATGGCAAAGTTGTAAATAGGAGGGAATGATAGACCATGGGTTCGGCCATGGTGTATGGCCGAACCCATAGGGAATGATTTATGGATTTTATGGACTTGGACATAATTGTAAATCAAATGGGATATGGTTTTAATTGATTGATATATAATAAGGTAACGGGACCTCACAAGCGGTGTGCGATCGTGAGCGGTTACCGGACGAAAGCACAAGGACACATTTAGTGGTCTTTGGTAGGATTCCTCCTCTTTGAAACCATGGGTTTAATGTACAATGTTTTTATCTTATTTTGATGAATTATATTGTAAAAGATATTGTTTCAAAATGTGAGTTTTAATGCTATGTTTATATGATAAAATAACATGTGTTTCATTAGCATCTCATGCATGGCATGGGGTGAAGGATATGTAACCGGAGGGGCCACACTCCGTCAGGGCGTCCGAAAAACGTATGTGGGATACCTTAATGTGCTTTTCCATCAAGAAGAAACCGGAGGGGCCACACTCAGTCGGGGCATCCGAAAGACCTATGTGGGGGTACTTATATGTACTTGTGATGGGTGAGACTCATTGCATTTGACATCATGACATGGCATGGTTTATATGATTTTTGACATTGTAATATTATTATGCATGTTTTGTACTAACCATGTATTAGGCCTAATTGGAATACCTACTGGGCGCGTTGTTCAAACACCCTACTTCTACCCTAGTGGTTGATACAGGAAACGAGGGAAACGATGAACGCAAAAAGGGCGAAGCATAGGAGCTTGGATGCTTTTAATTTATATTTTTATTAAGTTACTTATGGACTTGTAATTTGAGTAACTAGACTTCGGGCATGTAATAATTTAGATAATTTGCTATGATTGGATGTTTATTTGGATAATTATTTTATGTTAATTATGATTAAGGACTTGACGTACTTTGCTATCTAAAATGGAATAGAACTAGGTTCTATTATAATTCCGCAGTTATGATTTTAATCCGCATGTGTATATTGTTATGTGTGAACCATTTTCATGGACTTGGTCCATGCACACATAGGGTTGGCCAGTTAAGGGTTGGACTTTAAAAGTTCGGATTTATCTCGCGTCGTGACGTCCCGCTCTCTATCACTATTTATTAAAAAGAAAGAAAGTAGAGTCTGATTTTTAGAAAGCATAATGAAAAAGGGCAGGACGTTACAGGTAGAGTTTGCAAACAATTATGGGGACAGAGTTGTTATATAGCACGACATTCCACCCACAGACTGATGGACAGCCAGAGAGGACCATACAGACATTGGAAGATATGTTAAGAGCTTGCATGTTAGACTTCTAGGGCAGTTGGGAGGATCAACTTGCGTTAGAGGAGTTTTCATACAACAACAGTTACCAGGAAAGTCTTCAGATGGCTCCATTTGAAGCATTGTTTGGTCGACCATGTAGATCTCCAGTTTGTTGGACAGAGGTAGGAGAGTCTGCACTCATTGGACCGGATTTAGTTGCTGAGACTATAGAGCAAATCAAGGTCATTCATTAGCACCTGTTAACTTTCCAGAGTCGACAAAAGAGCTATGCTGACAAAAGAAGAAGACCTTTGACATTTGAAGTGGGAGACCTGGTGTTCTTAAAGGTCTCACCATGGAAAGGCCAAATGAGATTTGGGAAAAGGGAAACTGACACCGAGGTTTATAGGACCATTCTCAATCATTGAGAAGATCGGCGAGGTTGCATATCGCATAGTATTTCCCACACAACTGTCAAGTATGCATGATGTATTTCACGTCTCAATGTTGTGGAAGTACAATCCCGATCTGTCACATGTATTGGATGTACAAGAGCTAGATGTTTAGAGCGACGTGACCTATGTCGAGAGGCCTATCAGGATCATAGATGCCGAACAAAAAGTACTAAGGAACAGAGTGATTCCTTTCGTCAAAGTGGTTTAGGAGCGACATAGAAATGAAAAATCCACTTAGGAAATGGAGTTTGAAATGAGAGCATCTCACTCTGAATTGTTTGTTTAAATTTTACTATTGGAATCCAACCTTCATCTAATTTTTGGGACGAAAATTCCAAAAGGTGGTAGTATTGTAAGGACCCGGAGCTTTAACTCTCTATTTTATTTAATTTATTTTTAAATGAATGAAATACTAAATTTTCCTGTGATGATACATCGACTAGGTCGATGTGTCGGCAAAATGAACTTTCCCAGATGATACATCGACTAGGTCGTTGTATCAGTGAATAGCCAAAATCAAACCAATCGACGTATCGACAAGGTAGATGTGTCGGGGTAGTTCAAACGTCTCTAGCAGATGCTCTGTCTACCACTGCCGTGCACCACTTTCCATCATGGGAATCCACCACGTCGATTACATCTTCCAAACACCCATTTTAGGGTCTAGGGAAACCAAAGGGAAAAAAAAGAAATAAAAGAAAGGAGAGAAAAATGAGAGAAAGAAATAAAGAAGAAGAGAAAACAAAAAAAGAAAAGAAAAAGAGAGAAAACAGAGAAAAAGAGGATACTCGACCACCCCTCTCACTCCCTCAACCTCACACTCTCACTCATGCCCCAACTCTTAGCTCGATTGTGAGCTTTATCCCCTCTCTACTGACTTCATCTTCTTTGGGAAAGGAAGGAGAAACGAGGCAAGGAAGTATGAGAAGCCGAGCTGACAAGGAACAAAAGAAGCAAGAAGCTCATCCTTCACTCACCCGAAGTACACCCACAAATCCCTCGAGGTAGGTAGATCAATGGTGTTTAGAAATTATGTAACAGCCCGAGATCTTAACCAAGGAAATAAAGGAAATTCCCTCTTAAGAGTGAAATTAAAGGGTGATTAATTTATTAAGATGAGTCAAGGTAAATGGGTTTGGAATGTAATTGAGTAGAGGATAAATTTAATTGGGTCAATGGCCCAATTAGGATCCAATAGATAGTGGCTACGGTTAGAATATATTTAATTGGATCAATTAAGACCCAACGGGTCATGGATAGAGTTTGAAGGAAGATAAGCGGATAAGTTTGATTTAATTGGGTCAAATGCCCAATTGGGATCCAATGGGTCAAGATGAATTGATGATTGGGGTTTGGTTTGAAAACAATTGGTAAATGTACTTAAATGGGCCAATTGCCAATTTGGGACCCAATGGGTCATTTATGAGCTGATTTTAAATAAATGGGTAGACTTAAGTTAATTGGGTCAATTACCTAATTAAGACCCAAATCCACCTCATCAAGTGAGGTGGCAAATGATTAAATACAAATGAGGGCATGGTCGACTAAGCCATCATTGACTTGGTCAGTCATGGGTGAACCCAAGTATTGAGTTGAATTATTTTGAGTTGGAAATGAATCCAAATTGAATTAAATTGAGTTGATTTTAAGTGAGTTAAATAGAGTTGAATTAAAGAGATGAGTTGAATAAGGAGATGGAGAGTTCCATCTCAAGGGACACCATCATGATCCACACGTTGGGGGAGATGGAGGGTCTTATCTCATGGGATGAAGA
This sequence comes from Chimonanthus salicifolius, assembly GCA_013350335.1. NCBI lineage: Eukaryota > Viridiplantae > Streptophyta > Magnoliopsida > Laurales > Calycanthaceae > Chimonanthus > Chimonanthus salicifolius. Next base: position 59,198,624 of record CM023540.1, read on the forward strand.
CATGCACCAACGCTGGGGGAGATGGTCTCATCTCATGGGATGAAGACAAACATTATGAAAGAAATGAGGAGTTTCATCTCAAAAGACACCACCATTATGAGGAAGTGGGAGGGTTTTGGTTGTTACAAAAAAATATCATCAAGAGACACCACACCCCTTGGCCGTCCCTTCCATGAGAGTTTTCCATCTTATCTTTTCTTCCTCTCTCTCTCTCTCTCTCTCTCTCTCTCTCTCCCACATTTGGTCTTGACACTTAGAGGGCCAGCAAAGCATCAAGGAAAGAGAAGAATTAAGGAAGAATTGGAAGGAGTTGGGGCTGATTTCAAAGGAACATCACCAAGGGGCACATCATACCCCTTGGCCGAACTTCACCTCTTGGAAACAAGAGATTTCTCTCCTCTTCTTTTCTATCCTTTTTCCATCTACATCATCAACACTTAGAGAAGTTGCTGAAGAATAAGAAAGGAGAGAAGGATTAAGGAGGAAAGACCGAAATAAAGAAAATGAAGGAGACGTGGAAAAAAGTATTTGTTGAGTTTAGAGTTATGGGATTATGACAAAGGAAACCATAGGTTTGGCCATGGTGTAGCCGAACCTATGGGTTCCATTTCGGATTGGATGAGGTTCGGCCATGATGTATGGCCGAACCCCATCAAGTGATTTAATCATGGGTAGGTGGTTGTTAAAAAGGAAAAGATGAACCATAGGGTTCAGCCATGTTGTATGGCCGAACCCCATGGAAGTGGATTATTAATTTAAATAGGTTTTTAAAGGATGAAAAGGATGGATGTATGTTAGTAATTTTAAAGGGTTTTAAAGGAGGAAAATGATGCAGGAATATTGATGGATTTACATATATTTAGACCATGGAAAAATGGAAACAAGGAACCATGGGTTTGGCCATGTTGTATGGCTGAACCCCATGAACCATTTTGATGGATCACTTGGTAGATCTATGCTTATTTAAAGGATGAATGATCAAGCTAAGGAATGGAGGGATTTATTATGGATTTATGTTATGTTAATGAATTATGCATGGACCTAAGTTATGTGTAAATAAGTTAGGTGATTAACTATGAAAATGAATGGTGGCTAAGATGAGAAATGACAAAATCAGGAACCATGGGTTCGGCCATGTTGTATGGCCGAACCCCATGAAAGGCTTTTCATGAACCTAGGTGTATGATGAAGATGACATCTTTATGGACTTAGGTTGTTAAATGATTACCTTATGTGATTGGATGAATAAATCAGAAGATGGATGGTGTTGGACCCATTTTGTGTAAAATAAAACAAGGGTTAAAAAGGGGGTCAAAACAAAGAGTGGGGTTCGGCCATCCACAAGCTTTGGTGGATAGTGGACAGTGGACAGTGGATAGTGGGTAGTGGACAGCAGGTAACCGGCTGATTTTAGAAATGAAATATTTATATGATTTTCCAAATGGTTAGGTTAAATTGGAAGGATGAAGGGAATGGTTTAAATCAATTGGAATAATTAATTTGGCTATTTTATGGGATTAAATGGATAACCAAATTAATGTATGTATGTGTTAAATGTAATAAGGTAACGGGATTTCACAAACGGTCTACGATTGGTTTGACGCAATCGGTGATCGATTTTTGGACGGAAACACAAGGACCCGTTATTTGGACGTTGGTAGGATTCCTACCTTATTGAAAACCATGGAATATGTATATATGATGATTTTAATTCATGTTTTGATGAGTTATTTTGGTATCAAATGATATGTTTCAATTATGGAATTTTAAATGCTATGATGTTTATTATTACATAGCATGTTGGCATTTGCATCTCATGCATGGCATGGGAGGGATCAAATGAGGGGAGTCTACGCTTCCATTCGGTTTCCGATAAAACAATCGTGGGGAGGAATCCACACTGATTCCAGGTTATGATGATTGAGATGTAAACGGAGTCCACGCTTAATTCGGTTGGACCGAGAAACAACCGTAGGGAGGAATCGGCACTGATTCCGGGTTATGATGAGTGAGATGTAAACGAAATCCACGCTTCGTTCGGTGGGACCGAGAAACAACCGTGAGGAGGAATCTACACTGATTCCGGGTTATGGTGATTGTGATGTAAACGGACTGCACGCTCCGTTCGGTGGGACCGAAAAACAATCATGGGGAGGAATCTACACTGATTACAAGGGATGTAAGATTGAATTGTAACCGGAGTCCACGCTCCGTTCGGGGCGACTGATAAGGGATTCGTGGGGATACCTTGATGAGGATTTTCCATCAAGAGGAATACTATGTTGTAATGTAACCGGTGTCTACGCTCTGTTCGGGGCGACCGATAAGACATTTGTGGGGATACCTTGATGAGGATTTTCCATCAAGAGGATACTATGTGATTGTGATATGGATGATGGGTGGGACTCATGGCATATGACACCCATGGCATGGCATTGACTTGCATGGTTTTGATATTATGTTATCTATGTGATTTTCATACTAACCCATGTGTTGACCCTACTTGGAGTACCTATTGGGCGCATTATTTAATGCCCTACTTCTACCTTAGATGATGACACAGGAAATGGACGGAACGAAGGACGCGATTGGAACAAAGCTTAGGAGATTGGATAATTTAGTTTCACTTTATTTAAGTTTATTCATGGACAATGTAATTTGAGTAGCTAGTATTTGGGAATGTAATAGCTTAGACTATTTGCTATGGATCGAATGATGATTAATCTGGATTAAATTAATTTATATTGATTGCCTTCCTTGCTAAGTAAATGTTGTAATCCGATGTTATTTCCACAATGGGTATTTCGCAAGTAGTAGTATCGCGTGTGAAATGTTTTACTGGACTTGTCTACGCACAAGCATGGTGGGCCAGTTAAGGGTCGGGCTTTGGAAGCTTGGACTTAGCTCGCGTCATGACGTTCCCGCTTTCTTTCACTCTTTACTTAAAAAAACAAAATAGGCTTTGATTTTCGGCGAGTGAAAAAGGGTGGGGCGCTACAGTTGGTATCAGAGCCAAACGAGAAGGAAGAATCTTTCAAAGTAAGATTAAGATGGTATCATGTTTCACTGACAAGATAAGAATCCCAACTGACCAACTCTTCAGAGTCCGCTGCACGGGGACCGGATTAATTTACTTTGATTAGACTCAGACTGAAGCATTCAATCTGAGAGCAACAATTGATGAAAAATGAATAACAGCAAGGGAAGGACAATCACTATAAATATGGATTTATCAAACATAGCAAAATAGGACATATTTCCCCAAAAATGAGAAACATCTAGATTTTTAACCAAATTGAGAAACAACACTTGATACTTAGGAAGTTTCCCCAAAAATGTGAAATACAAGATGTTGATTTGGCAATTTCCCCAAAACAAGGAACATCAAGATTTTCCCAAAAATAAGCAAAATTATGTGATACATAGGGAAATTCCCCAAAACAAAGATTATTTTGATTAGAATTGCGGTTGTCATAGATATGCTTCTGTTGTTGGGATACAGATATGTCGAGCAACATAAAGTATACAAAGTTGTGGGACAGAGGAACCCCTAGCTGTCCTATAGATCTGGTTTCTTCTTCCAACAACTCCAGCAGGCTAGACCGCGTTGTGGGAGTTAACGTAGACGTCCAAGTAGGATCACTCGAGGATGTCGAAGTGATTCCAGCCCCTTTTCCAGAAGAGAATATGGGAGATATCCCAATGATAGGAGAATCCGTAGGGGGATAGGCTCCCCGGGTATATGTATGAATTGTCCAACCAGGAAGGGCAAAACTGTACTTTCTGCCCTACCCCTTGAGGTTATTTGCCCTGTTTGTGGACTTCATGAACACGGGAAGGAGATGACTAACTGTCCTTACATTGGGGGACTGGGAATAATACCCTGTCTGATTTGTGGAGTGTTGGGGCACACATCGACGACATGCCCTGACAACTTATTCGATTTTGGTGATGATGCAGGGTCTTCTATGGAAGGTTAGGCTAAGAAATGGTAAGAGAATGTCGGAGAAAGGGGAGATTTTGTAAGGGTTGTGGGTACAGTTTTGTTCTTTGAAGTTTTTTTTTTCCTAACCCTACCAACCCTTGTATTGTGATGGAAGTTTGAATGATTTTTAATAAAGTATGAAAACTTAAGAGTTTATGAGGACTTTGGCACTAAGATGTAGGTGACGAGGTCACTTGATTATATTGAGACGTGGTATGTGTGCGTCCCTCACTTGATATTGATGATTGAGATGTGGTATGGGTATGTCCCTCACCTGATATTGATAACATGATGCCTTAGTCCGTTGGAAAAAGGAGATTGTCCGATTAGTAGATCATTGCGTCTCACCTTTGTGTGGTAAAAATGATGAAATAAGTATATAGATTCCATGAGTAAGGCCTACAGTAGCCGTGAGACCGTGGGAGCCTCGATATGAACATACGGAGACTTGGTCCAGTAGGGTTGCCGTTGAGGAGTGGGTCCCTCACATGCTACGCGCTAGAGGGCGCTCTCACGGCTATTTCATACACTTGATGTGCGTTGATGAGCATAACTAGATACTATTTTACCCCATGGGGGTGCTGCTAGTTTCGTTAGACGCGGTTCGACCGCCTTAGAGCTTGAGTGAATCACCCTTGGGGTGAAGGGATGCAGAGCGAGGTAGACTTGATCACGTTGGACGTTGGTCTTCCGCTTAGTAAGTCATGGGCCCTAAGTCTTGCTAGGGGTCGGGGTATATTTATGATTTGATATTGTTCCCATAGTCACGTAGTGATTCATTCGAGTGTTGTTCCTACGGATAGAATATTTCATGGTAGTTGATGTGCCCTGGATTAATTATGCCCAATGATGGATTATGCCCATGGAAGGATTATATTCATGGATGGTTATTAACCATGGATAGATGATAATCACTGATAGAGTGATACCAGGGATGGATGTGTATAACCGTGATGATGGTTCCCATGGTGGTTTGGATTGATGCTGGGTATCGGTACCATGGTAGACATGTTGGTAGTGTGATGGACCTATTGGTCCCATAGATGACGTATTGTTCTAATGATTGGGACATGTTTCGATCTACATCCCACGTTATAAGAAAAAGGTGTTAGTTGTATTACGACTTGTATCACAGGAAAGTTAGTGTTGAGAGATACTTGGTATCGTAGAAGTTTTGAACAAAAGGTGTTAACCACTTAGTGACTTATGTGCAAATGAATATATGCTTAATTTTGGAGATGCAATTAGTGGAAAAGATAAAAGTCTAGTGAAACTCGAATGGGAAGGTATGGGCGACTGCCGAGTTAGACTAGTCAGCTGACTCTGTAGTTAGCCGATGGAGTTCCAGGAGAGTGCAGCCAGAAACCTAGTTAAAATGAAATCAGCGAAAGCCTTCAGCATAGGCTCGCATTGGCAGGCTACCTCACTAACAAATTTTCAATGAGGGACAAGGTCATCACTAACCTCACACAGAGAGTAGACGAATGAACGTATTGATCTAGTACGTATGGAAAATATCTTGGTAGCAGGTAAAGTGAAATAGAGTAGATTGATCTACATGAGATCGTAAATGGGCTCACGAGAAAAAGAGATAACATGAGACAGAGTAAATTCTGCGAGAATGAAACTCATAGGTTGATATGAGTTATTTTGATGTAATTAAGTGGTGTGGACCACGACAAGTTGTATAATATTATGGCCACTTGTGAAAGATGTAATGGATTACCAGAATGCTGGTTAGCAAATGTATTGGAAATTTAAATTCCAGATGTTGTATTGTAGTGCATAGGTCCTGTGATGGTTGCACTGTATATCCGTGTATAACGGATGGTATGAATGCCATTGGGTAATCAAATTTAGAAAGTATAACATGTGGCTTGTGGGAATAAGACCCCATATGTGGGTGAACGTGATATGAATATGTAAAGAAATCCTTGAAATACATCAATTGATGAGAGACCGTAGTAAACATAAAGGTATGATAGAAAACAGTGATAGCATAAATGCATGGACTTGTGTTCGGTGTATTGTCCTGAAGGGAGTACAATATCCATATTAGAGAAAAAGCGTAATGAAGAGGTAAATACTAGACACTGTTGGTATAGGAAGTGACTGTACGGGAAGGAAACAACGAACACCGCTGATATGATGGTTGTGCTTCCCCATTTGGTTTTGAAAGCCATATGGATAATGGGATGGTTAGCAGGGAAACGACATGACGATGAAGGAACGAACTTGAGAATATGGATAGAATGTAATGCCCTGCCCATTTTCACTCTCCGCTTTCCGTAAATCAGAGTCTATTTTTTTTTTTTTAAATACTAGAGTGAGCAAGAGCGGGACGTAACGACTTGAGCTAAGTTCGAACTTCTAAAGTCCGACCCTTAACTGGCCAACCCTATGTGTGCATGGACTAAGTCCATGAAACGGTTCACACATAACAATATAAACATGCGGAATTAAAATTATAACTGCGGAATTATAATAGAACCTAGTTCTATTCCATTTCAGATAGCAAAGTATATCAAGTCTTTAATCATTATTAACATAACATAATTGTCCAAAATAAACATCCAACCATAGCCAATCTTCTAAATTATTACATGCCCGAAGTCTAGTTACTCAAATACAAGTCCATAAGTAACTTAATCAAAATATAAATTAAGCGCATCCAAACTCCTATGCTTGGCCCTTTTCGCGTTCATCGTTTCCCTCGTTTCCTGTATCAACCACTAGGGTAGAAGTAGGGCGTTAGAACAATGCGCCTAGTAGGTATTCCAAATAGGGCTAACACATGGTTAGTATAAAACATGCATATAGCATAATAATAAATCCATATAAAAACAATGCCATGACATGTGTAGTATGCAATGAGTCCCACCCATCATAAACACATGTATCCTCTTGATGGAATTCTCATCATCAAGGTACCCCCACATAGGTCTTTCGGACGCCCTACGAAGTGTGGCCCCTCCGGTTTCTTCTTGATGGAAAAGCACATCAAGGTATCCCACATAGGTTTTTCGGACGCCCCGACGGAGTGTGGCCCCTCCGGTTACATATCCTTCATCCCATGCCATGCATGAGATGCTAATGAAACACATGCTATTTTATATAATAAACATAGCATTAAAACATCACATTTGAAACACATCTTTTTCAACATAAATTCATCAAAATAAGATAAAAACAATGTACACAAACCCATGGTTTCAAAGAGGTGGAATCCTACCAAAGATCACTAATGTGTCCTTGCGCTTTCCTCCGGTAACAACTCACGGTCGTACACACCTTGTGAGGTCCCGTTACCTTATAATATATCAATCAATTAAAACCATGTCCCATTTAATTTACCATAAAGTCCAAGTCCATAAAACATTCCTCATGGGGTTCAGCCATACACCATGGCCGAACCCATGGTCCATTAATTCTACTTATTTACAACATTGCCATTATACATATCCTTAGCCATTTTCCTTGCTTATTTTCATAAGGTTTATGTTCCAAAATAATCCATACAAATAGTTCATGGGGTTCGGCCATACACCATGGCCGAACCCTATGTCCATTATTTTCACATATTTACGTTTCTGCCATTGTTCTATCTATGACTTTCCATTTCATTCTTTAAAAACATGCTAATAATAACCTAAGTCCATAAAAAACCTCATGGAGTTCGGCCATACACCATGGGTTCGGCCATACATTCTTTAAAATACGATCCTCCATTTTAGCATGTATTTACAACTTTGCCATCATCTCCATGATCTCCATTCGATCAATCACCAATTTAAGTCCATCTATATTTTTCCATGGGGTTCGGCCATACACCATGGCTGAACCCATGGTCCATGATTTTTATCCTCCAAACTTACATTAAAAAAATCACCAAATCCTTCCATGGGGTTCGGCCCTTCATAATGGCTGAACCCTATGGTTCATCATCTTCTCTTAAATCATTTAAACCCATATAAATTTCTTATTAATTTTCCATTAAAATACCATATGCTTCCCTTACTTTTTCTTCCATGGGATTAGACCATACACCATGGCCGAACCCTATGGTTCCATATTTCCTCTTTTAAATCCAATCAAGACATCCTAACCGTCCATGGTTTTCAACTCATAAAAATACACCATGTATTTCCATGGGGTTCGGCCATGGTGGTCCATCCTTTCCATTAAACTTGCTATATTCATCTCCCAATTTTCTTCCATGGGGTTCAGCCTTACACCATGGCCGAACCCTATTGTTCTTTTCTTTAAACAAAACTATCGAAACTACTTACCGGTTCCGTGACTCCTCCGATTTTCCTTCGCTTGTTCTTGCTCTTCCAAACTTCTTCTTCTTTAGCCTCCTCTCCTCCTAGATCTTTCACTCGGCTGGCTGCTCTTTCCTTCTCTTGATATGCCGAGACTGATCTTTGATGAAAACCCCTTCAATGTGTATGCCGTGCGCCCCTCTATGTCTTTCTTTTATAAAACCTTCCACTCAATCCTAATTAGAAGGTGCCAAGATCCTCTTAACTTAGCAATTCCCTTGTGCCATTTTTAACCAAGGGAAGAATCCCTTTTGGCGCATAACTCCCACACGGTAAACAATCCTATCTTTATTTGGACGCCTTCTTTATTTAGCAATCCCCTAGTTTCACTCTTTAAGAAAGGAAAGAACTCCATTTTAAAATACTCCAACACTTCATGCACATATCTCATACACGGCCAATGTAATCTTTTTTTTAATTTTTAGACATCTTCTTGGATATGCAAATCTAATATTCGGCCATGCACAATATCCCATTCCTAGTCTCTTTATGCGCATAATAATCAATTATAGACATAATGCATTACTAATTTAATTAAGCCCCATTTAATTCTATTGAAACCATTTCCACAATCTGTTGGGTCTTAATTGGGCAGTGACCCAACACTTTTACCCATCTAAGGTCCATATCTAATAATTCACAAATTAAATGGTTAATTTTCATATAAATTTATAACTTGAAAATCCAGGGTGTTACATAGAAGATAAGTGTTCTATCCGAGATGATTGGAATGGACATAAGAAGAACCCAAGCCCTGTCGAAATTTTTCAGGACGAAAATTCTAAAAGGTATTAGTATTGTAACACCTCGAGATCTTAACCCAGGAAATAAAGGAAATTCCTGTAACGCCTGCCCCTTTTTCACCCGCTTTCCGAAAATCAGAGTCTATTTTTTTTTTTTTTGAAATAGAAGAGTGAGAGAGGGCACGGACGCCACGACGTGAGTTAAGTCCGAGCTTCTAAAGCCCGACCCTTAACTGGCCAACCCCACGCGTGCGCGGAACTAAGTCCACTAGAATACGCGTAGGAAGTAAGCTCGCGGATTATAATCATTGCGGAACATGATAATAGAGTCTATCCTATCGGTTTTTAGATAGAAGGGAAGATACAACATTAAATTACCAAAATGCCCCTATGATCATATTTATATCACCAAATATAATTGTCCATAAGTAACGTCCAAACCATCGCAAGAAATGTAAATTTATACAACCCGACAAGCTAAGTTACTTTAAAATTACATCTCCAAAATGTAAACGTAAATAAACTAAGACTGCGCTTCCCAAGCTCCTAAGCTTGGCTCCTGTCATGTCCACCACTTCCGCCATCCCCTGCGTCATCAGCTAGGGTAGAAGTAGGGCGTTAGTCAACGGGCCCAGTAGGACTCCGAGTAGAGCTAGCACATGGATTAGTGATAACACGCATACCGATACAATAAAATATAACAAAATAAACATGTAATGAATGCTATGCCATGGGTACCTATGTCATGTGTCCCACCCATCATCCGTATGATCATACAATGTATTATCGCCATGTTTGCTTCTCGGTAGCCCCGACGGAGCATGGACTCCGGTTATAGAACTATCCCCATGTTTGATTCTCGGTCGCCCTGATGGAGCATGGACTCCGGTTATAGCCCTCAGGCTATCCCCATGTCTGATTCTCAGTCGCCCCGATGGAGCATGGACTCCGGTTTCATTATTTTCCCGCCCATGCCATACATGAGATGTACGTGCATTATGCTATGTAGTATATAGATAAACCATAATTTTGATATACCATACATAGCCATATAATGCATAATGTTAAAATATAATCCATATGATTCATAACTTAAAACTCATCATAAGATAAATCATAATCATAAATCCATCATAAGCCAAATCAAAATAATCTAAAATACCATCACATATCCATCGCTTACAAAAAGGTAGGAATCCTACCTAATACCACGTAGTGTTCCGTTACGCTTTCCGTTTGATAATCTGGTCGCCCATCGCGTACCGTTTGCGACGTCCCGATACCTTATTACATTTACCGAATTAGTCCATATGTTATCTATGATTAAGTTCCTAACTGATCATAGCCCTAGATCCATTCAATGATCCTTAAGTATATTACAAGTTTATCAAAAATCGGTCCTTAACTTAGCCCATTATCCATAGGTTAAAACACATACCTAAATCCAATTTCTTTGGCCATTTAAATACTCTAATTTGCGAACCTAATTCAGCAACTATCCGTTCCAATTAATCATTCATAATGCATTCGATTTGTTCTTCAAAGTGGCTAATAATTACCATTTTGCCACTCTTTCCTCTATGATTAATCATTCACCCACTTATGTCTATTTTAAGTCTAAATTTCATCCATAACTTAGACCCATTTATAATTCCATAACATATCCAAAATCAGCCACCTATTGTTTAATTTTGAAAAACATTTAATCCCCATATGTCCTTTCACATTTGGCCCTAAAGGTGGCCCACAAAGGGATCATGGGTTCGGCCATACACCATGGCCGAACCCATGGTACCCTATCTCCCTTCTTTTGGGTCCATTTTGTCTCATTTAATCCTATCACCAATGAATTTAATTTATTCATTTAAGTCCTCATTCTCATCCCATTTAAAACCTCACATATCATTTTCATAAATCCATTAAAATCTAGCATTCTTCTACATCATTTTCCATTTATTAAAACCACTAATCACCACCTTAGGGTTCACCTTTATGGATGCCATTTTCAAAGACTAATGTTTTGTCCCAAAAATAATCCATTTTAAAATCACTTGCCATACTCATAATTTTCAAACTTTAGAAAACATTAACCATTGAGCATCTAAGAGCCCTAACATTCATAGATCACTAACCATGGGGTTCGGCCACCTTGTATGGCCGAACCCTATAGTTCATGATTTCTTTAAAACATCATACCCCCGTTTGAATTAAATCATCTATTTACATCACCATTTTCATCCCATTTAAACATCACATTCTATACTCAATAAATCCATTTAAATCTATCATTTTTCTCCATTATCTTTAAACCTTATAATCTTAATAAAATCATCAATTACTTTGCATTTAGGAAACCTAACCTTTTCTCCATATTTTTCCATACTTCCATCATCCATCATTTAATTTGCCACCATGGGGTTCGGCCATGCTACATGGCCGAACCCTATGGCCCAAAGTTTCCTCACAAATCCATAACAATTATTTTAAATACTTAACATCCCTAATCCATTACTTAATCCATTCCTCCATTTTATCCATTCCTTAGCCTACCATTGGATGGATTTTTAAATTCAAAGCCTATGATGGTTTGGCCGCCATCCAATCCAGGGAAATGGATTCCAAAATTTAAAACCCTAAAAAAATTAAATTTCTTGTTTAGAACATACTTACGATCCGACGACTACCTCCGGTCTTTGTCGCTCCCGTCGACTTCCTTGGCCTCCTTTCTTCTTCCTCTCCTTGTTTGATCGGCTAGATGTGCTCGATCAATGGTGAAATATGCTTGGATCGGCTATGGTAGATGGGGTTAGATTGAGAGAGGGAGAGAGGAAGGTGATGGAAAACAAGATCTTAGCCTTTGATCTTGAAGGGGTGGACCAAGGCTTGCTCTCTCCTTCTCTTTTCTTCTCTTCTTCTTCTAAGATTTCTTCTCTTTTTCTTTCCTCCAATGCATGGGACGGTTTTTGAGAGTGGGAGCGAGAGATAGAGTGAAAAATGTTTGTTTGAAATGAGATGGAGATGGTTGGAGTAGCCTTCACTCAAACATTAACTTCCTCACCAACCAAGCATGGGCTAGCTTGACTTTGGTGGTGGTGGTTGAGACCCAACCACCAAGCATGGCTCCCTTGTCCTCTTTGACTTATCTATGTTGACCCTAATTAATCAACCAATTAGTTAAGTTAAGTCCTCACTTAGGTTAATTAATTTCCATCCAATTTAATTCCATTAAATTATCTATCTAATAAATCTACCCATGGTTGACCAACTCAACCATGGTGGACGGCCCCCACCTATACCTACCCCACCCGCCACCTCACTTGATGAGGTGGAGGTGGGCCCCACTTGGCCATGTTATTTTAATTCCATTGATTTTAACTTAGATAATTTTACAATAATTTCAATCAATTTAATTTGCCTTAATCCACCTTAGTCTTCTTAAATTTATCCATGGTTGACCAAGTCAACCATGATGGTTGGCCCCACTTTTTCCTTGGTCCACACGCCACCTCAATGGGTGAGGTGGAGGTGGGCCCCATTTGGCCATATTACTTAATATTGATACATCTTAACTTAGATAGTTTTATAATTATCTAATCTATTTAATTTATCTTAATTGGATCACCATTGGGTCCATGGCCCAATTATATTTTGCCTTTCCCATTTATTTTAGGGCTTACCTACTTTGGCCCATTGGGTCCCATATGGCCCTTTGACCCAAATTGACTATCTTGACCCAATTACTTACCATTGACCCATTAATTTGTATTAATTCCAATTCATGGTTTATTGGTTTAGACATTGGGCCCATGGCCCAATTAAATTCCCTCCTTACCTTAGGCTTACCTCAATTGGGTCCATTGGGTCCCAAATGAGTATTGGGCCCAATTTGACCATCCTTGACCCGATTAGTCCTCATTGACCCATTAAATGGATTTCATCCAATCCATAGGCCCATTGGACCATTCTTGGACCCTTGTCCCAACTTTTGATCCAATTGGTATTCCATCATGTCAAAATTCAAATTAAAATCAATAAATGCCAAATATATATATATATTGATTCGAAAATTCAGGCTATTACAATAGAATCAATCCTCTTTTGAAATTTTCGTCTCGAAAATTCAAGCGAAGTAGGGGTCCAAAATAACTCATACGAAGAGCTCCGGATAAGCGGTTTTCATCTCTGACTCAAGTTCCCAGGTGGTTTCTTCACTGCCATGTCGTTCCCATAACACCTTGAAGAACTGAATAGCGCGGTTCCGCAGCACCCTTTGTTCGCTTTCAATAACTCTGACCGGCTTCTCCACATATGTTACATCGCTTTGTACATTGATGTCTTGAACATTTGCCACATGAGAAGGATTAGGACTGTACTTTCTCAGCATGGACACATGAAACACATCATGTAGAGATGACAGCTGTGGAGGGAGCGCTAACTGATAAGCCACCCCCCCCCCCCACCCTTTTCAGTATCGGAAACGGTCCCACAAATCTAGGTGACAGTTTTCCTTTCTTTCCGAATCTCATGTGTCCCTTCCGTGGTGAGACTTTTAGAAATACCAAGTCTCCCACCTCAAACTCGAGGAACCTTCTCCTTTTGTTGGTATACTTCTTCTGACGGCTCTGTGCAGTGAGTAGGTGCTGCCGTATCAACTTAATCTGTGCTGTAGTCTCCGCAACCAAGTCTGGCCCAATCAACGCAGGCTCGCCGGCCTCTGTCCAACACACTGGCGATCTGCACTACCATACAAGGCCTCAAACGGAGCCATCTGGAGACTTGCCTGGTAACTGTTATTGTAAGAGAATTCCACCAGTGGCAGATGATCCTCCCATCCGCCCTTGAAGTCTAGCATGCATGCTCTCAGCATATCTTCCAGTGTCTGTATTGTCCTCTCTGACTGTCCATCAGTCTGTGGATGAAATGCTGTGCTAGTTAATACGTCGGTCCCCATAGCCGACTGCAGGCCCTGCCATACTCTGCCGGTGAATCGGCCATCCCTGTCGGACACAATAGACCGGGGAATGCCATGTAACCTGATGATCTCCCGGATGTACCGTCGACCCAAAGTCTCTGATGAATCTGTCATCTTGATGGGAAGGAAATGTGCAGACTTGGTCAACTGGTCTACTATGACCCATATTGCATCGTTGCCCTTGGATGACCTTGGCAACCCTGTTACAAAGTCCATGGATATGTGTTCCCATTTCCATTCTAGCACCGGTGAGGGTGCGAGTAAACCCGGTAGTTTCCGATGTTCTACCTTAACCTGCTGACATGTTAAGCAATGAGCAACAAACTCTGCCACGTCTTTCTTAAGTCCATGCCACCAATAGTGCCTCTTAAGATCATGGTACATCTTGGTGCTGCTCGGGTGAATAGAGAGTTTGGTTTGGTGTGCTTCAATCAGCAACTCTCTTCTGCAATTCTTAGGCACATATGTCCTGCCTCGGAACATAAAACCCTGTCCTAGTCGTAATTCCCACTCCGGTACAACCTCACCGGTAGACATTTTTGCCCAAATCTCCTCCACTTCTGGATCTATCCGTTGCTCCCGTTCAATCTCGGAGACCATGTGGGATCGTATGATCAGATTATATATGGTCCCATGATTATTGAGGTAGAGTTTAAACTCTCTGATGGTATTCAGTACTCCCATTCCGTCCTGATCATGCTGGCTACTGTCGCATGAGACAAGCGGCTGAGGGCATCCGCCACTTTGTTCGCCTTGCCAGGATGATATCGAAGTGTGAACTCATAATCCGCCAGATATTCCATCCATCTGCGCTATTTCATATTGAGTTCTTTCTGATCAAATAAGTATTTCAGACTCTTGTGATCCGAGAACACCTTAAATTTCTCACCATAGAGGTAGTGTCTCCAGCTTTTGAGAGCGAAGACCACTGCTACTAGTTCTAGGTCATGTGTGGGATAATGGCGTTCATGAATTCTCAACTGTCTTGATCCTTACGCCACTGCACGATTACCTTGACTGAGTGTACACCCCAGTCCCTCACCGGAGGCATCACAGTACACCTCATAATTTCTGCCTCTTTCCGGCAAGATTAGAATAGGAGCGGTCGTAAGCCTCTCCTTAAGCTCCTCAAATCTTTGATTGCACAGATTGGACCACTCAAACTTGACTCATTTCTGAGTGAGTCGGGTCAGTGGAGCCGCAATCTTGGAGAAGTCCATGATGAATTTCAGATAGTAACCGGCAATCCCAGAAAACTGCGGATCTCAGTCACATTTGTCGGCGCTTTCCATTCCTTGACTGCTACTACCTTAGCTGGGTCCACGGCTATACCTTCCTCTGATATGATGTGCCCCAAGAAGTTGACTTCAGATAGCCAAAATTCACACTTGTTGGCTTTGGCATACAATTGGTTCTTCCGCAAGGTGTCTAGGACTATCCGTAGGTGCTCGGCATGTTCGTTCTGACTTTTGGAGTAGATCAGAATATCATCGATGAATACGATCACAAACTGATCTAAGTATGGACGGAATATCCTATTCATCAGGTCCATGAACACCGCCGGTGCATTAGTAAGCCCAAACGGCATGACTACATACTCATAACCCATACCGTGTCCTGAAGGCAGTCTTCTTTATGTCCTCCTCTCTAACCCGAATTTGATGGTATCCGGACATCAGGTCAATCTTGGAGAAATGAGAGGAACCCCTAAGTTGATCAAACAGATCATCAATCCGAGGTAGGGGATACTTGTTCCTGACAGTCAGCCGATTTAACTTCCTATAGTCCACACACATTCATAGGTACCATCTTTCTTTTTCACAAATAACACTGGGGCTCCCCATGCGGATGTACTGTTCTGAATGAAACCCAGTCTGAGCAGTTCATCAATCTGCTTCTTCAACTCAGTCATCTCAGCTGGTGCCATTCTATAATGGGGTAACGATACTGGAGCGGCGTCGGGGTATAACTTGATCTCAAAGTCTATCTCCCTCTTGGGCGGTAGACCAGGGAGCTCTGTTGGGAATACCTCGACATAATCTGCTACTACTGCCGGAAGTTCAGTTACTGGTGCCCTATCTAATCTGAGACTGTTCAAGGCAAGATGGTTCAATTCTTCCTACAGCCTTCTAGGGATGCCCTGCCTATCAGCGCGTACCACGTACCGCTTTCCTTCGGGTGACCAAAATATCACCCTACGAAGATGGCAATCAATATGGGCCTGATATGTAGACAACCAGTCCATGCCAAATATGACATCGTATTCCGCCATATCGATTACTAAATAGTTGAACTCAAATCTGAATCCCGCGAGTTCCGTGTTCAATGCCGTACATATAAGTCCTAATGATGTGTCTCCGACGGGGATACAATGGTGAGTGATGTGGACAGGTTTTGTACTAGTGTACCCGTGGCAGATATGAATGCAACAGATATAAATGAATGTGATGCTCCAGAGTCAAATAAAGTAACAGCATAGGAACTACCAATTACAGCCATACCTTGCATCACTGAACGGTCCACTGCTACTGGAGATGGTATGGTGAAGAGTAGTCCAGATCCCGTAGGGTTTGGTGCCCGCCCTGCCTGTTTGTACGTTCTGCCTCCCCGCAACTGTGTTGGTCTAGTTGGAGGGCGAAAAGGGCCCCTGAAGTTGGAGGGTCGGCTAGTCTATGGACACTCTCTCTTGTTGTGGTCCTTTTGGCCACACTGATAACAGGTGTTCCCACCCCGGGGAACCTATGTGACTGATGCTGATGTAGAAGGCTGATTAGGGCAGAAGCCCCCGGTAGATCCCATGGAGGGTGAGGGCCTGCTAGGATTCGGGCGGAATTTCTTGTTGGGTTGGAATGTTCCCCGCCTAACCTGCCCTCTGCGGTTGTCGAACCGTACTATCTCATTTAGTTCTCGTTCTGCGATGGTGGCCCTGCTAACCACCCCTGCAAGTGTGGGCTTTTTGAAAATGGTCACTCTAGACTTGACGCTTGGCCGAAGGCGTTCAAACTTGCGAGCCCTTCGGTTTTCAGTATCCACCATATAGAACGCATAGATAGGCAGCTTAAGAAATTCTCTGTGATACTCTGCCACTGTCATGTTGCCTTGTACCAATGAGATGAAGGCTTCAGTCTGGCTCTCTCTTTCTTCCTCCGGAAAAAAATTTTCTAGGAAGGTGGTTGAGAACCACTCCCATGTCATGGGGATCCTTTCTTTTTCCGGTACCAGCGTTTGTTGCTTTTCTACCACTTCCCACCAACTACTGGCATCCTTGATCAGTTGGGATGTGGCCAGTAAGATCTTATCAGCAGGACTGGAAACCTGGAGCAAATTCAAGATTTGATTGATCCTCTTTAACTAGTGCTCCGCTCCCACAGCCCCTTCCTTCCCTTGAAGTAGGGAGGGCGCTGTTGTTGGAAGTCCTTGACCATCTTCCGTTTATTGGAGTCACTGGCGGTCGCATTGCCGCTTGAGTGTTGTTGGAGAGCAGAAGCGACTGCCGCTTGGACTATGTCTCTTAACTCGGGAGGTACACCTTCTATGTTTATACTATTTTGTCCCTCGGCTGTATCAGGTGGTGGTTGTACTTCCTCGTCCTGATGAGGGGGTGTTACCTCTTTCTCTACTCGTGGGTTGCGACGGGTTCTTCCTTTTGGCGGCATTTTTACCTAAGTCATTGCAAAAATATTGACTTAGTTTCTTCATAATATTGGCGCGTTCACATACATTTAGGTTTTGGGAAAAATTGCCAATATAGACATACTTAGTTTTTTTGAGGGGATAATTCCTAAGTATTACGTATTGTCTCTCATATTGGGGAAAATTGCCAAATATGCATACTTGGTTTGGGGAAAACTTCCCAAATAGCTATGTCTGTCCATTTTGGTGAAATCGGGGAAATCTTCCTATGTTTGATTAATCTATCAAAGTGGTAATGATTGTACTTCCCTTACTATCATTTTCTTACGTTAAATGTTGTGCTCAGATTGAATGTTTAATCTGAGTCAATCGAAGTAGATTAACCCGGCCCCCGTGCAGTGGACTCTGAAGAGTCGGTCAGTTGGGATTCTTATCCGTCAGTGAGACGTGAAACCGTTTTAATCATACTTCGAGAGATTCATTCTTTCGATTTCGCTCTGATACCAACTGTAACGCCCGCCCATTTTTCACTCGTTTTCCAAAAATCAGAGTATTTTTTTTTTTTTGAAATAGAAGAGTGAGAGAGGGCACGGACGCTACGACGCGAGTTAAGTCCGAGCTTCTAAAGCCCCGACCCTTAACTGGCCAACCCCACGCGTGCGCGGAACTAAGTCCACGAGAGTGGTTCACGCGTAGGAAGCAAGCTCGCGGATTATAATCATTGCGGAACATGATAATAGAGTCTATCCTACCGGTTTTTAGATAGAAGGGAAGATACAACATTAAATTACCAAAATGCCCCTATGATCATATTTATATCACCAAATATCATTGTCCATAAGTAACATCCAAACCATCGCAAGAAATGTAAATTTATACAACCCGACAAGCTAAGTTACTTTAAAATTACATCTCCAAAATGTAAACGTAAATAAACTAAGACTGCGCTTCCCAAGCTCCTAAGCTTGGCTCATGTCATGTCCACCACTTCCGCCATCCCCTGCGTCATCAGCTAGGGTAGAAGTAGGGCGTTAGTCAACGCGCCCAGTAGGACTCCGAGTAGAGCTAGCACATGGATTAGTGATAACACGCATACCGATACAATAAAATATAACAAAATAAGCATGTAATGAATGCTATGCTATGGGTGCCTATGTCATGTGTCCCACCCATCATCTGTATGATCATACAATGTATTATCGCCATGTTTGCTTCTCGGTAGCCCCGACGGAGCATGGACTCCGGTTATAGAACTATCCCCATGTTTGATTCTCGGTCGCCCCGATGGAGCATGGACTCTGGTTATAGCCCTCAGGCTATCCCCATGTCTGATTCTCGGTCGCCCCGACAGAGCATGGACTCCGGTTTCATTATTTTCCCGCCCATGCCATGCATGAGATGTACGTGCATTATGCTATGTAGTATGTAGATAAACCATAATTTTGATATACCATACATAGCCATATAATGCATAATGTTAAAATATAATCCATATGATTCATAACTTAAAACTCATCATAAGATAAATCATAATCATAAATCCATCATAAGCCAAATCAAAATAATCTAAAATACCATCACATATCCATCGCTTACAAAAAGGTAGGAATCCTACCTAATACCACGTAGTGTTCCGTTACGCTTTCCGTTTGATAATCCGGTCGCCGATCGCGTACCGTTTGCGACGTCCCGATACCTTATTACATTTACCGAATTAGTCCATACGTTATCTATGATTAAGTTCCTAACTGATCATAACCCTAGATCCATTCAATGATCCTTAAGTATATTACAAGTTTATCAAAAATCGGTCCTTAACTTAGCCCATTATCCATAGGTTAAAACACATACCTAAATCCAATTTCTTTGGCCATTTAAATACTCTAATTTTCGAACCTAAACGCAGCAACTATCCGTTCCAATTAATCATTCATAATGCATTCGATTTCATGTCTAATCCACATAGGGTTCGGCCATGTACCATGG
The DNA here is from genome assembly GCA_013350335.1 of Chimonanthus salicifolius. NCBI lineage: Eukaryota > Viridiplantae > Streptophyta > Magnoliopsida > Laurales > Calycanthaceae > Chimonanthus > Chimonanthus salicifolius. Next base: position 59,218,265 of record CM023540.1, read on the forward strand.
CCGAACCCATGGTTCTTCAAAGTGGCTAATAATTACCATTTTGCCACTCTTTCCTCTATGATTAATCATTCACCCACTTATGTCTATTTTAAGTCTAAATTTCATCCATAACTTAGACCCATTTATAATTCCATAACATATCCAAAATCAGCCACCTATTGTTTAATTTTGAAAAACATTTAATCCCCATATGTCCTTTCACATTTGGCCCTAAAGGTGGCCCACAAAGGGATCATGGGTTCGGCCATACACCATGGCCGAACCCATGGTACCCTATCTCCCTTCTTTTGGGTCCATTTTGTCTCATTTAATCCTATCACCAATGAATTTAATTTATTCATTTAAGTCCTCATTCTCATCCCATTTAAAACCTCACATATCATTTTCATAAATCCATTAAAATCTAGCATTCTTCTACATCATTTTCCATTTATTAAAACCACTAATCACCACCTTAGGGTTCACCTTTATGGATGCCATTTTCAAAGACTAATGTTTTGTCCCAAAAATAATCCATTTTAAAATCACTTGCCATACTCATAATTTTCAAACTTTAGAAAACATTAACCATTGAGCATCTAAGAGCCCTCACATTCATAGATCACTAACCATGGGGTTCGGCCACCTTGTATGGCCGAACCCTATAGTTCATGATTTCTTTAAAACATCATACCCCCGTTTGAATTAAATCATCTATTTACATCACCATTTTCATCCCATTTAAACATCACATTCTATACTCAATAAATCCATTTAAATCTATCATTTTTCTCCATTATCTTTAAACCTTATAATCTTAATAAAATCATCAATTACTTTGCATTTAGGAAACCTAACCTTTTCTCCATATTTTTCCATACTTCCATCATGCATAATTTAATTTGCCACCATGGGGTTCGGCCATGTATGGCCCAAAGTTTCCTCACAAATCCATAACAATTATTTTAAATACTTAACATCCCTAATCCATTACTTAATCCATTCCTCCATTTTATCCATTCCTTATCCTACCATTGGATGGATTTTTAAATTCAAAGCCTATGATGGTTTGGCCACCATCCAATCCAGGGAAATGGATTCCAAAACTTAAAACCCTAAAAAAATTAACTTTCTTGTTTAGAACATACTTACGATCCGACGACACCTCTGGTCTTTGTCGCTCCCGTCGACTTCCTTGGCCTCCTTTCTTCCTCCTCTCCTTGTTTGATCGGCTAGATGTGCTTGATCAATGGTGAAATATGCTTGGATCGGCTATGGTAGATGGGGTTAGATTGAGAGAGGAAGAGGGGAAGGTGATGGAAAACAAGATCTTAGCCTTTGATCTTGAAGGGGTGGACCAAGGCTTGCTCTCTCCTTCTCTTTTCTTCTCTTCTTCTTCTAAGATTTCTTCTCTTTTTCTTTCCTCCAATGCATGGGACGGTTTTTGAGAGTGGGAGAGAGAGATAGAGTGAAAATTGTTTGTTTGAAATGAGATGGAGATGGTTGGAGTAGCCTTCACTCAAACATTAACTTCCTCACCAACCAAGCATGGGCTAGCTTGACTTTGGTGGTGGTGGTTGAGACCCAACCACCAAGCATGGCTCCCTTGTCCTCTTTGACTTGTCTATGTTGGCCCTAATTAATCAACCTAATTAGTTAAGTTAAGTCCTCACTTAGGTTAATTAATTTCCATCCAATTTAATTCCATTAAATTATCTATCTAATAAATCCACCCATGGTTGACCAAGTCAACCATGGTGGACGGCCCCCACCTATACCTACCCCACCCGCCACCTCACTTGATGAGGTGGAGGTGGGCCCCACTTGGCCATGTTATTTTAATTCCATTGATTTTAACTTAGATAATTTTACAATAATTTCAATCAATTTAATTTGCCTTAATCCACCTTAGTCTTCTTAAATTTATCCATGGTTGACCAAGTCAACCATGATGGTTGGCCCCACTTTTTCCTTGGTCCACACGCCACCTCAATGGGTGAGGTGGAGGTGGGCCCCATTTGGCCATATTACTTAATATTGATACATCTTAACTTAGATAGTTTTATAATTATCTAATCTATTTAATTTATCTTAATTGGATCACCATTGGGTCCATGGCCCAATTATATTTTGCCTTTCCCATTTATTTTAGGGCTTACCTACTTTGGCCCATTGGGTCCCATATGGCCCTTTGACCCAAATTGACTATCTTGACCCAATTACTTACCATTGACCCATTAATTTGTATTAATTCCAATTCATGGTTTATTGGTTTAGACATTGGGCCCATGGCCCAATTAAATTCCCTCCTTACCTTAGGCTTACCTCAATTGGGTCCATTGGGTCCCAAATGAGTATTGGGCCCAATTTGACCATCCTTGACCCGATTAGTCCTCATTGACCCATTAAATGGATTTCATCCAATCCATGGCCCATTGGACCATTCTTGGACCCTTGTCCCAACTTTTGATCCAATTGGTATTCCATCATGTCAAAATTCAAATTAAAATCAATAAATGCCAAATATATATATTGATTTGAAAATTCGGGCTATTACAATTCCCTCTTAAGAGTGAAATTAAAGGGTGATTAATTTATTAAGATGAGTCAAGGTAAATGGGTTTGGAATGTAATTGAGTAGAGGATAAATTTAATTGGGTCAATGGCCCAATTAGGATCCAATAGATAGTGGATACGGTTAGAATATATTTAATTGGATCAATTAAGACCATACGGGTCATGGATAGAATTTGAATGAAGATAAGCGGATAAGTGTGATTTAATTGGGTCAAATACCCAATTGGGACAAATGGGTCAAGATGAATTGATGATTAGGGTTTGGTTTGAAAACAATTGGTAAATGTACTTAAATGGGCCAATTGCCAATTTCGGACCCAATGGGTCAGTTATGAGCTGATTTTAAATAAATGGGTAGACTTAAGTTAATTGGGTCAATTACCCAATTAAGACCAAAATCCACCTCATCAAGTGAGGTGGCAAATGATTAAATACAAATGAGGGCATGGTCGACTAAGCCATCATTGACTTGGTCAATCATGGGTGAACCCAAGTATTGAGTTGAATTATTTTGAGTTGGAAATGAATCCAAATTGATTTAAATTGAGTTGATTTTAAGTGAGTTAAATAGAGTTGAATTAAAGAGATGAGTTGAATAAGGAGATGGAGAGTTCCAGCTCAAGGGACACCATCATGATCCACACGTTGGGGGAGATGGAGGGTCTCATCTCATGGGATGAAGACATGCACCAACGTTGGGGGAGATGGAGGGCCTCATCTCATGGGATGAAGACATGCACCAACGTTGGGGGAGATGGAGGGTCTCATCTCATGGGTTGAAGACAACCATTATGAAAGAAATGAGGAGTCTCATCTCAAAAGACACCACCATTATGAGGAAGTGGGAGGGTTTTGGTTGTTACAAAGAAATGTCATCAAGAGACACCACACCCCTTGGCCGTCCCCTCCATGAGAGTTTTCCATCTTATCTTTTCTTCCTCTCTCTCTTCACTCTCTCACATTTGGTCTTAACACTTAGAGGACCAGCAAAGCATCAAGGAAAGAGAAAAATTAAGGAAGAATTGGAAGGAGTTGGGGCTGATTTCAAAGGAACATCACCAAGGGGCACATCATACCCCTTGGCCGAACTTCACCTCTTGGAAACAAGAGATTTCTCTCCTCTTCTTTTTTATCCATTTTCCATCTACATCATCAACACTTAGAGAAGTTGGTAAAGAATAAGAAAGGAGAGAAGGATTAATGAGGAAAGACCAAAATAAAGAAAATGAAGGAGACATGGAAAAAGGTATGTGTTGAGTTTAGAGTTATGGGATTATGATAAAGGAAACCATAGGTTTGGCCATAGTGTAGCCGAACCTATGGGTTCCATTTCGGATTGGATGAGGTTCGGCCACGATGTATGGCTGAACCCCATCAAGTGATTTAATCATGGGTAGGTGGTTAAAAAGGAAAAGATGAACCATAGGGTTCGGCCACGTTGTGGAAGTGGATTATTAATTTCAATAGGTTTTTAAAAGATGAAAATGATGGATGTATGTTAGTAATTTTAAAGGGTTTTAAAGGAGGAAAATGATGGAGGAATATTGATGTATTTACATATATTTAGACCATGGAAAAATGGAAACAAGGAACCATGGGTTCGGCCATGTTGTATGGCCGAACCCCATGAACCATTTTGATGGATCACTTGGTAGATCTAAGCTTATTTAAAGGATGAATGATCAAGCTAAGGAATGGAGGGATTTATTATGGATTTATGTTACATTAATGAATTATGCGTGGACCTAAGTTATGTGTAAATAAGTTAGGTGATTAACTATGAAAATGAATGGTGGCTAAGATGAGAAATGACAAAATAAGGAACCATGGGTTCGGCCATGTTGTATGGCCGAACCCCATGAAAGGTTTTTCATGAACCTAGGTGTATGATGAAGATGACATCTTTATGGACTTAGGTTGCTAAATGATTACCTTATGTGATTGGATGAATAAATCAAAAGATGGATGGTGTTGGGTCCGTTTTGTATAAAATAAAATAAGGGTTAAAAAGGGGGTCAAAACCAAAGAGTGAGGTTCGGCCATGTTGTATGGCCGAAGCCCACAAGTGAGCTTTGGTGGACAGTGGACAGTGGATAGTGGGTAATGGACAGTGGACAGTGGACAGTGGACAATGGATGTAACGACCCGCCCCTTTTCACTCACCGAAAATCAGAGTAATTTTTTTTTTTAATTAAGAGTGACAAAGAGCGCGGGACGTCATGACGTGAGCTAAGCGGAGCTTCCAAAGCCCGGCCCTTAACTGGCCAACCCTACGTGTGCGTGGAACTAAGTCCACGAGAACGGTTCACACGTAAAAAGTAAGCTTGCGGAATATAAACTTAATGTGGAGTTATAATAGAGTCCACCTTACCAATTTTAGATAGCAAGGAATTACATCACTTAATTAATAAATACCTCAACTTAAAATGTAATGGCCCGGAATTTTTTTAAATTAATATAAATGTGGATATTATTTATTTAGTGATGGAAATTAGAAAATTTGTGGATTAGATGGTAAATGGGCCAAAGTTTGGGCAAAGGCCCAAGTATGGCACAATGGATTATGGAGTTGATTTAAATTCATTTAAAGGGGCAATGAGGGTTAAATGGGTCAAGAATGGTCAAATTGGGTCAAATACCCATTTGGGACCCAATGGGTCAAGATGGTTAAGCTCTAAGGTAAATAGGTAAGATCAAAGTGTAATTGGGCCATGGGCCCAATGGTGATTCATTTAGAATGAATGGAATGAAACTTAAATTACCTAAGTTATTTGGAATTAAACCAAGGTGATGTGGCCAAGTGAGACCCACCTCCACCTCACCAAGTGAGGTGGCGTGTGGACCCAAGGTTTGGTGGGGCCGACCACCATGGTTGAATTAGTCAACCATGGGTGGATGTATAAGGTAATTTAAGTAAATGAGAATTAAAGTAACCAAAATATCTAAATATTAAATGATTAAAATTATCCAAATGAGGTGGTCAAAGTGGGGTCAAAAGGTGAAAACCAAATCACCTCATCCCAAACTCAAAAAATAAAACACGTTGGGACTTAGGGGGGGTGGAGTCATAAGCCATAAAGCAATATAAATATCTTGTGGGTGGGTGGAGAGAGTTAATGTAAAGTGAAGCTTAAATAACCAAAGAGATAAAGATGGGTTTACACCTTATCCTTTTCATTTTACCCTCAACTCACTCTCTCCATCTCTCCGATTCTTCCATTACCGTCCCACACTAGCAAGGAAAAGAGGAGAAGAAAATTAAGAAAGAAAAGAGAAGAGCTCAAGGAGAGGAAGAAAAGGTTGGACCACCATCTCAAGGTAAAGATCTTGAGACATTTTTACCATCTCCATCCTCTTCCCTCTCTCAATTCAAACCCTACCTTGGCCGATCCTAAGGTTGGGGGTTGTCACCATTGATCAAGCATCTTGACCTATCAAAGATCAAGAAGAAGGAGAGAGGAGGCTAAGGAAACCGACGGGAGCGGCGGAAGTCGGAGGAGACGACGGATTGTGAGTATTTCTTAAACAAGAAATTTTGGATTTTTAGGGTTTAAGATTTGGGATTTATTTTTGTAGAATTTAATGGTGGTTGCATAAATTTATGCCATGGATGTTAAACCCATCAAATGAGAGGGTGGAAGATGGAGGAAACCTTAAATGGGTAAATTAGGGTTAGGGTAAGAAAATAAATAAATGGATTTTGTGCATTGGGTAATTTATGAAATTAAGAATGGAATTAGGTTATTGGAAGGAAATCATAGGCCATAGGGTTCGGCCATGTAGCATGGCCGAACCCCATGGTGGGTGATTAGCTAGTTGATGTAAATAATTAGGGTTTTAAAGAATGGAAGACAATGAGGGTTTTTTAGCTAATGAAATTTAGGGTTGTAAATGAATGCATGTGGGTAAGTTTTTAAAATGGTTTTATGATGAAAATGCAAATGGATTTTATGGCATTGGAAGGTATAAAAGAGAATGAATTATGAACCATGGGTTCGGCCATGGTGTATGGCCGAACCCTAGGTTGTTGTGTGTGAAGTAAATTAGGGTTTTAGGGTATGAAGCCATGGAAAAAAAAATGGGAAGATTGATGAAATTAATATTTTGGTGAATGTAGGTATTTTGGAGCAATGAATGGTGGATCATGAACCATGGGTTCGGCCATGGTAAATGGCCGAACCATATGGTGATCAAATGATTGGTTTAAAGGATGGAAAAGTTAGATTAATGTGTTAATGAGTTAGGGTTTCAAATGAACAAATGTAGTGATCCAAATGGGGCTAAGAGTAGTGGTTTAAAAGTGTGATTTAAACCACCTCAAGGAAGGATTTATTTTGGATCTAAATGGTGTAAATAGATCCAAGAAAAAATGGGGAAAGGACACCATGGGTTCGGCCATGGTGTATGGCCGAACCCATGGCCCAATTGTGATCCATTTTGGTGGGTTAAATTGGATGATGAATGGTGTGTGTGTGGCCTCCAAAGGAAATGAATGAGTAATGGACTCATTGAAGTTAAATACATGAGGTAAATCCCATGGGAAGAGTTGATGAATTAGGTATTTTGAACCCATGGCCATTGATGAACCATTTAAAGGGTTAAGTATGGGGTTATGGATGGGTTTAAATGAATAATGGTGAAATTAATAAAAAGGCTAATTTTAATGATGTTATGACATGGTTCAATGGGTCATTAATGGACCTAAGTTAGGGATCTAAGTCTATGATCAATTATGGATTAAATCATGCATGGATAAACGAGTGTTTAATCATGGAAAATGAGGTAGTGGCAAAACCGTAATTAGTGGCCAAATTCAAGAATTCCATGGAAATTGATCATGAACTTAGGGGATCTATTGTAATAACCTTATAAGTGATTAATAAAGCCTAGGGTGGCCGAATTTTAAGACTTATGGGATTAAACGGTTTAATAGATGACATGGGACCCACAAAACCTAAATAGTGACTGGTTTTTCATATGAGCTTAGAAATGGTTAAAACTTGAACTGATTTGGAAATTTAATAAGGTATTGGATATCGGGGGCAGTACGCGTGACGGTAGCCGGACTATCGGACGAAAACGAAACGAAGACGCTAGTCGGTATTCGGTAGGATTCTAACCTTTTTGTAAGCCATGGATTGAGTGATGGTTGCTTTGAATTATCTTGGAAATTATATGGGTTGTTTTAATATTGGTTTTGAACTATGTATTATGTAGGGGTTTTTACTTGATTTACTCTGGTAAGCATATAATTGGTTTAAAACGGGTTTTTAAAGCTATGATGTGTTTATTGAGGCTTTACTTGATCTACTTTTGATAATCAAGTCATATGTTTGATTGATGGGTTTTTTTTTTTAAATGTCATGGTTGTTATTATATTCATTACATGGCATATGGCACCTACATCTCATGCATGGCATGGGAGAGATATGGCAGGGGAAGGATGAAATGAAACCGGAGTCCATGCTCCGTCGGGGCGACCGAGAACAGGCATGGGGACATCTTGACGAGGCTTTGCCGTCAAGGGGGATATTTTACGATTGGATCATATCTTGATGAGGTCTTTCCATCAAGGGGGTCACGGCACGATGATGGTATGGATTATATTTTGAACATTATGTATGGATGAAAAAGGGGCATTGTACAATGATGATGAGATTGATGGGTGGGATTCATGACATAAAACACCCATTGCATTACATTGTACCAAATGGCATGATTTTGATATAATATTTTTATATGCTTTGTTATCACTAATCCATGTGTTAGCCCTACTCGGAGTCCTACTGGGCGCGTTGTCTAACGCCCTACTTCTACCCTAGCTGATGACGCAGGAGGTGGCGAAGCAGAAGGACGAGACGGGAGCCAAGCTAAGGAGCTTGGAAAGGAGTGCTAGATAGTTACTAATGTTTATTTTGGATAATGTAATTTGAAATAGTTTAGCTTGTCGGAAATGTAATATTTTAGACTTATTGCTTTGTTTTGAATTTAGTGGTAAACATATGAAGTTATGGCATTTTGGTAATTAAATGATTAAATCTTCCCTGCTATCTAGAAAAGAAAATTTGGTAGGATAGTCTGTAATGTCTTTCCGCATTTAATGTAACTTTTTGTGAGCTTTCTTCTACGGGTAAACTATTCTCTGTGGACTCCGTTCCACGCACCCGTAGGGTTGGCCAGTTAAGGGCCGGGCTTTAGAAGCTCGGACTTAACTCGTGTACTGACGTCCGCGCCCTTTGTCACTTTAAAAAAAAAAATAGACTCTGATTTCGGTGAAAAGGGGCGGGTGTTATAGTTGGTATCAGAGCGAATTCGAAAAATGAATCTCTCGGAGTAAGATTCATACGGTTGCACGTCTCACTGACGGCTAAGAATCCCAACCGACCGACTCTTCAGAGTCCGTTGCACGGGGCTGGGTTAATTTACTTCGATTGACTCAAACTGAAGTGTTTAATCTGAGAACAACAATTGACGGAAAGGAATGATAACAAGGGAAGAAAGATTCATTCTAGGAGAGATTTATTGAAACATAGCAAGATAGGATGTACTTCCCCGGTATTCCCTATTTGAACAACAGACAATAGGAATTTAGAGATTCCCCCCCCAGAAACAAAGGAAAAACAAGTGTGCTTATTTGGCAACTTTCCCCAAACAAAATACATTGTCATATACATCAGAAATTCCCCAAAACCGAGATTGGTTTTATTGGAAATTGTAGTTGATGATTTTTGGGTTCTATTGTATTCTATGAATACAGGTATGTCAAATAAAGGGGAGTGTACGGAATTATGGGATAAGGGAACCCCTAACTGTCTCATAGATTTGGTGTCTGCTTCCAGCATAGAAGCTAGCATGGACATTCAGGAGGGACCTCCCGAGGAGGATGAAAAGGATTTAGCATCTCTTTCTGAAGAGAATGTGGAAGACTTTCTGATGATAAGATAGTCGGTAGGGGAATTGGAACCCAGTTATATGTGCGAGTTGTGTAACCAGGTTGGGCACAACTGCACATATTGCCCCTACCCTCTTGAAGTGGTATACCCGATTTGTGGACTACATGGACATGGGAAAGAGAGGACTAACTGTCCTTATATTGGAAGATAATTAATGATTTTGGGGTTTTAAATGAAGGAAATAAGTGTGATATTAAATTGCACAAGCATACTTGTATTGTGAGTGCATGTGAATATACATGTGTTGAATTCTTATTGTTGAGTGTATGAGGTGATGAAATGTGGAAAGATTAATAGTTATGATCATACTAATTAAGTGAGGAAAGAGTATGTAAAAAATGTACAATGATGAACTGCATGCATCAGATGAGGATAAGAGGCATGAACTTTTGACGTGGGGTATATGTTGCATATGCTTATGAGTGAGGTAAATGTGAATAAAAGAGGGTGGGGAGTATTTGTTAATGTGATGTATGGGTATACTTGGGGGATGGTATAATGGCTTTATATTGGTGATAGCCCATGGTTTGATAATTTGTCATGACCAAGTGAAGAGATTTATGTTATGACATATAATGGGTGATGATGTAAACGCTTTGTGAAGGGGTATAAGAGGTTCTCATGTGAACAAAGTGCCATTTGAGAGATGATGGATAAACAATGTACTTGAAAGAACCCGGAATGCATGGGTTAACTTACCACATGAAACTCGTGAGAAGATGATATTATGAGGAGAATGTGAAGGGTCTAACTTGCAAAGACTAATATATTGTATGAAAAAGAAAATCTTGTATGTATAATGCAATTGCATTCTCCCAATGTGTTGTGTAGATTATGAATGAGTGATGATAGACCTTGAAATGGGTTTATGGCCTTAAAAAGCATGAATGAATGATGGACCATGAACTTATGAAAATATTTTATTTAGTGATTGCATCAGGATTCCCTATGATGTTACTAAATTGTGAATTATCAATCGTTGTAATGAGTTTATATGATGTTACTTTGATAATTGGTGGTATGCAATGAATAGTCATTGAGGAACAAGGATGTGTTACAGACTATGTGTATGATGATGAGTTGATAAAGTACAGTGAGTTGTAAATATGTAGTATGCAGGAAGAGGCCGTGATATGTTAATGCGTTTGGTTGGAAACCCAGGTGGGGCTGATGGATAATTCCAAAGTTTAGGAATTTATGGATGGTCATGGATGGTCTTCGAATGTATTGGGATGACTTGCTTTGAATGAGTAGGATTGTTATTTCAAAATCTCTAGGTGTATGTTGTAAATGGGGTAGGGTAACCTAATCATAATTAGGTTGAATCACTAGATCTTATTAATGTGTTATTTCTTATGTTACCTCAAGTTATTGTTTGATGAGAATGGAGATGAAAGATCTTGTTACACATGAGTTATGTTATTCGATGATTGTGTGTAATTTCAATTCTACGTGGCTTGCTAATGAAGGCATATGAACCGTATAATGTGGTAACCATTGATAACGTAGGCATGTAGGATGGAATTTGCTGGTTGGTGAAATTTGTAATGCTTGTGAATGTTTTAGTGGTGAATGGGTACTATATGACATAACCTAAGTAAGCTTAGATGTATCACTATTGTTAGGAAGCTATGAATATGTGGAATAATCCAGAAGGGTAGGAAATTAGTGTCTATATGACTTGGATTGATGTCGGGTATTGGTATTGTAGGAGTTATGAACAAAAAGGGTTAGTTACATAGTGACTTATATACAAATAAAGGTATGATCGCTTTTGAGAGATAGACCTAAGGGAAAGGTTAAGAGTCTAGTGAAACTTGAATGGGAAGCTATGGGCGACTACGGAGTGAGACTGATCACCTGACTCTGTAGTTGGCCGATGGAATTCCAAGAGGGTGAAGCTAGAAATCTTAGTTAAAATGGAATCAACAATGGACTTGAGCATGGGCTCGTACTGGCAGACTAACTCACACAGAGAGTAGACGAAAGAACGTATTGAAGGAGTACGTATGGGAAATATCTTGGTAACAAATAAAGTGAAATAGAATACATTAAGCTACATAAAATCGCAAATGGGTTCATAAGGAAAAGAGATAATATGAGACAGAGTAATTTCTGTAAGAATGGAACTCATAGGTCGATATGAGTGATATTGATGTAATTAAGAGATATTTAGCACAATTGAACGGGAACAACAAATAGACCCAGAAATGGAGGAGATCTGGACCAAGATATCTACATGTGAGGTAGTATTGGAATTTGAGTTACGAACGGGATAAGGTCTTGTGTTCCGAGGTAGGACGTAGGTACCTAAGAGCTGCGGAAGGGAGTTGTTGGTTGAGGCACACCAAACCAAGCTCTCTACCCATCCGGATAGCGCCAAAGATGTACCATTATCTTAAGAGGCACTATTGGTGGCATGGACTCAAGAGAGATGTGGCAGAGTTTATGCTCGCTTGCCTAACTTGTCAGCAGGTCAAGGTGGGGGCATCAGGAGCCACCGGGGTTACTCAAACCCTTACCAGTGCCGGAGTGGAGATGGGAACATGTAGCCATGGACTTTGTAACAAGGCTGCTAAGGTCATCAAGGGGCAACGATGCAATATGGGTCGACGGTACATTCGAAATATTATCAGACTACATGGTGTACCCCGGACTATTGTGTCCGACAGAGATGGCCGATTCACTAACCGAGTATGGCAGCGCCTGTTATAAGAATTACGCGGACAAGAGGAGAAGTTTCCCCGAGTTTGAGGTGGGAGACTTGGTGCTTTTGAAAGTCTTACCACGGAACGGACACATGAGATTCGAAAAGAAGGGGAAACTGTCACCTAGATTGTGGGGCCGTTTCCAATCCTAAAGAGGGTGGGGGAGGTGGCCTATTAGTTAGTACTTCCTCCACAGTTATCATCTTTACATGATGTATTCCATGTGTCCGTGTTGAGGAAGTACAATCCTGATCCTTCACATGTTCTGAGTGTACAAGACATCGATGTACAAAGCGATGTGACATATGTGGAGAAACCGGTTAGAATAGTCGGGAGCGAGCAAAGGGTGCTGCGGAACCGTGCAATTCAGTTCGTCAAGGTGGTATGGGAACGACATGGAAGTGAAGAAACCACCTGGGAACTGGAGCCAGAGATGAGTGCCGCTCATCCGTAGCTCTTTGTATAAGATGATTTGAACCCCTACTTCGCTCGAATTTTCGGTACGAAAATTTTAAAAGAGGATTGTATTGTAATGGCCCGGAATTTTTTTAAATTAATATAAATGTGGATATTATTTATTTAGTGATGGAAATTAGAAAATTTGTGGATTAGATGGTAAATGGGCCAAAGTTTGGGCAAAGGCCCAAGTATGGCCCAATGGATTATGGAGTTGATTTAAATTCATTTAAAGGGGCAATGAGGGTTAAATGGGTCAAGAATGGTCAAATTGGGTCAAATACCCATTTGGAACCCAATGGGTCAAGATGGTTAAGCTCTAAGGTAAATGGGTAAGATGAAAGTGTAATTGGGCCATGGGCCCAATGGTGATTCATTTAGAATGAATGGAATGAAACTTAAATTACCTAAGTTATTTGGAATTAAGCCAAGGTGATGTAGGCAAGTGGGACCCACCTCCACCTCACCAAGTGAGGTGGCGTGTGGACCCAAGGTTTGGTGAGGCCGACCACCATGGTTGAATTAGTCAACCATGGGTGGATGTATAAGGTAATTTAAGTAAATGAGAATTAAAGTAACCAAAATATCTAAATATTAAATGATTAAAATTATCCAAATGAGGTGGTCAAAGTGGGGTCAAAAGGTGAAAACCAAATCACCTCATCCCAAACTCAAAAAATAAAACACGTTGGGACTTAGGGGGGTGGAGTCATAAGCCATAAAGCAATATAAATATCTTGTGGGTGGGTGGAGAGAGTTAATGTAAAGTGAAGGTTAAATAACCAAAGAGATAAAGATGGGTTTACACCTTATCCTTTTCATTTTACCCTCAACTCACTCTCCATCTCTCCCATTCTTCCATTGCCGTCCCACACTAGCAAGGAAAAGAGGAGAAGAAAATTAAGAAAGAAAAGAGAAGAGCTCAAGGAGAGGAAGAAAAGGTTGGACCACCATCTCAAGGTAAAGATCTTGGGACATTTTTACCATCTCCATCCTCTTCCCTCTCTCAATTCAATCCCTACCTTGGCCGATCCTAAGGTTGGGGGTTGTCACCATTGATCAAGCATCTTGACCTATCAAAGATCAAGAAGAAGGAGAGAGGAGGCTAAGGAAACCGACGGGAACGGCGAAAGTCGGAGGAGACGACGGATTGTGAGTATTTCTTAAACAAGAAATTTTGGATTTTTAGGATTTAAGATTTGGAATTTATTTTTGTAGAATTTAATGGTGGTTGCATAAATTTATGCCATGGATGTTAAACCCATCAAATGAGAGGGTGGAAGATGGAGGAAACCTTAAATGGGTAAATTAGGGTTAGGGTAAGAAAATAAATAAATGGATTTTGTGCATTGGGTAATTTATGAAATTAAGAATGGAATTAGGTTATTGGAAGGAAATCATGGGCCATAGGGTTCGTGTAACACCCTGGAATTTCAAAGTTATCATTTTATATGAAAATATTCATATTTACGGAATTGCCATTGTGATAAAATTGATTTGAATTTAAATGGGTCAATGGCTCAATCAAGACCCAAAGGATGGTAGTTTGTTTACAAAACAAATAAATGGACAAGATGAATTTAAACGGGTCAAGAATCATGGTTGGGTCAAATTTTGATAAATGGGTCAAAATGGCTAGATGGGACCCAATGGGTCGTGAATGGCATGATTAACCATGGATGGAGTTCAAGCTTAGTTAATTTAAGTTTATTAATTGCTTGAGTGTGGTTTGAGTTGAAATGAATGGTGGGTTTAGTTAAGTTGAGTTTATTAGTTAAGTTAAATTAAATGAATGACATAGGTTGGGTGAGTTGAATAAATGAGTTGGATGAATATGTATTTTTAATGTAAGTGAGTGAAGTGTGTGAATGAGAGGAGAAGTGTTTTAAATTCCAAATTTTGAGCAAGGAAAAACGTTGGAGCATGGGAGACATTACCATGCATGTAACCCCCATTTAGGTGATGAATAAAATGGGAGTTACATTTTGAATGGGAGTTACACTTTGAAATTACATAGAATGCATAGGGACGTTGGTTGCATGCATGAGCAATTTCATGCATGTAACGGCTACCATGGATATATGAGGGGTGGTGGCTTTGAGAGTTACAAATGCATGAATAAAGGAGGGAATGCAAACAATTTACAAGGATGTGCATAGGCCGTTGGGTACCCTTGGAGGTTCATCTCAAAGATGAAACCCCCAAGGAAGGTATTAAGAAATAATGGTTACATAAAGGTTTTATATTTAAAAATGTTACATGCATTGGAACCATGAGGATTAACCACCTTAGATGGAAGGTCAAGGGTTAAAAACGTTGGAGGGTTTCATCTCAAGGATGAAACCCCCAAAGGAAATAAGAGTTAAAGATAAGTGCATTAGGAGTTACAATTTTTGGGTACCAAAGAGATCACATGGGCTGAATGAAATTTAGCCAAAGAAGTTTCAGTTTTTCTCTCCCTATCTCTCTCTCTTGGTCGTTTTTATCTTCCCAAACACTAAGAGAAGCAGCTGATTAGTGATATGAAATCAGTCCTTGATTGATTTGTTTCACCAAGATAAAAGCATACCTTGAGCAAAAGAGTGGGCCTCAAGGTATTCCATCCAAAGTAAAAAATTCTATCTCTTTCTCTCTTTGCTGTTTTCTACCAAGAACAACAGCTGGTTGTTTAAATCAGTCCCTGATCATCAAGGAATCGAGAAGAAGGAGAGGCTAAGAAAGGACAAGGAACAAGCCGGAGGGAAGATCAATTGGAGGAGTCGCGGAAACGGTAGGTTTTTCGATGAACAATTTTTAAATCATGATCCGGCCATTGGATGACCGAATCTAACAAAGGTTAAATATTGGTTGGAAGTACATAAATGAGATAAAAAGATGCACCATAGGGTTCGGCCCCATTGGATGGCCAAACCCCATGGGAAATAATTGATTTATTTAGATGGTTTTTGGAAATTAAAACCATACAAATATGGGACTGTTTTTAGATGGTTTTAAGTGTGTGTTTTAAAAAGGTTAAAACATAAATAAGGAAGTTTGTTTTGGACATAGATGAATGATTAAGAAATTCAAAACCAAAGGACATAGGGTTCGGCCACCATGGAGGGCCGAACCCCATGCAAATGATGGTTTGGTTTTGATGTATTTGAGACATATAAACCATGAAGTTGGTGGACTGCTTTGGGTTATTATTTTAACATGTAAATACATGTTTTAGAATGGTTAAAAAACATGGATTTGGGTGCTGGTTTCAGACCTAAGTTGAAGGACTAAATGTTCAAAATTAATCTCATGGTGTTCGGCCAATAAGCATGGCCGAACCCTATGAAATTGGGCTAAATTTGGAGGGTTGTTTGAGGATTAAAAACCTGATTTAGATATACAGTTATTACCTGGTTAATTGAGGTTTAAAAACAGTAAACGTAATCATTGGGTTCAGCCATGATAGAGGGCCGAACCCCATGTAAAATGATGTTGGTTTTCATGATTGAGAACCCCATGGAAACCATGGAAACCATGAAAACCCATGGACTGTTTTGTGGAATAATTGGGTTAAGTTTATGATGAACATTAGGTATTAATTATATGCTTTGATTTAAGAATAATATATGTTGTTTATGGAGTTAGTATGGGTAAGTAATCGGCCAATATGAATGATGGAAATTGAGTATAAAATCACATTGGTGAGGTTCGGCCATGTGTATGGCCGAACCCCACTAATGGTAATTGTGGGACATAATTGTTGGTTTATATGAAGATATGGAAGGTTTAAGAAGGATCAAATTAAGTGGTGAGGTTCAGCCGTGTGTATGGCTGAACCCCACTAAAGAGGGTTTTATGTTTGGTGATGAAAGTTAGTTAATTTAAAGCAAAGGTTGGTCTCAATGGCACAATCGTAATTATGGCTGAAATGATCAAAAATAAAATGATCATATGATGGGATAAATGGCCTAAAACCAAAGTGGTAAGGTTCAGCCATAATGTATGGCCGAATCCTATCAAGGTTCATTTAGAAGTTTGGGTAATTAGATAGATTTTAATTAAATAAATGAATGACCAAAGTTTTAATGGATGAGGTTTGGCTATGGCTTTGGCCGAACCCCATTAGGTGGTTCTTGGAACATTAAGCTTTGCTGGAAATTAGGTGGATAAATGATTAACTTGCTGCCATGTACATAGGGTATTCGGATTTTTAGAACGGTGAGCGAGCCGTGATCGGAAGACGGTCCAAAAGAAGGATCGAACAAAGTAAACTATAGTAGGTTTCCTACCTTGTTGTAACCACATAACTTATTTGCTATTTTATGTTTATTTGAATAAGTTATCTGAATCAAATGTTATATTTACAAATGGCATGTTTGCATAGACATCTCATGCATGGCATGGGATGATGGTGTAGTAACCGGAGGCCACACTCCGTCGGGGTGTCCGAAAGACCATTGTGGGGTACCCTGATGATGAGAATC
Organism: Chimonanthus salicifolius; assembly: GCA_013350335.1. Lineage (NCBI taxonomy): Eukaryota > Viridiplantae > Streptophyta > Magnoliopsida > Laurales > Calycanthaceae > Chimonanthus > Chimonanthus salicifolius. Next base: position 59,235,401 of record CM023540.1, read on the forward strand.
CCATCAGGAGGAATCCGGAGGCCACACTCCGTCGGGGCGTCCGAAAGACCACTGTGGGTTACCTTGACGATGAGAATACCGTCAAGTGATGTCTATGTTGAATGGTGATGGGTGGGACTCATTACATGTTCATTTCATACATAGCATGTTTTTATTGAATTTTGTTACACATGTGCTATCATTATATTATTTGCATGTTTGACTAACCAAGTGGTAGCCCTATTCGGAAACACTACTGGGCGCGTTGATCTAACGCCCTATCTATATCCTTAGTGGATGATGCAGGGAAAGGAAAGAACGTGGTTGGAGAAGAGGACCAAGCACGAAAACTTGGGCGTTTTGAATGATTGGAATGGACTATGAATGGATTGTTTATGGACTTGGTAGTTGATTTATTTGGACAATGTAATTTGTTAGCTAGATGATGTGGGCATGTAATAATGTAGTTAATTAGATGCTATGGTTTGTTTTATGTCGGATGTTTGGATTAAACGATTAGTTAAGATCGATTAGTAATTTTGGAAAATAAGTTATGTACTTTGCTATCTAAAAATGGAAATTGGATTAATCATAGATTCTATTATAACCTCAGTTAGATCTAGACTAAGTTAATTCCGCAAGTTATATATATACCATGTGCGGATCAGTTTTATGGACTTAGTTCATACGCACATGGGCTTGGCCAGTTAAGGGTCGGATTTAGAGATCCGAACTTAACTTGCGTCGTGACATTCCGCCCCGATCACTTGTTGATTATTATTATATTTAAAAAAAAAAAAATAAACTCTGAAAATTAGAGTGAAAAGGGCGGAGTGTTACAGTTCGGCCATGTAGCATGGCCGAACCCCATGGTGGGTGATTAGCTAGTTGATGTAAATAATTAGGGTTGTAAAGAATGGAAGACAATGAGGTTTTTTAGCTAATGAAATTTAGGGTTGTAAATGAATGCATGTGGGTAAGTTTTTAAAATGGTTTTATGATGAAAATGCAAGTGGATTTTATGGCATTGGAAGGTATAAAAGAGAATGAATTATGAACCATGGGTTCGGCCATGGTGTATGGCCGAACCCTAGGTTGTTGTGTGTGAAGTAAATTAGGGTTTTAGGGTATGAAGCCATGGAAAAAAAAATGGGAAGATTGATGAAATTAATATTTTGGTGAATGTAGGTATTTTGGAGCAATGAATGGTGGATCATGAACCATGGGTTCGGCCATGGTAAATGGCTGAACCCTATGGTGATGTAATGGTGATCAAATGATGGGTTTAAAGGATGGAAAAGATGGATTAATGTGTTAATGAGTTAGGGTTTCAAATGAACAAATGTAGTGATCCAAATGGGGCTAAGAGTAGTGGTTTAAATGTGTGATTTAAACCACCTCAAGGAAGGATTTATTTTGGATCTAAATGGTGTAAATAGATCCAAGAAAAAATGGGGAAAGGACACCATGGGTTCGGCCATGGTGTATGGCCGAACCCATGGCCCAATTGTGATCCATTTTGGTGGGTTAAATTGGATGATGAATGGTGTGTGTGTGGCCTCCAAAGGAAATGAATGAGTAATGGACTCATTGAAGTTAAATACATGAGGTAAATCCCATGGGAAGAGTTGATGAATTAGGTATTTTGAACCCATGGCCATTGATGAACCATTTAAACGGTTAAGTATGGGGTTATGGATGGGTTTAAATGAATAATGGTGAAATTAATAAAAAGGCCAATTTTAATGATGTTATGACATGGTTCAATGGGTCATTAATGGAACTAAGTTAGGGATCTAAGTCTATGATCAATTATGGATTAAATCATGCATGGATAAACGAGTGTTTAATCATGGAAAATGAGGTAGTGGCAAAACCGTAATTAGTGGCCAAATTCAAGAATTCCATGGAAATTGATCATGGACTTAGGGGATCTATTGTAATAACCTTATAAGTGATTAATAAAGCCTAGTGTGGCTGATTTTTAAGACTTATGGGATTAAAAGGTTTAATAGATGACATGGGACCCACAAAACCTAAATAGTGACTGGTTTTTCATATGGGCTTAGAAATGGTTAAAACTTGAACTGATTTGAAATTTAATAAGGTATTGGATATAGCGGGCAGTACGCGTGACGGTAGCCGGACTATCGGACGAAAACGAAACGAAGACGCTAGTCGGTATTCGGTAGGATTCTAACCTTTTTGTAAGCCATGGATTGAGTGATGGTTGCTTTGAATTATCTCGGAAATTATACGGGTTGTTTTAATATTGGTTTTGAATTATGTATTATGTAGGGGTTTTTACTTGATTTACTCTGGTAAGCATATAATTGGTTTAAAACGGGTTTTTAAAGCTATGATGTGTTTATTGAGGCTTTACTTGATCTACTTTTGATAATCAAGTCATATGTTTGATTGATGGGTTTTTTTTTTTAAATGTCATGGTTGTTATTATATTCATTACATGGCATATGGCACCTACATCTCATGCATGGCATGGGAGGGATATGGCAGGGGAAGGATGAAATGAAACTAGAGTCCATGCTCCGTCGGGGCGACCGAGAACAGGCATGGGGACATCTTGACGAGGCTTTGCCGTCAAGGGGGATATTTTACGATTGGATCATATCTTGATGAGGTTTTTCCATCAAGGGGGTCACGGCACGATGATGGTATGGATTATATTTTGAACATTATGTATGGATGTAAAAGGGGCATTGTACAATGATGATGAGATTGATGGGTGGGATTCATGACATAAAACACCAATTGCATTACATTGTACCAAATGGCATGATTTTGATATAATATTTTTATATGCTTTGTTATCACTAATCCATGTGTTAGCCCTACTCGGAGTCCTACTGGGCGCGTTGTCTAACGCCCTACTTCTACCCTAGCTGATGACGCAGGAGGTGGCGACGCAGAAAGACGAGACGGGGAGCCAAGCTAAGGAGCTTGGAAAGGAGTGCTAGATAGTTAATAATGTTTATTTTGGATAATGTAATTTGAAATAGTTTAGCTTGTCAGAAATGTAATATTTTAGACTTATTGCTTTGTTTTGAATTTAGTGGTAAACATATGAAGTTATGGCATTTTGGTAATTAAATGATGAAATCTTCCCTGCTATCTAGAAAAGAAAATTTGGTAGGATAGTCTGTAATGTCTTTCCGCATTTAATGTAACTTTTTGTGAGCTTTCTTCTACGGGTAAACTATTCTCTGTGGACTCCGTTTCACGCACCCGTAGGGTTGGCCAGTTAAGGGCCGGGCTTTAGAAGCTCGGACTTAACTCGCGCCGTGACGTCCGCGCCCTTTGTCACTTAAAAAAAAAAAAATAGACTCTGATTTCGGTGAAAAGGGGCGGGTGTTACATAAAATGTCCAAAATAAAAGTCCAAACCATAGCAATCGTCTAAGTTATTACAGTCCAACGAGCTAAGTTACTCAAATTACATAACCATGAATAAGACTTAAATAAATAAACTAGCTCCTCCAAGCTCCTACGTTTGGCTCTGATCACGTCCTTCACTTCCTCCATTTCCTGTGTCATCCTCTAAGGTGGAAGTAGGGCGTTAGACAACGCGGCCAGTAGGTACTCCGAGTAGGGTCAACACATGGATTAGTATAAACAAAACACATAGATATAACTTAATAACAAAACCATGCAAGTAAATGCAATGCCATGCAATGGGTGTCATATGCCATGAGTCCTATCCATCATCCATATCACCATCACAACCCCTCTTGATGGAAAATCCTCATCAAGGTATCACAATCACAAAGTATCCCTCTTGATGGAAAAACCTCATCAAGGTATCACAAACACATAGTATCCCTCTTGATGGAAAAGCCTCATCAATGTATCATAAACACATAGTATCCCTCTTGATGGAAAAGCCTCATCAAGGTATCACAAACACAGAGTATCCCTCTTGATGGAAAAAGCCTCATCAAGGTACCCTCCACAAATGCCTTGCGGATGCCCCGACGGAGTGTGGATCTCCGGTTATAAATTATCCCTCCCATGCCATGCATGAGATGCAAGTGTAAACATGCCATGTGATAATACAAACCATAGCATTAAAATCCCATCATTATGACATATAATTTGATACCAAAATAATTCAAGTAAAACATTCATATACACATAATCCATGGTTTCAATGAGGTAGGAATCCTACCAATGTCTAATTCCAGGTTCTTGTGTTTTTCCGTCTAATACCGATAGCGCACCGTTTACAAGATCTCGTTACCTTATTACACATCAACAAATCAGCTCAATATTTCAACCATGCCTAAGTCCATCATACATGCCTTAGTGGGGTTCGGCCATGCAACATGGCCGAACCGCACTTTCTAGGCTTTGGGTCCCTTTTTAATCCATAGATCATTTTAATCATGTGGTTCTAAAATTAGCCACCCTTGGGTTCATTAATCCAACACATTTAACATTAAGGGAACCCTAAGTCCCAAAAACCTCCCCATGGGGTTCGGCCATACACCATGGCCGAACCCATGGTCCCTTCGTGTTCACCATTTTTCCATCTTTAGCCATCATTCTTTCTATGGCTAAACACCCCTTTTCTTACACATACTTAGGTCCATAACTGATTCATAAACATGGATCCATTCATGATTCATTAATCATGACATAAAAACCATTATAAATATCCACTTCCTTAACTTAAAACCCATTCATTTTAGACATTCATAGATCCATACTTAACTCATAAAAAGGGTTCATAAAATGGGTCATGGGGTTCGGCCATACACCATGGCCGAACCCATGATGTCATTTCCTCCTCTTTCTTAGATCCTTTACAACATTTTAGATCCTCAACCCAAGTCCCTCCATGGGGGGATTTAATCATACATTTAGATCATCATTTTTTATCATATTTCAAACCCAAAGTCCATCAATATCTCTCCATCATTTTCATGGTTCAAATTACCTCTAAGTCCACCAATCACTCTCCATGGGGTTCGGCCATACAACATGGCCAAACCCATGGTCTATGGTTCATCATTATTTGCAACCTTTGAGACCATAAATAATCATCAATATTTCTCCATGGTTTCCCTCATTTAACCCCTTTAAAAATTACTAACATTCAACCATTCAAAACCTTAAAATCATTAACCCACGTTCCATGGTTTCTATTCTTTAAACCCATTAAGAATCACTTAACATCCTTCCATGGGGTTCGGCCATACAACATGGCCGAACCCTATGGTCCATCATTTTCTTTAAAAGCAACATATAACCATGTTTATATTCCTTGATGGTTCTCATATAAGAAACCCTAGGGTTTGGCCATGCAAGGCCAAACCATGATCTTAGATCATATACCTTATTCTTGACATGCATGAGGTCCTTTCCATGTATCCATAACAATTAGGGTTCGGCCATGCAATGGCCGAACCATGATCCTTAATCCATTTTTGCCATGCATGCATACATAACCCATATATACATAGTGTCCTTAGTATTTCATTATTCATATTCTATCTTACCCATTAGGGTTTGTCCATTTCCCATCTCATTTCTTGGATGGATTTTAGATCCATGGCCCATAATATTTTGGCCACCATTTAATCCAAGAAAATGGGATTTCATGGTTTCCTTTAACTCTTTCAAAATAAAAATCTTGTTGAGTACAACTTACCGATCCCGCGGCTCCTCCTGTTTCCGTTGCTCCTTCTTGATCCTTAGCCTTCCTTCTTCCTTTTCTCCTTGATCTTCGGCCAATGTGTGATTTGATCAAGATAAAATCTTCAAGAGCTGGTTCGGCCAAGATGGGTGTGGTTTGAGAGAGGGAGAGGAGGAGAGAATGGAAAATATTCTAAGTCCTTGGTCTTGAGATGGTGGTCGGCCAAGCTTGGGATCCAATCTTTTCTCTAAGTCTTTTTCTTCTTTCTCTAAGTGTTTTCTTTGTCTTGGATGAGAGAGGGTCGGATAGGAGAGGGAGGGAGAGAGGGAGAGAGTGAGATGAGAAATGAGATGGAAACCCTAGTTTTTCCCATCTTACTTTGGGTTGCTTGGGTTAGACTCCACCCTCATCAAGGTGGAGTCTTCCGCATGAGCCCATTGACCAAACCAATGGGTGCATGGCCTCCACATGGCCATCATCCCTCTTTTCCCAACGTTTTTGGTTGGCCTTTATCCCTTGGTGGTGGTGGTTGGGATGAGGTGGAACCACCACCTCACTTTGGCCCAATGCATGCCCTAGCATGCCCCCAACTTAAGGATCTTGTCTAGACATGGAGGGTGCATGCCCTCCACATGGCACACCCAACCCCTCCATGACCAACTGTTTTGGCTCATTTTCCATGGGTGGTTTGGTGGTTTGGATGAGGTGGAACCACCACCTCATTTTTGGCCAATGCATGCTCTCCACCTAAGCTTTTAGTCTAGCCAAGGGGGGAACATGCCCTGCACATGGCACACTCATACCATCCTAACGATTTTGAGTGGGAATGAGATGGAAAAATCCTCTTGACTCACTCCATTATCTAGGTGACTCACCCCCATTTAACTCACTCCATGTAATGCAACTCATTTTCCTACTCAATCATTTAAATTTATATCTAACTTAGGTCATTCAATTAAGTAATTTAATTTCACTTATTTATCTTTAATTCACCCATGGTTGACCAAGTCAACCATGGTGGTCGGCCCCACCTTGTCTTGGTCCACACTCCACCTCACTTGATGAGGTGGAGTTGGGCCCCACTTGGATAATTCCACTCTTACATTTGCCCATGAGATGGACCCCATTCCTTTGATCTTAATTGGGCCCATGACCCAATTAAATCTACTACTTACCCATTTACCCTAATGCTCAATCCACCTTGACCCATTGGGTCCCAATTGGGCATTTGACCCAATTGACCATCATTGACCCAATTAAATGAAATTAATCCAATCCTTGATCCATTGGACCATACTTGGGCCATTGCCCCAGTTTTGATCCATCAACCATCCATTCCATCAAAATTCTTAATTTCAACAATTAAAATAAATAATAGCCAATGTAATTATTGATTTAAAAATTCGGGCTATTACAGTGGACAGTGGACAGTGAACAGTGGGTAGTGGACAGTGGACAGTGGATAGTGGACAGTGGGTAGTGGACAGTGGGTAACCGGCTGATTTTAGAAATGAAATATTTATATGATTTTCCAAATGGTTAGGTTAAATTGGAAGGATGAAGGGAATGGTTTAAATCAATTGGAATAATTAATTTGGTTATTTTATGGGTTTAAATGGATAATCAAATTAATGTATGTATGTGTTAAATGGAATAAGGTAACGGGATTTCACAAACGGTGTATGATCGGTTTGACGCAATCGGTGATCGATTTTTGGACGGAAACACAAGGACCCGTTATTTGGACGCTGGTAGGATTCATACCTTATTGAAAACCATGGAATATGTATATATGATGATTTTAATTCATGTTTTGATGAGATATTTTGGTATCAAATGATATGTTTCAATTATGAAATTTTAAATGCTATGATGTTTATTATTACATAGCATGTTGGCATTTGCATCTCATGCATGGCATGGGAGGGATCAAATGAGGGGAGTCCATGCTTCCATTCGGTTTCCGATAAAACAATCGTGGGGAGGAATCCACACTGATTCCGGGTTATGATGATTGAGATGTAAACGGAGTCCACGCTTAATTCGGTGGGACCGAGAAACAACCGTAGGGAGGAATCCACACTGATTCTGGGTTATGATGATTGAGATGTAAACGAAATCCACGCTTCGTTCGGTGGGATCGAGAAACAACCGTGGGGAGGAATCTACACTGATTCCGGCTTATGATGATTATGATGTAAACGGAGTCCACGCTTCATTCGGTGGGACCGAAAAACAATCGTGGGGAGGAATCTACACTGATTACAAGGGATGTAAGATTGAATTGTAACCGGAGTCCACGCTCCGTTCGGTGCGACTGATAAGGCATTCTAGGGGATACCTTGATGAGGATTTTCCATCAAGAGGAATACTATGTTGTAATGTAACCGGAGTCCACGCTTCGTTCGGGGCGACCGATAAGGCATTCGTGGGGATACCTTGATGAGGATTTTCCATCAAGAGGATACTATGTGATTGTGATATGGATGATGGGTGGGACTCATGGCATATGACACCCATGGCATGGCATTGACTTGCATGGTTTTGATATTATGTTATCTATGTGATTTTCATACTAACCCATGTGTTGATCCTACTTGGAGTACCTACTTCTACCTTAGATGATGACACAGGAAATGGATGGAACGAAGGACGCGATGGAACAAAGCTTAGGAGATTAGATAATTTAGTTTCACTTTATTTAAGTTTATTCATGGACAATGTAATTTGAGTAGCTAGTATTTGGGAATGTAATAGCTTAGACTATTTGCTATGGATCGAATGATGATTAATCTGGATTAAATTAATTTATATTGATTACCTTCCTTGCTAAGTAAATGTTGTAATCCGATGTTATTTCTGCAACGGGTATTGTAACATCCCGCCCTTTTTTCACTCGTTTTCCGAAAATCAGAGTCTATTTTTTTTTTTTTATAAAGAGTGAGAGAGAGCGGGATATCACGAAGCGAGCTAAGTCCGAGCTTCCAAAGCCCGACCCTTAATTGGCCAACCATATGTGTACGTGGACCAAGTCCACCAAAATGGTTCACACGTACTCAAGTTAACATGCGGAATAAACATAAATGCGGAATTATAATAGGATAACTATCCTATTCCATTTTAGATAGCAAAGTAGTCCAACACTTAATAATATTTGCCTTAAGTTAAATATCCAGAATCAACCATCCAAACCATAGCAAATATATCTATGTTATTACATTCCCGACTACTAGTTACTCAAATACATTATCCGTGAGTAACTTAAACAAAATGAAACTTAATCATCCAAGCTCTTACGCTTGGCTCCGATCACATCCTCGTTCAGTCCATTCCTTGTGTCATCAACTAGGGTAGAAGTAGGGCGTTAGACAACGCGCCCAGTAGGTATTCCAATTAGGGTTAACACATGGGTTTGTACCAAAAATCCAGATATAATATATCATACCATACTTGTAAAGCATCGTATCCAAAACAATGTATGATAATAGAGATCCGATCATACAGATAAAAACTAGAAACCTTGCATGATAATAAAGATCATAATCATGCCGATTCAATGCCATGCCATGCTATCACATGCAATGAGTCCCACCCATCACAAACGCATGGTATCCTCTTAATGGAGAACTCCTCATCAAGGTATCCCCACAGTGGTCTTACGGACGCCCCGTCGGAGTGTGGCCTCCGGTTACCTCTTGATGGTATAATGTACATCAAGTATCCCCACAGTGGTCTTACGGACGCCCTGTCAGAGTGTATCCTCCGATTACCTGTTGATAGGATAATGCACATCAAGGTATCCCCACAGTGGTCTTACGGACGCCCCGTCAGAATGTGGCCTCCGGTTACATATCATCCCTCCTATGCCATGCATGAGATGCAAATGTCCACATGCTATGCAATTAAACAAATCATAGCATTTAAAATCTCATATTTGAAACATATCATTTATACAAAATAACTCATCCAAAATAGGAATTAATGTAATAACCCGAATTTTTGATAAATATATATATTGGCATTTATTCATTTTAAATTGAAGTTTGAGGTAATAAAATGCCAAATGGACCAAATTTTGGGACAATGGCCCAAGGATAGCCCAATTGGGCCATGGATTGGATGAAATCCATTTAATGGGTCAATGAGGATTAAATCGGGTCAAGGATGGTCAAGTGGGCCCGATAGCCGTGTGGGGCCCAATGGACCCAATTGAGGTAAGCCTAAGGTAAGGAGGGAATTTAATTGGGCCGTGGGCCCAATGTTTACCCAATAAACCATGAATTAGAATTAATACATGTAATTGGTCAATGGTAAGTAATCGGGTCAAAGATGGTAAATTTGAGTCAAAGGGCCATGTGGGACCCAATGGGCCAAGGTAACTAAGCCCTAAGATAAATGGATAAGACAAGAATCTAATTGGGCCATGGGCCCAATGACAATCCAATAAGAGGGATACAATTAATAAAATTTAAATCACCTAAGTTAGGTGATAAATGGACCAAAGTAACATGGCCAATGGGGCCCACCTCCACCTCACCCATTGAGGTGGCATGTGGACCCAAGAGTAGTGGGGCCGACCACCATAGTTGACTTGGTCAACCATGGGTGGATCATGGAGGGAAATTAATGGGATTAAATTATATAGAAGGTGATTAATTAAATTAATAAAGGGATCAAGGTGATCTAAGTTAATCAACCTAAGATTAAAATGGTCAAATGGTTAAATGGTCAAAACCACTCCAACAAACACAAACCACCTGAAGAAAACACAAATTAAAACCATGGGCTTGAATGGTGGTTGGGTCTCAACCACCACCACCAAAGTCAAGCCAACCCATGCTTGGTTGGTGAAGAAATTAATGTGGAGTGAAGACCACTCCAACCACCTCCATTCCTTTGCAAACCAACCCATTTCACTCAAGCATTCCTCATACACCAAGAAAAAAGGGCACCCACCTTGCAAGAGAGGAGAAAGAACTTAGAAGAAAAACTTAGAAGGAAAAGAAAAAGAAAAGAGAAGAAAAGAGGTGAAACCTTGGATTCACCATTGGAAGACCAAGAGTTACTATCTTCATCATCTTCCCCTCTTTCCCTCTCTCAACCTAACCCTATCTTAGCCAATCCAAACATGTCCCACCATTGATCAAGCACATCTAGCCGATCAAAGATCAAGGAGAAGGAGAGAAGAGGCTAAGGAAATCAAGTGGAGGAACAAAGACCGGAGGAGTCGTCGGATCGTAAGTATGTTCTAAACAAGAGATTTAATTGTTAAGGTTTTAAGTTTTGGAATCCATCCTTGCCATATGATGGTGGCCAAATTATTTTAGGCTATGGAATGGATTTAAAATCCATCAAATGGAAGGCTAAGAAAATGGAAATGATGATGAATTTATTAAGAGGTTAAGGTTTAAAAGTTTGGAGAATGGCTAATGAGCTTTAATTTTTTTTAAAATGAGTGAACATTAGTGATTTATGATTTCAAATTTTTGGAATTCTAAGGTTTTATTAGAGCATGGAGAATATGGAATTTTTAATGAATGGATGGACCATAGGGTTCCGCATGTAGCATGGCCGAACCCCATGGTAAATGAGGATGATTTTAATTTGGATTATATTTTAATATTATGCATTTTAATTAGGGTTTTTATAAGAAATAAAAAGTTGGAGAATGGTTTAAGGTTCCAAGGATTTAAAGGATTAAATGTAGGCAATTTTTGGAAAAAAGTTTTATGATGGAATCCATGGATGATATAAGATTAGAAGTATGGAGAATGGTTAATGAAAATTAGTTTTCAAATGATTAAAAAATGGGTGTTTTAAAGGATTGTTAAAATGAGAAATCATGAGGAAATGTTGGTGGTTTTTAATGGACTTTAAATGTGATTAAAGGACCCAAGTTAAAAATGAGGGAAAGGCATCATGGGTTCGGCCATGGTGTATGGCCGAACCCATGACCCATGTTTTAGGTCATTCATGGGCTAAGTATGGTTTATATATGTGCTTAAACAAAATGGAAATTAAGTTAAGTTAATGATGAAATTTAAATAGATGTTACAAGTATGATATGTGATGTTTAAATGGAATAAAGATAGTGATTGAAATGGATGATTTAAGTTTCATTGGAGGTATGTTTAATGGGTAATTGAAACCAAGAAGGATGGGGAAAGAAACATCATGGGTTCGGCCATGATGTATGGCCGAACCCATGACCCAAATTTTGATCAACTTTAGGCCAAGGTTAATGCATGTATCAATGCCTAGGAGGTTGTTATAAAGGGCCAAAATGAATGAAGATTTGTGATTTTTGAAATGGATTATTTTCGGGACAAAATATGAGTCTTTGAAAATGGCACCAATAAAAGTGAACCATGAACCCTATGGTAATATCTTGGGACTTTTATGAATGGAAAACAATGGAGAGAAATGAAAATATTAAATGGATTGGTAAGCATGGTAGGTGATGTTTTATATGAGATGAAAAATGGGGTTTTAAATGAATGACTTAAATTCATTGGTAAAGGTAAAATGAACCAAGAAATTAGGAAATAGACATCATGGGTTCGGCCATGGTGTATGGCCGAACCCATGACCCCTTTGGGAGCCATATTATGGGCTAGGTATGGAATTATTTATGGGATTAAATATTTACAAATTTTATTAAACTAGATGGCTGATTTTATGATGTTATGTCATGATTAAGAAATTATAAATGGGTCCAAGTTTATGGGTCAAATATGGACTTAAATATGCATGGATAAAAGGGGTAACTTAACCATGGAAGAGGAGTGGCAAAATCGTAATTTGTGGCCGCATTGAAGGACCATGGGTTCGACCATGGTACATGGCCGAACCCTATGTGGGTTGGACATGAAAATGGATATATTATGAAGGAATAAATGAAGCGGATAGTTGCTGCGTTTTAGGCTCGCAAATCGGAATTTTAAATTTGGCTAAAATTGGATTTATGTATGAGTCTAAAACCAATGGATAATGGGCTAAGTTAGGGACTTAATCATGGATGATGTGTGGACTAATCCGGTAAATGTAATAAGGTATCAGGGCATTGCAAACGATACGCGATCGGCGACCGGATTATCGAACGGGAAGCGTAATGGAACGCGACACGGTATTCTGTAGGATTCCTACCTTTTTGTAAGCGATGGATATGTGATGGTGTTTTAAATTATTTTGACTTGGCTTATTATGGATTTATGATTTTAATTTATGATTTATGGGACTTGCACTATGATGGGTTTTAAACTTATGAATTACATGATAGTATCATGGATTATATTTTAATATTATGCATCATTTGACTATGTATGGTATATTGAATATGGTCTATCTATATACTACATAGCATAATGCACCTACATCTCATGCATGGCATGGGCAGAAAAAAATAAACAAACCGGAGTCCATGCTCCGTCGGGGCGACCGAGAATCAGACATGGGGATAGCCTGAGGGCTATAACCGGAGTCCATGCTCCGTCGGGGCGACCGAGAATCAGATATGGGGATAGCCTGAGGGCTATAACCGGAGTCCATGCTCCGTCGGGACGACCGAGAAGCAAACATGGGGAACAGGATATTGTATGATCATACGGATAATGGGTGGGACACATGACATAAGCACCCATCACATAACATTCATCACATACTTATTTTGTTGTATTTTATGATATCGGTATGTGTGTATCACTAATCCATGTGCTAGCCCTACTCGGAGTCCTACTGGGCGCGTTGACTAACGCCCTACTTCTACCCTAGCTGATGACACAGGAGAGGCAGGAAGCGGTGGACATACCGGAGGCCAAGCTTAGGAGCTTGGAAAGCGCAGTCCTAGTTTATATTATGTTTACATTTTGGAGATGTAATTTTAAAGTAACTTAGCTTGTCGGGTTGTATAAATTTACATTTCTTGTGATGGTTTGGACGTTACTTATGGACGATACATTTTGTAATATAATCACGAACATAGGGGTATTTTGGTAAATTCAATGTTGTATCTTCCCTTCTATCTAAAAACCGGTAGGATAGAATTTATTATCATGTTCCGCAATGATTATAATCCGCGAGCTTACTTCCTACACGTGAATCATTCTCGTGGACTTAGCTCCGCGCATGCGTGGGGTTGGCCAGTTAAGGGTCGGGCTTTAGAAGCTCGGACTTAACTCGCGTCGTGGCGTCCACGCCCTCTCTCACTCTTCTATTTCAAAAAAAAAAAAAAATAGACTCTGATTTTCGGAAAACGAGTGAAAAAAAGGCGGGGCGTTATAGTTGGTATCAGAGCGAAATCAAAAGAATGAATCTCTCGAAGTAGGATTAAGACGGTTGCATGTCTCGCTGACAGCTAAGAATCCTAAGTGACCGACTTTTCGGAGTCCGCTGCACGGGGGCCGGATTAATCTACTTCGATTGACTCAGACTGAAACATTCAATCTGAGCGCCACATTTGACGTAAGAAAATGATAGTAAGGGAAGTACAATAAACATAACATTGATAGATTTATCAAACGTAGGAAAATTTCCCCCAATTTCACAAAAATGGACAAACATAGCTAGATGGGAAGTTTTCCCCAAACCAAGTATGCTTATTTGGCAACCTTCCCCAAATGAAAGAAACAATATTCGATACTTCGGAATTTTCCCCCAAGAATGAAGTATACTTAATCAATAATTCTCCCCCAAAATGAAGGAAATAATTGATACTTAGGAAAATTGTTCTAAGTTATGAACATGACAATTTTGTGAAGGAACTAAGGCAATGAATATTATGCAATGACTTAGGAAATGCCGCCAAAGAGAAGAACCCGTCGCAACCCCCGAGTGGAGAGAGAGGTAACACCCCCTCGACAGGAAGAAGAGGTACCACCACCTCATACAGCCGAGGGACAAAATAGTATTAACGTAGAAGGTGTACCTCCCGAGTTGAAGGACATAGTTCAAGCGGCAATCGCTTCTGCTCTACAACAACATTCAAGTGGCAATGCGACCGCCAGCGATTCCAATAAACGAAAGATGGTCAAGGACTTCCAACAACAGCGCCCTCCCTACTTCAAGGGAAATGAAGGGGCTGTGGGAGCGGAACACTGGTTAAAGAGGATCAACCAAATCTTGAATTTGCTCCAAATTTCCAGTACTGCTGATAAGATCTTATTAGCCACATCCCAACTGATCGAGGATGCTGGTAGTTGGTGGGAAGTGGTAGAAAAGCAACAAGCATTGACACCGGAAGGAGAAAGGATACCATGACATGGGAGTGGTTCTCGGCCACCTTCCTAGAACAATTCTTTCCGGAAGAAGAAAGAGAGAGCCAGACTGAAGCTTTCATCTCACTGGTACAGGGCACCATGACAGTGGCGGAGTATCAAAGAGAATTTCTTAAACTGTCTATCTATGGGTTCTATATGGTGGATACTGAACACCGAAGGGCCCGTAAGTTTGAACGGGGCCTTCGGCCAAGCATCAAGAATAGAGTAACCATTTTCAAAGAGCCCACACTGGCAGGGGTGGTTAGCAGGGCCACCATTGCAGAAAAGGAACTAAATGAGATAGTGCGGTTCGACAACCGCCGAGGGCAGGGTGGGCGGGGAACATTCCAACCCAACAAGAAGTTCTGCCCGAATCATAGCAGGCCCTCACCCTCCACTGGATCTACCGAGGGCTTTCGCCCTAGTCAGCCTTCTACATCAACATCAGTCACACAGGTTCCCCGGGGTGGAACACCTGTTATTAGTGTGGCCAATAGGGCCACTACAAGAGAGAGTGTCCACAGACTAGCCGACCCTCCAACTTCAGGCCCTTTCCGCCCTCCAACTAGACCAACACAGTCGCGGGGAGGCAGGACACATAATCAGGCGGGGCGGGCACCAAAACCTGCGGGATCTGGACGACTCTTCACTATACCATCTCCAGTAGCAGTGGACCGTTCAGTGATGCAAGGTATGGCTGTAATTGGTAGTTCCTATGCTGTTACTTTATTTGACTCTGGAGCATCACATTCATTCATATCTGCTGCATTCATATCTGCCACGGGTACACTAGTACAAAACCTGTCCACATCACTCACCATTGTATCCCCCGTCGGAGACACATCATTAGAACTAATATGTACGGCATTGAACACGGAACTCGCGGGATTCAGATTTGAGTTTGATTATTTAGTAATCGATATGGCGGAATATGATGTCATATTTAGCATGGATTGGTTGACTACGTATCAGGCCCATATTGACTGCCATCTTCGTAGGGTAACATTTTGGTCACCCGAAGGAAAGCGGTACATGGTACACGCTGACAGGCAGGGTATCCCTAGAAGGCTGCAGGAGGAATTGAACCATCTCGTTTTGAACAGCCTTAGACTAGATAAGGCACCAATGGTTGAACTCCCGGCGGTAGTAGCAGATTTTACTGAGGTATTCCCACTAGAACTCCCTGGTTTGCCACCCAAGAGGGAGATAGACTTTGAAATAAAATTATACCCCGGCGCCACTCCAGTATCATTACCCCATTATAGGATGGCACCAGCTGAGATGACCGAGCTGAAGAAGCAAATTGACGAACTGCTCAGACTAGGCTTCATTCGGAACAGTACATCTGCATGGGGAGCTCCAGTATTATTTGTGAAAAAGAAAGACGGTACCCTACAAATGTGTGTGGACTATAGGAAGTTAAATCAGCTGACTGTCAGGAACAAGTATCCCCTACCTCGGATTGATGATCTGTTTGACCAACTTAGGGGTTCCTCTCATTTCTCCAAGATTGACCTGATGTCCGGATACAATCAAATTCGGGTTAGAGAGGAGGACATAGAGAAGACTGCTTTCAGGACACGGTATGGATTATATGAGTATGTAGTCATGCCGTTTGGGCTTACTAATGCACCGGCGGTGTTCATGGACCTGATGAATAGGATATTCTGTCCGTACTTAGATCAGTTTGTGATCATATTCATCGATGATATTCTGATCTACTCCAAAAGTCAGAACGAACATTCCGAACACCTACGGATAGTCCTAGACACCTTGCAGAAGAACCAATTGTAAGCCAAAGCCAGCAAGTGTGAATTTTGGCTATCTGAAGTCAACTTCTTGGGGCACATCATATCAGAGGAAGGTATAGCCGTGGACCCGGCTAAGGTAGCAGCAGTCAGGGAATGGAAAGCGCCGACAAATGTGACTGAGATCCGCAGTTTTCTGGGATTGGCCGGTTACTATCGGAAATTCATCATGGACTTCTCCAAGTTTGTAGCTCTACTTACCCGACTCACTCAGAAAGGAGTCAAGTTTGAGTGGTCCAATCTGTGCAATCAGAGATTTGAGGAGTTAAAGGAGAGGCTTACGACCGCTCCTATTCTGATCTTGTCGGAAAGAGGCAGAAATTATGAGGTGTACTGCGATGCCTCCGGTGAGGGACTGGGGTGCACACTCAGTCAAGGCAATCGTGCGGTGGCGTACGGATCGAGACAGTTGAAAATTCATGAACGCCATTATCCCACACATGATCTAGAACTAGCAACGGTGGTCTTCACTCTCAAAAGCTGGAGACACTACCTCTATGGTGAAAAGTTTGAGGTGTTCTCGGATCAAAGTTTGAAGTACTTATTTGATCAGAAAGAACTCAATATGAGACAGCGTAGATGGATGGAATATCTGGCGGATTATGAGTTCTCACTTTGGTACCATCCTGGCAAGGCGAACAAAGTGGCGGATGCTCTCAGCCGTTTGTCACATGCGACAATAGCCAGCATAATCAGGACGGAATGGGAGGTACTGAATACCATCAGAGAGTTTAAACTCTACCTCAATAATCATGGGACTATATATAATCTGATCATACGATCCCACGATCCCACATGGTCTCCGAGATTGAACGGGAGCAACGGACAGACCCAGAAGTGGAGGAGATTTGGGCTAAAATGTCTACAGGTGAGGTTATACCGGAGTGGGAATTACGACCAGGACAGGGTCTTATGTTCCGAGGTAGGAGATACGTACCTAAGAATTGTAGAAGAGAGTTGCTGATTGAAGCACACCAAACCAAACTCTCTATCCACCTGGGCAGCACGAAGATGTACCATGATCTTAAGAGGCACTATTGGTGGCATGGACTTAAGAAAGACGTGGCAGAGTTTGTTGCTCGTTGCTTAACATGTCAACAGGTTAAGGCAGAACATCGGAAACCGCCAGGCTTACTCGCACCCTTACCAATACCAGAATGGAAATGGGAACACATATCCATGGACTTTGTAACAGGGTTGCCAAGGTCATCCAAGGGCAATGATGCAATATGGGTCATAGTGGACCGGTTGACCAAGTCTGCACATTTCCTTCCCATCAAGATGACAGATTCATCAGACATTTTGGGTCGATGGTACATCCGGGATATCATCAGGTTAGATGGTATTCCCCGGTCTATTGTATCCGACAGGGGCGGCCGATTCACCGGCAGAGTATGGCAAGGCTTGCAGTCGGCTATGGGGACCGACGTATTAACTAGCACGGCGTTTCACCCACAGACTGATGGGCAGTCAGAAAGAACGATACAGACATTGGAGGATATGCTGAGAGCATGCATGCTAGACTTCAAAGGTGGATGGGAGGATCATCTACCACTGGTGGAGTTCTCTTACAATAACAGTTACCAGGCAAGCCTTCAAATGGCTCCATTTGAGGCCTTGTATGGTAGACCGTGTAGATCGCCAGTATGTTGGACAGAGGCCTATGAGCCTGCGTTGATTGGGCCAGATTTGGTTGCAGAGACTACAGCACAGATTAAGCTGATACGACAACATTTACTCACTGCACAGAGCCGTCAGAAAAACTATGCCGACAAGAGGAGAAAGTTCCTCGAGTTTGAGGTGGGAGACTTGGTATTTCTGAAAGTCTCACCACGGAAGGGGCACATGAGATTCGGAAAGAAAGGGAAACTGTCGCCTAGATTTGTGGGGCCATTCCCGATATTGAAGAGGGTGGGAGGGGTAGCTTATCAGTTAGCGGTCCCTCCACAGCTGTCATCTCTACATGATGTGTTTCATGTGTCCATGCTGAGAAAGTACAATCCTGACCCTTCTCATGTGATAAATGTTCAAGACATCGATGTACAAAGCGATGTGACATATGTGGAGAAGCCGGTCAGAGTTATTGGAAGTGAACAAAGGGTGTTGCGGAACCGCGCCATTCAGTTCATCAAGGTGGTATGGGAACGACATGGCAGTGAAGAAACCACCTGGGAACTTGAGTCGGAGATGAAGACCGCTTACCCGGAGCTCTTCGCATGAGTTATTTTGGACCCCTACTTCACTCGACTTTTCGGGACGAAAATTTCAAAAGAGGATTCTATTGTAATAGCCCGAATTTTTGATAAATATATATATTGGCATTTATTCATTTTAAATTGAAGTTTGAGGTAATAAAATGCCAAATGGACCAAATTTTGGGACAATGGCCCAAGGATAGCCCAATTGGGCCATGGATTGGATGAAATCCATTTAATGGGTCAATGAGGATTAAATCGGGTCAAGGATGGTCAAGTGGGCCTGATAGCCGTGTGGGGCCCAATGGACCCAATTGAGGTAAGCCTAAGGTAAGGAGGGAATTTAATTGGGCCGTGGGCCCAATGTTTACCCAATAAACCATGAATTAGAATTAATACATGTAATTGGTCAATGGTAAGTAATCGGGTCAAAGATGGTCAATTTGAGTCAAAGGGCCATGTGGGACCCAATGGGCCAAGGTAACTAAGCCCTAAGATAAATGGATAAGACAAGAATCTAATTGGGCCATGGGCCCAATGACAATCCAATAAGAGGGATACAATTAATAAAATTTAAATCACCTAAGTTAGGTGATAAATGGACCAAAGTAACATGGCCAATGGGGCCCACCTCCACCTCACCCATAGAGGTGGCGTGTGGACCCAAGAATAGTGGGGTCGACCACCATGGTTGACTTGGTCAACCATGGGTGGATCATGGAGGGAAATTAATGGGATTAAATTATATAGAAGGTGATTAATTAAATTAATCAAGGGATCAAGGTGATCTAAGTTAATCAACCTAAGATTAAAATGGTCAAATGGTTAAATGGTCAAAACCACTCCAACAAACACAAACCACCTCAAGAAAACACAAATTAAAACCATGGGCTTGAATGGTGGTTGGGTCTCAACCACCACCACCAAAGTCAAGCCAACCCATGCTTGGTTGGTGAAGAAATTAATGTGGAGTGAAGACCACTCCAACCACCTCCATTCCTTTGCAAACCAACCCATTTCACTCAAGCATTCCTCATACACCAAGAAAAAACGGCACCCACCTTGCAAGAGAGGAGAAAGAACTTAGAAGGAAAGGAAAAAGAAAAGAGAAGAAAAGAGGTGAAACCTTGGATTCACCATTGGAAGACCAAGAGTTACTATCTTCATCATCTTCCCCTCTTTCCTCTCTCAACCTAACCCTATCTTAGCCAATCCAAACATGTCCCACCATTGATCAAGCACATCTAGCCGATCAAAGATCAAGGAGAAGGAGAGAAGAGGCTAAGGAAATCAAGTGGAGGAACAAAGACTGGAGGAGTCGTCGGATCGTAAGTATGTTCTAAACAAGAGATTTAATTGTTAAGGTTTTAAGTTTTGGAATCCATCCTTGCCATATGATGGTGGCCAAATTATTTTAGGCTATGGAATGGATTTAAAATCCATCAAATGGAAGGCTAAGAAAATGGAAATGATGATGAATTTATTAAGAGGTTAAGGTTTAAAAGTTTGGAGAATGGCTAATGAGCTTTAATTTTTTTTAAAATGAGTGAACATTAGTGATTTATGATTTCAAATTTTTGGAATTCTAAGGTTTTATTAAAGCATGGAGAATATGGAATTTTTAATGAATGGATGGACCATAGGGTTCCGCATGTAGCATGGCCGAACCCCATGGTAAATGAGGATGATTTTAATTTGGATTATATTTTAATATTATGCATTTTAATTAGGGTTTTTATAAGAAATAAAAAGTTGGAGAATGGTTTAAGGTTCCAAGGATTTAAAGAATTAAATGTAGGCAATTTTTGGAAAAAAGTTTTATGATGGAATCCATGGATGATATAAGATTAGAAGTATGGAGAATGGTTAATGAAAATTAGTTTTCAAATGATTAAAAAATGGGTGTTTTAAAGGATTGTTAAAATGAGAAATCATGAGGAAATGTTGGTGGTTTTTAATGGACTTTAAATGTGATTAAAGGACCCAAGTTAAAAATGAGGGAAAGGCATCATGGGTTCGGCCATGGTGTATGGCCGAATCCATGACCCATGTTTTAGGTCATTCATGAGCTAAGTATGGTTTATATATGTGCTTAAACAAAACGGAAATTAAGTTAAGTTAATGATGAAATTTAAATAGATGTTACAAGTATGATATGTGATGTTTAAATGGAATAAAGATAGTGATTGAAATGGATGATTTAAGTTTCATTGGAGGTATGTTTAATGGGTAATTGAAACCAAGAAGGATGGGGAAAGAAACATCATGGGTTCGGCCATGATGTATGGCCGAACCCTTGACCCAAATTTTGATCAACTTTAGGCCAAGGTTAATGCATGTATCAATGCCTAGGAGGTTGTTTTAAAGGGCCAAAATGAATGAAGATTTGTGATTTTTGAAATGGATTATTTTTGTGACAAAATATGAGTCTTTGAAAATGGCACCCATAAAAGTGAACCATGAACCCTATGGTAATATCTTGGGACTTTTATGAATGGAAAACAATGGAGAGAAATGAAAATATTAAATGGATTGGTAAGCATGGTAGGTGATGTTTTATATGAGATGAAAATTGGGGTTTTAAATGAATGACTTAAATTCATTGGTAAAGGTAAAATGAACCAAGAAATTAGGAAATAGACATCATGGGTTCGGCCATGGTGTATGGCCGAACCCATGACCCCTTTGGGAGCCATATTATGGGCTAGGTATGGAATTATTTATGGGATTAAATATTTACAAATTTTATTAAACTAGATGGCTGATTTTATGATGTTATGTCATGATTAAGAAATTATAAATGGGTCCAAGTTTATGGGTCAAATATGGACTTAAATATGCATGGATAAAAGGGGTAACTTAACCATGGAAGAGGAGTGGCAAAATCGTAATTTGTGGCCGCATTGAAGGACCATGGGTTCGACCATGGTACATGGCCGAACCCTATGTGGGTTGGACATGAAAATGGATATATTATGAAAGAATAAATGAAGCGGATAGTTGCTGCGTTTTAGGCTCGCAAATCGGAATTTTAAATTTGGCCAAAATTGGATTTATGTATGAGTCTAAAACCAATGGATAATGGGCTAAGTTAGGGACTTAATCATGGATGATGTATGGATTAATCCGGTAAATGTAATAAGATATCGGGCATCGCAAACGGTACGCGATCGGCGACCGGATTTTCGAACGGGAAGCGTAACGGAACGCGACACGGTATTCGGTAGGATTCCTACCTTTTTGTAAGCGATGGATATGTGATGGTGTTTTAAATTATTTTGAGTTGGCTTATTATGGATTTATGATTTTAATTTATGATTTATGGGACTTGCACTATGATGGGTTTTAAACTTATGAATTACATGATAGTATCATGGATTATATTTTAATATTATCCATCATATGACTATGTATGGTATATTGAATATGGTCTATCTTATACTACATAGCATAATGCACCTACATCTCATGCATGGCATGGGCAAAAAAAATAAACAAACCGGAGTCCATGCTCCGTCGAGGAGACGGAGAATCAGACATGGGGATAGCCTGAGGGCTATAACCGGAGTCAATGCTCCGTCGGGGCGACCGAGAATCAGACATGGGGATAGCCTGAGGGCTATAACCTGAGTCCATGCTCCGTCGGGGCGACCGAGAAGCAAACATGGGGAACAGGATATTGTATGATCATACGGATAATGGGTGGGACACATGACATAAGCACCCATGACATAGCATTCATCACATACTTATTTTGTTGTATTTTATGATATCGGTATGTGTGTATCACTAATCCATGTGCTAGCCCTACTCGGAGTCCTACTGGGCGCGTTGACTAACGCCCTACTTCTACCCTAGCTGATGACGCAGGAGAGGCAGGAAGCGGTGGACATACCAGAGGCCAAGCTTGGGAGCTTGGAAAGCGCAGTCCTAGTTTATATTATGTTTACATTTTGGAGATGTAATTTTAAAGTAA
Source organism: Chimonanthus salicifolius (assembly GCA_013350335.1). Lineage (NCBI taxonomy): Eukaryota > Viridiplantae > Streptophyta > Magnoliopsida > Laurales > Calycanthaceae > Chimonanthus > Chimonanthus salicifolius. The sequence goes on from CM023540.1 coordinate 59,258,268, forward strand.
CTTAGCTTGTCGGGTTGTATAAATTTACATTTCTTGCGATGGTTTGGACGTTACTTATAGACGATACATTTTGTAATATAATAACGAACATAGGGGCATTTTGGTAAATTCAATGTTGTATCTTCCTTTCTATCTAAAAACCGGTAGGATAGAATTTATTATCATGTTCCGCAATGATTATAATCTGCGAGCTTACTTCCTACGCGTGAATCATTCTCGTGGACTTAGCTCCGCGCACGCGTGGGGTTGGCCAGTTAAGGGTCGGGCTTTAGAAGCTCGGACTTAACTCGTGTCGTGGCGTCCGCGCCCTCTCTCACTCTTCTATTTCAAAAAAAAAAAATATAGACTCTGATTTTTGGAAAACGGGTGAAAAAAGGGCGGGGCGTTACAATTAAAACCATCATACATATTCCATGGTATCAATGATGCAGGAAACCTACAAAAATCAACTAGTATGTCCTTTGTGTTTTTGTCCGAAACTGCTCACCGATCGCGTCTAGCCGATCGTACACCGCTTGCGAGACCTCGTTACCTTATTACAAATAAATTAGTCAAACCAATGACCCCTTTGATTTCCAACCATGTTTAAGTCCATAAACATAACTTAGTCGGGTTCGGCCATACAACATGGCCGAACCTCACCCACTTGAATTTGGTCCCTCTTTTGATTTAACAAATCACATCCAAGTAAATCATTTTAAAAACCCTAAGTCCACAAAATACACCTTTGTGGGGTTCGGCCATACAACATGGCCGAACCTCACTCCCTTGGTTTTGTGCCCTTCTTTTTTTTAATCTTTTGATCTTTTAAATTAAGTCCAAGGTCATGCCATCTTTGTTTCATTAATCTAATCACTTATAGCTTAATCATTTAACATTAATAACCACCTAAGTCCACAAAACATTCCTCATGGGGTTCGGCCATGGTGGTCCTTCATTTCCATGATTCAATCATACATCTAAGCCACTTATACAAATCCATATCCAATAACATAATCCATGGGGTTCGGCCATACACCATGGCCGAACCCATGGTCCTCCAATTTTACCATTTGGTCATTTATTTCCTTCCATAGGTAATCACCTAATTTTACTTATCCATACTTAGAGCCATACATGATCCATAAATGAATCCTCCATTTCCTAGCTTAATCATTAATTCATTTAAACATGTATAAATCTCCACATGACCCATTAAAATGGTCCATGGGGTTCGGCCATACAACATGGCCGAACCCATGGTGTCCCATTTTCATCCTCTCTTTAAATCCTTTACCACATTAAGTCCATAAATCAAGTCCCTCGATGGAGAAGTTTAATCATACCCTTAGGTCATCATTTACAACCCAATGTCCATCCACATGATTTCCATTATTTTCATGATCAAAATGCATCTAAGTCCATCAACATCCCTCCATTTAAAACCTTTTAAAAGCATTAATAACCTTCCATGGGGTTCTCCATCCTTTACATCATTTTAACCCATTTACAAACCTTAATTCCTTTACATGGGGTTCGGCCATACACCATGGCCGAACCCTATGGTTCCTTATTTTCCTTAAAAATATATCAAACCTATATGGTTTGATCCTTTGATGGTTCTCATACATACATCCATAATTTTCATGCTTTGAAACTGTAACGGCCCACCCTTTTTCACTATGCTTCTGAAAATTAGAGTCTAATTTTTTTTTATAAATAACGATAGAGAGCGGGACGTCACGACACGAGCTAAATCCGAACTTCTAAAGTCCAACCCTTAACTGGCCAACCCTATGTGTGCATGGACTAAGTCCATGAAAACGGTTTACACATAACAATATACACATGCGAATTAAAATCATAACTGCGGAATTATAATAGAACCTAGTTCTATTCCATTTTAGATAGCAAAGTACGTCAAGTCCTTAATCATAATTAACATAACATAATTATCCAAATAAACATCCAACCATAGCAAATTATCTAAATTATTACATGCCCGAAGTCTTGTAACACCCCGCCCTTTTCACTCTAATTTTCAGAGTTTATTTTTTTTTTTAAATATAATAATCATGTGATCGGGGCGAAGTGTCACGACGCGAGTTAAGTTCGGATCTCTAAATCCGACCCTTAACTGGCCAAGCCCATGTGCGTATGAACTAAGTCCATAAAACTGATCCGCACATGATACAAATACAACTTGCGGAATTAACTTAGTCTTAAACTAACTGAGGTTATAATAGATCCTAAGACTAATCCATTTTTAACTTAAGATAGCAAAGTACAAGATTTATTTTCCAAAATTACCAAATAACCTTAGTCTACCATTCATTCCAAACCATCCAAAATAAAGCAAACCATAGCATCTACCTAACTACTTATTACATGCCAACACATCTAATTACCAAATTACATTGTCCGAATAAATCATATAACAAGTCCATAAATAGTCCATTTAAAGTTTATTCCAAAGCATTCAAACCGCCCAAGTTTCCTTGCTTGGTCCCCTTCTCGATCCTCAATCTTTGACTTTCCTGCGTCATCCACTAAGGATATAGATAGGGCGTTAGATCAACGCGCCCAGTAGTGTTTCCGAATAGGGCTACCACATGGTTAGTCGAAAACATGCAAATAGTATATTAATAATACAAGTGTGACAAAATTCCATAAAAACATGCTATGTATGAAATGAACATGTAATGAGTCCCACCCATCACCATTCAACGTAGATATCACTTGACGGGATTCTCATCATCAAGGTAACCCACAATGGTCTTTCAGACGCCCCGACAGAGTGTGGCCTCCGGATTCCTCCTGATGGGATTCTCATCATCAGGGTACCCCACAGTGGCCTTTCGAACGCCCCGAAGGAGTGTGGCCTCCGGTTACAACACCATTATCCCATGCGATGCATGAGATGTCTATGCAAACATTGCATTTAGAAATATAACTTTACATTCACCAAAACTTATCAAAATCAACTTAAAACAGTAAATAGGAGTGTGGTTACAATAAAGGTAGGAAACCTACACTAGATTACTTTGTTTGACCCTTCCTTTGAGCCGTCTTCCGATCACGGCTTGTACACCGTTCTAGAAATCCAAATACCCTGTGTACATAGCAGCAAGTTAATCATTTGACCATATGATTCTAATTTGATCTAAATTCCAAAAATCCACTTTGTGGGGTTCGGCTATACCCCATGGCCGAACCTCACCCATTTAAAACTTTACTCTCTTTTTATTTTACTCCATAAACATTCAAACAACCAAATCCTCCAAATAAACCTTGGTAGGGTTCGGCCATACTTCATGGCCGAACCTTACCACCTTGGGTTTTGGCTCATATATCCATTCTTTTGATCATTTCATATTTTCATCCATATTTACAATAACGCCACTATACTACCCTTTGCTTAATTTTTCCTTAGAAAATAAAGTCCATCACCAAACCACCTTAGTGGGGTTCGGCCATACAACATGGCCGAACCTCACTATTTACTTTGGTCATTTAAACCCTTTATTCATATATCTTATTTGCTCAAATTCATTATGAACAAATCATCAAATCCATCAAATGACAATTGGTGGGGTTCGACCACACAACATGGCCGAACCTCACCCTATAGATTTTAACCCCATGTTCCATCATCTTTCATGTTTAATCACCTTAATACTAAGTCCATAATTGACATATGTAATTCTGAAAATCATAAGCATAAAACATTCATTATCATAATCCAAATATCCCACAAAACAGTCCATGGGGTTCGGCCATACACATGACCGAACCCTATGGTTCTCTTAATGAAAACCCACCAATATTTATCTATGATATTAATCAGCAAATTAACATTACATAAACATGGTTCAGCCATGTCATATCTACTCCAAAACAGTAAGCTTAATTCCATATAAAAATCTTTTAAAAGCCCCACTTCAAAATATGGATTTTTGTCTTTCAAACACCATAGAATTCACCAAATTTTCTCATGGGGTTCGGCCATCCAAAGGGCCGAACCCTATGGTCCATATTTTACCACTTTTAAACATCACATTCCTATATTTAAACCATTGATGGATCTGGCCATATGATGGCCAGATCTCATTTTCTTAACCAATCTATTAAACAAGGGTTCAAAATGCACTTATGAATACCGCGTCTCCTTCGGTTCTTTTGACTCCTTTCTTGACCCTTTATTTCCTTGACCTCTCCTTCTTTCTTACTGTTCTTTGGGCTGAGACTGATTTTGTTGCTGTCCTTGAAATGATTCGGCTAAGGTATGGATTACAGAAACAGATAGAATATTGGCTTTGGATGGGGAACCTTGGTGCCAACCCTTTGCTCAATGTATGCTTTTGTCTTGGTGAAATAAATCAATCAAGGACTGATTTCATATCAATAACTAGCTGCTGTTCTTGATCTTAGAGAGATGATAACAGTCCAAGAAAGAGAGAGATAGAGAGAGTAAAATGAGAGCCCTTTGTTTAACCAAAACCAGCCCAAGGTTAACTTTGTGTAACTCACCTCACCTTAATCAAAGTTCTTTATGTTACTTGGGGGTTTCATCTATGACATGAAACACCCCAAGCAACTAACGTCTCCCATGCAAAGTCTTTGAGTAACCTCCTCAAATCCCATTCATTTCCCATCTACAAGTTTCATCCAAAAATGTGAAACACCCATGAGCCCCAACGTTGTAGCCTATATTTTTTGAATTTGAAATGTCATAACCCTTATGTAACTCCACCTCCCTTGATTCTCACCAATACCCCATGTGGGGGGTTTCATGCGTGGAATAAAGCCTACATATTATCCAACGTGCATATGGATTAACCCATGAAAAATAACTCTCACCAACTTAACTCCCTAGTAGACGTTACATGCATGCAATGTCTCATGCAACCAACGTCCCATGATTTGAATTTGAATAACTTCTCATTAAAGACTATGAGTGCGGGTTTCATCTTTGAGGTGAAACTCCCCCACCCCCTCTAGCTGCCTTTCAACGTGTGGAGTGAGGTGAGTTTGAATCATCAACTCTTTCATTTCACACACCACTTAATCAAAACTTATTTAACAACTCACTTACTTAAATTTATTTTAATCAACTCACTCACTATAATTATTCTAAATCAGCCCACTTATTTAACTCAACTATTAATTCCATTTTCAAAATCCAAACAGTCCCAATTTAATCAATCTTGGATTACTTAGTGATCAACAAAGTCAAACCCGCCCCATTTGGTCCAATTTGGCCATTTTGACCCATTTAACGAAATTTGACCCAATTATGATTCTTGACCCGTTTAAGTTCATCTTATCCATTTATTTGTTTTGTAAATAAAACTACCATTCTTTGGGTCTTGATTGAACCATTAATCCATTTAAATTCAAATCACATATATCACAATGGCAATTCCGTAAATATGAATAAATTCATATAAATTGTTATCTTTGAAATTCTAGGGTGTTACAAGTCTAGTTACTCAAATTACAAGTCCATAAGTAACTTAATAAAAATAAAAATTAAAAGCATCCAAGCTTCTATGCTTCACCCTTTTCGCTTTCATCGTTTCCCTCGTTTCGTGTATCAACCACTAGGGTAGAAGTAGGGTGTTAGAACAACGCGCCCAGTAGGTATTCCAATTAGGCCTAACACATGGTTAGTACAAAACATGCATAATAATATCATAATGTCAAAAACCATATAAACCATGCCATGTCATGATGTCAAATGCAATGAGTCCCACCCATCACAAGTACATATAAGTACCTCCACATAGGTCTTTCGGACGCCCCAACTGAGTGTGGTCCCTCCGGTTTCTTCTTGATGGAAAAGCACATCATGGTATCCCACATAGGTTTTTCGGACGCCCCGACGGAGTGTGGTCCCTTCGGTTACATATCTTTCACCCCATGCCATGCATGAGATGCTAATGTATCACATGTTTTTTTATCATATAAACATAGCATTAAAACTCACATTTTGAAACAATACCTTTTACAATATAATTCATCAAAATAAAATAAAAACATTGTACACTAAACCCATGGTTTCAAAGAGGTGGAATCCTACCAAAGAGCACTAACGTGTCCTTGCGCTTTCGTCCGGTAACCGCTCACGATCGTAAACACCTTGTGAGGTCCCGTTACCTTATAATATATCAATCAATTAAAACCATGTCCCATTTGATTTAACATTAGGTCTAAGTCCATAAAAAATATTCCTCATGGGGTTCGGCCATACACCATGGCCGAACCCATGATCCATCACTTTCATTCATTTTAACCTACCATACGTAGACCCTAGGTCCACCAAATAATTCCCATGGGGTTCGGCCATAGTATGGCCGAACCCATGGTCCCTTGTTTCCATTTAAATTACAATATTGCCATTTCCTCCATCACATAAGTTCATAAACATCTTAGTCCACCAATAACTCTTCATGGGGTTCGGCCAAGGTCCATAATTCTTCACCATTTGCAATGTTTAAGACCATTTAAATCATTAACCTTCATCTATTATTTTCATCCTTTAAAATTATTAAAACAGTCCACTTAAATTCAATATCTAAAACACTAAGTCCATATACACTCCTTGGTGGGGTTCGGCCATACCACATGGCCGAACCTCACCCTTTGGTTTTATACCCTTCTTTCCATTCTTGATATCCATTTAAACCCTTTAACATCTTTAATACCTTTACATGGGGTTCGGCCATACACCATGGCCGAACCCTATGATTCCTTAAAAATATATCAAATTTATATGGTTTGATCCTTTGATGGTTCTCATACATACATCCATAATTTTCATGCTTTGACACCCAATAAAATTACTAACCAACTTCCATGGTTTTCATGATCTAATTGTATTTAAAACCATCAACCATATTTCCATTTAAAAATAAATCATAGATAACCATTCACATGGGGTTCGGCCATGTTGATTCATCTTTTTCTCCCATTAAAAGTACCCAATGACTTTCCATGGGGTTCGGCCATGGTGGTTCATCCTTTCCATTAAAACACAATATTCATTCCCTCAACTTTCTTCCATGGGGTTCGGCCATACACCATGGCCGAACCCTATGGTTCCTTTCTTTAAACAAAATTATCAAAATACTTGCCGGTTCCGCGATTCCTCCGGTTTTCCTTCGCTCCGACTTGTTATTCTGATCATTCCCTTCCTTAGCCTTTTCCTCCTTCTTCTTGATCTTTCACATAGGCGAGAACACCTTCTTGTCAGAGCACCAGCGTCAATCCTTTCTTCCTTTGTGTATGCCGTGCGCCCTTGTTGCCTCTCTTTTTATCAACCTTCCAATCGGTCCTATATTGCTGAAATAACAAGTGATGATTCCAGCCGTGTGTATAAGATTGCAATTGCTATTCCTCCTTTCCTTTGTTCGGCTGCCCTCTCCTTCTCTTGATATGCCGTGCCCCCCTTGTGTCTCTATTATAAACTTTCAATCGGTCCTAATTAGAAGGTGCCATGCGCCCCTTGTAATTTAGCAATTGCCTTAGTGTCGCTCTCAACAAGGAAAGGACACCTTTCCAAGATACACTAGTGCATAAGCGTGGATATGCATATCTCTCATGCGGCCAAAGCATTCTATTTTTAATCTTAGACATCTTCTTTGTTTGGATTTAAGCAATCGGATGTCATGGCCTAATCCAATTCATCTAGGCGTGTTGCCCATCTTAGGACAATCTTGTTTGGCTATAACCCTTGATTTCTTGAGAGGCAATCTAGCCTTATGCGTGTGTGTGTCATCCTCATCCACCTCATGCGCATACCACTTAATCCAGATAGATATATTACATTACCATTTTAATTTATACCCCATTTAATTTAAATTGGACCTTATTCCATAACCGTTGGGTCCTAATTGGGCCATTGACCCAACGTCTTACCCATCTAAAGTTCATATCTGTTAATTCATAATTAAAATGACAAATTTTGTAAATATTGATAACATCAAATTCCGAAGTGTTACAGAAACCCAATAAAATTATTAACCAACTTCCATGGTTTTCATGATCTATTTGCATCTAAAACCATCAATCATACATCCATTTAAAACCCTTTTTAAAAATCATAAATAACCTTTCCCATGGGTTTCGGCCATACAACATGGCCGAACCCTATGATTCATCTTTTTCTCCCCTAAATCAAATAACCATGATCAAAGTCTTTGATGGGGTTCGGCCATACCTCATAGCCGAACCCATGGTCCATGGTTCTCATACATAATTCCATTTACACCCTTTAAAAACCTTTTAAAATTATAAACATAACTCTATGGTTTTCATCCTCCAAACTTCCATTAAAATAACCAATGTCCTTCCATGGGGTTTGGCCAAACAACATGGCCGAACCCTATGGTTCATCATAGAGTCTTTACCCTTAATAACATTAGGGTTCGGCCATTGCCTTGACCACTTTTTTCTTATTTTTGCAATTTATCTAGCACTTACCGATTCCACGTCTCCTCCGGTTTCTTTCACTCCTTCTTGCCCCTTTCCTTCCTTAGCCTCTCCTTCCTTCCTTCTTGATCTTTGGCCAAAAATGATCTTGATAACTCTCTTAGAGTGGATCGGCCAAGAGGTATGGATTGAGGGAGAGAAGAGCTTGATATCAAAATTATTCCAAGTCCTTTGTCTTGAGAGGAGAATCGGCTTTGAGAGAGAGGGAGAGAATGAGATAAATTCTCTAAGTGTTCTTGCCTTGAAAGTGGTTCGGCCAAGAGAGGGAGAGAGTGAAATGAAACTCCACTCTTTTTTTGGTTAATGCAATTCAGCCAAGGGTGGTGTCCTTTGGTGACACCACTTATAACTCCCATTTCCATTTACCTCCATCCTTAATACTCCACTTGGGGGTTTCATCCATGAGATGAAACTCCCAAGGCTTCAACGGTGTAGCCTTGGCTTGGTTTGTGTAACAACACAAAACAGCCACCTCTCCATTAATGGCCCATTTGGGGTTTTCATCCATGAGATGAAACTCAATTGTGCTCAACGGTGTGTCTTGGCTTGGGTAGTGTAACAACACCAAATAGTCATATTCCCATTCATGATCCATTTGGAGGTTTCATCCTTGAGATGAAACACTCCCAATGGTTTGGCTCTTGGGTTTCCATCTTGAGATGGAAACCCCTATGCTTCCAACGTGCAAGCCTTGGTGTAGGCTTGTGTAACCCCTAAGACTTTTCACCTCCCTATTAATGGTATAATTGGAGTTTCATCCCATGAGAAGAAACTCCCATTCCAACGTGTATGCCTTGAGTTGTTCTTTGAAACAACAAAAACCCCTCATCTTCCTACTCCACTCACTTGAGATGAATATCCCCATAACTTTCCATCCAACTCATTTAACTCATCTCATCCATTTAACTCAACTCACCTCTTTAATTCAACTCATTTAATTCACTTGAATCAACTCAATTATTTGATTCCATTTCCAACTCAAATCAGCCCCAACCTAATTAAACTTGGACTCACTTGGTGGTCAACCAAGTCAAACACGACCCATTGGGTCCCAATTGGGCATTTTGACCAATTAAATACATCTCACCCATTTAATTCAATTGAAACATAACCACCATTCGTTGGGTCTTAATTGGGCATTTGACCCAACAACTTACCCATCTAAGGTCCATATCCAATAATTCACAGATTAAATGGGCAATTTCCATAAATATCCATGTAACGCCCCGCCCTCTCCGAGGCAAAAATTTAAAAGTCTAATTTTTTTTTAAATAATAATAATAAAACATCGAAAGAGAGCGGGCTGCGTCACGACGCGAGTTAAGTTCAGACTACTCAAGTCTGAACCTTAACTGGCCACCCATGTGTACATGGACTAGACCATGATAGCAAAACACACATGGAACTAAACAATAACTTGCAGAATAAACTAGACTAACTGCGGAAATAGAATGAATAGATAGCAAGTAACAGTCACAACTAATACTTAACATAAAACAACCATCCATAGTTAATAACCTAATCAAACCATAGCAAAGTATTAACTTATTACATGTCCACAAACTATAATTCAAATGACAGTAATAAAGAAGTCCAGTTCAACATTCAAGTACTTAGGCTTGGCTCCCCTCCTTATCATCAACCTTCTCTTTCCCTTTCCTTGTACCTGCATTCTCCTCTGAGGATAGAATTAGGGCGTTAGACCAACACGCCCAGTAGGTTCCCGAATCAGGGCTAGCACATGGTTAGCTTGTAAAACATGCATATATCAAATATATGATTATCAAATACAGGTAAAACAATGCTATGAAATATGCACATGCAATGAGTCTCTCCCAACATGCACATTCATAGCCATCACTTGACGTGCCTCGCACCGTCAAGGTAAATCACAATAACATTTCTCCTGGCGGGACCTGCATCGCCTAAGGAGACCAATGTATTTTCTCAGTATCATGACATTTCTCCTAGCGGGACCTGCATCGCCTAAAGAGACCAATGTCCTATCATCATCATAATTCTACTCTTGGCGGGACCTGCATCGCCTAAAGAGGTCCAGAGTTGCATCACAGCAAATCACCGGAGAGTGGGCTCTGGGTTTCACAATCGTCATCCCATGCCATGCATGAGATGTAAATGCATTGTATGTCATTTGTAAACACAAAATATATCATTCGAAACCACATAAAATAAACAAGCGTCTCATAAAAACTAGGATAAGACTGTGGTTACAAGTAGGTAGGAAACCTACTGAAGATTCACTTCAGTACTTGATCTTTCTTTAGCATCACCCGGTCACGACTTGCACGTCGTTCAACTTTCGGTACCTTGTCCATATAACAATCAGTAAATCATACTATTATTTACTTATTCATTCGCATCTAAGACCCAACCACATCATGTGGGGTTCGGCCATGCCCATGGCCGAACATCACCAACTTAGGATTTAACCTTTTAAAATTACCAATCCATTCCATGTAATGGATCCACACCAAGACCTATTGTCATGATCCATGATCTTTACATTTGAAACCTTTTAATTCAATACAAACCTTCCACACAAAATACTCCATATGAAGTGGTCCATTTAACCCATACCATGATCCATGGGGTTCGGCCCTATACATGGCCGAACCCTATGGTTCACTTGGTCCAATAATCACCATGATTACTCATGGTTTTAACATGCTAATTCAACCATGAATAATACATGGTTCAGTCGCATATTGATCAACCAAAAACAGTAACCAAGTATTCCATTAATTGCCATAAGAACACCATAACTTTATATGGTTTTTATCTCACAAAACCATCAAATACTTTCATGGAAATGTCATACCATTTCAAGGGGTTCGGCCAACCCAATTAGCTGAACCTCATGGCCTATGGTTTAGATCCTTTTTTTGTCAAATAAATATCTTTATTTAAAACACATAAGCTCTCCACAATTGATATGATTTCCATCTTCTTGAAAGCCATACCAAACAATCAAATACTTACATGGGGTTCGGCCATCCAAGGTGGCCGAACCCTATGTCCATGTTTTGGTCCTCTTAAACATGTTTTAGGTCTCATTTAGACATATGGTAACCAATATAATGTTACCATGCTTTTACCCTTCAAAACCATCCAAATAAGTCCATCACTTTGTATGGTTTCCATTTTGTAAAACTCAATCCAAATAACCATAATACTTCATGGGATTCGGCCATTCCAGATGGCCTATCCCAATGGTCCATTTCATCAATTTAAATCTATGATTTAGACCCATGATACCTTCAGTCCTTATGTCATTCAAATCCATGTTTTTAACCCTCTTTAAAACATGCATTTGAGTCTTAAAGAAACATTAAAAATAGTCCACAAAAATTCATAGTTTCTATGTTTCAAAAACATCAAAAACAACCAATCATTTACACGGGGTTCGGCCCTCCATGGTGGCCTAACCCTATGATCATTTTTACCATGTCAAAACTTCTATTACTCAAGGTTAAAACCTTGGTGCATTTGGCCATAACCATGGCCCAATACATACCCTTTTTGTTATAACTTGTTTGACTTGAACACTTAAGAAATCTTACCAATTTTCCTTTGCCTAAGTTCCTTGGCTTCTCCCCTCTATTTCTTCCTTTCTTCCATAATCCTTTGCTGGTTTATGCTTGATTAACTGGTGCCAAAACTCTGCTGTTCAGCCAAGAAAAACGAACTTGAAGAGAGAGAGAGAGAGATGGGAATTTCTTGGATTTTCAATGTGAAAATCGGCCAAGAATGGTAACCCTTCCCTTTTGTAATTTCAGTCCCATTTTCCATTCATTTTCCGTCATTTAATTTTACCAAAACCGATGGGATATTGGGTGTCATCCAAGACACCCCCTCACCCTGTAACACCCCAATTTCTCAATGAAGTGGAAAATTATGAAAATGCCCCTGAGTTGTTAAATTAATTATTTTGTGATGTTAAGTAAGGAAATTGTGGGGCCCATTGCTCAAATTAAAATCATATGAGCACATTATGAATGTTAAGTTTGATTGGATGGGTAATTTTCATCATTAGGGTCAAAAATGGCTAAATGGGTCAAAGGGCCCAAATGGGACCCATCGGGTCTTACTGGATTACTTGACCGTTTTGTGAATTTAAATTAAATGGAGTTAAGCCTATTTGATTGGGAGTCAAGTGGAGAAGAAATGGGTAGGCTTGATCCATATGTGAAAACCATTTACAAATGACCAAAATTCCATATTTGGGTCATGGAGTAAAAAACAGGTCAATGAGCTAAAGGTGGACCCAATGGGTCGGGTTGACTAGTTTGACCATTGATGACTGTGTGGGCCCTCAATGGAACTCAAGTTTGAGATAATTCAGCTTGAGTTGGACTGATTTGGAGTGAGTCTAAGTTAAGAAAAGAGTTGACTCAAATATGGAGCATTAAATGTGATGAGTTGGGTTGGAATAAAAATATCTTGAGTTGGGTGAGTCAAAATGGAAATCCATGGGACTGTAAATCAGTGAGTTTAATGGGAATTTGAAGAGGTTGGCTGGTCTCAAACCAACCAAAACAAGTCCCACACGTTGGGGACTTGTTTTGGTGAGTTCCATGTTGAATGGTAAATGAGAACACATGGGATTGATATGAGTTACATAGAAATCTGAATGGCTGCATGGGTAGCTGCCAAGGGTGGCCTTGGATGGCACCCAATACCCATTGGTTTGTACAAGTTTTGATGAGGAGTAAATGGGTGATATGGGGCTGTTTAACAAAAACAGCCAACACCCATGCTTGGCCGAATTTACATGCCAAAGTCTTGGATTTTTCCATCTTTCCCTCCCTCTCAAGAACACTCTCTTGGCCGAATTGGACTTGGTGTTTCTCACCATTGATCCAAGCATACAACCAGCAAGGAATTAAGGAAGCAAGGATTAAAAGTCGAGAGCAAAAGGCAAAGGAAAGTGGTAAGTTTTTCCATTGATTTATGTTTAATAAAATGGGTAAAATAAGACATGATTCGGCCATGTGATGGTCAAATCTATCAAAGGGGTAAAGTATGATTCTTTTATGCCCAATTAGATGGAAAACATGGACATAGAGTTCGGCCACTTTGGATGGCCGAACCCCATGAAATATTATGGTTAATCTTGATGGTTTTGTAAGATTTAAACCATGCAAGTATAGGACTGATTTTGGACGTTTAAGATGCATACTTTGGAATGATTAAAAGCATGGATTTGGATATCATAATTTGGCCATGCTATGGCCGAATTTGACAAGGGTCTAAACAATGGAAGATAGTGTCAAAGAGGAGTGGAAATGGACCATTGGGTTCGGCCACTTTGGGTGGCCGAACCCCATGGAAAAAGTTGGTTAATGGTTATGGTTTTTGAAATTTAAAACCATGCAAGTTTGGACTGTTTTACATGCTTTATTAGGTTTAAAATACATGTTTTAAAGAGGGCTAAAACATGGGTTTGGATATCAGAAAAGGCTGAAGTTATGTGGTCTAAATCAGTAGATTAAAATTGGAAAAGATGGACCATGGGGATCGGCCATCTTGGATGGCCGAATCCCATGAAATGGTGTTGGTTTTTGGATGGTTTCTTTTAAAGTTAAAACCTGATAATAATATACTATTTATACATGATTATTGGAGGTTTAAAAATAGTAAACATAACCATTGGGTTCGGCCACCATGGAGGGCCGAACCCCATGTAAAAGAATGTTGGTTTCCATGTTGGGAAACATGTAAACCATAGACTTTTTATGGACTGTTTTTGTATGGTTTTTGAAAGGTAACATCCGATAATATTTTGCTGATTCTTACATGATTTAATGGACATGAAATGTAAGTGAAAAAGGGTCCAAAACATGGGCATAGGGTTCGGCCACATTGGATGGCCGAACCCCATAAAATTGGTTGATAAGTTGGTATGGTTTTGGAGAGATAAAACCATACCAAATGGTGGAGATTTTTATGTGTTACGGTTACTGATTTTGGGGTTTCTATGGGATTTTAAATAGAATTATGGTTGTTGTTGTTATGGCTAAGATGTATGATAAATGATGAAAGATCATTAGGAGAATTGGACTTTATGCTAATTCATAATGAATGGGTTAAATAGCCTAAGCTTATGAGTAGTAGTTGGTAATGGTTCTATGTTGATTTAAAAGGTTTAAAATACCCTAATGGAGAACCATGTAGTAATGGATAAAGGAACCATTGGGTTCGGCCAAAGGTATGGCCGAACCCCATGGAGTAAGTTTGTGGATTAAAGATTGGACAGACCAATGGCAAATCTGTGAATACAAGCCAAATGAAGAGATTGATCAAAAGGACTTATAAGATGTTTTAGGTCTCATATGTGAATGGACATGTAAATAAGATTATGATTTACTTATTGTTGCATAATAAGGTACCGAAAGTTGAACGACGAATGAGTCATGACCGGTTAAAGCCTAAGAAAGAACGGATGCTGAAGTGATTCTTCAGTAGGTTTCCTACCTACTTGTAACCACGGTTTTACCGCAGTTTTCTTATGATACTCTTGTTTTATTATATGTGTTTCAAATGATATATTATGCATTAACAAATGGCATACAGGCATTGGCATCTCATGCATAGACATAGGATTATGAATGAGGTTCTACAATGTTTCAATTTATAGGTTACGTCCTGCCTCGGTGGTGCAAGTCACGCCAGGAGGAGTAACATGATGATCATAGTCACATTGGTCTCCTTAGGCGATGAGATTCCCGCCAGGAGGACTAATACGTGATATGAATCAGTCAATGATGAAGAGATGGAAGTTGTATTGTAATTTACCTTGACGGTGCAAGGCACGTCAAGTGATGGCTATCAAGGTACATGATGGGGGATGCTCATTGCATGTGCATACTTCATAGCATGGTTTTACTTGTTTTTAATGATCATGTAATATGATATATATATGCACGTTTTATATGCTAACATGTGGTAGCCCTGATTTGGGAACCTACTGGGCGCGTTGATCTAACGCCCTAATTCTATCCTCAGAAGAGATTGCAGGTACAAGTAAAGGAAAAGAAAAGGTCATTGACCAGGAGGGGCGCTGGGCCTAAGTGTTTGAATGCTGGAATGAATTTCTAATTGCTGTATATTTGATACTTTATATTATGGACATGTAATAAAGTAGTTACTTGCTATGGTTTGCTTAGGATATTGACAATGTATGGTTGATTTATGTAATTATTGTTTGAGACTGGTACTGGCTATCTTTTCATAATACTCCGCAGTTAATTTATACTATTCCACATGTTGATGTTAGCTCCATGTGTGTTTCATAATCATGGTCTATTCCATGTACACATGGGTGGCCAGTTAAGGTTCAGACTTGGGTAGTCTGAACTTAACTTGCGTCGTGACACCGCCTGCTCTCTTTTGATGTTTTATTATAACTTTAAAAAAAAAATTAGACTCTGAAATTCTCGGAAAGGGCGGGACGTTACACACCCAAATGGTGCAACCTTTCATTTCAGCCCATGCATCTCATGAGATGAGATGCATACCGCCCAAGCTTGGTGTCCCTTGGCTTTGCCAAGGCACCTCTTCACTCTCAACGGCTGGGATTGATTCTCCAAGAGTTATGTGTGATTAACAATACCTTTCCACTTCCTCTTGACTCACTTAACTCATGATATTTTTATTCTAACCCAACTCATCCAACTCATCACATTTAATGCACCAAGTTTGAGTCAACTCTTTTCTTAAATCAAACTCACTCCAAATCAATCCAACTCAAGCTGAACTAACTCATACTTGAGTTCAATTGAGGGCCCACATGGTCATCATTGGTCAACTTGGTCAACCCTACCCATTGGGTCCCCAATCAGCCCCTTGACCCGTTTTGACAACATGACCCATTCATGGGCTGATTTTTACCATTTTTAATTGGTTTTCACTTGTGTTTCAAGCCTACCCATTTTTGCTATACTTGATTTCCAATCAGTTAAGCTTGACCCCATTTAATTTGAGCTTACACAATGGTCAAATCATCCATTGGGCCCTTTGACCCATTTAGCCATTCTCGATCCAATTGATGCTCATTACCCAACCAATCAAACTTGACATTTATAATGTGCTCATATGATCTTAATTTGAGCAATGGACCCCACAATTTCCTTATTTGGCATCACCAAATAATTAATTTAACACATCAAGGGCATGTTCGTAATTATCCACTTCATTGAGAAATTATTTGGTGATGCGAAATAAGGAAATTGTGGGGTCCATTGCTCAAATTAAGATCATATGAGCACATTATAAATGTCAAGTTTGATTGGTTGGGTAATGAGCATCAATTGGGTCGAGAATGGCTAAATGGGTCAAAGGGCCCAATTGGACCCAATGGGTCATAATGGATGATTTGACCATTGTGTAAGCTCAAATTAAATGGGTTCAAGTTGAACTGATTGGAAATCAAGTATAGCAAAAATGGGTAGGCTTGAAACACAAGTGAAAACCAATTAAAAATGGCAAAAATCAGCCCATGAATGGGTCATGTTGTCAAAACGGGTCAAGGGGCTGATTGGGGACCCAATGGCTCGGGTTGACCAAGTTGACCACGGATGACCGTGTGGGCCCTCAATTGAACTCAAGTATGAGTTAGTTCAGCTTGAGTTGGATTGATTTGGAGTGAGTTTGATTTAAGAAAAGAGTTGACTCAAACTTGGTGCATTAAATGTGATAAGTTGGATGAGTTGGGTTAGAATAAAAATATCATGCTTTAAGTGAGTCAAGAGGAAGTGGAAAGGTATTGTTAATCACACATAACTCTTGGAGAATCAATCCCAGCCGTTGAGAGTGAAGAGGTGCCTTGGCAAAGCCAAGGGACACCAAGCTTGGGCGGCATGCATCTCATCTCATGAGATGCATGGGTTGAAATGAAAGGTTGCACCGTTTGGGTGACGTGGTGTCTTGGATGACACCCAATATCCCATCATTTTTGGCAAAATAAATGAGGGAAAATGAATGGAAAATGGGACTGAAATTACAAAAGGGAAGGGTTACCATTCTTGGTCGATTTTCACATTGAAAATCCAAGAAATTCCCATCTCTCTCTCTCTCTCTCTTCAAGTTCATTTTTCTTGGCTTAACAGCAGAGTTTTGGCACCAGTTAATCAAGCATAAACCAGTAAAGGATTAAGGAAGAAAGGATGAAATAGAGGGGAGAAGCCAAGGATCTTAGGCAAAGGAAAATTGGTAAGATTTCTTAAGTGTTCAAGTCAAACAAGTTAGAAGAAAAAGGGTATGTATTGGGCCATGGTTATGGCCGAATGCACCAAGGTTTTAACCTTGAGTAATAGAAGCTTTGAAATGGTAAAAATGATCATAGGGTTCGGCCACCATGGAGGACCGAACCCCATGTAAATGATTGGTTGTTTTTGATGTTTTTGAAACATAGAACTATGAATTTTTGTGGACTATTTTTAATGTTTCTTTAAGACTCAAATGCATGTTTTAAAGAGGGTTAAAAACATGGATTTGAATGACATAAGGACTGAAGGTATCATGGGTCTAAATCATAGATTTAAATTGATGAAATGGACCATTGGGATCGGCCATCTTGAATGGCCGAGTCCCATGAAGTATTATGGTTATTTGGATTGAGTTTTACAAAATGGAAACCATACAAAGTGATGGACTTATTTGGATGGTTTTGAAGGGTAAAAGCATGGTAACATTATACTGATTACCATATATCTAAATGAGACCTAAAACATGTTTAAGAGGACCAAAACATGGACATAGGGTTCGGCCACCTTGGATGGCCGTACCCCATGTAAGTATTTGATTGTTTGGTATGGCTTTCAAGAAGATGGAAATCATATCAATTGTGGAGAGCTTATGTGTTTTAAATAAAGATATTTATTTGACAAAAAAAGGATCTAAACCATAGGCCATGAGGTACAACCAATTGGGTTGGCCGAACCCCATGAAATGGTATGACATTTCCATGAAAGTATTTGATGGTTTTGTGAGATAAAAACCATATAAAGTTATGGTGTTCTTATGGCAATTAATGGAATACTTGGTTACTGTTTTTGGTTAATTAATATGCGGCTGAACCATGTATTATTCATCATTGAATTAGCATGTTAAAACCATGAGTAATCATGGTGATTATTGGACCAAGTGAACCATAGGGTTCGGCCATGTATAGGGCCGAACCCCATGGATCATGGTATGGGTTAAATGGACCACTTCATATGGACTATTTTGTGTGGAAGGTTTGTATTGAATTAAAAGGTTTCAAATGTAAAGATCATGGATCATGAAAATAGGTCTTGGTGTGGATCCATTACATGGAATGGATCGGTAGTTTTAAAAGGTTAAATCCTAAGTTGGTGATGTTCGGCCATTGGCATGGCCGAACCTCACATGATGTGGTTGGGTCTTAGATGCGAATGAATAAGTAAATAATAGTATGATTTACTGATTGTTATATGGACAAGGTACCGGAGTTTGAATGACGTGCGAGTCGTGACCGGGTGACACTAAAGAAAGATCAAGTACTGAAGTGAATCTTCAGTAGGTTTCCTACCTACTTGGAACCACAGTTTTATCCTAGTTTTTATGAGACTCTTCTTTATTTTATGTGGTTTCGAATGATATATTTTATGTTTACAAATGACATACAACGCATTTACATCTCATGCATGGCATGGGATGAAGATTGTGAAACCTGGAGCCCACTCTCCGGTGATTTACTGTGATGCAACTCTCGACCTCTTTAGGCGATGCAGGTCCCGCCAGGAGAAATGTCATGATACTGAGAAAATACATTGGTCTCCTTAGGCGATGCAGGTCCCACCAGGAGAAATGTTATTGTGATTTACCTTGACGGTGCGAGGCACATCAAGTGATGGCTATGAATGTGCATGTTGGGAGAGACTCATTGCATGTGCATATTTCATAGCATTGTTTTACCTGTATTTGATAATCATATATTTGATATATGCATGTTTTACAAGCTAACCATGTGGTAGCCCTGATTCGGGAACCTACTGGGCGCGTTGATCTAATGCCCTAATTCTATCCTCAGAGGAGAATGCAGGTACAAGAAAGGGAAATAGAAGGTTGATGATAAGGAGGGGAGCCAAGCCTAAGTGCTTGAATGTTGAACTGGACTTCTTTATTACTATCATTTGAATTATAGTTTGTGGACATGTAATAAGTTAATACTTTGCTATGGTTTGATTAGGTTATTAACTATGGATGGTTGTTTTATGTTCAGTATTAGTTGTGACTGTTACTTGCTATCTATTCATTCTATTTCCGCAGTTAGTCTACTTTATTCCGCAAGTTATTGTTTAGTTCCATGTGTGTTTTGTTATCATGGTCTAGTCCATGTACACATGGGTGGCCAGTTAAGGTTCAGACTTGAGTAGCCTGAACTTAACTCGCGTCGTGACGCCGCCAACTCTCTTTCGATGTTTTATTATTATTATTTAAAAAAAAAAAATTAGACTCTGAAATTTTTGCCTCAGAGAGGGCGGGGCGTTACAGTTGGTATCAGAGCGAAACGGGAAGTTGAATCATCGAAGTAAGATTAAGACGGTTTCATGTCTCACTGACAGATAAGAATCCCAATTGACCGACTCTTCGGAGTCCGCTGACTGGGGGCCGGATTAATTTACTTCGAGTGACTCAGACTGAACAATCAATCTGAGAACGACAATGAAAGATAGCAAAGTAAAGTACAGTCATCATAACAGACATATCAACATAGCAAAGTAGGATGTACTCCCCTGATATCCCCCATTGAGAAACAAACAACAAGAATTTAGAGATTTCCCCAGAAACGAAAGAAACAAAGAGTGTTGATTTGGTAATCTTCCCAAACAAAGTACATGATATTATGCATGATCAAATTCCCCTGAAAACTAAGAGTGGTTTAATTAGAATTGTTGTTGAATATTCTTGTGTTTTAAATGTTGTGGCACAGATATGTCAAGCAACGAGGAATACATAGAGTTATGGGATAAAGGGACACCTAGTTGTCCAGTAGATTTGGTATCGACTTCCAACAGTATCAGCATGGAAGTCAATGTGGACCTTCAAGAGGGGCCTCCCGAGGAGGAGGAATGGAACTTAGCACCATTGAAGGAGGTGAACCTAGCACCATTACCGGAGTATCTTATGGAAGATATTCCTTGGTTAATGGGACCTCCTGAGGAAGAAGAAGAGGATCTAGCACATTTTCTGGAGGATCCTATGGCAGATGTTCTTATGATATTGGAATCACTTGGGGAGATAGATCCTTACGATACATGTGAGTTGTGCAATCAAGACGGGCACAACTGTATGTATTGTCCTCACCCTTTAGGCATTGTCTGCACGTTCTGTGGACTGCATGGGCATGGAGAGGCGAGGACTAATTGTCCTTATATCGGAGGACCTGGGTTAATACCCTGTACGACATGTGAAGTATTGGGGCACACGGCAATGACGTGTCCTGATAACCGTTTCAAGTTCGCTGATGATGCAGGATCTTCTACGGAAGACTAGGCTAGGAAGTAATATGAAGGGGTATTAAAAAGAGGGTTATTTTGTAAGGGTGCATTTTGTTCTTTATAGGATTTTGTTTCACCCTGCACACCTTTGTACAAGGATGAAGTATGAATTTATATAAAGTATACGATTTTATGATTTTAATGAGGATTTATGGCATTTAATATATGTTTTGATGGAAATTAAGTCTATGATGTTTCCATGAATAGGAAGAAATGGCGCCCCAGAAAAAGGTTCAAAAGAATCAAAAGGGAAAAGAAAAAGTATTACAAATCGGAGTAGGTGAAGGGGCATCCAAGAGAAGGACGCAACAAGATGGTAAAAAGAAGGAGGAAGTGTTAATAATCACGCCGCAAGGGAAAGTGATACCTCAACGTGAGAAGGTTGTACATAAGAAGGTGAAATCGGTACATGACAAGGAATAGTCAGTTCATGGCGAGGAGAGATCAGTTCATGAAAGATCACGTAATCAGGAAGAATCACATCATTCTCGGCGAGAGGAGGAGGATAGTGACCCTACGTATCGACGGTACGAAGAGGAAGGTAATGACTCTTCATATCGACAGGACGAAGAGGAAGGTAATGACTCTTCATACCGATGGGAGGAAGAAGGAAACAGCAACAACAACGTGACTATACCATATGTACCGCATGAACTACAGAGCTTGGTACAGACAGTAGTCACTTCTGTCCTCCAACAACATATGAACGGAGGTGGAAGCACGAGTGAAACTAATGACCGTAACATGGTCAGAGATTTTCAACAACAGCGCCTACCTTACTTCAAGGGCAGAGAATGGCCTGTTGGAGCTGAGAACTGGTTGGAAAAGATCTCCCACATACTGGCTCTTTTGAATATCAAAAGTCATGCTCACAAAATTCTATTGGCCACGTCACAGCTGATAGATGACACTGCTAA
The DNA here is from genome assembly GCA_013350335.1 of Chimonanthus salicifolius. Lineage (NCBI taxonomy): Eukaryota > Viridiplantae > Streptophyta > Magnoliopsida > Laurales > Calycanthaceae > Chimonanthus > Chimonanthus salicifolius. The sequence goes on from CM023540.1 coordinate 59,280,202, forward strand.
ATGGTGGAAAGTAGTGGAGAAACATCAGGCACTTGTGCCAAAAGGAGAAAGAATTGTTATGACCTAGGAGCAATTCTCAGCGACATTCTTAGAGCGCTATTTTCCGGAGGAAGAGAGGGAACGTCAAATTCAGGCCTTTATGACATTAGTGCAAGGCTCGATGACGGTGGCTGAGTATCACAAAGAATTTCTCAGCCTGTCAATTTATGCATTTTATGTTGTGGACACGGAATATCGGAGGGCTCGTAAGTTCGAGAGTGGGTTACGGCCAAACATTAGGGCCAGGGTAACCGTGTTCAAAGCAACTACTCTGGCGGAAGTAGTCAGCAGGGCTACCATTGTGGAACAAGAATTGGGGGAATTTGCAAGAGTGGACAATCGCCGAGCGCCGAGTGGGAGGGGTGCGTATCAACCCAACAAGAAGTTCAGATCGAACTTCAGTAGACCCTCGCCGTCTGTTGGATCAACTGGGGGCTTTCATCCCAATCAGCCCTCCCAATCAGTAGCAGTCACTCAAGCATCTAGAGGAGTGAACACCTGCTATCACTGTGATTAACCAGGTCACTTCAAAAAGGACTGCCCAAAACTCAACAGGCTGTCATATTCCAGAGGATCATTTCGTCCGCCAGCTAGACCGGTAAACTCCAGAGGAGGCAGAATGCAAAGTCGGGGAGGTCGAGGATCTAACCCTGCTGGAGCTGGACGATTATTTACTCTTACTTCTCTGGAAGAAGACGACCATGCGGTGATACAAGGTATGGCGGTAGTGAGTAGTTCTTATGCATATGCACTATTTGATTCTGGAGCATCACACTCCTTCATAGTTGCATCATTTATTACTGCTACCGGTACATTAGTTCAAAGATTAGCCACAGCACTTACAATTGTGTCCCCTGTTGAAAACTCGACATTGGGACTTATATGTACGGCGGTTAACACTGAATTAGCTGGACTCAGATTTGAGTTCAATTATCTAGTGCTTGACATGTCTGAATATGACATAATATTCGGCATGGATTGGTTGGCTAAGTTTCATGCCAACATCGACTATTATCGCCGAAGAGTGACATTTTGGTCACCCGAGGGTAAACAATACGTAGTTCGTGCAGATAAACAGAGTGGATTGCAGGAAGGGTTAAACCACGTGGTATTGAATAATATCACCATAAATAAAGCTCCAATTACTGAACTTCCGGCAATTGTATAAGAATTTGCGGATGTATTTCCAAAGGAACTCCCTGGTTTACCGCCTATGAGGGAGATCAACTTCGAGATCAAGTTGTACCCTGGCACAGCACCAGTGTCGTTACCACACTATCGGATGGCACCAGCAGAGATGTCGGAGCTAAAGAAGCAGATTGATGAACTGCTTAGGCTGGGTTGCATCCGGAATAGTACATCATCATGGGGAGCACCAGTGCTGTTTGTGAAGAAGAAGGACGGTTCACTTCGGATGTGCGTGGACTACCGGAAGCTGAATCAGCTAACAGTCCGGAACAAGTACCCTCTACCCAGGATCGATGATTTATTCGATCAATTGAGGGGTTCTAGCCATTTTTCAAAGATTGATTTGATGTCTGGTTATCATCAAATTCGAGTTAGGGAGGAAGATATAGAAAAGACAGCCTTTCGGACGTGATATGGACTGTTTGAGTTCGTGGTCATGCCATTTGGACTCACAAATGCTCCGGCTGTGTTCATGGATTTAATGAACAGAATCTTCCGTCCCTATTTGGATCAATTTGTAATCGTATTCATTGATGATATCCTGATCTATTCTAAGAGTCAGGAGGAACATGCAGAACATTTACATATAGTTTTGAATACTTTGAGGCAGAATAAGCTATATGCCAAGGCCAGTAAAAGTGAATTCTGGTTATCCGAGGTCAATTTCTTGGGACATGTCATAACAGAAAACGGTATAGCCGTGGATCCAGCTAAAGTGGCGGCAGTAAGTGAATGGAAAGCGCCAAAGAATGTAACCGAGATCCGCAATTTCTTAGGATTGGCGGGTTACTATCGGAAATTTATCATGGATTTTTCCAAAATTGCATCTCCATTGACTCGACTCACTCAGAAGGGAGTCAAATATGAGTGGACAGATCTATGCAATCGGAGGTTTGAGGAACTGAAAAGTAGACTTACCACTGCTCCTAGTTTAATTTTACGGGAAAGGGGCAAAGGATATGAAGTACAATGCGATGCTTCAGGAGAGGGACTAGGGTGTTCACTCATGCAACGTCATCGTGTGGTGGCTTATGGATCGAGGCAGTTGAAGGTGCATGAACGCCTCTACCCCACACATGATTTGGAGTTAGCTGCAGTGGTCTTTGTTCTTAAAAGTTGGAGACACTACCTCTACGGTGAAAAATTTGAGGTATTTTCTGATCATAAGAGTTTAAAATATTTATTCGATCAGAAGGAGCTCAATCTAAGGCAGCGTAGATGGATGGAGTATCTGACGGATTATGAGTTCGAGCTTCGATACCATCCAGGCAAGGCAAACAAGGTGGCGGATGCTCAGCCGCCTATCTCATGCATCGGTCGCATGCTTGATCAGAACAGAATGGGAGATGTTGCACACCATTCGAGAGTTCAATCTTCATATCAACAACTGTGGGAGTATGTATAATTTAGTCAAACAGTCCAATATAGTCACCAAGATTGAACAAGAACAAAGAACAGATCCGGATATGGAGGAAATATGGGCCAAGATGTCCACTGGTGTAGACATACCGGAATGGGAATTACGACCAGGACAAGGTCTTTTATTCATGGGAAGAACATATGTGCGAAAGAGTTACAGGAAAGAGCTACTGATTGAGGCACATCAGTCCAAGCTCTCTATCCATCCGGGCAGCACCAAAATGCACCATGATCTAAAGAGGCTTATTGGTGGCATGGACTAAAAAGGGATGTGGTGGAATTCGTGGCACATTGTCTAACTTGTCAGCAAGTTAAGACTGAGCACCAAAAGCCACCAGGGTTACTCAAACCCTTAGCAGTGCCACAATGGAAATGGGAACACATTTCCATGGACTTTGTATCGGGGTTGCCAAGGTTTTCAAAGGGCAATGACGCCATATGTGTCGTAGTCGACCGACTGACCAAGTCCGCACATTTCATTGCTATCAAGATGATGGATTCATCTGAGATGTTGGGTCGGCGGCATATTAAAGAGATCATTCGGTTACATGGCATTCCCCGAACGATAGTATCGGACAGAGATGGCCGTTTTACCGACAGAGTATGGCAAAACATGTAGTCAGCCATGGGGACAGACTTATTGACTAGCACCGCTTTCCATCCACAGACTGATGGACAGTCTGAAAGGACAATACAAACCTTGGAAGACATACTGAGAGCATGCATGTTAGATTTCAAGGGTGGATGGGAGGACCACTTGCCACTGGTGGAGTTCTCGTATAACAACAGCTATCAGGCAAGCCTTCAGATGGCTCCATACGAGGCCTCATATGGTAGACCGTGTAGGTCACCGGTATGTTGGACAGAGGCTGGAGAGCCTACATTGATCGGATCCGAGTTAGTTGCAGAGACTACAACACAAATTAAGCTAATACGTCAACACTTGTTGACTGCACAGAGTCGGCAGAAGAGTTATGCTGACAAAAGAAGAAGATTTCTCGAGTTTGATGTGGGGGACATGGTATTTCTGAAGGTCTCGCAACGGAAGGGACATATGAGGTTCGAAAAGAAGGGGAAGCTGTCGCCAAGATATGTGGGACCATTTTCCATCATAAGAAGGATGGGGGATGTAGCTTACCAGTTAGCACTTCCTTCGCAGTTAGCAGCTCTACATGATGTGTTTCATGTGTCAATGCTAAGAAAGTATAATCTGGATCCGTCCCATGTTTTGAATGTTCAGGATATTGAAGTGCAAAGCGACGTGACGTACGTCGAGAAGCCAATCAGAATAGTGGAGACCGAACAAAGGGTGTTGCGAAACAGAGCGATTCAGTTCGTAAAAGTGGTATGGGACCGACATGGTGATGAAGAGGCCACATGGGAACTTGAATCAGAGATGAGAACAGCTCACCCCGAATTATTCGTGTAATATACTTTGAGAACCCTACTTCGCTCGATTTTCGGGACGAAAATTTTAAAAAAGAGGGTTATATTGTAACACCCCAATTTCTCAATGAAGTGGATAATTACGAAAATGCCCCTGATGTGTTAAATTAATTATTAGGTGATGCCAAATAAGGAAATTGTGGGGCCCATTGCTCAAATTAAGATCATATGAGCACATTATAAATGTCAAGTTTGATTGGTTGGGTAATGAGCATCAATTGGGTTGAGAATGGCTAAATGGGTCAAAGGGCCCAATTGGAGCCAATGGGTTGTAATGGATGATTTGACCATTGTGTAAGCTCAAATTAAATGGGGTCAAGCTGAACTGATTGGAAATCAAGTATAGCAAAAATGGGTAGGCTTGAAACACAAGTGAAAACCAATTAAAAATGGCAAAAATCAGCCTATGAATGGGTCATGTTGTCAAAACGGGTCAAGGGGTTGATTGGGGACCCAATGGGTCAGGTTGACCAAGTTGACCACGGATGACCGTGTGGGCCCTCAATTGAACTCAAGTATGAGTTAGTTCAGCTTGAGTTGGATTGATTTGGAATGAGTTTGATTTAAGAAAAGAGTTGACTCAAACTTGGTGCATTAAATGTGATGAGTTGGATGAGTTGGGTTAGAATAAAAATATCATGAGTTAAGTGAGTCAAGAGGAAGTGGAAAGGTATTGTTAATCACACATAACTCTTGGAGAATCAATCCCAGCCGTTGAGAGTGAAGAGGTACCTTGGCAAAGCCAAGGGACACCAAGCTTGGGCGGCATGCATCTCATCCCATGAGATGCATGGGCTGAAATGAAAGGTTGCACTGTTTTGGGTAAGGGGGTGTCTTGGATGACACCCAATATCCCATCGGTTTTGGCAAAATTAAATGAGGGAAAATGAATGGAAAATGGGAATGAAATTACAAAAGGGAAGGGTTAATATTCTTGGCCGATTTTCACATTGAAAATCCAAGAAATTCCCATCTCTCTCTCTCTCTCTTCAAGTTCATTTTTCTTGGCTGAAGAGCAGAGGTTTTGGCACCAGTTAATCAAGCATAAATCAGAAAAGGATTAAGGAAGAAAGGAAGAAATAGAGGGGAGAAGTCAAGGACCTTAGGCAAAGGAAAATTAGTAAGATTTCTTAAGTGTTCAAGTCAAACAAGTTATAAGAAAAAGGGTATGTATTGGGCCATAGTTATGGCCAAATGCACCAAGTTTTTAACCTTGAGTAATAGAAGTTTTGAAATGGTAAAAATGATCATAGGGTTCGGCCACCATGGAGGGCCGAACCCCATGTAAATGATTGTTGTTTTTGAAACATAGAAACTATGAATTTTTGTGGACTGTTTTTAATGTTTCTTTAAGACTCAAATGCATGTCTTAAAGAGGGTTAAAAACATGGATTTGAATGACATAAGGACTAAAGTATCATGGGTCTAAATCATAGATTTAAATTGATGAAATGGACCATTGGGATCGGCCATCTTGAATGGCCGAATCCCATGAAGTATTATGGTTATTTGGATTGAGTTTTACAAAATGGAAACCATACAAAGTGATGGACTTATTTGGATGGTTTTGAAGGGTAAAAGCATGGTAACATTATACTGATTACCATATGTCTAAATGAGACCTAAAACATGTTTAAGAGGACCAAAACATGGACATAGGATTCGCCCACCTTGGATGGCCGAACCCCATGTAAGTATTTGATTGTTTGGTATGGCTTTCAAGAAGATGGAAATCATATCAATTGTGGAGAGCTTATGTGTTTTAAATAAAGATATTTATTTGACAAAAAAGGGATCTAAACCATAGGCCATGAGGTTCAGCCAATTGGGTTGGCCAAACCCCATGAAATGGTATGACATTTCCATGAAAGTATTTGATGGTTTTGTGAGATAAAAACCATATAAAGTTATGGTGTTCTTATGGCAATTAATGGAATACTTGGTTACTGATTTTGGTTGATTAATATGCGGCTGAACCATGTATTATTCATGGTTGAATTAGCATGTTAAAACCATGAGTAATCATGGTGATTATTGGACCAAGTGAACCATAGGGTACGGCCATGTATAGGGCCGAACCCCAAGGATCATGGTATGGGTTAAATGGACCACTTCATATGGAGCATTTTGTGTGGAAGGTTTGTATTGAATAAAAAGGTTTCAAATGTAAAGATCATGGATCATGACAATAGGTCTTGGTGTGGATCCATTACATGGAATGGATCGGTGGTTTTAAAAGGTTAAATCCTACGTTGGTGATGTTCGGCCATGGGCATGGCCGAACCCCACATGATGTGGTTGGGTCTTAGATGCGAATGAATAAGTAAATAATAGTATGATTTACTGATTGTTATATGGACAAGGTACCGGAAGTTGAACGAAGTGTGAGTCGTGACCGGGTGACGCTAAAGAAAGATCAAGTACTGAAGTGAATCTTCAGTAGGTTTCCTACCTACTTGTAACCACAGTTTTATCCTAGTTTTTATGAGACTCTTCTTTATTTTATGTGGTTTCGAATGATATATTTTGTGTTTACAAATGACATACAATGCATTTACATCTCATGCATGGCATGGGATGAAGATTGTGGAACCCGGAGCCCACTCTCCGGTGATTTGCTGTGATGCAACTCTCGACCTCCTTAGGCGACGTAGATCCCGCCAGGAGTAGAATTATGATGATGATAGGACATTGGTCTCCTTAGGTGATGCAGGTCCCGCCAGGAGAAATGTCATGATACTGAGAAAATACATTGGTCTCCTTAGGCGATGCAGGTCCCGCCAGGAGAAATGTTATTGTGATTTACCTTGACGGTGCGAGGCACGTCAAGTGATGGCTATGAATGTGCATGTTGGGAGAGACTCATTGCATGTGCATATTTCGTAGCATTCTTTTACCTGTATTTGATAATCATATATTTGATATTTGCATGTTTTACAAGCTAACCATGTGGTAGCCCTGATTCGGGAACCTACTGGGCGCATTGATCTAACGCCCTAATTCTATCCTCACAGGAGAATGCATGTACAAGGAAAGGGAAAGAGAACGTTGATGATAAGGAGGGGAGCCAAGCCTAAGTGCTTGAATGTTGAACTGGACTTCTTTATTACTGTCATTTGAATTATAGTTTGTGGACATGTAATAAGTTAATACTTTGATATGGTTTGATTAGGTTATTAACTATGGATGGTTGTTTTATGTTAAGTATTAGTTGTGACTGTTACTTGCTATCTATTCATTCTATTTCCGCAGTTAGTCTAGTTTATTCCGCAAGTTATTGTTTAGTTCCATGTGTGTTTTGTTATCATGGTCTAGTCCATGTACACATGGGTGGCCAGTTAAGGTTCAGACTTGAGTAGTCTGAACTTAACTCGCGTCGTGACGCCTCCCGCTCTCTTTTGATGTTTTATTATTATATTTAAAAAAAATTAGACTCTGAAATTTTTGCCTCGGAGAGGGTGGGGCGTTACAATCCATAGCTTGAAAATCCAGGGTGTTACAAGTATTCCGCAAGTCGTAGTATCGTGTGTGAAATGTTTTAGTGGACTTGTCCACGCACACGCATGGTTCGCCAGTTAAGGGTCAGGCTTTGGAAGCTCGGACTTAGCTCGCGTCATGACGTTCCCACTCTCTTTCACTCTTTACTTTAAAAAAAAAATTGACTCTGATTTTCGGCAACTGAAAAATGGTGGGGCGCTACAAATTATGTAAGTACGGATCTAAGGAATAAAGGGCCTAGATTATTGGACATATAAGGGGAAGAAAGTCTTGGAAAATGAATCCATGGGTTCAGACTCAAACCAGCTGACATATCGACTCTATCAATGTGTTGTTTGAAGCATGAGTCCTTTAAACAGGAACCTCAAAGTACTGAATCGACAAAAACCAAACCCAGGACGACACATCGCTTGTGTCGATGTCTCGGCCTGGGTATGACAGAAATGAAAATGGAACGAACAAATGATGAACTGATACTAGAACAACCCATTGACGACATCGATGTGTCGGTCTGAGTATGACATAACTAGAAATTAAATGAAAAAGGATAAACTAGTTCCAGGATAATGTATCGACCAGATCGATATGTCGGCTTGGAGATGATCTAAAACAAACGTAACGATAGCAAAGGATGAGTGGATCAGTGGACATATCGGCTGTGTCGATGTACCCACGGATCTCTAGTAGATGTATCGACCAGACCAACATATCGGTCTGGATATGATGGTGTAACACCCCGCCCTTTTCACTCTAATTTTCAGAGTTTATTTTTTTTCTTTTAAACATAATAATAATCAACAAGTGATCGGGGCGGAATGTCACGACGCGAGTTAAGTTCGGACGTCTAAATCCGACCCTTAACTGGCCAAGCCCATGTGCGTATGAACTAAGTCCATAAAACGGATCCGCACATGGTACATATACAACTAGCGGAATTAATTTAGTCTAAATCTAACTGAGGTTATAATAGATCCTATGACTAATCCAACTTTCCATTCTTAGATAGCAAAGTACCTTATTTATTCTCCAAATTATTATATAACCTTAGTCTACTATTCATTCCAAACCATTCAAATAAATCCAACCATAGCATCTACTTAACTACTTATTACATGCCAACATCTAATACCAAATTACATTGTCCAAATAAATCAAATAACAAGTCCATAAATAATCCATTCATAGTCCATTCCAATCATCCAAACCGCCCAAGTTTTCGTGCTTGGTCCTCTTCTCCAACCACGTTCTTTCCTTTCCCTGCATCATCCACTAAGGATATAGATAGCGCGTTAGATCAACGCGCCCAGTAGTGTCTCCGAATAGGGCTACCACATGGTTAGTCAAAACATGCAAATAGTATAATAATAATACATGTGTGACAAAATTCTATAAAAACATGCTATGTATGAAATGAACATGTAATGAGTCCCCACCCATCACCATTCAACATAGCCATCACTTGACGGGATTCTCATCGTCAAGGTAACCCACAGTGGTCTTTCGGACGCCCCGAGGGAGTGTGGCCTCCGGATTCCTCCTGATGGGATTCTCATCATCAGGGTACCCCACAGTGGTCTTTCGGACGCCCCGACGGAGTGTGGCCTCCGGTTACAACACCATCATCCCATGCCATGCATGAGATGTCTATGCAAACATGTCATTTAGAAACATAACTTTACAATCATATAAGATATCAAAATCAACATAAAACAGCATATGGAATAGTGGTTACAATAAAGGTCGGAAACCTACTATAGTTTACTTTGTTCGACCCTTCCTTTGGACCGTCTTCCGATTACGGCTTGCTCACCGTTCTAAAAATCCGAATACCCTATGTACATGGCAGCAAGTTAATCATTTATCCACCTAATTTCCAGCAAAGCTTAATGTTCCAAGAACCACCTAGTGGGGTTCGGCCAAAGCCATAGCCGAACCTCATCCATTAAAACTTTGGTCATTCTTTTATTTAATTAAAACCATCTAATTACCCAAACTTCTAAATGAACCTTGGTAGGTTCGGCCATACATTATGGCTGAACCTTACCACTTTGGTTTATCCCATTTATCCATCATATGATCATTTTATTTTTGCTCATTTCAGCCATAATTACGATTGTGCCATTGAGACCAACCTTTGCTTTAAATTAGCTAACTTCCATCACCTAACATAAAAACCATCTTAGTGGGGTTCGGCCATCACACGGCTGAACCTCACCACTTAATTTGATCCTTCTTAAACCTTCCATATCTCCATATAAACTAACCACTATGTCCCACAATTACCATTAGTGGGGTTCGGCCATACACATGGCCGAACCTCACCAATGTGATTTTTATCCCTAATTTCCATCATTCACGTTGGCTGATTACTTACCCATACTAACTCCCTAAACAAACATATATTATTCTTAAATCAAAGATATAAATAATACCTAATGTCCTGTAACACCCCGATTTCTCAATGAAATGGATAATAACGAAAATGCCCCTGGATTTGGTGAATGTAATAATTATGATGATAAATGAGAAAATAGTGGGGCCCATTGCTCAAATTAAGGTCATATGAGCACATTATAAATGTCAAGTTTGATTGGTTGGGTAATTTCTCAATGAAGTGAAAAATTACCAAAATGCCCCTGAGTTGTTAAATTAATTATTTTGTGATGTTAAAGTAAGGAAATAGTGGGGCCCCATTGCTCAAAATAAAATCATATGAGCACATTATGAATGTTAAGTTTGATTGGTTGGGTAATTTTCATCATTTGGGTCAAAAATGGCTAAATGGGTCAAAGGGCCCAAATGGGGCCGTCGGGTCTTGCTGGGGTTATTTGACCGTTTTGTGATTTTAAATTAAAAGGGGTTAAGTATTGATTGGAAATCAAGTGGAGGAAAGATGGGTAGGCTTGATCCATATGTAAAAACCAATTAGAAATGACCAAAATACATAAATGGGTCATGTTGTCAAAACGGGTCAAGGAGCTAAAAGTGGACCCAAGGGTCGAGTTGACTATTGTTGACCATGTGATGAGTTGGGTTGGAATAAACATACCTTGAGTTGGGTGAGTTGAAATGGAAATTCAAGGGACTGTAAATCAGTGAGTTTAAGGGTAAGTTGAAGAGGTTGGCTGGCCTCAACCCAACCAAAACAAGTCCCACACGTTGGGGACTTGTTTTGGTGGGTTCCATGGTGAAAATTAAATGTAAATGCATGGATTGAGGTGAGTTGTTTGGGAAATGAAGGTATGGGTAGAATGCCAAGGGGTGCTTTGCGGCTGCAAGTTACTCCTTGGTTTGTGCAAGGCATGATGAGGCGTAATGGGGGGTGTTGATGGCTGAATTACAAAATCAATGAACACCATCACTTGGCCAATTTATCATTGCAAAGCCTAAGATTTTCCTCATCTCTCTCTCTCTCTCTCCTCTCTCCAATTCGTTTTCTTCTTGGATGGAATAGCGGGTTTTGGCATCAAATATTCAAGCACAAATAGCAAAGAAAAGAAGAAATAAAAGGGAAAACAAGGATCAAAGACAGGAGGAAGTTTGGAAAATTTGGTACGTATCTTTATGATATTTTGGTTTAAAAACATAAAACAATAGGTATGTATTGGGCCATGGTCATGGCCAAATCACCAATGTTTAACCTTGATTATGGAGGATTTAAAATGGTAAAAATAACCATTGGGTTCGGCCACCATGAAGGGCCGACCCCATGTGAGAGATGGCTTGGTTTTCATGTTTTGAAACATGAAAACCATGGGTTTTTATGAACTGTTTTTTGGTTTGATTTAAGATTCAAATGCATGTTTTAGAAAGGTTTAAAACATGGTTCGGATGTCATGAATGGCTGAATGTATCATGGGTCTAAGACCTTGGGTATCAATGATGAAAGGGTTCATTGGTTCGGCCATCTTGGATGGCCGAACACCATGAATTGATGTTGAAATCTTGATGATTTTTGTAATAAACCATGCAATGTCTTACTATTTTGGATGATTAGATTAGATATAGATGACATGTTTAAGTGGTTCAAACAAAGGCCTAGGGTTCAGCCAATGAGCTGGCCGAACCCCATGATGGTGTGATCATTTTATGGTTATGGTGATGGTTTTTGCGAGATAAAACCATACATTACCATGGGGTTTTTATGTGATTTACATGAAGATTATTTACTGATTTTGGTTGGCTATATATGGTGAACCATGGTAATGTTATGGTTAAGTTACTGATCTAAAACAGTGGATTAAAACTGGAAAAAATGGACCATGGGATTGGCCATCTTGGATGGCCGAATCCCATGAGGTGTTATGGTTATTTGGACAAATAATGAATTTATTAGATGGTTTTGAGAGGTTAAGTGCAGCAATGATATG